>CM077345.1:5692337-6384455 GCA_039655645.1 Ammopiptanthus mongolicus
AAACCAAGTGGATAGTACAAGTATTACAAAAGCCTTGATCCCCAAAAGAAAACAAAACCGGCATAGCCAAATTCATTAATCCAGCACATCAACCGTAGAACATCGTTAGTAAAGCTTTAAATTTAGGGACAAAATTCATAACTTTTTCTTTGTAAATAAGGGAATATTGATTTTTTAAAAGAATAAATTGATGTCATTTTTTTATGAGTGAAATATTAAATTAATGTCAATCATTGTTTTTTTTGGGAAGTTCTAATTTATGTCATATACTCCCTCCGGATCTATATATAAATCAAAAAAATATCTAAATTTTTTGGACTCAAATATAAACAAAAGTCAACCAAATCAACCCTATTTAATGATAGTGTTACAAAAATATCCTTTGGTTATTTTTTTTCAAGAGCATTATACACTATCAAGACACAACTTTCAAGAGTATTATACACTCCCAAAAAAGGATAGTTTAATAATTATAACTTATTTTTTTACACAAATCAAGATAATTAAACTAATATAATTAATTTTTTAATACATAGAAATTAATTTTTTTTACTTATATATAAATTTATTCGGAATATATATTTCTCGAAGAAAAAAATGTATGTTCGATGAGTTACTTTTGGTTGAAAAGACTTTGGATAAGGATAACTACATCCACCAGTCAAGCAAAATATTATGATCGGTTTGAATAATGGTACTTCACAAGTTATGTAGTTTCCATTCAGACACCCCACTAAAATTGCTGGGTCTTAGGTGTGGCGTTGGAATGATCATTTGTCGCAGTATATAGTGTCAAAAGTGATGAAAAAGACGGATTAGGATTCCTGTAGTATAGTAGGGTATCTTTATCTTTCTCTATTTATATTTTTTTATTATTTTTTTAAAAAAAACAAATTAAGGGTTGAGAATATGAGACTAACAAATCCAATGATAATAGATTATACAAATACGTCAAATGTATGAACTCCCTATTGCAGAGAATCTGGATCCGAAAATGACATTGGATCACTATTGAATTTCCCCCATATGTATAAATATGACCAATAATGTATGCTCTATTAAAATTTATCTGATTTTAGCATAAAAAAATTTATTTGATTTTAATTTCTCATTTTATAAAAACTAATGTGCTTACAGACTATTTTTTATATTTGTAGGGATTAAAAATAAATATAATTTTAATAAAAAATAAATGAAAAAATCATTATATTTATAAGGATTAAAGACTTATTTAAACCTTATATTTGTGAATAAGATTCAATGTGGCATTTTTTAAAAATTGATAGGCATAAATACCTAGAGCCGTCTCTCTCTCACAACCTTTTCTCTATCCCTCTCTTCCTTCTTCCTCGTCCACCGGAGGGGGTGGTTTTGGACCATTTTTTGGCTTGGAATCACCCCTCTATATTGTTTTTTCTCTTATTTTATCTAAATAAGTTATTTTTCCATATAGATCTGATTTTTCGTCGTCTGAGTGCGGCATTGTTTTGTTCGTTGTTTGATGTGACGTTATTTGGTTCCCGTCTTGTTGCAGTGTTTGTTTGGTTCAGAATGACAGATCAGCTTCGATCCATTACAGATTCAATCAAGATTTGAGCGTCAACGTTACAGATTTGGAGGTATAGGTATTTCGGTCACTTTGATTTTGTCACATTTATAGGCATTTTGCCGGTTTATTCTATTAACGTGGGTGTTGTGAGTTTGTTTGCAGATTCATCCTTTTCGATTTTAGCGATGTTGAATTTGTGTTGTTTTTGATATATTTTATCAATGAATATCTTTTTTAGTCAAAAAAAAAAAAATTTTGATAGGCATGTTATGATGGTTGTTTATCCTCTTTTACCCTTTTTTTTAAGGACGGATTCTGAATATAACACATAAAAGACGAAATATAGTATATGTGTGCCTGTAACATGCATAAATATTGCATATAAGGGCATCCGAATTCTCTTAATATGATCTTTTGCTTATAAAAAAAAAAAAAAAAAAATCACACCAACATCTTTTCAATGGTTGCTTATGAAGAAGCGAATTTCGGATATCATGAACACACAAACATCATCTTTGACCCTCCTTCATTCACTTTAGACCTGTCTACCTCCAAATGAGGGACTTTTGTCATGTAAAATCCATGACTAATATCATTATATATGTCAAGTCACCCATAAGTTTCCGCAAGCATAGACATTATTTAATAGTACCTTGTATTCTTGTCTAATAACTTCACTATTAGGAGTGTTTGGTAGACATTTTTTTCTCGGGAAATCATGATTCTCAAGAACGTGGAATCATGATTCTTGAAAATATCAAAAATGTGTTTAATTAGTAGGTTTTACACATTTCTTGGAAGGTTAATCTCGATTTGGTTTAGTAAAAAGAGTCTTTATACCAAGTGTCCCCTTAGAATTTCTCTATAAGGTACACTAAGTTTCTCAGAGAGAGCATGGACAAATTCAAGGGCGCAACCAAAGGCACTACCCTCCTTGATATATTTAATTTTAAAATTAGTTATATGTAATATTTTTTTCTGAATAAAACCTTTCTAAGAATGACAGTGATATATATATAACAAAGAGAGAGTTTGAGTTTAAAATGAAATAAATAAATTAAGAATAACATATATTATTTTTACAAATAGAGTATAATTAGAGATAAATGTGTTGAGTAAGTTGGGTCAATTTGTAAACTTGTTGGTTTCAACCTAACTCAACTTGCAAAATGCATGTTGGATTGAGTATATGAAATGTGTCATGTTGACAAACACTTCAACTCACAAGGCATGGGCTGACCGATCTAGATTTTTACAATGTCAACCTAACACACCCAAATATTTTTATTTTTTTAATAAAAGTAATTTAGCCATGATGATATTTCTTTTTCTTTTTTTGGTTTCTTAGGGTATCTCCGCACGTAACTGCGGAGATCAGTTTTATATTTGGATATGTTTGTTGGAAGTGATTTTAAGATATCTATTTCTTTCTAGTTGTGTAAAAAAATCATTTTTATATAGTAAATTACAAAAAAAAATTGATATGAAAACAGTTATTTTGAAATTTAAATAGATTTCCCAAACATACAAGTTTTTACTGAAAAATAACTTTTATCATGAAAAATAGTTGTCTAGGTAAGAATTAATCTTATCCAACACCCTCTAATTAAGTCGATTTGAATTGTACTGAATAAAAATATTTATTAACCCAACTTATCCTCCATATGAGTTGGCACATCTTACTCATAATGATCTCGGGTTGTTCTTGTTTCTTAGTTTTTTCTTATTCTTGTAAGTTTATCCTTTCTTCATGCTTTCAGTGAAGCAAATATGTGTGCTGATCACCTTTCAAAAGTTGGGTCTCACAACTGTGATAGATTGAAGATTTGGGTTGAACCAGCAAAGTGGCTTAGCAACACAATTGCTTAAAGATAGAATAGGAATGCAATTCCTTGGCTAGTTTTTCTGCTTTTCTATCTTCATTTTTTTCCTTTTCCGCCATCACCAAAAAAAAAAAAACAATGTCCTGAGTGGATACATGTCAACTTTACATATATCTTGCTTCCCGTCAATTTTTACTGATCCTGATATGCAAATTTTTCGGACACACCATTATTATTTATTCTGATATGATAATCAAATGTTCCATACCTTGCCACATGACACTCCAATCAATAGTATGAATTATGAATAATCACAATTAGAGCAATGACAATTGTCCATTGATTTCTTTCCAAAATGTTTGACCACCAATCAAATCAAATCATACAATTATCTTATTAACTATCTTCCAAAATATCCTTCACTATTTATTTCTTCGATTCTTATTTGTGATTCAAATTATTTCTTTATAGTAATTTCTTATATTAATTACTTTTACATATTCAAATTAATTAATTGTTATTAGGGATGTTAATGAGGCAGGGCAGGGTAGGGCGGGGGTGGGGACTACTCCCCCACTTCCCGTCCCCGCCCCCAATTTTACTCCCTTTCCTCATTCCCTACCACGGGAAGTTTTTCTTTCCCGTCCTCATTTCCCACGGATTCCGCGGATCCCCGCGGAGAGTTCGGGGACATGAAAATAAAAAATAAAAAATCCAAATAATTAACTAAAATCCAATAAAATTTAAAAGTACTAAAAATATTAAATATTTAAAATTAAAACACTCTCCAAGACATTATAATAAGTTCAACCTTAAATAGTACAAATAAAGATTTAATAAAATTATGACAAGGTCAAAGACTACAATATCAAGTTCAGTTCTTCTTGTCATGTTCAATATGTGAGGTTAGAGGGTTTAAATTTGTTATTCTTGTAATCTTATTAAAAAGAAGAAAATAATGATATTATTAAAATAATATCGTACATATAATTAGTCATAATGTCATGTGAAGGAGGAATTGATGAAGCATTTGGAATTAAGGGTTAAAATATTTTTAATATGTTATTTATTTAATAAAATAATATATATTTAAAATTAATAATATATATATATATATATATATCCACATATATTTATGATATTTTAGTAATATTTTCGGGGTCGGTGACCTCACGGAGCGGGAAGCATGTTCCCCATCCCCGTCCCCAAATGCCTTCGAGGGAATTTTCTCCCCCGTCCCCGTTCCAGCGAGGAAAAAATCCCCGTCCACGGGGCCCCATTTGGGACAGTCCCCGCGGGGATCCCCATACACAGGTACAAATTGACATCCCTAATTGTTAGTATGATTACATTCACATAAATTAATCAAAGATTTTTTATATAAATTTATTTTCTTAAATTCCTTCGGATTATATTTTAACCATGTTTCATTGGTATACATATATATATAGTTAGGATCTATTGACACCATGTCTAAGTTAAAAGACTTACACCAAATCTGAATCGTTAATATTAATTAATCAAATGGTTAAAAATATTTCAATAAAAAAAATTAAAAGAGAATCCCGTGAAAGCATTAGAGCCATTTCTTCTGGGGTATTCTTTTCGGTTTAAAAGAGAATCACGAGTTCTCTGTTAGGGATTTCGGCGACCACAACTCGCCGGAGAAAAAACAACCAACTCACCCTGTGATCGCTAGGGCTGTACAAAAAATCCAATCCGACGCGGTACCCGAAAATCCGAAAGATAGAGCAGGCGAACGGACGGATTTTTTCGGATTTGTGGGTTACCGGGTTCGCACTTCAGTTCCACACGGGTAGTCTCGGACGGGTTCAGATTGGGTAAAAAAATTCCGCCCCCGCGCCTATCCGACCGAATAAATGGTGCTTTTGAAAATATTTAATCGTTCCACACACTTTAGTCCCTTCCCTTCACTCTTTCTTTCTCGGAAAGATAAAACCAAGACATTGGAAAGATGAAAAGGACTTAATTACTCACACTTTAGTCTCGTCCCTTCACTCTCTCTTTCTTGTAGTCTGATGTACTTGTAAATAAAATTAATTACCACCCATTACCAACGAAAAAATTAGATTGAAGAGCCACCAATTACCAATGAAAAAAATTAATGGCCACATCAAGATGAAGAGCCACTCTCCAGTACTCAAAGTCTCATATACTTAGAGTGGCCATACCCTAACCCACTCGTCTTTCACACTCCCTCCCTTAGCCGCCGGCGTCTCTCATTCCCTCCCCTTGTCTCTCGTCTCGCCGTCGTATCTGGCTCCCCTTGCCGCCACAGCTTTCTCTCCTCGCCGCAGCATGCGTCTGCTCTGGTGGGATCGATGAGATCTGTCATATATTGCATCAGATCTGAGAAAATAGGATTTTTGACCAAGCAAGTGTTATTTTAGAAACTATTTACCAAAATGGGGTTGTTTTGTAACTATTTACCAAAATATAGTTGTTTGGAATTTTTTACGTTTAGCGTCGGCCAAGGCCCACGCTAAAGACCGACACTGTCCGACGCTAGAGGTGTCACCCTTCTGAAGCTGGATCTTCACCCGTCTGATGACTGTCAGACGGGTATCAGACGGGTGATTCAGACGAGTCTCAGCGGATAAATGACTAGCAGACGGGTGACAGGCCGACGCTAAACGTAAAAAATTCCAAACAACCCTATTTTGATAAATAGTTACAAAACAACCCCATTTTGATAAATAGTTTCTAAAATAACACTAGTTTGGTCAAAAAGCCTAGAAAATACAACAAAGAAGATCAATGGAAGATGAGATGAGTTAGGGCAACAGGGAGCACTTGGATCTCCATCGTTTTCCCTCCCTCCCGTCGGAGCTCTGGTGGTTGTAAGAGGTGCTAGCTAAGTAGCTATGGCGGATCTATTAAAGTTTCAACCTTTTTTGGTTAAAAGTTTTTTTATTTTTTTTGAATTGAATGTTTGATTTATTTCTTTTGGGATAATCATATTTATATATTTATGGCAGCTTTGGTTTGTATTTTGTTGAATGTTTGCTTTTTTTTTCTTTTGGGATAATCATAGTTGTTTCTGGGTTTTGTTTGACTCCCCTTCTTCTACTCTTCTTCATATTAAATCGATAAATCCAATTTTTTGTTAAACAACCCGTGTCAATCCCACCGTTCGTCCGTCAACCTGCCCAAACCGTCACCCGCCTAATCCGAGGTCACCGTCGGACGGGATTGGGTCCAATATTTCCATGTTTGGATTTCTTCGGGTTTGGAATTTTTGGCCCGAATCCGATCATAACCGATCGATGTTCAGCCCGATCACAATTCCCCTAGCGAGTGTGGGATGCTTCGAGTGAAATGATTGTTTGAGAGCTCAAGGTATTGCGGACTGGTCATATTACCAATCAACCGCGGTAATTCCATGGTCAAAAGATTATTTGATGCCTTGAAGTAGCTCATTGAATTAAGCCTCCCAAGTGACTCTCGTAGTTCTCCACGGAATAGATAAGCACTAAAATCCAATCTATTCAAATGCAGGCATAATCCAATATTAGTAGGTAATGGAGCTAAAAACTGGTTACCCTGTAACATGATCACTTTCAAGTTATGTATGGCTGAAATTCCATTAGGTAAAGTATCATGTGACTGCAATACTAATTTTTTCCCCCTTTCCCCAGATATTTGGGATGTGGATCTGCAACAAAGAAAAAAAGACAAAAAATAAATACATAATCTTCAAGGCGTATAAGGATACTACTAGAATTTAGGTTCGATTCGCCCCCACCAATCTCTATCTAGATTGGATGCAACAGGTATTAACAGCGAATGCCCTTCAGAATACAATGGAGCAACCTTGATTTGGTTTGCACACCCTAAATCAAGCGTATCGTCAATAGCAGTTTACAGAACAATAGTCTTCTTAACTCTCTCTGCGCATAAGGGAGAAAAGAAGGTGATTTGGAATGGATAAGACTTGATAATTTCATCAACCTTTCCTACATGCACAATGATTTTATTTATAAAGCAACTCATGCCACTTGGTGAAGGGAAACAACCTTTCATTAATTGAAAGAAAGAATGCAACCTTTCATGCATGTATCCTTTGATGTATAGACACTTAAGCTCATGATATAACACACCTGTTAAGTAGTATTTTAAAATTATGAAGAGACATCTTTCCTCTTGTGTGTTTTTGAACTTCCATAATTTGGAAATCCCTCACACATTCTTTCATCACCCCCTCGCCCCCATTATTTTATGATAAGAGAAACTTATATTTTTGAGTAAATCATCATTTTGATCCTTAAAAGTATGACTTGCTGTCAATTCAGTCTCTGAAAGCAGTTAAATTATGAAAAAGTCCCTCAATGTTAATTTTGTCAGTCAAATTAGTCCGTCAATGTTAATTTCGCTAGTCAATTTAATTCCTATCAGGGACTAATTTTATTAAGAAAATTAATATTCAGGGACTTTTTCGTAATTTAACTGCTTTCAGGGACTGAATTGACAGCGCCTCACCCTTTTTAGGGACCAAAATGATGGTTTAATCTATATTTTTTTAAAAACCTTTTTGCTGTGATCAGATCATGCTCAATTGTTTTTGCTGATTAAAATCCAAGTTTTCAACAATGGGCAACGGCGGCGATATTGAACGGAAAGTGTTATGCGACGACGGCGACGACGGTTTGAATCGAGTTATAGCAGTGGGAAGCCGGCAACAATGGGCAGAGGCGGCGGCAGTGGGAAGAGGCTGTAGCAGCGAGTGGAAAGGGAACCTTCTTAACGTTGTTGAGAAGAAAGGGGCGAGGGAGGTCTGATCAAAGAAGGGAAAGGGAAAGGGAAAAATAATCGATAGTCACGTTTTTGTTTTTGTTTTTAATTTTTTTTATTGAAAAATTTTGAGCCATCAAAATAATTAACTTCAACCATCTAGATTTGGTGTACGTCAAAATGGATCCTAACTCATATATATATTTATTCTACCAAGAGATCCACTTACTCCAAGAGTAACTTTAAAAGAGTTACTCCCAATCTCAAACATCCATTTATTCTAATCCAATAGATTTATATTAATTCATTAAAGAAGCCACATGACCTTTGTTGGATTAGAATAAATAGATGGATGAGATTAAGAGTAACTCTCTTAAAATTACTCTTAGAATATGTGGATTCGATATATATATATATATATATATACCTTATTTCTTGTTTTCAATTTGTCACATGTTCATTTACAAAGAAATATTATTTTGTTTTCATTTTCTCAACGAAATATACCATTTTGTTGTGTTAATGTGAGCTTCTCATCCATGTTCTTTTTCCGTTTTCTTTCATTCATTCTTAATGTAAATTATCTTTTCATAATTTGTCACACGAGGATATTCCATTATTTTATAAGAAGATGGTTGCAGATACGTTTTTTGATATTTCTTTCAAATACAGGAAATTCTACATAAAAGTGGATCTGGAATAGATATTAATTAGCCTTCTTAATTTTTTATGGTTTAAAATGCTAACCTCTTATATTAGTATAATGTTTTAATACATTGTTGCAGAGTGTTGTTGTAAAAATCCCTTATATGAGATTTGCTGTTGAGAAAGACGGTCAGTTTAGGTTCTTTATATATGGATGATATTCCATTGTTCATTACTAGGGGTGTTCATTAACCGATCCAAACCAATTCAAACCGTAAAAACCGAACCGAAAAACCGAAAACCGAAAACCGAAAAAATCGCTTTTTTTTCATTGGATTGGATCGGATTTCGGATCCCCTAGTGAAAACCAATCCAATCCAATCCAAACCGACCTACTATATAAATATACTATTATTTTTTAAATTATAGTACTACTCATACTTAACCATTGTTTTTCATACTTTTATGAACGAACACTCTCATTCTCTTTAATATTTTTATTGGAATTGTCAAATACTAGATGTATTAGAATCTGTATAGTTATTCATGTACCTAGGAATCAATAGTTATTCATTTACTAGAAGATTTTATGCATATACTTAGGAACTAGAACTACATTAATTCTAGTATATATAGGTTTAATGTTAGTTTTCGACTTAATATAACTATGTAATGATGTATCGGTAAAAACCGAATTATCCAATCCAATCCAAACCGCATTTGATCGGATTGGATTGGATCGGATTTTTTTAAGGAAGCAAACCGATCCAATCCAAACCGCAAGTTATTTTCATCTTTGGATTGGATGGTTTTTTGACTCAAAACCGATCCAATCCAATCCGCGAACACCCCTATTCATTACTATGGTTTGTTTTTTTATGAAACTTGGATAAAAGTTTTTTATACAGGGATTCTCTTCTCTTCTTTTGAAGTAGGGATAAGAATAATTAGGAGATTGTGTATCCTTCTCCTGCTAAGTGTTCTGAAGCAAATGACCAACCAAACCAGCTATTAATATGAATTATAAAGACTTTCCTATTATTTTGGATCACATGCAAATGAAAGTTATCAAATCTGAGTTTTTTTGACAAATCAAGTTAAATCAATTCAATTTGTCCATATGACTTTGATTTAATCAAAATAAATTAAATGACATTATGAGTTTTTCAATATATAATCAATTTAGATTTTACATATATGATAAGGGATGTTGAAATTAAAACAAGTTTAAAATTATCTTTACCCAAATGTCATCATGTAGATTATTAAATTTAAAAATCATACAGATCATCAATTTTAATTTATTTTTGATTCAATTGAAATCAAATCAATTCATTCATGTGACTCTTATTTGATGGAAATTTTGTTACTTGATCCCTTAATTATTAAAATGTTCAAGTTAGTCATCTGTTTTGTAAACGTCATACAACGTTGGTCCTTTCCATAAGATTTGCACTTGTAGAGTGTTAATTGAAATCAATGATTATTATTGTCCAAAAGTCTTGATGATGTTATGATTATTATTGCCCATGTAATAATGAGATGTGAAAGAAATCGATTTTCGATATCAAATATTGTCTTATAATTTTTTTTTTTTCAAATTGGTCCGAGACGTTATGTTCCGCTACCACGATTGTCCTTTCCGTCAATTCCTAACTAACGACGTCAGTTTTGAACACATGTGGCTATCCAACGTGGATGTTGACTTGTCTTATACATGTTTTTTACTTTTCTTGTTGGTCCTATATGTTTTTTATTTTATTTTTTATTTTAGTCTTATAATTTCAGATTCAAACTCAATTAGTGATAAAACACAACCAAGTGCTATAATTACAGGTTCAAAATGGGTTCAAATATCATATATTAAAAAAGGTCAAAACCAAAGGTAAAAAATAACTTCAGATGCACATTCTCTCATGCCAACAACACAACAAAGACCCCAAAAATTTGAATGAAAGAGGTTTGAGAACCCAATTTTTTTAATTGGAAGCTTTAAAATGACATTGACAAGCACACCCAACAACTAGATATAGCTTTGAAACAATGAATAAATGTATCAGAGCCATTTCTCATATAGTAATCCAGTGAAGCCACTCCCAACTCCACAAAAATTAGGTGAAGCCCTCAATCAAATCTTTAGTTTCCCGTATAGTAATCAATATTCAATATCTTCCCATATAAGACCAAGATTCATACAGAAAACAACCATTTCCATTTTTAGACAAGGCTTAAAATAACAACACATAATTCAAAATGACAAGGCTTAAAATAACAACACATAATTCAAAATGAAAAAGACAAAAAAGTTGCAAACTTTTTGAAGGAGATAGAAGAGGGCAAGCAATAGATGGAAGAGATATAAATTAAAGAATGGAAGAATTGTTGAAGCCTCAAATTCAATGAATGAATGGAAGAAGACGGAATATAAGACCAAAATGAAAACACAAAAAAAGCACATAGGACTAATATGAAAAGTAAAAAAAAAAAAAACATGTTAGATACCATGTTGGATGCCACCTAGGCACAAATGGCCAAGTCATAGCCATGTGGGTTCGAAATTGACTATGTTAGTTAGGAATTGACGGAAATGACTAACTTGGTAACAAAACATAACATATGAGACCAATTTGAAAAAAAAACTTATATGACTGATGTAAAAGTAAAAAAAAAAAAAAACATATAGGATGAATCAACCTATTTTGCCTTAAATCTATTTGATTTACCTGTTATCTATTTTCTATTTATTATATTATATAATGTAAAAGAAGGTTTCTTGAATAAGGAAACATATATGTGGCATTATAGGGATAATTCGATTACTTATATATTACATATATAATAGTCAAATGAATTTTTCCATATATAATTTTTTTTAGATTTTATATATATATATATAAAAGGAAGGTTGAAAATAAATCAAGTTCAAAAATATTTTTACCCTAATGTCATCATATGGATTATTAATTGGGTCCTAACCTACTGGAACTTGACATGAGAGTAGTGCGTGTGGCGCTTTGCATGTGGTCAAAAGAAAAAACATACAGTTTCAAGTTTCAACATTGAGTTTATTGATGAAATCAAAATTATCTTGATTGCAAATATATCTCACCATGCGAGACATGTTGGAGAAATTTCTCATTTCCAATACATGATAGAACACCAACTGTTCAAAGGTTATACCTCTATCTCCCAAATGAACAATCTGTTTTTTTTTATGATGATGATATTGATTCCTTGATTTCTAAACCAACTGTTAAATAATCAACATATACGTATTGGATGTAGCAAACAAGATATGTTGTGAAGGTAGAAATATTAGTTATGCACAGTTTGTGTCAAAATTTGTCTACATCTCTAGCCAACGATGTTGGAAACCAAGAAAGCAAGGTTATACTATTGGAAGACTCAATTTGGTTCCTCCAAGAACTGGTGAGCTGTTTTATTTGAGAATGATGCTATTTGTTGCTAAAGCACCATGCAATTATGAAGACATTAGAACTGTTGATGATGTCCAATATCCAAGTTTTAAAGAAACATGTTTTGCAATGAGGTTTCTTGAAGATGATAGAGAATATATTGAGGCTATCAAAGAAGCTACAGACTCGAGATGAGGTCACTATTTAAGAAGGTTATTTGTGACAATTCTTATCTGAAGCAACATTAATAGACCAGAACATGTGTGGGAACAAACATGGTAATGATTGGCATATGATATTCTTTATGAGCAAAAAAAAAATTATCCAACACTTAAGGCACAAGTCTTTGTTCCTTATTTGAATTCACACATACTACTTTGAAGATAAACGTTGTCATCAATGTCGACATAATACTTATCAAATCACAGTTCATTTCTTTTTAGACTTGCAACTTAGTAAATAAGAGTTGCAAAATTTAGTTCTCTTGCAGATTGAGCAATTATTGAAATCAAATATAAAAGGTCTCAAGGATTATCCTTCAATGTCATATCCATAAGGGTGTGTCACAAGTCAATTATATAATAAACTCTATGCAGAACGTGATTTTGAAAGACCTGATTTGCAGGATCAATTTAAAAAAAATATCAAACCTTTTTAGAAGTGATCTCATTAGTTATTTTTCAACGGACTTCCAAGTTATTGTGTTATATTCATTATATTTATAATTGTTTTCATTTTATTGATTACTGTTGCAGAAGAGCAAATATGTATATTTGAGACAATTATGCAGCTTGTTAATGCACAATATGGTGGCATGTTTTTCCTCTATGGTTATGACGGTACTAATAAAACTTTCATGTGAAAAACAATAGCTTCTGCCTTGCGTTCATAAGGTCATATTGTTTTGACTGTGGCATCTACTAGCATAACATCTCTATTATTGCCTGGAGGGAGAACAACATACTCAAAGTTTGCTATCCCTCTTTTTACCTCAGAGAACTTAACTTGAAATATTCATTTATGGAGTGAACTTGCTGAGCTATTCAAAGTGACAAAGCTAATAATTAATATGGAATGAAGCTCCAATGGCACATCACCTTTGTTCAATGAAGTTCCTCACCAGCTTTCTTTTTCTTTTGTAAGAATCATAACATCACCTTTGTCTTCAATTCCTGCCTTCGTATTATCTTCTACGACAAATTGTCCTTTATGATCACTTTCATCTTGATTAACGATAAGTCCTTATTGCCACTGATATGATTGCTCGTATAGTGATGTCAAGATGCCACAAAAACCTATCATCACCTCATTTGCTAGATAACAAAAGTTGATCTTCGGCTTCTTTCTTTTCAACAATATGGTCTTATTTTAGTTGTTCGTCATCTTCTTTTTCTTTTTTATCACCTACTCTTCATCTTCTTTCTCATAAACAAGATGTGTTTGTTTTTCATTTGTGGGATAACTCCAACATTCACTAGTATAATGATCATATCTAGAAAAATAATACATAAAATGGATAAATTAAACAAAAAGAGAAAAAGATGAAGAATACAAAATCTTTTACCGTCTGAGACGTGTGGAATCACACTGTCCTTAAGGATTATTTCGTCATAATAATCATAATAATAATATGAATATCCCCCGGCATTTAGCATACTCTTTAGAATAATATTATTCTGGGTACTCAAAACAATAAGAATAATATCAACTTTTATACTCTTTAAAAAAAGGATGAAATTTCACCCAAAAAAATAGAGAAAAGGATGAAAAAATGAGGAGAAAAAAACAAGAGAATGAGTGATGTTATGCTTTAATAAAATGGCATTTTCACTTTTTTTTAAAACCGAATGGCTTTCCACGGTTTCGCAAGCAAAACCAAAAGCATATAGGAATTTACTTTTGCCATTTAAAAAACAATTCAACCAAATTCCTCACGTTTCTCGTAAAATATCGCTTTATAAAAGATGTTGGTTTTGTAATTCAGCATTTACTGCTTTTGAAGTTTAACCCTTTGGTGGGTATGCTGGTTGGGGATTTTCGCAGGTTGTCTTTGGCTGGATGGTTTGGTTTAGAATCATGTAATCAGTGTTGCCTTTATGTACTGTATAGGTTCTATTATGGCTTTGGGCTTTGTTGTGTTTGTTGCTGGGGTGTGTTGGTTAGGGATATTTTTTATCAAGATGGTTGGTTGGGTTGTTTGTTTTGTCATTTTTGGAGTATGTTACAGATGATGGTTGGGGTTTGTGGTGTCAATATAGTCGGGATGATTTAGCCCTTGGTGATGCTTTTGCATTCCCCTTTTTTCTTTGGTTGTAAAATCTTTTATATATGGATTAAAATACCTCTTGTACTCTCACCAATATTTTTTTAGCTTATAAAAATAAAATAAAAGATGTTGGTTTTTCTTCAGCTTTAAAGCTTGCACCGTTTTTCCCTTTTGAAACAAATGCATGTTGAGTTTTGAATGAACGGAGACAAAGCAATAAAAAAACATTAAATAGTAATGAAATGGAATAAAGAAGTTAACAGAAAAATTAGAGAAAATTAATTGTAATAAATGTTAATAAAAGAGAAATTTAAAATCCTTCAAAACAAATTATTTTGAAATAATTTTTTTAACAGTCCATCACATATTTTAAAATAATTTGTGAAAGGAATAATATTCAAAGTTGATCACATGGATGTTAATGCTTCAAATCTGATATCTTTTAGACTATGAACCAGACCTAGACTGATAAGACTTTTCATACAAGTGACTTGGTGAAGTAAAACACTTTGATGTATGATAGAAGTCTACCAATCACACTACACTCTCACAATTCTTGTTGTTGACGTTGTTTTGCGCTAATAGGTCATGTCCGCGCCTGATAATTCATGAGTACTGCTCTCATACAAGCAGTTCCATTTGACACTCATATATAGGTGAATTCATCAAGTAAATGTTGCAATTCATACACCACCAATAAGCAATAAGAAAAATCATTAAAATCTTTAACGTTTATCCTCTCATAATGCAGTGTAGCACTTCTCACATCATAGAAGGAACAAAAATATTAGTCTTAATAAAACTAACAAGTGACTTGATTTTATCCATATGAACCTTCTTTATGGGATTTCCAATCTCAAAGTTTGGGTTACCATCGCTGATAATTTCACATTGGTCCAAGTCTTATTCTCCTTGATGTTTTATTTATTAATTAATTTTCTTTCCAAGACTTAGTCAATTGATTGGCCAAATCACATAATCGATGGATATAGTCTCATCTATTAACAATTGCTTAACCACATTATATCCAGTGGTGACCCCGAGCATGCTTGAGGTGGGCGACCGTCGAAGATCCCATTTTGGGGGGACACTAGATAGTAGGTAAAAATTTACTTAGTATATATAAATATTAAATAAAAGTTTTATATAATTATTTTTTACCAATAAAAAATAATTATTCCAAAAAAATAATAATAAGTGATAGAAAATAATATGACAAATGTATCTGTCTATATTATAATATCTTTTTAAATTAATATATTTTAAAATTTGTTACACTCCTAATTTATTTACTATTTAGTCTTTTCATTTTCCCTAATTCTATCCTTTTTTCCTCTCTCTATCTCAGTCTCTCTCAATCTTTCGGAATCAAGAAATGGATTATTTGCCTATGGAAGAAAAATTTATCCTCTTTCTTTTTGCCTACTTCTATTGGTATAGACTAATAGAAGTGGTTGGTCAAAAGAAAAGCTTGTAATCCTTTTGGATTTAGCACTCGTGGCCCTTTTAATTACTATTCTTCTTCTGTTTATACGGTGAAAGAAGATTTTCATTCATTTTCAAAACTTAGTGTGCTTTCTATCTCCTTATTTCCTGTTATTGATATTGCTTGGTAGTATCGTAGTGGAAATTATTCTTCTCTATGAAAGAGTATTTACGTTGCAATTGCATAAAAAAATTTCAATTTATTATATTATATTATTCTTCTTTATATTTTATATAATGCTAATTTTTAGGGTTATTTGCAAAACTAAATTGAAGTTTGATGCTCTAAAACTTTGGAAAAAAGTGAGGGTGTAAGTTGAAGGTTTAAAATCAGCAATCAAGTGACAAAAATATACTTTTGGTCATTTATCTTTTGATCAAAATTCATTTTGGTCTTTTATCTCTCAAACGTTACACAAATTCATCATTTTTGTCATCCATTTACAAACGATGTTATTATCAGAAACTAAATTAAGAAGGACCCCTTCATCCCCAATTTCCAAATTAGGGTTCTTCATCTCTAGGCAACTACCTTGGATTCGTCTTCATTTTTGCACAAGTATAAGGCGAATGCGTCCCTAAACCCAACACCAAAGGTGGATTCTCAACTTTGCAGGAGATTGAAGGTGAAAACTTAAAAGAGATTGAAGGTGAATGCGGACGTCCCTAAACCCAACCACATCAGACATTAACATCAATGTAGGAGATAGGTTAACGACATTAGTAACGGAAGTGACTGAAAGGACGAATTTGTGTAATGTTTGAGAGATAAAGGATCAAAATGAATCTTTTTAAAGATAAAGGACCAAAATGAATTTTGACCAAAAGATAAAGGACCAAAAGTATATTTTAACCGTAATCAGGTTCTATTGTTTTATCTCATTGTTATTTACTTATTAGATGCTCCTTGTTTGATTTATAGATTATAATTTTGCGGTAGCTTTTGTATATAATTGTTGTCTAATTGTCTAAATATCTTGCCTAGAAAACAACTTTCTGGTCATCTAAAATGGAAAAGAAAGAAACAAATTGAAATTGATAATGAATCTCAAAAGGGTGCTCTTGATAAAAAATTTGTCAAGCATCCTACAATTCGTGTTCAAAATAATGTAAATCCAGATAATTTAGAGAATGAACAACTAAATAGGAATAATGAACCGCAAAATATTTTAGTTGGAAACAATGAAAATGAAAGTGATCATCATGATGAGTTCTTTGAAGACATTTAATTATTTTCCTAATGCATGCACAACTTATAGAATAATATTAACTATATATGTTACTGTTGCATCAGCTGAGAGAAGATTTTCTAAATTGAAATTATTGAAATCTTATTTGCAATCTATTATGTCACAAGTTAGATTAAATAGTCTTGCTTTGATTTATATCAAAAATATTTTTTTAAAGAACCTTGATTATGAATGGATTATTAATGATTTTGCAGCAAAAAATGCAAGAAGGACAATCTTCAAATGATTATGAGGGCATCATTTTCTCATTTCCTACAGGACAATCAAAATCTCAGGACGGACCCTAATCATATCCCACTCAAATGTTACTATTCTTGCTATTGAAAGAGTATATATTATTGATCTTTGCAATGACTATTGCCGTTTGGTAATCATAATACATAAACACAGTAGGAGTTGATTCAAATCATATTAAAATATTTGTTAAAAGGTTTTTCAACCACTCAATCTCATTACCAACCAATTTCATAATAATAAACTTTGACTTCATTGTATATTTAATAATAAAAATTTGTTTGATTGATCTCAAAGTAATTTTACCACATCCAAGGATGAACAACATAACCATTGAATCTGAAATTGAGAAATTCAATTAACATATCACTGCGTCGTTCTAATACAATAGAAAAACCAATATATAGAGTACTGTAATTTATGATACCTCTCAAATTCATATATTTGTGTTATTACAAGAATAAACTAGAAACAGACAACACACAAGGCCATTTCCATCATTAAAAAAAAAGTGAAAGTACTCTACCAAAAATCATTGTCACACAATATATGTCCATTTTTGACACACACACATATATATATATATATATATATATATATATATATATATAATCACTAGAAAATATTTTATTTCTCAGTTCCTACTTGTATTACTGATTTGATTACTAATGAAATACCATAAGCTTGTTTTTATAAAAAAAAAAATTATTAAAAGGATTAAAGGAATCACTGGAAAACATTTTTTTTTACGAACCTGTTTGGCAAGGCACTTCAACGAGCTTTTAGCGGATGAGAAAGTAGTCCCGTTTGGTAAGCGCATCTGTCACGAGCTTATAGCGTTTTTTCCAGATGTTACTTGAAGTAGCGTTTGAGCTTATAGCTTATAGCGTTTCATTTTTCTTTCCACTTTTATCCTTATTATCTTCATTTAATTCTACCTTTATTCTCTTCTCTCTCTTTTATGTAAAATCATTAATGAAGATGTCTTTTTATGTCATTTTATATTTTTCAGGTAGTTCAACCGTTAGTTTTACCAAACACTTTCACAGAAAATAAGCTAGCTTATCCGCTATCAGCTACCTCATCTGCTATAAGCTATCCATTATCAACTAGCTTATCCACTAACAACTAATTTTACGAAGCAGGCTCTTAAAACGGATTACCACCATTCATTAAACGCATTTATTACACTTGTAACCATTTTCAACGTCGCAAAAGGTTATAGGCAATGTAGTTAAAATAATTAAAAAGGCAATAATAGCAATTAAAACATTAACAGTAATAAGCAATAAAACAAAATTAAAGCATTAAAAAATATTGGAAAAAATGTAATAAAAGGTACTACAAGGTAAAATTAAATTTTATCAAAAAAAATGTAAAATTAAAGATTTTCAATTTCAAAACAAATTATTTTGAAATAAAATATTCAACAATGAGTAGGGGTGGGCATGGGTCGGGTTGGGTGGGTTTTGATGTATTTAAAGACCCAGCCCAATCAAATAAATATGGGTTGGGTTGGATCGGTTTCTTCGAAAATTTTCACGTAACCCAACCCAACCCAACCCAACCTCATATGGGTTGGGTTGGGTTGGGTGACTGGGTTTGATAGTAAATTATTTTGTTTTTATCAAAAGCAAATAATGAGAAAAAAATAGGAAAGAAAAATACTACCAATGCATCAATTTTAACTTCCAAATACAAAATGAAGCATACAACTTAAATTTGGAGCAGAATATCCATCAAAATTAAACAAGCAAGTGAAATAAAAAATAATAATAATATCTTCAAAAAATTCCTAAACAATTTTACTGGCTATGTATTCAAGTTATTTCTAATTTTCTACATGTCTTCAAACTATTTCTGCTCGTGTAACCAGAAAAACCATCTCTGAAGTATCTTTCAATTTGGCTTCAAAATTCCACTTATGAAACTCACTTCTTCAAACTGTTGCTGCAATCACTGACCAATGTAAAAGTCCAAGAAAACAAAACAAAACCAAAAATTTATAAGCCAGATAGTTATGAATGACATAAAATCAAATCAAATCAAATCAAATAGAACTTTTATACCTGAATCAACTTCTACATCAACCATTGGAGCTTCTAGCTCACCATATATGTTACTGTTAGAAAGTCCCAACCAGTTTTGGGTGCAAATCAATGCCTCAACCGTGGAGGGATTTAAGGAACTACGAAAAGGGTCAAGAACACGACCACCCGTGCTAAATGCTGACTCAGAAGATACAGTTGATACCGGAATAGCTAGTATATCCCTAGCCATACGAGAAAGAACATGATATTTTGATGTCTTCCCTTTCCACCACCTGAGAATGTCAAACCCCTCACAATCATCCTCAACATCATCCTCCAAATATCTTTCCAACTCATTTGTTTTCAGCTCCCCTTGTTTTTTCTTAACTTTCTCCCTGAATTTGTTCCTAAGCCTAATTGCAGGATTTACATCTTGACAAACAAGTGAATGGGAGACAACCTCTGATGATGGGAGACTAGTTTGATTGTCATCAACAGGATAAGGATACATTGAAGCATATTGATCAAACAACCCTTTTATAACATCATTCAGTTTTTTCAACACTTTATCACACTTTCCAGAATCACACATTTCACTTAAACAAAACTTCACAAAATCCAATTTATATCTCGGGTCAAGAAAAACAGCCACAAAGAGGAGATAATTCAAATTTCCACCAATATCCCAGTATTTGTCAAATTTAACTTTCATGTTTAAAGCCATGTTTTTCATCCCTACATCAACACTTCCCTGCCATTCATCCAAAGTATTTAAGATATGACATAATTGATGGAAAAAGGTATTAGCAGTCACACTCAATGATGAAGAGAATACAAGAGTAGCATCATAAAAAATCTTCAAAAATTGAATGAACTTACGAACACGACTCCAATCATCAGTATTTGGTGGACCACCTTCAGAGTCAAGCTGATTTACAAACGTTTGGTCTTCATATTCAAGGCGACTAAAAGCCTTTTCATACTTTTCAGCCGCTTCCAACATCAAGTAGGTGGAATTCCACCTAGTTAGACAATCAAGTATCACCATTTGATTGACATCCAAATTAGCATCTCGGGCACACCTCTTGAATGAAGCTAATCTACTTGGAGAACCCTTCACATACTTACAAGCAGCTCTAATCCTAGCAATAGAGCAATCAATCTCCTTCATCCCTTCACACACAATTATATTCAATATGTGAGCACAACATCTTAAATGCATATATTCCCCTTTCAACATGGTAGTCCCATTCCAGTGACTCATATTCCTAACCAAATATGTAAGAGCAGCATTATTGGAACTAGCATTATCAACAGTTATAGCTCCCACCTTGTTAATACCCCAATATTTCAAACATATCTCCAATGCTTTTCCTATAGTGTCTCCCTTATGATCAGAAATCAAACCAAAGCTTAATATTTTTTTATTCAACCCCCATCCATCATCAATGTAATGAGCAGTGACACACATATAATTCAAGTTTTGGATTGAAGTCCAAGTATCAGTTGTTAGTGAAACCATTTGATAATTCAAAGACAATAGGGACTTCAAGATTGCCTTCTCTTCAATAAACAGTTGCATGATATCTCTTGTAATAGTCCTACGACTAGGAATTTTAAGTCGAGGTTGAGCTTCACTCATGAAACTTTTAAACCCAACATACTCAACAAACCTTAAGGGCAGTTCATCAACAACTAACATCTTAGCTAGAGCAGCTCTAGACCTTTCTTGACTAAATTGTGCAAGCTTAAAAGTTGTAGGGTCACCCTCACGTTGCTTTCCTAATACAATCTGTTTTTGCTTCTTATCAGCTTCTCTATGAGGATTCTTAGCACATCTCGGCAAATGTTTGTGCAAGTTTGTTGTCCCATGAATATTACTATTACAAGCATATGATTTACCACAGTAATTACAAATAGCATTCTTTCCATCCTTTGTAAAATGAGCCCAAACACCAGAAGAAGGTCTACTAGGTTTTCTTTTGGTACCTGTTTGTGTAGGTTGCTCAGCTTGAAGAGGTTGTTGCTCTGGATTATTAGTTCCCCCAACAGGTTGTTGTTGTTGCTGCTCTTCCTGCACAATAATTGGTGTTGGTGAATTTGGTGCACTTCCCACTTGAGTTTGTTGTTCTTCAGCCATTTGAAACTGCAAAAAAAATTCAATAAAAGAGACATTCAGATTCATAGCAACCGAAAAAGCAGGGTATCCATATCCTTATCAACCGAAAAATATCTCAAGAAAAATAGTGTGTGACAGTAATTTGGTAATAAAACTGTAACAGAGTGAAATCTCCTTAACAGGGAAAGAAGAAAAAAATTAAAATATGTATCAGTGTTTGAATGAATCAGTGGACAGTGAACACAAACACGCTGGGTTTTCTCTTAGGGTTTGAATGAATCAGTGTTTGAATGAATCAGTGAAGGGGAAGAATCTGGGAGACGAACACAAACACCACTTACTCGTAGGGTTGTCTCTTCGATCTGTATCAGTGAATAACGCTTGAAGGAAGGGAAAATCTGTGAGACAAATCGGATGAACAGGCTGGGAGAAGAAGAAACGAACACGCCGGGAGACGAATTGGATGAGGGGGACGAGATTCACAGTAATTTTGAAGCAAAAGAAACGAACATGCTGGGAAGAATCTCTCAGGCCAAGTGAGGGAGGCGAAATGGGAATGGAAGAAATGGGAATAAGCTGCTCACTGTGCTCAGGCCGATTGAATTTCATTGAGAATGTGATTTTATAAGTGAAAACAAAAACCCCTTCCTCTTCTGATACAACCCCTCTCATACTCGACGCCTCGTATCCTTACTTGAAGTTACTTCAGTTGCTGGCTCTCAGTTAATTTAGGCGGCTCGATATTTACGAAGAGTTATCAAATTTCAGATATATGGGTTGGGTTGGGTTGAGTGGGTTTACAATCTTTGGACCCAGCACCCAACCCATAAATTATGGGTCTACTAATTTAAAAACCAACCCAACCCAATGACCCGAACCAACCCAGTATTTGTGGGTTGGGTTGGATTGGGTACACCGGGTTCGCGGGTCGACCCGTACCCATGCCCACCCCTAACAATGAGAAAATTCAATATATTAGATATTAAAGTTCATCCCCTACAAAAGTTTACCACTCATTGTTTCACATTAATCACAAAATAAGCCTGGTTTGACAAATAATTCAACCAAGTTCCTCACGTTTCTTGTAAAATATAGCTTTACAAAAGCTGCTGGTTTTTTTGGTAATCATGCGAACTGTTTCCTATTGTCAACGGTAATTAATCTCTGTCAGGGAGTTTGGACGATATTTAAGGATTGTCCATTTCCAATCAGATTTTCTCCATTAACACAAATCAAGAATTGAATATTTGATTAATTACTTAAAGGATTCGAGTCTGATACTACTCGAACAAACCACGTTGATAAAGTGGTTGGTTTTTCTTTCGTTGTAAAGCCTGCATCGTTTTCTTCATAAAATAAAAGCTTGCACCGTTTTTTTACTTTTGAAACAAATGCATGTTGACTTTTGAATGTAAGGAGACAAACCAATCAAAAACATTAAATAGTAATGAAATGGAATAAAAAAGTGAACAGAAAAATAGAGAAAATTAATTGTAATAAATGTTAATAAAAGAAAAATTTTAAATCTTTAAAAACAAATTATTTTGGAATAATTTTTGGTGGATTTTTCGGTACCTAAGCAAAATTGTGGATAACTTTTACCCTACTCATGTGGTCCAATCAATATTGGCCAGCTCATTTAAATGGTGCCAACTCACTGCCAACAATTTCTAATTTTTCATTTTATTCTATGACCCTTTTCAACTTTTGGTTTTAACTATGACCCAAAGGGACTTTATTGCAAAATACATATTTTTCAGAGAATAAAGAAGACTGTTCATTTCCATCGTTAGCTTCATTCCGTCTGTAAAAATCAAAGAGCTCATTCCAATCCCAAGCATCATCACCTCTAGGATCAAGATTTGCAAAAATCAAAGAACCCTATTGAAGTTTCACCTGCTACCTTAACTAGCAGCAACAGCTCCAACATTAAACCACTTCGAAGAATTTTTGTTCGGTTTTTGACATTTTTAAACTTAAAATTTACACTTTTTTTTATCTTGAATAATCAAATAATCATCCCCAATCAAGATTTGTTAGAAAATGTTCAAGGAACAACCAAAAACGGTTGCACGTGAACCCATTTTCTGCATTTCAGGTCTTTTCCGACCTGGTTGAAGGTTGGGGACGATCTAAATCTCGCTTCGGTTTTAACATTTACATAGATTAAAAATGATAAATTGCTACATCTCTTACCACAGAGGTTCAGTGATTTGAGTCTCTTTCTTTGCTGTGTCTGGGCCCGAGTTTGAATCCCAGAGTACCGTTTTGTGGTTTTTAAATTTTTATGATTGTTTTTTGTAAGAATTATGGTAATTATGGTAAATTAGAATGGCGGGTGGTGGGTACACGAGAATCGAAGAGGAAATGTGGCAAACACTACTTACAACTACCACACCAATAATATTAATATTACTTCATACTCTAAATAAATTAAATTAACTAAAATAGTTAATGTTAAATGATTGCTTTGATAAATATTATCCATTTTTGGGGGTTTTACTAATTAAAATAAATGTATGTCACCATAATGATCTATTGACAATTTTTTATTGAATCACTTGTCAATTTTATTGAGTGTTGTATTTTTTTTATTAATTTATAATTTAATTTACTCAAAAAAAATTAAATTATGAGTCTTTTTAGAATCAAATTCTGAATCTATAAATCTACAACCTATAAATCAAACAAAGAAGTCCCCAATGCAAGGACAATTTTCCAGTTGTCATCACTTAAGAAGAGTATTTCAAATTTTAAAGCTGAAATATTTATAAAAACAAAAAAAAGTAAATATAAAATAAAAAGATTAATCAGTTCAAATCAAATTAGGAATTGATTGGAAATAAAAGAATTAATTTATATATCATGTTCAAATTTGGGAATTGATTTTCATTTCCCATATTTAGAAAGATTTGAACATTTTTTAAAACAAAAGAAACGAAAATAAATTAAAAAAGATGAATCAATTCAAATCAAATTCTAAATTGATTTGAAATAAAGCAATCAATCTTGATATTTATTATACATTTCCATTGCTCTCATGCACATTCAATTTGATTAAATTCAATATTTGGAGTTGAGGGGAACAAGTCTCGTAAGAAGCAAAGTCTTGATCAGTAGAAGTTCCATACTTATCCAACCAATCGACGAAAAAGTTTCCTTCACACAGTGTATGCTGCATGATTTGAATCCACGGCCGAGAGACAAAATTCCTGATATGATTGATAATAGGGGCATAAGGTGGAAAGATTGAACTCCCTTGTTAATGAAGTCCAAAGCCATCTGAGAATCAGATTTACAGATAACAAAAAACTATGAACATGCATACATGAAATCTCATGTATGCTACTCTAACTTTTTTATTGGTTAGTTATTTCTTTTCGTGTAAGACAAATTGAGTCATGTCAATATAAGTTTGTTTACAATCTGGGTCATGTCATATGAGCCTGTTCATGTGTGATGTCAAATCTAATTAGTTTTATTAGGCATAAATATTTTAGTAAATAATTATACTTTCTTTTAGTTTCTTAATTATTTGTCGTTAAAATTCTAATTGATTTGCATAATTATTCAGAGAAAAATTGTTAGGAGCTAAAAAATAATAAAATAAAACATACTGATTAATATCAATGTAAATTGTAAGTTCTCTTTTCTCACTATTCATTGTTTGTTATTTTGATAAAATTAAGGTGATGATGTAGAATAAGTTGATGGAAGTGGTCCAAATGGAGGAGTTGATCTTGAAACAATTGCTATAGAAAATGAGAGTCTTGATTCAAGCTATTATGATCAGTGGCGGATCCGTAAGCAAAAATAGAATCTATTATACGAATTTAGAACATCGATTATGTACTTACTTGTTGAAGACATATCACCTAGAAAAATGGGAGTTTCCTCGACAATGCCAAGTTCCGTCAAGTCGTGGAGCGATTGATTATGATATACATCGTCATGATGACAAAAAGGACCTAGCCAAAGAATATATATTGACCCTAGGCACCTCCCATCATGGGCCTATGGGTTAAGGCCTACACTGTCATCCACACATATCAGTATTAGGTGCCAATTACCCATTACGAATAGATCACTATATTAGCGGGCTTAAGCATCATCAAATAGATCATAACATTAGCCTGTTTTTCGCAAACCAAAAATCACAATTGATTGTAGCCCACAAGAATATTTATCAAAATAATCATTTAACATTAACTATTTTAGTTTATTTAATTTATTTAGAGAATGAGGTAACATTAATGTTGTTGTTGCTGTGGTTGTAAGTAGTGTTTGCCATATTAAGGTTCACGGTTCGATTCCCGTGTACTTAGCACCTTCCATTTTAATTTACCATAATTTTTACAAAACAGTCATAAAAATTTAAAAACCCCAAAACGATACTCTGGGGTTCGAACTTGGGCCCAGACACTGAAAATAAAGAGATTCAAACCACTGAACCGCTGTGGTAATAGATGTAGCAATTTATCATTTTTAATCTATGTAAATGTTAAAACCGAAGCGAGATTTAGTTCGTCACTAACCTTTAGTCGGGTCTGAAAAGACCCGAAACGCAAAAAACGGGTTCGCGCGACCCGCGATCGTTTTTGGTTGTTCCTTGAACATTTTCTAACAGATCTTGATTGGGGATGATTATTTGATGATTCAGGATTAAAAAAAATGGGTAAATTTTAAGTTCAAAAATGTCAAAAGCCGAACAAAAATTCTTCGAAGTGGTTAACGTTGGAGCTGTTGCTGCTGGTTAAGACAGCAGGTGAAACTTCAATGGGGTTCTTTGATTTTTGCAGATCTTGATCCTAGAGGTGATGATGCTTAGGATTGGAATGAGCTCTTTGTTTTTTACTGATGGAATGACGTTAAGGATGGAGATGAACAGTCTTCTATGTTCTCTGAAAAATATGTATTTTGCGGTAAAGTCCCTTTGGGTCATAGTTAAAACCAAAAGTTGAAAAGGGTCATAGAATAAAATGAAAAATTAGAAATGGTTGGCAGTGAGCTGGCACCATTTAAATGAGCTGGCCAATATTGATTGGGCCACATGAGCAGGGTAAAAGTTACCCAAAATATTGCCTAGGTACCGAAAAATTCACCATAATTTTTCAACAAAATTCACCATACTTTCTTTCTCCTTATTGCTATCTTGAATTAGCATGTTTTTTCTCTATCTCTCAAAGAGAACTTGCTTGGAGAATATCCCAACACGCTTCCTTGCCTTAGTTGCACAAGCCACCTTCTCAAATAACGCATAATCTAATTAAGGCTACATGAATAATACAAAGAGCAAGTTGATCCAATTTGCGATTCGTTTTTGCATATTGTTTTTCTTAAAGATTGACTCAAACCTTTTTATTCTCCGGTTCAACATATTTATCTATAACAATCTCTCATGCCTCATGAAAGCCAAGATGTGCCTTCATACGAATACACTGATGATGAATTTCCCATTTGTGAGTTTGAGAATTGGAAAAAAGTAAGATGTTTCAAAAAAGGAACCTAGTTTTGATACCACTTTAAGGGAAATGATAGAGAGGATAGGAAGAGAAGGGGAAGGTCTCAAACTATTCTTTTAAACTCACTTGAATTGATTTCTTGGCTTACTCTTTATTAATTGACCTTTTCTTATTTTTCCTTACACTTGGCCTACTCTTGCCTTCACTTGACTTGCTAGCAAATGCGCTAATACATGAGTATTTGCATGTGATAACTTAAGCACATGCGTTGAAACTACAATTCTTAATTAGAAACTACTTCTTGAATTAATTAAGAGATACATGCATGGGAGAAATACTATGAACCTAAAAATATATAAACACTAATCTATAAATATTATAAAGCAACATGGATAAAAACTTTTGCCACATGTCATCTTTAGAATCACTATAAAATTTAAATTCTTTTGACAATTGGTAAAACTTTCCACTTTTAGAAAATATATTATTTATATAAATTTATTTTTTAAAATCAAAATTATAAATTATCAGATATTTCTTCTCCCACTTACATGGTATTGGAGATTATAAATCACTTCCAATGTAATTAATTTATTTAAAGCAACTAAAAATTAATTGTCATACATGAATTGTGATAAACAAAGAGTCCTATATGTTTTTTTTTTCTTGATTGGAATTTATAGATATGTGTTAAAATCCATGTTTGAGCTACTAAATCTATGTAATTAGAATATTTATAGATTTATATATATCTCCAAAGCAAATAAATAATTTCAAGATAATGAATGATTTCCCAATGTAATTTACTTAAATCTTTGAGTTTTTTCTCCTTTATTCTCGTTGAAAGTTTACTCTTTATCCAACCTAATGGAGATACTATAGACAAACAAATGAAAATATAAAATTCAATTGAACATCTCCTGCGAAAGTTTGTTCATTTGAAGTTTGTTTTTCTATCTTCCGCTCATTGCTAAAACTAAATTTATTAGTTACATTTCTCCATCAAAAGATAATTGGACAATCAGAGTAAAGTGCTACGGCTTTGGAAACAACCAAATTTCTTGCAATACCAATTGGGAGATAATGTAGAGTTGGTGTTTTTGGATGAGAATGTATTATCTATAACCATTGCTTAATATTTTTTAACTAGATGTTTTTTAAAACTTCTTTCATGACTAATATTTGAACTTCTTAATTTTTTTAATGTCGGATGAAAGGATCCAAGGTACTGCTAGAGGTATTCTTCACGTTAAGGATCTTTTCATTGAAGGCAATGATGTTTATGAAATAATTAACTTTGGATTGACTTTGAATACCCAACTATATAAAATAAAATTATTAAGGCATGCATAACAGTTGATTTTAGAATTTTCAAAATAAAATTCATTGGTAGAATGGATGAAACGAGATTAATATATTGTAGTTTTCAATATCTTAAGATTTATTAATTTCAAATATTAAATTTGAATTTTTTAAAATAAAATTCGTTGGTGGAGTGGGTCAAGCGAGATTAATACAATATAATTTTTTATATTTTAAGAGTTATTAATTTTGAAACGTTAATTTTGAAATTTTCAAAATAAAGTTCATTAGTGGAATGGGTCTAGCGAGATTAATATAATGTAATTTTCAATATTTCAAGATCTATTAATTTAAAAATATAAATTTTGAATTTTTCAAACTAAAATTCGTTGGTATAATCGGTCAAGCTAATACAAACTAATATTTCAAACTAATACAATATAGTTTTTTTTACCGGTAATACAATATAGTTATTAATACAGAATACAGTTCCAATGCATTTTTAAATATTGAATATAGTTCCAATGATTTTAAATGTATTTTTAATTCACCAAAAATGTATTTTTAATTTATTTTGATAATATAATTCTTCTGTGCGCGTAAAAAATCTAGTTAATTAAATGCATGAATCAAGTTTAAATTTCCATCTCATTTAGGTATATCTGACTATATTTTTGAGAGACTGATTTTTTACTTATATGAAGGTACTATAAAAAAAAAAGAAAATTGAGATTGCATTAAGTTAAGTTTCCCTTACCAAAATTATAGGGACATGGAGAGCCAAAAATTAACTCAAGTGATTTACCCGGAAAAAAGGTGGATTTGGATTTGGTGCAGTAGAAAAAACACGCATTTGGTGCATTTAGGCAAAATTTTATAAAGAAATGGTTTGAAGCAAGATTTATTGGATTGTATAAAGATCAAACACTACAATAAATTTGCCATATGCCTACGATCATTTTTAGTGACTGTTGTTAAAACTGTAGGTATAGATATTAATGGTAGTCAAACTGTAGGTAAAGGTAGATGGACAATAGGCAAAGTTTATTGACAGTCAAATACAACTATGGGTATATGTATGTGGATCGTAGGTAAAACCTATAGTGACAGTCATTTTCGGTTGTTATTCGTCGCTCATAATGGACGGTTGGACTGACCGTGGGTGAATGTAAGTTTTACATATACCTACGGATTTTAAACATATAGTGACAGATTTTGCCTGTCATTGAAAGGCAAATTTCTTTTTGTGAAAACACCCTTGAGACTAGCCTAAATGCATCAAATCACTACAACAGAAAACGACTTTACCAACGTTTTTTTAGGCCTTCGCTAGTGTTTTCGGGCGCTAGCTATCTATCCGCTAGCAAAAGGGGGAAAAAGTTCGCTAAGCGCTGGTAAAAGTGCAAAATTGTCAGCGCTTCCTTGAAAAAGCGCTAGCAAAGGTTCATAATTGCCTGCACTTTTTC
This sequence comes from Ammopiptanthus mongolicus, assembly GCA_039655645.1. NCBI lineage: Eukaryota > Viridiplantae > Streptophyta > Magnoliopsida > Fabales > Fabaceae > Ammopiptanthus > Ammopiptanthus mongolicus. The sequence continues at coordinate 5,722,137 of CM077345.1, forward strand.
AAGAGAGCGCTGGCAATTGTGAACCTTTGCCAGCGCTTTTTCTAGGAAGCGCTGGCAATTTTGAACCTTTACCAGCGCTTCTTCAAGGGAGCGCTGGCAATTCCCCTTTTTTTTATATATATATTTACATTTGTTTTATCTATTTCCCCCTGCAAACCAAAACAATTTGCAAAATCAACACAAGCAAAACCAACAATTAACATACAGATGATTCAAAACCAAACAGGTGAAATAAATTGACACAAGCATAATGAAAGTATAATAGGAGAGAAAACTATGGCAATAGTTGAGAAACTCAAATTTGCTAATAATCAAAATCAAAAGCATTGGGTGGTAGTTGAGAAACAATCAAAATTTCAAGCATAAAAAAGAACAAAAAAGGGATTTCTAAAATCAAACGAACAATGGCAGTAGTTAAGAAACTCAAAAATCAAAATCAAAAAAGGGAGAAACTCACAAAGAGAAACTCAAAAGAACAATTGCAGGAGTTGAGAACCCAAGCAGAGAGGAGAACCCTCTCAGTGGAAGCAATAATGGCGGCGAGAAGAGAGAGCAGCGAGCAGGAGGTTGTGCGAAGGAAGAATGGCAGGAAAGAGAAGGCTTGAGGGTCGCGGTGGTCCTTTTGGTGCAGCGAGCAGGACGATGGTGACACAGTGGTCCTTTTGATGTTGTGAGCAGGACGATGGTGGCATGGTGAGGGGCTTCGGGTCGCGGTGGTGCACGAACAGAACGACGGTGGGGCGTTGAGGGTCGTAGGAAGGAATACGGAGCTCTAGGCGCGCGAGACTAGATTGAAATTGAAAAGTAACCTGTATGTGGGAAATGGAAATATTAGAAAAGGGACATTGCCAGCACTTTCTAAAGAAAGCACTAGTAAAGGTTCTACACCTTTGTCAGCGCTCTCTTCCCATAATAAGAGTATTCCCAGTGCTTTTTTAAGAAAGCGCTTGTAAAGGTTCTACACTTTTGTCAACGCTCTCTTTAGAAAGCGCTGGCAATTCCCATAATAAGAGTATTCCCAGCGCTTTCTTAAGAAAGCGCTGGTAAAGTCTCACAATTTGCTAGCGCTTCCTTAAGAAAACGCTGAGAATACTCTTCCGCCTCATATTTTCTAGAGTTTCACGGGAAAATACTGGTGAAGGTAGCGTCAATTATTCCCTAATGTGGCGTAGTGAATGTGTGTTTTTTCTACTGCACCAAATCCAAATCCAAAAAAGATACTCTTCATTTTTTATCTCTTTATTTCTGTCCATTTTCAAAGTTTTGAGAAAATAAATGTATATTATGAATATGTATGCATCTAGGATCCCTACCCGACTTACCCTGTTTAATTACTGAAAAGAAAAAAAGAACTAAACCCTACTGGAATAATGCAACAAACTGCGGCCCTGATAATGTCAAAAGTTGCTTTCATTCACGTTGTCGGACTCATGTCTCTTACCTAGCTCCCTTATAAATATGCAACCCTCGCTGGGAAACCTTCCACTTCCACATGCATGTTCAAAAACCTGACCTCAGTACTCCGTGTTAATTTGTCACTCTCAGTCTTTCCGGTTCTCAAGTTCCCTCGCAAATTAATTTACTAGGTACGAGTATAGTATATATCTTTTAAGAAAGCATGCTGAAAATGCTGTCTAGAAAGGCTAGTCAGAACTCTCATGGCCAGGACTCTTCTTACTTTCTAGGATTGCAAGAGTACGAGAAGAACCCTTATCACCCCGTTCAAAATCCAACGGGAATCATTCAGATGGGACTTGCAGAGAATCAGGTTAGCTGGTTTATCAAGAGTATTTTTAGTGTCTTTTACGTGAAAAAAGTTCTTTTAAAGTGAACTTAATTTTATATAAAGTAGTTAAAGGTATATGCAATAATAATTTCATCTAATGTATATTGTGATATTAAATCACAAATGATTTTAAAGTGAAAATACCCTTATTTATTTTCTTTATAAACATACTCATTTTAAAAGAGTGTAATTCATTACCTTCATAAAAAAATCGATATAAAGATAAAAGTGACCCATTTGGTCCTAGAAAAATTTCATGGATCCACTTTTAGTTCTTGAAAAAATAAATTAATTATTTGGTCCCTCAAATTTACAAACGAGGGATACATTAGTCCCTAAATTTAGTTCCGACGTTCATTTACTTGCTTATGTGTCTCATTAACCATCTTACTTGGTCCGTTAATGGTCATGTGTGACTTATTACGAATTTCCTCCGTGAAAAATGAATGAAAAGTGATAAAAGTGCATAATTTTTAGGTATTTGGGTTTTAAAATTGTGTACGTTTTTCACTTTTTATTCTTTTTTCACGGAGCAAATTCGTCATAGGTTATGCAGAACCACTAACGAGCCAGGTAGGATGGTTAATGAGACACATAGACAAGTAAACAAACATTGAAACTTGATTGGGAGACTAAAGTGTCCCACATTTATAAATTTGAAGGAATAAATAATTAAATTATTTTTTCCATAGACCAATTTAGACCTTTAATCTAAAGATAATGAAAAAGGAAACCATGTCTAGTATAGGGGACACAAAGACATGAGAACATTTTACATTCTTATTTACAAGCAGATATGTTTGAGCGAGCAATGAACAACGGGTCGGGGGAGGTCACTTGTCAGACACAGTGCTTTTTATCTGTGGTGCACATGTAACTAATTGTCTCTGGCTAATGTGGCTATATTATCAACTATATCTAGCAAAGCAAAAGGAAGCTACTTGTTTTTTTTTTGATGAACTATATGCCGGGTGAATAAGTTGTTTCGTTGTCTAGCTATGTCCCACAAATTGACTCATGACATCTTCTGCAGCTTTCATTTGACCTTCTTGAATCGTGGCTTCAAAGAAATCGTGATATAGTGGGGTTGAAGAAGGATGGGGTATCCGCATTTAGAGAACTTGCTCTATTCCAGGATTACCGTGGCTTGCCAGCTTTCAAAGATGTAAGATATATATGCTTTCTCTGTTTCTCAAGCTCAGATAAAAGGAGTATAGATTTGCGTTCAATGCCCTTATTATGGCACTGACAAAAAGTTGATGATTAATGATAAATTATTTGGTTCATATATTTTAATATATATTTTTTTGACAAAAGAAAACCAATTCATTTCATTCAAAATCAATTCCCTAATACAAGTGGGAACAAGATCATAGTGTTAAGAGCTAGTCATATGTGTAGCTACCCTAGCTAGAGTATGAGCAACTATATTAGTCTCTCTCCTAGAGAAATCTATCAAAGAGTTTATTGACAAATATATTTTAATATTTTATTTGCAACCTTTCACGTCATGGTATATCGTCACCATCCAAATTTTGGTTAGTGAGACAAAAAAAAAATCTATAAATATTTGGTTTGATTAAGTTTTTAGTGCTTGAAAACTGAGTCAGTTTTGATTTTGATCCCTCTATTTTTTTTTTTGTTGGTTTTAGTCCCTGTCATACCCATCCGTTAAGTGATGGCATGGCTAACAGACCACCACACCAGCATTGGCACGTAGGTTAATTTTATAATATTTAATATCACGTATGATTAAATATTAATTTTTTATATTCTTTTAACATGTCAGCACTGTCATATAGGCTAATTTTATAATATTTAATGCCTACGTGACAGTGTTACATGGTAATATTATAATAAAAAAATTAATATTTAATCCTAAATGATATTAAATATTATAAAATTAACCTATGTCACAATACTGACGTGACGGTCCGTTAGTCACGTCAGCACTTAACGGATAGATAGTGATGACAGAGACCAAAACCAAAGTTTTGGAATTTACAGGGACCAAAACCAATAAAAAAAGTATAGAGATCAAAGCCAAAACTAATTCACTTTTCAGGGATTAAAAACTTAAGCGATAAATTAAAAATGATATAAAATATATAACAAGATGTAACGTGGTTCTACACACAAAAAAGCATAAAATACTAAGTTTTTACAAAATTACAATTGCTCTATGTGCATTTTCATATTATTAAAATATTGGCCATGGAGAGATGAGCCGTGTATCTAATAGAGTGTAGTGCTGGAAAAACGTTGAGTGCTAAAGAGTTGTGTGAGAACATGGAATAATTTTGTTTTCACTCTTTGATCTCTTATGGCTTTTTTTATACAATATTTCTCTTTTACTTCTAGTATTCCTTTTTTCAATTTATATCTAAAGTAATTCTTAAATTCAATTATAAAAAAACTTAGTGATATGGGATACAGCTAACAAGATGATGATTTTTACATGTGGAGCAACATTTAAATTTTTAGGAGGACAACAAAAATTACTCAATATATTAGTTTTTAAAAAACTTAATATATATATATATATATATATATATATATATATATATATATATATATATATTTTGTATAATAAATCAGTTAATTAGTTGATGTTACTTAACACTTCCAATTCAATTTATCTTATCAAGTTTCAATTTTTGACTACTCTCAGCTTTCAATTAGCTAGTCATCCTTTCAACTTTCAGCTAGTTGCTTTTCGGCATACGTTGGTACGTAACAACTTTCTTTCTTCTTCATTCTAGGAACTGGTAGAGTTTATGGCAAAAATAAGAGGAAATGGAATCAAATTTGATTCGGATAAGCTTGTCCTCACAGCTGGCGCAACTCCCGCAAATGAGATTCTCATGTTTTGCCTTGCTGAGCCAGGGGAAGCTTTCATTCTTCCCACACCCTATTATCCTGGGTATCAGTTCTGTTCTGTTCTGGCTGTTACGTTTTTAAATTATTGGTACTATATATATATATATATATATATATTGGCTGTGGTATATGAAAATCCGAGCTTAATCTTTGTTTTTTTAATTGTTAACTTAAAACTACATAAAAAAGTTTCAATATATATAAAGATTAGTGGTCGAGCGTTTATAAGCTTAAGCTCAATTACCATTCAGTACGTAGCATTCTCCATTTAAGATATGTTCCAAAGAATATTTTTTGCATGCAGAGATGCAAGATCGATATATGCCGATTAAGCAGTCAAGCACAGTACTAGTCCCATTATGAGATAGGACGTCCCGCCTGAGATATAATTAATTGTCTATGTAGGCCAGAATAATATTCCTGTTTCATTAATTATCATGCATTAACAGTAACACATTCTTGTTGTTTTTATTTTGGCAGGTTTGATAGAGATCTTAAATGGCGTACTGGGGTTGAGATTGTTTCAATGCATTGCTCCAGCTCGAACGGTTTCAGGATCACTTCCTCTGCTTTAGAACAAGCCTACCAACAAGCACAAAAACTGAATCTCAACGTAAAAGGTGTACTAGTAACTAACCCCTCCAATCCATTAGGCATAACCATGACCAAAACGGAGCTTAACCACCTGGTCGATTTTGCCCTCCACAAAGACATTCACATAATAAGCGATGAAATCTATTCAGGGACAGTCTTCGACTCACCCGTGTTCGTAAGCATCGCGGAGGTTGTAAAAGAGAGGGGCCTGGACGGCACTTCTGACATTTGGAACCGCATTCACATCGTTTATAGTCTCTCAAAGGATCTTGGTGTGCCTGGATTTCGTGTAGGAATGGTTTACTCTAATAACGAAATGGTTGTGGCTGCAGCAACCAAAATGTCAAGCTTTGGATTGGTTTCCTCACAAACTCAGTATTTGCTAGCCAACTTGCTCGAGGACAAGAAATTCACTGACGAGTACATGGAAGAGACACAGAGGAGACTTAAAAGGCGCAAGGATATGCTTGTCTGTGGTCTCAGAAACGCAGGGATTCAATGTTTGAAAAGCAATGCTGGGTTGTTTTGTTGGGTGGACATGAGGCATCTGTTAAGCTCTGACACTTTTGAGGCAGAGAAGGAGCTTTGGAAAAGGATTGTTTGTGACGTTGGTTTGAACATATCTCCAGGGGCTTCTTGCCACTGCTCTGAACCAGGGTGGTTCAGAATATGCTTTGCCAACGTGTCCGAAGACACGTTACAAGTTGCCATGCTACGTATGAATGTCTTCACTGACTCAATGACCATCTCTGCTCACAGTGGCAGTAGCAGGTGTGCTCAACAATAATCTGTCAGTGATATCAATTATACCACAAGATGGTCAGGTGCCAAGTGCGTTTTCCGGTTATCGTCAATTGACATGTGGAAGTAAAGCGGTTTGCTTTTTTTAGTGACGCGTGTAGCTTTAGTTAGAACAATAATGATATTTATATATCTATACATTAGGCAATATGGTTAATGGAGGTATAAATCATGATTGATGATGTCATAGATATTTAATATATAATTAGTGATTTGATATATAATTAGTGATGTACAAAATATAATTAATGTTATCAAAATTTATGTGTATAAATAAGATAGATATTTAGGTATTTAATCATATATTTCGTCTATCTACTGCTTCTATAGAGAAAACACTCTATTGTGTGTGTACTGTGACTGTGTATTCTTCCGTTCTTTGACTGAAATATATGCACTTGCTTCTTCATTATGCAAGCTTATTTGGTTATTCCCTGTTTTTTTTTCTTTTCTTTTTTTTCATTTTATATTGGGAAATCCAAATATATGAACAAGGGAGGTCTTAATATCGGATAAGTATCTCCTGTCTCATTTTGATATATCACATTATGTCCCAATCAATAATATCTTATCATGTAAGTTAAAATTTTAATTAATATTAAAAACGTAAAATATATGATAAAATATTATTGATTGGGACATGATGTGATATACCAAAATGGGATAAGAGATCCTGATCCCTCAATATCAGTTCTTGAATTTGCTTTGTTGAGTGTCCTGAATAACAGAATAAGATGTTTGGTTGACAATATAAAAAAATTTGCATTAAAAATACATAACAATTAAACTTTTCTTAAATGGTGAGCAAGATATAATAACGTTACGAATCATAAGCTATTCGGCATCACAATTAACGAGGATAACTTCTTAAAGGGAAATGATTAAAAGTACGGAACAAAATTTTGTACTATCCATCCCTCTTATTTTCATTGGACACTTTGTCTTGACAAGGGATCCGTTTTCTTTCATTGTGGATAAAAAATCTAATAAAAAATAGTTGATTCGATTTTAAATAATTATTTTTACAAAATCTAAATCAAATCATATCATTTAATAGTGGATTGGTTCAGTTCAGACTTGGAAGTTATTAAATATTAAAATATATATAAATATTAAATATTAAAATATAACTGCTCCAAAAAAAATTAAAATATAATAAATATTAAAATATTAAACTATTAAAATATATAAATATTAAAATATAGTAATTGATTCTGTTCGGTTCCAGAATCCTTAAACCCGGTGATCAAACACCGAACCTATCACCATTGGATTTGGTTTGGTTTGGTTCTGTTCGGATCTGAATACCAAAATAATTCAAATCAATTTAATTGGTTTGGTTTGGTTTGGATTTTCGGATTCATCCGGTTATTGGTTCGGGTCTTACACCCCTAGTCTAGTTGACATGCATTATCCTTCAATTCCTCCATTTCCCCCCAATAGTGATTTTAGTTTTTGGATTTAATTGGAATGTACTGTCAGTGTAATGATTTTTTATACATTTAATTAATTAGAAATTGTCACATAAGCTAAAATGTTTGACCCTTATCCTAACTGCCATAAAAGTTACTCATACTGTGATTTTTGATTGGTTGACAGTGTAGAAACTTTACACTAACAGTACATAGTGTGACGCTTGAGGCTAACGAGAGCGGGGAGTGATCGCCGGTGCATGAGGCATGAACAAGGAGCAACTCCTGGCAGGCTTCTAGGCAGAGGGACATATGAATGAACCGATTCACACCGGAATGAGAGGGATCCTGAGACTATACAGGTATGGGACTGTACAGTTGAGGAAAGCTTAAAAAGGAATTGATTTGTACTACCTATAAAAACAAGATACATCTTCTTTTCGGGAGCCCAGAACATAAGAACTTCATAGTTAAGCTTGCTTGACTTGGAGCACTTGTGGGGTGGGTGTCCTTCTGGGAAGTTTCCTAGAAAGCGTGTGAGTGAGGACAAAGTACGTTGAAAGGACTCGTGTTGGTTTGTGGGGACAGTCAGCAATCCTGAAAGCAGTTCGGGCTGTTACACATAGCAATTAAACTCTTAGTCTTTTGGAAACATTCTTATCAGATAGATTTCATACTCCTTTTTAAATTTGGGTAGTGTTCATTCCAGTTTTTTTGGCTTCTTTTTTCTTTGGCTTAATTATATGGTCCCTCAGGTATCACGATTGTGCAATTTTGGTCCCCCAAATTTCAATTGCGCTAATTGGGTCCACCACGTATCATGATTGTGCAATTTTAGCCCCCCAAGTATCATGATTATGCAATTTTGGTTCTCAAAGTATCACGATTGTGCAACTTTTAACATCAATAGCCTACGAAGCACATATGCGACTGATTTGGCACTTAATGAGGCTAGTTTGGCAGCTTACGTGTCATTATTATATGATACTTAATGATATGCATTTGACCATTAAATTGTATGAGATGTCAATAATATCTTATAAGAATGTCCCGTAAACTATCAAGTTGACTTCACTAAGTATCAAATCAGTCTCACGTGTCCTACGTAGGTTACTGACGTTAAAAAATGCACTATTGTGATATTTGGGGGACCAAAATTAAGGGATCCAATTGGCGCAATTGAAAATTGGAGTACCAAAATTGCACAATCGTGATACTTAAGGGATCCAATTGGCGCAATTGAAAATTGGAGTACCAAAATTGCACAATCGTGATACTTGGGGGATCCAATTGGCTCAATTAAAACTTGGGGGACTAAAATTCCACAATCATCATACCTGAGGGACCAAAAGTGCAATTAAGCCTTTTTCTTTAAAAGAAGAAGCTGGACCAAACAGTTTTTAAAAGAATCTCTTAAAAAATACAGCTTATTTGTAAAGAAGAAAAATTAAAAAATAAGAGCTCTTAAAAAAGCACTTTGAGGAACTTTTGCGAAATTTATGTAAAGCTTATTCACAAAGTTCCTTCTTCCATTCTCAACTCTTCTTAAAATTTCATCTCAATTTTAAGCTGAAAAAAATCTGAAATTTACAAAAACGACTTTAAAACTCGTATTTTTAATTTAAACTTTAACTTTAAAGTTATTTTTAAAAATAAAAAATAAAAATAGGCAAACGCTAAGCTAGTGTTAGAAAAAGGACTAGTTTAAGAGCCAACAATTTATGTATACAAAATTGACGTGGTTAAGAACATCAATTTTACTATCTTTTTCATCAAATAATATGTTTTCGAACTGTATTAGCATTCCTTTTTCCTTTTTCCTTTTTTATTTTATATTAAAAAAAATCCTTTTTCCTTGTGTTTTTTTTAACAAATTGCTTTCGTAATTTTTTTGGCTAAAGTGTAGGTGGTTAGGTAAACTCTTTATATTTTGAAAAGTAAGAATAACATTAATAATTAAGGCAAGGACTGGCAGCCTTTTAAGTCTTTAGATCGTGGATGGTGATGGATTGCTAGTTCTAAATGAGCATGGAAATCCATCTGGATCAGTTCTGAATCAGTTTGAAGTTTTACTTTTCATATCTCATTATTTATTATTTTTATTCACTTCCTATTTTTTTCCTAATTAAATTTAACAAATACCCTTCTGACATTCTCACCCCTATACTAATCCTTTTTTCCACAATTAATTTCCCCACTTCTTATCAAACACCCCCATCCCAACCAACTAAGGTTGGCGTAAGTGGTTAAAGGTCTCTCGCTCCTTAATCAAGGTTTCGGGTTTGAGTTTTGGATATGGAAAAAAACCTGAGCTAGGAGATATACCACCCATCGAGATGCCGAACAAACTTCCGCGGGAGATTAGTCCCCGTCTCAGGTTGGCGGTGGGATATTCCTCGAAGTAGATAAAAAAAACCCCTATCCCCTCTGTTTCTTCCTTTTCCTCTCCTCTCTCCCTATATTTTTTTCTTAGTCCCAACCCAACCCCATCCAATCCCATTGTCACCTCAGGCGAGGTGTAGAGGGGAGCACAGTGGCGGCCAACAAGCGGTAGCGAGCACAGCGGTGGTAAGGTAAGTTTTTCTGATTTTTTCGTATGATTTATACCTTACGACGAAAGGCATTCAACTTTATTTGCAAGGTATTAAAAATTGAATACATTAAGGAAATTATACTTTCCGTAATGTAAAAAAATTGAATACATATAGTTTTCGTAAGATAAAAAAAAAAATTAATACTAACGGAAACTAATATATTAAAAATTGAATACATTACGGAAACTTAATGTAAAAAAATTGAATATATATAGTTTTCATAAGGTAAAAAAATTGAATACATTACGTAAAAATTGAATATATTACGGAAACTATATGTATTAAAAATTGAATATGCAAAAAACTTGAATATATTACATAAGGTAAAAAAAAATTAATCGCGGAAAAAGGGGTTAGTATAGGGGTGAGAAGATCAGTAGGGTATTTGTGGATTTAATTAGGAAAAAATAGGGAGGGGGTAAGCATAGTAAATAATGAGGTATGAAAAGGAAATGCCATCTGTTGGAGGATATAAGAAAAGGCCGGGTGTAAGAGTGTTCACAGGTCTGGGTCAACCCGATAAACCCGAAGAACCAACCCAACCCAAAGCGTTTGGTTCGGACATTTTGTGTCTTCGGGTCGAACTCGACCGACCCGTCCAAAACCTGATCCCATTTGTTTGGGTAGTGGGTCTGCTTAATGCAAACCCGTGAACCCGTTACTCGGCCCGTAGACCCGATGGTTTTTTAAAAAAATAAAAAAATTACACACTAAAACAACCTAAGCCTGACACACTCAGACACCCATTACCCCAGTTGTGCGCCATTCATCTCTCTTTAGAAACGAAGATAGAGTTCTTGTTGTGCGCCGTTCATCCGTTCGTCTTAGTCGCGTGCCGTCCGTCTGATCACCACGTCGCGCTTTCACGCCGACCGCCAACGTGTGTCGTTCACGCAATCACACCATCGTCTATGACTCTTTGTTCACGGCATCGTCCACTATTGATTTTGTATCTTTATTTGCTGATTCTGTATCTGTGAATCCCTAATTTCTCCTTTTTTGTATATGTTGATTCTATTCCATCTTCCTTTTTGTTTTTTGTGTTTATTTCTGCATTCTTCGTCAATTGTTGTATCCCTTGATTTTGAATCTTCACTTTGTTTCTTTTTTCTTCGTCGCTCTTGCTGCTGCTACATTAAAAGAGTAGCCCGAACCAACCCGCCCCGAACCAACCCGATTTTCGGTTCAGGTTTACTAAAAAAATTGGGCAAACCTGACCCAACCTAACAAGTAGAAATTTAATTGGTTTGGGTTTCGGGTTGAGTCAAAACCGACCCAACCCGACCTGTGAACACCCCTACCCAAGTGTACCCAAATAGGAAAAGTGATTGAGCCCATAACGTCTCTCTTAAAACATCCCACCCAACAAATGGATACATGATATAAAAATTCTTAAGTAAACTTTGTACATTTTATATTAGGTTTTTTTTTTTTTTTTGCTACATTAGATTAATTATATTATTATTAATGATAAATTAAAATAATTATTTATATGATTAGATAATGACAAATTTGAAATATTATTTTTAGAGTACTAATTAAAAAATTAATTTTTTATTAGAAAATAGTATATTTAAAATATTGAGAAACGATATTTTTAAGGATTTAATTGGTATGCACTGTTAGTGTAAAACTTTTTTAAACAGTTAATCAATGAGAAATTATCACATAAGCTAAAACGTTTGACTCTTATCATAATTACCTTAAAAGATACTAATATCATGATTTCTGATTGGTTTTTAATGTAAAAAATTTACACTGTATAATGCATAGCAATTAAACTCTATCTTTAATTTTCTAATAAAAATGTCATTTTTTTTAATTTCTAAAACAGGAATACACTTATTGTAAAAAAAAAAAAAAAAAAAAAAACAGGAATACACTTTGCTCATGTTTCTTGAACATTTTATGATGTATTTTTTTTTAAAAATATGTGTATATAAAAAATAAAAATAAATAAAAAGTAAAGATAAAAAATATGGGTATGGCAGTCTTATCACAGGGGACTGGACATTATTCTGGACATTATTCGGGAAGGCCAACGTAAAATGAGGCAGTAGAAACTGATAAAACGTCAAAAACAAAAAAAAAAAAAAGATTATGAAACTGGGAAAAATCTTCATCCAACGTGAAGACGCAGCGTTCCGTTTTGGTTTGAGAATTGAGATGCATGGCAATGCAGCGTATGAGAAAAAGGTTCCTGGCGGTTATTGCAACGAGTGTTGGCCACGTGGAGAATCCGTTACCCGCTATTTGCAAATAATAATGCGTTGAGAGTTGATACCAATTGCTGCTATTCCCCGTTTTAACATATCCTCATTCTCGTTCTTGTTTAAAGACCAAAAACAAAGAACTGTTTTAGGGTTTCAAATTTTATTTGTTGCCTTGGATCAGTTTTTGTATAAACCTTCGTTTGAAGTTGAATTGAAGCCCATCCATCCGCGTTCTCACTGTTTGGCTAATTGCTTTTCATTGACAAAATTGTTCATACGCATGCAGGTACTTCTCTTCTCTTTAGAATTTTGTGTTTGTTTTATTCCTGTTTTATTCGAGGAAGAAAGTTTACATCTGAGTATTTTACCTTTCATTCAGTCAATTGCTTATAGGTTTTTTTTTTTTTTTTCTAAAATGCTGTTGTGCTTACTCTCTTGACTCGCGGTTTCTTCCATTGCGTTTAGTTTAACTGGTAATATGACAATGAGAGGGAATTAGTGGTTCCAAAAGTTGTGCTAGTTTGACACTGTTTGGTCACATGTGAATCTGTTCTTGTTATTTTATTTTATTTTACTAGTTAGTGATTTAATCCATAGCTTTTACCCCTTTTGTGTTTTTTTCAGGCTTCCCAATCCTACCTTTTAATTATATTATGCACACTACCAGCTTTAACTCCAATTCCATGGAAATTTAGTAGAACTTTTCAGATGCAATATTAAATTTATGAATTAATAAAGTTGAACGTTTTATATAGGCTCTCTGTTTGGTATCTCTGGTTAACTTGTGAAAGGGCATACAGTATTAACTACGATAAAAAGTTTATAATATTACATTAATACTTGATGGCATGTCACTTTGCATTATTGTGCGAGGTGCCCCTATCAAATCAAATCCATCAAAACTCACAGCTTAGTTGGGTTATGGACTTGTGATGAATACAAGGAGGGATTGCCAGATGATGAAATATTTTTCTAAAAATTATGTGATGTATCTTCAATGGATGACTATTCAATGTGAGAGTAAATTATTCCTGCTTACCGAGACATTGATTGGATATTTGGAATATTTGCTCTTTCAGGTGATTTTGATGTCATATATCTTTCTTCTTGGGTAATGAGATGCGTCAAGTTTGCCAATACAGTGGGCAGAGATGGACATTGCTGCTCTTTTAACTTCTGCTGGAATTAATATCGCTGTGTGTGTTGTGCTATTTTCACTCTATTCAATATTAAGGAAACAGCCCAGCAATGTTAATGTGTACTTTGGACGACGGCTAGCCTCTCGGCGTGCAAAACGCCTTGATCTCTGCTTGGAAAGATTTGTGCCCTCCCCTACATGGGTAATGAAAGCATGGGAAACAACTCAAGAAGAAATACTGAGTATTGGTGGCTTGGATGCTGTGGTTTTCAGCAGGATGCTTGTGTTCAGGTTGTTCAATCCTTCTGAAATTGAAACTTCTTTTAGCTATACCTGACTACCTGTATGTCTTACATTGGCTCGGGGACTAAAGTGAACTGCTTTCTTATCCGATAAGTTTTTAATCTCAAACTTGAACTGTGTGCACAAGATGTCAACCTAGAACCTACTGAGTAAAGATATCTGAATCCTAGATATAGTAGAAGTGAAGTGCATAACAGTTTTGTTATTTTGTAAATGATTTTACCTTGTTTGGTTCTCTGGACTAAATGATAGCTAAACATTAAAAATGGTTATGAAGTGGGATACTGAAGCAAAAGTCACACTTCAATGCACACACACTAGGCGGTTGGACAGTGCAAGTACTTAAAATCTAATATTCTGCTCTGGTCACATCTGTAAATGTTGACATTTGAAGATGGAAAATGTGTTTCTAATTATCCATCATCCATTATGGCGGCTACTTCATGCATAAGAAATTATTTGCTTAATCATTTTCATAAATAACTAGAACCGAGATTTGTGCTCACAGAACTAGAAGTGACATTGATATTGACTATATATGATATGATGCTTAATTGATATAGGTAAGCCAGTTAAGTCATCCAGTTACTAAAATAGCTTTTTGGTGATGCTAAACCCAAGTTTGCATTTGACCCTTTATGGAGTTTTAGCACCTTTTTCATTTGACTATGGTAAATTTGCCCAACTTTTTCTATTTACTTGTTTGAGTTTTTATGCTTTTGCTTTCTTCATTTTATGAATATCATTTGTTAATCACACATTTAAAAGCTCATCAAATAAAAAATTTAATGCTCTTACACCTTCACTAACTGTTGATGTTACTTTTTCTCCTTCAGTATTCGAGTATTTTCTGTTGCTGCTGTCATTTGTACCGTTCTAGTGCTTCCAGTGAATTACTATGGTCAGGAAAGAATACATAAGGATATTCCTTTTGAGTCACTGGAAGTATTTACCATTGAGAATGTCAAGGAAGGATCCAGGTGGTATGAGCTATTTCTTAATTTTCAATGGACGTTTTCATTATGTTAATTAGTTCAAATGGCCAATTGTGTGTAGAGGCTGAGAAAATAATGAATAAACAAGGTTTCTTGATGTTTCATAGGTAAGAATGAATGATGGCCTTTTTTTTATGAAATAAATAATGCTCTTAAAAAAGCACAAACATTTGGATCATCTGTCGTTTGGCTCATGGCTGAGAAAGCTACTCAACTTTTTTCAATTGTGATTTTTTTGGAGAAATTACTTGTGCAGACTTTTCCCCAAACTGAAATGGAATTGTTCCTGGTCTGAGTCCTACTCCCATTTTATTATGTTTCCTCCCTCCATTTTTAGATGTTAAAGCACTAGTAGTTATTGACTTCATTCAGGAATACACCTACAAAATGGTTACTTATAGATTGATATTCTTTTGCTTGATGTCAGGCTTTGGGCTCATTGTCTCGCGTTATACATCATAACTTTAACAGCTTGTGCTCTTCTTTACTTCGTAAGGAGTTGGACTACCCTACAAGATTGACTGCTTTATCTGTTTTCATAGAGTGACCTACCAAGTTTTTTTTTTTTTTCAAAGATGACTAATTGAGTGGCATTTATGTCCAGGAATATAAGAGCATTGCAAATTTGCGGCTAGTACATATTACTGGATCGTCTCCAAATCCAAGTCATTTTGCAATTCTTGTCCGAGGAATACCCTGGTCTTCAGATGAATCATACTATGACATAGTGAAAAAGTTTTTCTCATATTACCATGGTTCAACTTATTTGTCACACCAAATGGTGTATAAGTCTGGTGCAGTTCAGAAACTGAAGGTCTGCCTTTTAACTTCTTCAAATACTTTATGTTTATTCTGATTTCAGTAGGGAAGGAAACAGGCTTCAAATTTTTTCTCATAAGCTTCAAATTTCTAGCTTCTCTAAAAACAACTTTTTTTCTCATAAAAACAATTATTTTGCAATTTAATCAGTTTACCCAAACATACCAGCTTCCACTGAAAAACAGCTTTTATCATGAAAAATAGTTGTTTGGGTAAGATTTAAGATTTAATCTTATCCAAAGTATCCCGTGAACAAGCATTTTTGCGAGACATAACTCAGAATAAGCAAACACGAAAAACAATAAAAAGGGAAAATGTCATAATGCAACTTTACAAATGCTAAAAAAATATAACATACAAAATAAGGCATAAGCATTAAACCATACCGTGGATGCGATGCCTAGAGGTGGACAATGGTTGTTGAAGCATAACCGATGACTGGAGGCGGCTGGACGGTGCAGAGAGAGAGAGAAGTTGGATGGCGCAATCGGGTAGAGAGGAAGAAGATGGATTGACGACGCAGAGTAGGAAGCCTCTGGAGTAGAGTGAGAACTTTCTAATCTAGGTTTTTGTCTTTTAGGTTAAGAATTATAACAATAATGTTACGATCTAATTGCAAGGTATGAGACTTGAGTCCCACATCGGAAGTATATGATTCCGGTGTGGAGCTTATATCGCTTGGGCTCTCCAACCACAACGACTAGCTTTTGTGGTGTGGTTCCTATTAATTAGTATCAGAGCTTTCCCAACCCTCGTGGAGGCTGGCGCTACGGAGACTTGAGTATACAATTACAAGGTATGAGACTTGAGTCTCAAATCGGAAGCATGAGAATAGTGGGATTCCGGTGTAGGGTTCATACGGCCTTGGATTCGCTAACCACAACAACTAGCTTTTGTTGTCGTGTAGTTCTCCCAAGATTCATATTAAATAATAATATTAATTATTATAATATTATATAAGAATAATATATAATGATATAATAATAGTAATAATAATAATAATAAATAAATAAATAAAAAATGGGCTAGTTAGGTTAGAAGGCTTTTTGAATGGCCTTTAGCTTGCCTTTTTAATTAACAAGGCTTCTAAAAAAGCCTTTCTCCGGACTATTTAATAAATATGTCAGGCCTTACGTGGGCCAACCATAGGTTCCTGACAGGCCGCCACGTATTTCTAACCCTAGATTGCAGTATCATACATTTAATTTTTTTTTCAAATTTATATTTGTGTAATTTTTGTCTCCCTCTTTGTTTATGTCAGACTGAGTGTTGTCATAAGTCAGAACTGTCGATGTGTTGTGTATTTAATATACAGTTGTAGGCCATTATTTGGTTCAAAGGTAGATTAACTTATATGCAGACTTACTATGGAAATTTACGGTCTACATTTCTTTCATTTTCTAACTCATTCTTGCACTTTATTAGGCTATTTGGTATGGAACTTTTTTCTCGTATCTATTTTTCTTTGATGGAAGCTTGCAAATCCTAGGAATTTTATTTACTTGAGATAGAAGCTCCTTTCTGTTTTTGACATATGCCCCACTTTACATTTTGCTATCCTCTTTGCGATGGCAAAAAGATTATCAAATCTATTTGACCATGGTTCAAAGCTCTTTCATGCAATGGGGAATTAGTAAATCATTTTTATGCATGATACTAAGTACTGTGCCAAATTTCATTCCCTATTTAATGCAGATTTGGGTTTTGATTATGATTCCAGAAGTACAAGTCTGTAAAATTTCCTGATTTCTTATAATCTTCTTCCAGGATGATACTGAACTTATGTGTAAGATGCTCGGTGGTTCATTGGAACAGACCTGTAAGCCAAGTTTTACGCAATGTTGCTTTTGTGGAGGACCCACAAATTCTTTTAAGATGATTTCTAATGAGATAGATAGTATACATGGGAGAACAGGCTACAGTGATAGACATATAGATGCAAGAAAAAAGGTCAATTTTCTGGCTAGATTAATTTATATAATTATGACATTAATATGTGAACCTCTTTCATTTTTTTATGGTCTGGCTTTGAACAATAATGTTAAAAAATTTACAATGTGATCTGACATTGATATGCGAACCTCTTTCATCTCTGTTTCTTAGTCATTCACTCAATTATTTTTTCTTATGCTATATTGTTTGACCTGTACCCAGTTTAAACCAAGGAAACATGTTTAAACTATTTCTCACAGAAGTTTGTCAAAGCCTCCAACATTATGAATGATTTGATTACCTTTTGATTTGAATGTAGAAAAGCAAAGTTATGTAACTTGAAGGAACAAAGCATCATTAATGAAGCTGCATTCTTTTAGGTCTGTTATATAAAAACAATTCTTGAACAAGCATCAAACAGCTTTAAGCTTTTTGAATGAATTGGTTCTTGACATAATTAAAATTAAGCCTCTTTGACTAAGCATTCATGAGTGGGATCTTGCTGCTCTCATTGTTCATAATTAAAATTAAATTTTAGTACAAAATAAAGCGGGTCTGTGCATTATGCATACTTCATGTCTTAAGGGCTCAAGCTTGAGGGGGCCTGTGAGAGATAAAAAAGTTTGAACTTTTAGAAGAGTTGGTCTAGGACAAGGTTACGGTAGATGCTGATTTTCATAGATGTGTGTCCAAAAATAGATATAAGAAAGAAAATAATAAGTGGTGTAAAGTATTCAATATACTTCAAGGTTCAGCATATATTTTGCACTGGTTTGTGACTGTTTTTCTTTAAGCTTATTATTATGGCTCTGACTCTATCTTATCTTTAATTGCCATGCCACTGGATATCCAAATACTTGTAATGTTTTCTACTTGCGTTCTCCTCATTTAGTTTTTCCATTATGTAATTATAGAAGTATATTAGAATCGCATCTTATTTGATGTTAACAACTTATGTTCACGTTTTCTCCAATACAGGAATGCGCAGCTGCTTTTGTGTTCTTTAAAAGTCGGTATGCTGCTCTTATGGCTGCCCAAAATCTTCAAACATCAAACCCTATGTCGTGGGTCACCGACCTAGCTCCTGAACCACATGATGTTTATTGGTCCAACCTTTGCATACCGTATAAGCAACTTTGGATCCGTAAGATAGCTACAATTGTGGCTTCTATCACCTTCATGCTGGTATTCCTTATCCCCGTCACTTTCGCACAAGGCTTGACTCAACTAGACAAGCTTGAGAAGATGTTCCCTTTTTTGACAG
This sequence comes from Ammopiptanthus mongolicus, assembly GCA_039655645.1. Classification (NCBI taxonomy): domain Eukaryota; kingdom Viridiplantae; phylum Streptophyta; class Magnoliopsida; order Fabales; family Fabaceae; genus Ammopiptanthus; species Ammopiptanthus mongolicus. The sequence goes on from CM077345.1 coordinate 5,740,868, forward strand.
GGATACTTCAAAAGTAAGATGTTGCACATATATGAGGGACAAATATTATGGACTTCTATTCTCTAGGCGTGGGTTTTTTTGGCAATATACATGCATTAGAATTGAAAGAAATAATTATGCATAATAAACTGAGTGTAAAACTTCATTCTAATAAAACATCCCTGAGCAGCAAAGGTGCATTATATTAGAAGTTAATTCAGAATTTTCTGGCCTAGTTCTTCCTCATATGATCCTAGGCCTACCACAAATCTTCTTGTGCAAATTTGAAGATTTCCTAACATAATATTATGCTTGAATACACTAGAAATTATTGTTTTAAGCTTGTAATTGCAATTTGCTACCTACAATAGATGATGGTATTAAAAAATTTGTTAATGCTGAGTAGATCTTCAACAAAGCTTTTAGGGACAAAATACAAAATGTAGTTCTTGGTAGAAACAATTCCATTTAGGAACAATCAACCACTTAACTGGTTAACTATGTTGAAAGAATGGTTAATGAATAACCACTTATTGACTTAACTATTTGTTATTTGTTCCTAAACCGCAAATATTTATAGGAAGAGTTCATTCTTTGTAATTTCCTCTTGTTTTTATCTCTGCCATTCTATTCAGCATATAAGTTATTGCCATCTGCTGCTTGTTTGCAGAAATGGCGTCAGTATATTCACATACTAGTTGAAGCTGCTCATTGTTTGTCCTTCTATTTCACCAATTTATTGTTTATAATTTCATATATAAACATTTTTTCTAATAAAAGTAAATTCATTAAGAAGAAAAGAAAAAAAAATTACAAAGAGATCAGATGATAAGGAATCCTCCTTAACATAAGAACAAAACACAAAACAACAAAGAAAAAGGAGAAAATCAACGGAGCAAAGCTCTGCCCAATCCTTCAATGTATCTGTTAGGGAAACACCATTAAAAAGGCCTGGTGCTTTGCACCAAACAGAAGCCAAGCGTCTAATCTTATCCCAAATCAGGTATTTTGCCATAGAAACCTCCTTTAAAATACAGAGTCAAATATAACCAACGTTAAAAGTTTGTATTTTTATAAAGTCACATTTGGTTGTTAAAATAGAGATTATTGTAAATTATTATTGATTATTGATGATTATTCACATATGGTGTGGAACGTTAGCTAGGGAATTTTAAATTTGAAGATTCTATATGGTTCATTGTAAATTGAACCAGTATTTTTTTTCCAGGAAATTTATCAGCGAGGTGGTGATTGGTTACCTACCAAGTGCGATTTTGGTTTTATTTTTATGTGCTGTTCCACCAGTGATGATGCTATTTTCAGCAGGGGAAGGGTCTATTTCCCGTAGTGGAAGGAAGAAGAGTGCATGCTGCAAAGTTCTGTACTTTACAATTTGGAATGTGTTTTTTGTTAATGTATTTGCCGGGTCTGTTATCAGCCAACTCTCAGTGTTTTCCAGTATAACAGAACTACCTGCCGAACTTGCCAAGGCAGTCCCAGTGCAGGTGATAATGATATGCCCAAATTCCTAGATAACAAATGCCTATTGTAAATTATGCACCCCTTGCGTGGACTAACACTTGTATCAAAGATTTCAGAAACACCGAACTATGAAATTTGTTCTTAACTTTGTTCCCTTTTTACAGATTTTTAACGAGATAAGTTGGTAATTCTGCTGTGATTAGCTATTCACTTTACTGTGGTTTTTTCATGGCATACAGGCTACCTTCTTCACAACATATGTTTTATCATCTGGTTGGGCAAGTTTGGCATGTGAAATTATGCAACTGTTTCCTCTTTTCTGCAATCTGTTCCAGAGATTAGTGCTCAGGTTTAATGATGATTCACTGGATGCCACCCTATCTTTTCCATACCATACAGAAGTTCCAAGGGTCTTACTATTTGGATTCCTTGGGTTCACCTGTTCTATTCTGGCGCCCCTAATATTGCCCTTCTTACTGTTTTACTTTTTCCTTGCATACCTAGTTTACCGAAACCAGGTTAGTACTTTTATCATGTTTTTGTCTCATTTTGTTCCCCACGGAGTGCATTGCGCTTAATTATTTCATTTATGCATAAGCATTTACCTTATCTGAGTATATAGGTTCTTTTATATTTGATGTTTCACTGTTTCCTTTTAGGCATTAATAGACTTGGAATTACTAGATTTTCATTTGGTGTCTGTTTCTAACAATTTTATGTGATGTGAGATTTAAGTAACTAACTATAAGGGAATAAGGTGAGTATAAGGGGTTCATGTCACCTTGTTTACACTTTTCACAACTGAAATTTAAAAGAATATAAAAGAATGGGTTAAATTCAGTTTTGCCCTGTGGTCTGGCCCGATATCAATGTGTTGCTATGTGGCGAAGGCTGTCATTCTGCCATCGTCTGGTTTGTCTTGTTGATGTAATCACTATTCCCCTGTCCATTTTTAATGGAAATAACATGTAACAGGCACGTGTATGCACTAATGCACTAAACCACATCATTTTGGGTGTTGAAAACCCTCGGAATGACTTAGTTTAATGTTGCACAAGCTTACCATACACATTTTCTGTTAAATGTTAAAAAGACAGACCTGACATAGTTCAAACCATGGTGCACACTGAAATCAGGCTACAGGGTAGGGAAATTGAATTTAATCCTAATTCCTAAGAGAATTGTTAAAGGAAGACAAGAACTGGATCATAAGTCAAAGCTTATGGCTTATGTGAATTTAATTCTCTCCCTTTGGACTAAAAATAGCAGACTGTGTCACTGGAAGTTCTCAATGGTATACAGAATTATGATCATGGAATATCATTTGCATTTATAATATTTTAATATCTCAGTAGGCAACTTTAAGGAAAATGTTTTTTATATTACCATATTTGACACCCAGTAGGAAACCACATAAATTGATGTGAGTGTAGGTGAATATCAAAATATATCTCATATTTTTTTGATGAAGAAAATATATCTCATATGTATAGCTGGATGAATATACTGAATGCAGATAAAATTGCGATTTTGTCTGTGTCGATTCTGGCTGTTCAAATATTAGAGTTACTTAAATTAGAAACTCTGTATGGCTTGATTCCACTGCTGTATGTATAATTTTATTTGTTATATGGCAATTTCTGCCCTTAAATCCACCTAGTAAAGAGAATTTAAAAGGGAGTGATGTAGATGGCCAAAAAATAATTGAATGATGGACACTTATATCTATGCATGATATTTGATTAAATTTGATTTGTTTCTGGAATAATTAGCTAGCCTAATATTATTTTGCACTTTAATTGTATGGCATCGAATAAATAAATGTTTATAATCTTGAAAAATCAAAATGCTTCCATGTAACACCAGCAATTTCAGATTCTCAATGTGTATATTACAAAATATGATGGTGGGGGTCAGTTATGGCCCATTGCTCACAACACAACTGTCTTTTCATTGCTCTTCGCTCAAGTTATTGCACTTGGGGTGTTCGGACTAAAACGCTCAACAGTTGCCTCTGGATTTACCGTTCCACTGCTGATTGGTACCCTTCTATTTCACCAATATTGTAGGGAGCGATTTCTCCCAGTATTTAGTAACATTGCAGCACAGGTAGGCGCTCCCTTGCTCTCAATCTTGCCCCCACTACGTTGTCTCTCATACTCCTAAAACTAATAGATAGTTTATTTTAGGTTCTTATTGACATGGATAAGAAAGATGAGCATTGTGGAAGGATGGAAGAGATTTATGAACAATTGCATACAGCCTACTGCCAATTCTCTGGTTCTAGTCAATCCGAATGCTTCAGTCATCACGAGGACAGCAAGCGTGTTCAAGCTCCAGAGGATTTGGAGACAGGTTTGCTTCCATCGCCAGTGGTTGGAATTTCATTTCTCTATATGAAAATAAAGGATATAAAGCTTGGCTATGTTTGCTTTTTAATTTTTTTCAGGCAAGGAAATTTGCCAAAAAGATGTCATGGCCGGTTCATCATATTTCTTAGGATTGTAGACGGTAAGAGAATCAAGTTGATGTGCCCTAAAGGAGGGCGGTGCATGAACTATTGTGGATGAAGATAATCCAGATTCCAGATACCTGCGAAGAAAATAGGAACTGGCCCCTCCCCGAAAGTTCAGTTAAGCAACCGAGTGGATCCCTGTATGCTATTTATCCTATTTTCTGTGTAATTGTTGTAAATATGCATTATTATAAGATAATGATAGAAAGGCTAATTTTTTAGTTAAATGCTAAAAATAACATTGCATCTATTTCTCCTGTACATAGGTTTCATGAAGAGAGCAATCACATTCATGAAGAGTGAACTTGGATAAACAGTTTAATTAAGCGTATATTTAATAATTTTTTTTTAAATAAGCTAGATATTACATATTTTCATAAGTTTCTCTGACAAATTTATTGAAATAAGCTAAAAAGAATTTATAGAAATATGATAAATTATTTTCATAAATTATTTGTATAAGTTTATTTTCATAAGTTATTCTCATAAGCTTTTTCAAACACATTCATAATCATGGATGGCAATATAATATTGACACTTTTGGTTGTTTATTCACACTCTTGGTTAATCAACTATAATTTGTGAAGTAAAAAATTAAAATTATGATTAGTTAGAAGGAAATGTGGATATACAATTTGAAGTGTCTTCAAATTATTTAGAGAAAGGCTCCTTTGTCTGGCTACGTTATAAATTAAGACTGTTCTATGCTAAGCAAAATTAACCTAAGCGAAGTGTTGCAGACAAACATGTCAAAGGGGGAGGGTTACAGAACATTTCTTGGGTTGGATTTGTCATCTCTATTGCTTTAATTACGTGATTTCCTTTTACTTCAGAAAACGTGATACAACAAAAAAAAAAAAAACTGCCCAAAAAATATTATCTTTCCCACTTTAACTTCTTCAATCACAAATTCTTGTTAAATAATATTTTAGCCAAAATTTCCGGAATTTTTTCAAGAAACTTTGATATTCTATGGGTGTAAAAAAATTATATTATTAAGGTTTAAATAAGTTTCTAATTCCTGCAAATTTCATTAAATTTAGATGTAGTCCCAGTAAATCTTTCTTAGCATTTCGTCCTTATAATTTTAAAATCTTTGCAAATAATCCCTATCATCATCTCTCTCGATTAATTCTTGACATGGCAAACAGAAACGTTGGTGCCATGTGGATGGTTAATAAATAAGTTTTTGGTCTCTTCAAAGTTCATCAAATATAATTTTAATTCCTCTAAAAATTTCTTATAGGATTTCGTCTATATAATGTCCATTTTTTTATAAATAGTCTCTACCAACATCTCTTTCTATTAATTATTAAGGTGATAAATAAAACTTCACGTCGGTCATAGTCATGTCACGTCAGTATCACATCCAATCGGGAGAAAAAATAGAGGAGCGAAAATAAAAATAATGGAAAGGATATATGAAATCTACCGGGAAAAAGAAAATTTTCTAGTCTACTTGTTGTTTACGGTGCATATTTTCCACCACTCATAAACTCGTTCTCATCGGTTCCAAAACATAAAGGTTCAATAAATTTATAAACAAGATTCATGTTTAATCTCTAAGAATGTAGGGTAAAGTAGCATCTTCGAATTTAATATTTGCAAACGCGAAAGGGGTGAGGTTCAGCAGAACCACGCTCCACAGAAAAGTAGACAGACAAACATTAGAATTCAATTGAGAAAGTAGCTGCTGAGAGAGAAGCAGGAAAGCATACCTGACACTTCGAAGTTGAAAGAATTGCAAGAGAAGGCAGAAACTCCCTTGACACGCTCGAATACGATTAGCTTCAATTGCAAGATCATCCATCCTCACCGTCCATTTCTCCTCTTTCCCTGGTGTTTAGGAGACCGACACTTATGGGCCTAATTCAATTTAATACTTTTAAAGCCAATCAAACCAACATTGTGGAAGCAAGTATTTGTGACGTCTTCTTTCCTGTTGGCCCAAAACAAAAAGGGAGTAAGAGATGTCCTTTGTAGTTTGTAGAGTCGTCCCACGGTGCTTAACAACAGCATCATTTCATGTCTCTTTAGTTTCAAAAAATACTAACACCCCTTATTTAAATGGCTTTTTGATCAAACTGGTAATTTTTTAGTACTTGTTCACTAGATTGTCATTGTTTTGAAATAATTTATCAAAATAGGGTGGTTTCTGCTATATTGTATTTTTATTTTATTTTTTATTGCTAACGTAAAAGATGCTAATTCACGTGGCGCATCTCCTGACACCACGTGGACTCACACCTCCCCTTTAAAAAAGGATTGACACGTGATGCACTCTGATTGGAGGGATTCAAATTTGAAAGAAAAAAAATGCAATGTGCGCCACGTGGCACGACCTTGTGGGAGGCGGCACTGCACGAGGCACCATGTGTGGTGCCTCCCACAATGTTGCGGCATGTGGCACGCATCATTTATGCAGCGACTCCCCACTCCCATCAACCTGCAATAACTTCTTTTATAGACAAAAAAATTTGTTTGTGCATAACAAGTAATCGATGTGAGACTTCATAAAATACAAGGCATATGCAATGAAAACATTGCATGTGCTAAGCAAACACAACCCGCTAGATGTGGGCCTACACTAAATTTACCTTTGGGATGGTGTCCTTGAGCACAAGCAATTCTTTCATTGCATTTGTCATGTATTTTATGAAGTCCCACATGGACTACTTATTGAGCACAGGTAATACTTTCATTACATTTGCCTTGTATTTTATGAAGTCCCACATCGACTACTACTTATTGCGCACAAACAAATTATTTTGTCTATAGAAGATGTTATGGGATGGGTAGTAGCCGCATAAATGGGGTGCGCGCCCAACAAAATTGTTTTTCTTAAAAAAAAATAAATGTGAACAATTATAAAGTGTCATGTGTGTCACAAAAAAAATAAAAGGAAGACTTTTGTCCACATGAGGCATTTGGTTGTGTCACGTGGACTAACGCTTTCCACAACAACAATAAAAAAAATTACAAAAAAATTACAAAAAATAAACGTGTCAAAAATCAAACCATTTTGATAAAATGTTTCTAAACAACACCAAGCCCGTAATAAGAAAATACCCGTCTTGTCAAAATAATATTTAAATCTGTACATGAAGAAGAAATTTAGTTCGAAATTAGCATTAGGACAATATAAAAGTCATTGTTAATTCTTGACATTTGTTAGTTAATGATGTGACATCGTGCTCCTTTTTGGTATAAAAAGAAAAGAAAAATAAAGGACTATGTAATTCAGTCGTACTGTGTGTGTATTTGGTATGCAAGTTGAGGCATCAAAATTGCAGCAGCAATTGTCAAACGTTATTTTAATAGAAAAATAAGTGTTTAGTTATATGTTTAGGGAAGTAATTTTGCATCCAGAATTAATTTTATCAAAAGTAACTTAAATTAGCTTTTGCTTTTGGATTGAAAAATTACGTTAAGTTTTACTTCAAACTTGCTTTCAAAATAAAAACATCAAAACATAAATCACTCTACTTCAAACTCAATTATAACAAAATCAATTCTACAAAATTAATTCTATCCAAAATCACGTTTGTCAAACGCTCATCTAAATACACACACTTGTATGTGATACATGATAAAAGACATGCTTGTTATGCGTATAAATACTAAATACATGAACCATGGTGAAGAAGAACGAATTACAATTCTAAGATATGATATATTATCTTCGGCACCTTTGGACACAAATAGAGTGGGCCAAGGTCGGCTATCTTCCTCTTCTTCTTGGAAACGGTACGTTGTCCAAACATTAAAAAATGCCTGCACTCATCCTCAAGCAATATAAGAAATGCAATTAACAATTGAAGAATGCTAAAGAATGTTTTAGAGGGTTGGCTAAGGAGTCAAAAAATAAATTTTATAAGAATAAATGATTTATTTAATATATTAAAAAATATTACATTTAATTTCTTAATAATTTTTTTTTTATTGATTTCTTAAATAATGTCTTTATGATATTTGTTAACTAAATCCATAATAATAAAACATGTTTCTCAGGTCTAAAGGCGGGACTGAAGTTTGACAAATTTCCATAGTGAGTGTCATTATCATTGCATATACATATAAAGCTGTTCCAAATTCCAATTAATTATAAGATACGGATTTAAATTTGCTTAGCATCAGAAAAATGGTGCAGTATAAGGCCTGGGGTTAGAGAAGTTGTTGTTTGCTGTGGTCTGGGTTAGAGCATGCCCTGGCTATAGGGCTTCAATCACGGCTCCGTGTTAATTTCTTTTGTTTGGGTGCTTAATTTTTAATTATTATATTTCAATAAAGTATGAGCTAACTCCCTAGTTTTTAAATCCTTGTTTTATGTTATAGGATTGTTCTCTCGTGTGTTTTCCTGGCTTCTGAATATTCCTCTTTACTTTACAGAGTAATATATATTAAATATTATATATTATATGTATATGTATGTATACAGTAATTATATGTCATATCAAGTGAAAATACTATATTATGATAAGTGATATATAACAATGAATTTTGACAACTTGAGTCTTATGTAAATGATCAATATTAGAAGATAAATATATGTGAAATTTTTATGTATCATTAAATAACATATAATCTTAACAATTCATGTATGTTGTATGATTAACACTCTTAGTATGGGTTTGTCTATCTTTAATTTGCATAGTATGACTATCAGTTTTGAATTATAATACTGGTCAAGACGCGGTATTTATTTTAGCAAAGATCTACCTTTTTTGTTGGTTTCTTATGTATGGGTTAGAGTATCCTAATATTCTACTTAAATATATTTTTGGTTTGTCAAAAAAAAAAAGAAAGTTTTGGCATATTGGTTGAGCTGCTCTATTATCTAACTGTGTAGTTTTCGCTATGTTCATCTTCAAGTACTTCAAGTTGCTTATTTTTTGTATTGTGCTTCATTAGGATTAATTGGGACGTTGTGTTGCTAGCTGCTGTTTTAGTTTGTGCAGCAACTATTCTTGAATTCTGTTTTTTGTATTGGTTGTTTTGGTGCATGGCTGCTGCACTATGTGTTGGTAACTTGGTATTGTTTTGCAGCCAATTTCTATTCCTGTACTGATGCTGTTGTGTTATTCTGGAGCATGTCTTGTGCTTAAATTTAGCTTTTCTCATTAATAAATCTTTTTAGCTTATAAAAAAGTTTTTTTTTTAATCTATCAAAATATATATTAAAAACAAGGCTCAATCTCAACATTGTACGTACTTCTCCACCCAATATTATCGCATCACCACTTTTTTCTATTAGTAGACAATGCTAGCATTCTTCTTTCACTTGAATGATACCATTCAAGCTTACGAAAAGCTCTTCATTCTTTTATGGGTTTTGCTTATAGTTATAAGCATCTCTCTTCCTTAGTGTTGCAATTTTTTTTATGTTTTCAATAAAAATAATATTTGACACATTAAATGTACTCACAATATTATAGCAATCAGTATATGTATATATGTACTAAAAGTAATATAAATAAATCCAGATATAATCAATAGTACAAATAATATTCTTTCAATAATATCATACAACGTCCATGTAATTCATCTAGTTAGAGCATTTCTAATAGTACAACTTATTGAAATTGCTCAACTTCTTTTTTTATGGGTTTCACCATGTCATGTTACTCATTTTTTAATTTATACTATTTTAAGCAATTTTTCATCAATGGTGTAACTCTAAAAATTAAGTTAAAATGCTTTTATAAGCAATTGTTGCTTCTATAAGCAACGATATATGTTACAGGTGGATGTCGTGTCACCGGTGCTCCATTAATGGTGCTACTATGTAAGAATCAATTCTTATTTCTTAAGTTACTCCCATTAGAGATGCTATTAACAAAATGCTCCCCGTGCAATCTTCAGTTTCACCTACAAGACTACTCGCATATTTATGTATATATGATACATATATAGCTATGTAGAGATTACTTATTGATGGCTAGATACCGATATCAGAAATGAACTTCGCGGCACGTGCTTTATGACCAAAAAAAAAAGAACCTCATGTGCTTTGCTGACATGCAACTAGTTGTGTGTTTGATTTTGAATGAAATTGATTTTGTAAAAATAATTTGGTTTCGATTGAGTTTGAACTAAAGTGATTTATGTTTGGATCAATGATTTTATTTTGAGAGTACGTTTGATGTAAAACTTAGTTTGAAATTTTTAACCCAATGCAAAAATCATTTTCCGTAGCTTCTACTAGAATCACATTTGAATTCAAAATCAATTTTGTGTGATACTCTCTACCCTCAAACTAAACACGCACTGTATATGACACCCCCACTACATCTAACACTTTATCAGTGCTAACGACAGAATGCAGACTAAACGACATCGTCTCTATTGGATTTGGATCCTCTAAATTTAGGGAGGGAAAGTCATGACCTGACTTTCTCTTTATCTCTCTTTATTCATTTTCTCTCTCATCCTTATATCCCCAATTTTAATCATGATTCTTTCTTCCAGACACAAAGTCATGATGACTTTCCCGTCCTAAAATTAAGGAATCCATATCCATCCTTAGTACCCCTTCCTAGGATAGCCTAGAATTCTATATGCATATGATAAATCATAAATGTGTGAAAATAACACATACCAGTTATAAAATGCTTATCTCCAACGCCCCATGCAGTCGAAAGGAAATGAATTCTGTGTTTCTCGGACCGGCGTAAGATGAACTAATTACTTGTACTTGAATATAGGTCCCGTGCTGCAAAATTAATAGTGATAACATGAAGGATATATAGATCTATATATATTTAAATGACTCTCCAAATCACAACCAAATAATACACAAACAAGTCAGATAAACTGCACTGCCATTAGCAGATCAGCACATGAGAAAGACTAAAAAAAGGCAGATATCTCGCTAGCTAGCTAGCTAGTTATATATGTATCTATCTGATTTTATTTTTTTTATCTATAAGGGAATCAAATACAAGCTTCCCTTAATTAGCTGCAAATGGCTAGTAGTACCACCAATTAAGAACAATGTACATGTTGCTATTGCTCCCCGGGGTAGCTAAACTCTTGGAAAACACATTGTTGTGGCGTCTCTTGCTGGTAATTGGAAGCAACAAGAGGAGGATAAATCATTGTGTTGTTTTCACCCCAATTAGTACTTTCGCTGCAAGTAGTTCGAGTGCCTATAATCTTATCCTCCGTGAACATGTCTTCCTCATAGAAGAAATCCAGCCCACTTAATCTTCGAGGATAATTAGTAGATACCATTTCCCCAATTGCTGCGGTGAAAGTACTGCTTTGTCCTTGCACCATGTCAAGTCCTGCAGCCCCCTGATCAGCACAACAGTACTGTTCATTAGTCTGTGGAAATTGTACTAAGTGGTTGTTAATAGAGTTCACAGCTTCACAATTTTGTTGTGTTGTTGAGGGATAAGGACGACCGTCTGTGTATTGAAGATTCAATCCATCAAGGTTAGGTTGATAACCATCGTTGAATCTCCCTCCAAGCTTGACAAGCAATTTTCTAATAGCTTCTTGGTCGTCGTTGAAACTAGAACCTTGGTTTGTGTCTGGCAACGGTGGCAGCACAGGCATCTGTGGCCAATACAGCTGTTGAGTACTGTTTGCTGGAACCAAAGATGAGGAATCACCACTCGCTCTATTGCTTTCTTGCTTAACAACAACACCGTTGCCTCTATTACGTGCTTGTTCTTTACGGTGCTTCCCTAGAAGCTTCTTCTTCAGCTTCGTGTTCCAGTAGTTTTTTATATCATTATCAGTTCGTCCTGGCAACTGAGCTGCAATCACTGACCACCTGCGTTCATGACACAAGCAAAATCAACTCAGTTGTGTAATGAACAATCTCTCAAAAACTTAAACTGTTAGGTGAAAAAGGAACATGAATAATTTTGTATATTTATTTAACAGGTTGCACCTAACTAACTAATTATACACCAAACACTTACCTGCTTCCAATACTAACGTAAAGGCTGCAAATAATGTTGTCTTCTTCTTCGGTGAAACCTCCGTGCTTGATATTAGGGCGAAGATAGTTTAGCCACCTCAGACGGCAACTCTTGCCACATCGCTTAAGGCCTGCAGGTTTATAGAAACGAAACTTTGAGATACCAAAAGAGATGTCCACAGAATTTACTTCAAATTAATAATATATAGGGTTAATTGATGAGTACTGTGTAGTGTATATATATAGTTATATACACACACACAAAATACAATACCGATCTTTTGAGGTAAAGCGATCCAGTTTCCTCCGGTACCGTGCTGTTCGATGTAGGATTTGAGCTTAGTGTCTTCTTCTGGGGACCAAGGACCTTTCTTCACGTTTGCTTTGTCACAGCAAGGTGCCCTACCCATGTTGTTGTTTTGGCGTTGGTTGCTTTGAGCTTGAATATTGATCGGGGATAAGAGAGAGTGAGTGAAATCAGAGAGAGTTATTTATTGATTATAAAACTGGGAGGGGATATAAAATTATAAATTAATTAAACATGATTCCAAGAACATCCCATCTTACTATTTTGCATTTTCATATAATATATAATTAAGGGTGTGGCAAAAAAGAAAGGTATTTGTATAGAAAATTCCATAAATTTAGTACTGCCAGAATAGGAGAAAGGTCTGTTCTTCTTGTCTTTCTTAAACCGGAATCAATTTTTCTTGCACCTTTTTCAAGTCCACTCCACTCTGACCCTCGCTGTTCGGCCATATCGAGCATACGACATGCCTGAAACCTGTTTTTATAGAATTGTTTGATGGATATTTACACACTAACAGGGTGTTTGGGTTTTAAGTTGAAACTGATATGACTGATTAAATTATAAAACAATTATTTTTAAGAGAAAAAATTGTATTTAGAAAAGCTAGAAGTTTGAAACTTGTTTAAAAAGTTGTTAGATTATTTTGAAACTAATAACATTCTTCTCATTTCACCTCTGTTAAATTAACTACCAAATAAATATTATTAAATTATTATACAAATAACTTCATATCTTTTTTAGTAATTTACCATATAAGTAATTTTTTTACACAACTCAAACGAAATTGATTATTTCATAATCGCTTTTCAACAAACACATCCAAACATAAAACTGATTCTATTATAATCGATTATGTTCGATTATGTATATAATCGATTATTGAATTAATCAAATTTTTCAGTAAAAAAACAGGAAGATTCTATGGTACTCTTTGGATAACTTTATGTATGTGGTCCAATCAAATGGTGAGAACTTAATCTCATTTGATATTGACATGACTCATTTATACGAGGTGGCATATTCTGGTTAGACATATGGTACCCAAACCCTCTACTTTAAAAAAATAATCAAATTTTCTTCCGAGATGCAGTGTGGGCATATTTTTCAATGTTTACAACTATTTATGGCAAATAAAAATATATAGAGAGAATATATATTGAAGTGTGTGTTTTTAGTTTAATTTATTTATTTTTAAATAATATATGAATGGTGTAATAAAAATGGTGCTGCAAATTATATGATTGACTTTTATTTTTATTTTCCTGGTGTGCACCGAGGTATCCATAGATGATAGCCGGAGACTAATCCTTTTTGAGACGTAAATATCATCGAAATGAGTTTTACTTCTACCAATAAAAATTTTTTCATACACACATATGACAAGAATCAAACCTCTAACAACATATTTAAGGAACCGACTATATATCCAATGGCTTTTATATGGGACACATTGTGTACTTATTTTTATGTTACACGATTGCTTTTTGTTAATTTCTTTCTTTACAAAATTGGGATAAATGACACCCCTTAAACCACCTTATAGTATTAGGTTATGTTTGATTTACCGTTGCAAACGTACATTTGACTAAAAGGAATTCTATAGATACTTTATCCCAAACGTACGTTTGCAATTTTCTTACGGTAAACCAAATATGCACTTAATTATCAAAACATTTGGTTAAAATCAGATACCGCGACTTTTTTAACCCTTGATTTTTGGAATCTTCCAATTAACTAGAGTGCCTGCCACAAAGATTTAAACTTGTATTTCTCTCCCTTATGGGATCGAGATGCTTATCATTTGACCAACCCTTGATTGGTCTATATTCATAACTTTTATCATATATTTTTTCGATCTGACATATTTCAAGTTGACTGCCTTTAGGATAAAGATTATCTGAAACCGTTGAAAAGGGCACACTTAACAGTGGAGTTAGAAGATTTTTATTAAGGATCTAATTGGTATGTAGTGGAGAGCATGTTTGGGAAAGCTGGATTGTTTGGCTTTCAGCTATTTTGGATTAAAAAATTTATTTTTGAAATAATCTTTCTTGTTTGGCACCTTGCTTAAATTTATAAAAAGTTTTTTGGAGAAAAAAGTTGTTTTATGTAATCTAATTTGTTTTAGCTTAAGATTGTTGTGATTTGATTATTTTTCATTCTCAAAACTATTTTTCCTATTTACCCCTACAGAACTAACTTTCAAATAAATATTATCAAATTATACAAATAACTTCATACCGTTTTTCGTAATTTATTTTGTAAAAGTGGTTTTTTTGTACCACCCAAATGAAATAAATTATCTTAAAATCGCTTTTCAGCAAACATACCCAAAACAAAAACAGATTCTGATTATAATCGATTATCAGCACAATCTATTTTTTTCCAGCTTTCCCAAACACACTTTAAGTGTAAAAATTTTTTATATTGTCAACCAATCAAAAATTATTACATAAGTTAAAATGCTTGACTCTTATCCTAACTATCTTAAAAGTCACTCATACCGTAATTTCTATTTGGTTGACAATATAAAAAAAATTTTCACCGATAATACATAACAATTAAAGTCTTTAATAAAAGAGGTTAAAGAAGAAAATTAGTTGGTACGTAATTCACTAACTCAATCCAATCCTTTATGGGTTTTGGGTCAGGTTGACCCATTCACCCACATTTTAAAATTATATATTTTTTTGCTACTTTTTAAAATTATTTTCACAACTAGTAAAATGCACTAATATATATAATATTTATATATAAAATTTGTATTTCTTTACCACATTCTTCCATTATCCAATTTATCCTACTATAATAGAGTAGTATGCTAATATTTAATAATATCTGCCATTCACAATTTGATGGAGCTTATCACAAAAAAAAAACATATGAGATTATCGTATAAAAAAAAATATGAGAGCCCAATACAAAAGAACATGAGAACTTGCCATATTACATTGTTTCAAAAAAAAACTTGTCATACTACAAAAAAAAAAAAAAAATTAAAAAAGAATCGGCCAGTGATTTTGTTCTGCCCATTACGGGCTAACCCGTATCTAGTTATTTATTGAAGAATGTTAACTATTCTTAATATATTGTTTAAGAAATGATGAAATAAAATTTTATATACAAAAAATTATGTATTTAATAGATTGAAAAGTATTTTACTTAATTTTTTAATATAAATTTTTTTTATTGATTTTTTAAATAATGTGTTTAAGGAACTTATTATCAAGACCCTTATTTATTTTTCAGGATGGGTTTAACCGGGATAAAAAAAACCAGGCTTCAATTTTTCAAATCGTTCCATATATTTTAGGGGATTAATCGGATTGACTTATCCAATTTTATCCATTTTGACACCCACTTCACACCCAAGTGAGGAAATTAAAAGCAATGATGTTGAAATAATGAAATTTATTATCAGCTTAGGTCCATCTTATTGAGTTTGCAGCCATCGTGTTCCAAAATTCAAAGGTTATAAAGTTTCTAGAAGCAAATGAGACAGGGCACTAGGTGTGGGCATTGAAATTATGTGGAAAATTTATAGGCTTTTCTGCCTTTTTGGTTGGTGAACAAATTATTGACCAACTAGGCAAGAAGATAGTCATCAGAAGAACGCCGTGAGGATCGAGGCTGCAGGAGGCTGACCAGCGAGTAAGCACTAAGCACTACTAGTTTCCATTCAAAGGGCTTGGTTTAAGATAGGTCGATCTTCAAGATGAATAAATAAATATATATCTATCCTTAATTTGATAAGGATTTAATTAGTGTATATTGTTAATGTATATATTTTTACATTGTCAATCAATCATAAATTATAAAACATAATTAAAAATATTTTACTCTTATCATAACTAGTATAAAAAACTTTATACTGACAGTATATCAAGATTAAACTCATTTGATAAAGTGAATAAAGATCTCAAATCATTAAACAGTCTAAAGATATAGATAAAACCTCTTAAGTGAAATTGTCTCTAAAAAGAGCAAGTAAGGGTGGACCATTGATTTGATAAATGCAAAAAGATTTCAACCTAGTAAATGATCTAGGATAGATACAACCTTATTCATTCACTTTAGATGAGTATTTTCTAAAAATAGATACATTCTTATTTATTCGACTTAGAAAAGTGATATCCATTTCCCTTGTATACCTCACTTATGGTTTGTTTGGTTTGATAAAAAAAATGAAAAGGGAGAAGATAAAAAAAAAATATGAGTAGAAAGAAATAGGGATCACAATGAGTGGGGTCTGGGTAGAGTACTATAGCACCCGTTCTTATACCTGCATTTGAAAAAAATACCTGTACTCGGACCCGTACCCGTGTGGATAGTAACTTAAGTACCCTTATCCGTACCCTCTGGGTACCTAAGTACCCATACCCGCGCCCATTACCTGCACTTTAACTAAGAAAAAGGGAAAAAATAACACAAAGAACATCAACCGCTACTGTTAGTGCTTAGGTGTGGGTGTGGGTGCGGGGCGGAGTGGGTACTAGTGTACCCGTACCCGCACCCATACCCTCTGGATACCTAAGTACCCATACCCGCGCCCATTACCTGCACTTTAACTAAGAAAAAGGGAAAAAATAACACAAAGAACATCAACCGCTACTGTTAGTGCTTAGGTGTGGGTGTGGGTGCGGGGCGGGGTGGGTACTAGTGTACCCGTACCCGCACCCATACCCTCTCTTGTTTGCGGGTAATTATCCAGACCCGCACCCGTACCCACAAAGCGGGTATTTACCCAACCTATCATGGATATGTTTTGCGGGTACCCAGCGAATAGGGTCCAAATTGCCATCCCTAGAAAGAAAGCAGTGAGATAAAAGAATGGATTTTAAAGATTATTTGGTATGAGAGAAACATGAAAGAAAATGGTGAGAAAAAAATAAAAATGAATAAAAGAAGAATCTATAATTACCTATGTATCAGTTATCTTATATGTCAGAGAAAATGCATAAAAGGTTATAATTGTCATTTGATTCATATTCTCTCTTTCTCCTTTGTTTTCTTTGCTTTTGGGAGGAGAAAAGTTTTTGGTGGATCACATGTAGTTTTTCTTTCTCTCAATGTTTTCTCTCCATAACCAAATAAGAGAAAACAATATATTCGTCTTCCCCTTTTCTTTCCTCTCATTTTCTCTTGAAACAAACAATGCATTAGTTTCAAGCTTCAACCATTAACATAATGGTTTGTTCTACTGTGCACCCCCCAAAATGGGGTGTATCTGTATATGTTCCCCTCATTGTGATATTATCATGACCGTCGGATTGACATACAAAGGAGTAGGAGTTAACTTGTCATCGGGTCAGCAAGTAATGCAAAATATGTGATGGTATTTACAAAAGAAGTGTTGAAGTTTTCATTATTTGTATTATGAACCCTGATTGAAAAGAAAAAAAAAATTAAGAACAAATCTGCAAGTGTTCTATGGCAGCAACGGTGACGTAGAGGTGGAGGGAGGCTGAACTCCATAGGCGGTGGCGGTTGCAGGTTCCAATAGGATTCGCAGCTGAAGGAACAAGAATCATCCTCCGCAAAGCTCATCCCCAATCTTTCACCTCCGACGGTGATTGCTTCGTCTTCGACATCGCCAAACATACAACCGACCGCGTTCAAGCTTCGTGGCTCCAAAGCCATCCTCTTTCTCGTCGCACACCGATCCACCACCACAGCAAGCCGCCACAGGATGCGACCCAAACGCTGCTCCTCAGCTCTGCTGCAGCATCATCCACATCATCGTCCTCTTGACTCTTGTAGGCGTTCCTCCGTCTCACCCTCTCGCCGACCATCATCAACTGCGTTTGTCGACTATCCTCAACCAGGAAGCCTTATGGTAGGAGAAAGACAGAGGAGCAGAGCTGCCATCATCTTATCAATAGAATATTCGATTTATTTTTCATTTTCACTTCTTATTCTTGTATGTCTATTTGTTTGATGAAATGTTTAGGTCATATTGTTCTCTTTATTTCCATTGTTGCCTCTATTCTCGGTGATTTTTTCCCAATCAATTTCTGGGTTTTTGCTTTATTTTTCAGTTGGGTGATTTTTGTTTTTGGGATTCATTTGCAAAAATTATAATTTGGGAAATTGTTTTTACAAATATATAAAAACTTGTTATTATGGGTAATTAAAAAAGTGGGGTGTTTCATACACCTCACTCATGTTGGGTGCATCATAGAAGCCACCTAACATAACACAATAACCGAAAAAATACGCAAAGTGAAAAGGCAAATGAAAATTCTGAAGAAAGAAAAACAATGTTTCACTTTCTCCTTATAATATTTTGCCCTTCTACCCTCTCAAAACAAAAATAAATATGTATAAGTCAAAACTCAAAAGTCACGTGAGGACATGAGGTTAGCCACAAGAGCAGGGCAAATCATAATTTAACGTGTCAAGTGGGTATGGACTAATATTGTTCGCGGATCGGTTTGGATCGGTTTTGAGACCCAAAGATTAAAACAACATGTTGTTCGATTCGATTTGGATTGCTTCCTTAAAAATATCCAATCTGATTAAATGCGATTTGGATTGGATCGATTGATTGGATTTTTATTGATACATCGATCATTACATATTTATATTAATTACATCAAAGTTACAAGATTATAAGCTAAATTGAACAAAATCTTAAACTCGTATATACTTGTTGATACATTCATATAATAACATTTCATAAAATATGTCTAAAATATATAAATATAATCATCATCGAGTTTCAAAACATCTTTTTTTTTTTTATGTTTGGAACATTTAAAATAGTAGAAAGTTATATCAAATCAAACTAGTAAATATTATTAGAAAAAAATCAACAAATAAAAAATTAATAATGCAAAAATAATATATATATATATATATATATATATATATATATATATATATGCGGTTTGGTTTGATTTGGTTTTAAAAAAAGAATCCAAAATTCGATTGAATCCGATCGATTTTCACAAAACAAGATACAAAAAAGTCCAATAGACGTCGATTTTGTTCAATTTTCAATTTTTTTGATTCGATTTGTGATTTTCTTATGAATCGGTTTGGATATGAACACCTCTAAAAATTGGAGAGTCTGGCATGTGTTATCACATCAGGGGTGTCATTTGATTAACCTTTTGGACCCTCTTTATTCTCCTCTTTCATTTGGCTAGCTTTTTAGGGTTTTACCAATTTGATTGAGCCCAATTTCTTAATTTAAATATTTTATTTTACATTTACATATAATATATTTATTTTAAATTTACAATATATAATATATAATATATAATAATATTTAATCGCACTTAAGTGCATTTGTTAAATATGTTCGGGACAAAATAAGTTTACTTTCTTTTTGTTTTTGATCTCTTTATATCTGTGTTAGTTATTCTTCATACTCTTTTTAATATATTATTTTGTTTATAAAAAATATATGTATAAAAAAATTACTTTAATTATAGCACATGAAAATGTTATATTGAAAGTTATATTAGAAGTTTTAAGCCGTACGATGCACATGTCAAAAACACTAGGGCCCACAGACCAACAATCCCGAAAACATGGTTTAGCGGAGAATAGAAGCAAGCTCTTGCTGTAAAATGGTAATTAACATAATTGAAGTGTAATAAAGGACAAAGCTCTCTGCTGCTAAGTGCCAAATTGGGCAGCCAGCATATTATATTTTATGTTGTAATTTCCAGGCTTGATTTGACCTACACGTTTGAAAAATCAATCATTTCTTGACAATCTCATTCGTCGGTAGTCACTAGTCAGTACTCAGTAGTACTGCTGAAGCTAACTTCCTCTCCAGACTTTGTTATCGTTTATGATAAAGTAATAATTTGATTTTTATAGGTGATTTATATTTTTATTTAGATTTTATAAGTAAAGAAATTTGAATATGAGTTTCTATATATATATATATATATATAAAATATAAATGTTAGTAAATTTGATTCTTATAAATATAAATGTTAGAAAATTCATTTTTATCGTCAGTAAATTAATCCTTATATGTGACACAAATATTTGATTTGGACCCTAAATCTGAAAAAAATAAATTAAATTGGTCTTTATATGTGCAATCGATAATAATTTGTCCTTATGTCTGTCAAGGAGCTCGGACCCAACTAAAGATTCTTTTCCTATTGATTATTTTTTATATATTATATCAATCTATTTCTTCTATTAAAAGTCAAATTGGATAATTTTAGAATATAAAATCATTTACGGACCAAATGATATAATTTTTACTCTCAATACGAAAAGAATCTTTAGTTGGGTCCGAGCTCCTTGATAGACGACAGAGACAAAATTATTATCGATTGCACATATAAAGATCGATTTAATTTTTTTTTCAGGTTTAGGGACCAAATCGAAAAGAGTAAACTATCATTTTGGTCCCTGAAAGTGTAAGGCGCTGTTAATTCAATCCCTGAAAGCAGTTAAATTACGAAAAAGTCTCTGAATGTTAATTTCCTTAGTAAAGTTTGTCTCTGACAGGGACTAAATTGACTAGCGAAATTAACATCGAGGGACTAATTTGATTGACAAAATTAACATTAAGGGACTTTTTCATAATTTAACTGCTTTCAGGAACTGAATTGACAGCGGCTCATACTTTTAGGGACCAAAATGATGATTTACTCAATCAAAAAATTGTGTCACGTATAAGGATCAATTTGTTGACGGCAGAGAAAAATTTGTTAACGTTTGCACATATAGGGACCAAATTTGCTAACGTTTATACATGTAAGGACTTATTTCCAAACTTTTTACGTAAAGGGACTAAATGAAGAATCTGTATCACGTATAAGAATCAAATTATTATTTTAATCTATCTTTTATAACCAACCAAGAGTATTATATCCTACGATAATAGGTCGTATATATATATAAACTCGCTTAAAGTAAGTTTGGTTGTAAAATGAAAGAGAGAGGATACAATTAACCTAGGTTGAAATTTTAATATATCTTAACTAATTAAAGTTGGATATATCCTTTCTCACTCACGTTATACTATTTAATTATTTATACTCTTTAAGCTGAACTAATCCTAAAAAAAAGTATATATACATATATAGACAGAAAAAGAGAGATATATTTTGCACCTATGACTTTGATATATATATATATATATATATATATATATATCATGCATGTAGACAATGAAGCGAATCATGTTCAAAGCTAGCTTATAAGTTATAACACTACGGTTTATTTTATCTGGAAATCAACTATTTATACAACGTGTATGGGTTGCATTCCATTTGAAAAATAACCACGTCAGGACATGTATGCTAATTAAAAGCACAGAATTCAACTTAAATTAAGAAGAAAGGCTTGACTGGGTGTCTTCTGGGTCATATTCCAGATCAAACTAGTTCAATTTTCATGAAGTGACTGCAGATTTGGAATATCGCAGAAGAACTTCCTCTGAATACGACATGGGAAAAATATTAAACTCGAGGATTCAAGAGTCGACAGCTTGACTTTTCAAGCTAATTTACTCTAAAATCCATTAAAGGCAAATAATTCTGATGACAGAGAAACGGGCATGTCCAAGAGGGCAAGGAAAGTTAGCTATATAGATGGTGAATTTGGATCCTCTCTTTTTATTTTCTTTTTTCTTCTCTCATATTAGAGAGAGAAAGACACAAAAACAAATTTATTTTTATGTGTGGGATCTATTAAAACTTAATTTTGTGTCTTTCTCTCTCATAATATGAGGGACAAAATAAAAATATAAAAAAAAAGATCCAAATCCGTAGTTGCTAATATTCACGGTTTTTTTTTTCTTGATGGTGTAGTTTGTCTTTTATTTACTTGACTAGTGCAAAATTTAAATTGATTACCTGGATAGGGTAGGGTAACTTGAAAATTCCTAACCACGACTTATTTAAACTTTTTTATAGTAACTATTACTAGTCGTGTTTCATAGACACAATTTACCTTTTTCTTTATTTTTTTAACTAGTTATTAAGTCATGCTTTGGACGCGTGATTGACCCTTTCCAGCTTTTGAAATTTCGCTTCAGCTTGTTCCTTTGCTACTTCCTTTGTTTTTTACTTGCCATTTTTTTGGGTATTACTATAGCATTTTGGTCTACGTTCCTCTCAATTCAACCGCTCAAAAACCGTGTATAACAGACAAAGGTTTTTAATACTGTTGGCTTAATGAATTATTTTTTGCATTTATAATATACAACGGTGAAAAATTGTTCTTGAAAAAGGTTAAAGACAATTGTTACATTGTTTAGGACTTCAGGCACTCCTTGTTCAGTTTCTTTGTTTAGGCTTAGATTGTAAAGATGACAGATGATTCTAAACAAATTGGAGAATGAATTATATTATTGGTTGAAAGCAAAGCCTTTAAATAGGCATCATAACCGTAACAAAAAGGTAATGCAAAGCTTAAAGATAACTGATACTTTAAGATAACTAATACTAACTTAAAGATAAAGAAAACTTAAGAAGCATATCAAATAACACTCTGAACTAACTAACTGAATTAAAAGATAACAATCTAATCTCAACAAACCCTCCCTTAAACTAATTACAGTCATGTAATTTGTTTAATTTTGGAACCTCACACACTCCAAGTTGTATTCGAAGCTTCTTGAAAGAATCCAGTTTTAAAGGCTTGGTCATCACATCAGCAACTTGATCTTGAGTTTCACAATGAACTAACTCAATTACTCCATCTCTAGTAAGATCCCTGAGAAAATGAAACCTCACATCTATGTGCTTACTCCTTCCATGCATAACAAGATTTTTTACATAGCTTTATAGTAGAACAATTATCACACATTATATATCATTGTACTTCCTTTGTGATCATAGCCCAACTCCTTCAGGATTCTTCTCATCCATACTACTTGACAAGCACACCCTGCTGCTGCAATGAACTCAGCTTCTATTGTGGAGAGTGTGATAATTGGTTGCTTTCGAGAAGACCAAGGAACAGAGCCCCCACTCATCAGAAACACATATCCCGATGTACTCTTCCTATCTTCCACGTCCCCAGCATAGTCACTATCAGTGAAAGCAAGTAACTCCTCAGTTCCTCCTCTCTTGTACAAAATTCCATAGTTCTCAATACCTTTCAAATATCTAAGAATTCGCTTCGCCATTTTAGCATGCATTTCTGTTGGGTGTGACATGTACCTACTGATCAAGCTAACCACAAACATCAAATCTGGCTGTGTAGTAGTGATATACATCAGGCTGCCTACCATTTGTTTGAACTGAGTCTCATTTACCTTGACTCCTTCTTCATCTTTGCATAACGTGTGACCAGGAACAATAGGATTGCATCTAAAGCATATTTCTTTTGACATATAAAAATCCCATCTGAACACAGCAACACTTCAATTCCCAAGAAGGACCTCATCTTCCCTAAATCTGTCATGTCAAACTCCTTTTGCAAAGATTCCTTAAACCCATTCATCATAAGTTCATCATTTCCAATGTATATAAGATCATCAACATAAACACTTATAATGAGAATTTTACTTTCCTTACTCCATTTGATGAAAAGTGTATGCTCATTTTGACTTCTGTGAAATCCTTCACTGAGAAGGTAAGACTTAATACGGCTAAACCAAGCTCTTGGAGCTTGTTTTAGTCCATACAAAGCCTTGTGAAGTTTATAAATCATATGCTCACATCCTTTCTTCACATATCCCGTCGGTTGTTCAACATACACATCCTCACTTAAGGTTCCATGAAGGAAAACAGATTTTATATCAAGTTGAAAGATCTTCCAGCCTCTTTGTGTAGCAAGAGCTATTACCATTCTGACTGTATCCATTCTAGCAACAGGTGCAACTACCTCATTTTAGTCAATTTCATGTTCTTGTGAATACCCCTTGGCCACCAGCCGTGCCTTGAATTTGTCCACTTTACCATGCTGATTCAACTTGGTTTTGTATATCCATTTAACCCTAATCTTCTTTGCACCCTCGAGTAACTCCACTAATTTCCAGGTTTGATTCTTCTCTATAGCTGAGACCTCAACCTCCATAGCATGCCTCCATTTAGCACTTTTTACTGCCTCTTCAAAACATATTGGATTTGAAGATTCTATTAAAACCATGTTAATAACACCTTCTTCTTCTAACAGTCCTTCCCCTGACATATAATCTTCCATCCATCCTGGAGCATGTCTTATTCTGCTCTCTGTAGCATTCTGTATTGACACTTGTTGGTCTTCATTCTGATCAGTTTCACCTTGCACCAGTTCCTCATTTGTGTTTGTATCAATTTGTTCATTGTTGTCATCATCAAACTCACTGTCTCCCCATTCTAAGTCTCTCTGCAGATCTTCCTTGTTGCTAGTATCCCAGCGCCACTGTTTTTCCTCTTCAAATATCACAGCTCAACTTATCACGACTTTCTTTGAGGCAGGATCATACAGCTTGTATCCTTTGGATTCATCATTGACACCAGGAAAAACACATGTAACACTTTTGTTCTCTAGCTTTGTCCTTCTAGCATCTGGAATATGTGCATGCCCCACACATCCAAATACTCTAAAATGCTCAACTGAAGGCTTCACACCGCTCCAAGCCTCCTCTGGTGTCATCCCATTCATAGCTAATGTGGGAGATTGATTTAGAACATAAACTGTCCACTTCAGAGCTTCAGTCCAGAAAGTCTTTGAAACTTTCTTTCTTGACAACAATGATCTGACCAAGTTCATTACAGTTCTGTTCTTGCGCTCGACCACTCCATTTTGTTATGGAGTATAGGTTGTAGTCAATTGTCTTTTTGTCCCATTCAGCTTGCAAAATTCATTGAACTCCAATGAGTTGAATTCTCTTCCCCCTATCTGTACATAGGCATTTAACAGGCAATCAATTTTCTTTCTCAACAAGCATTTTAAAGCACTTGAAGTGATAGAAAGCTTATGATTTTTCCAATAGAAAATATGCTCATGCTTTTCTAGAATAATCATCTATAAAGCATAAGATGTACCTCTTTTGGCTGTTAGATGCTAGAGTAATTGGACCACAAATGTCTGCATGAACTAGCTGCAATTTCTAGCTTGCTCTCCCCTGACTTTTCTTTGACATTGGCTCACGATGTTGCTTTCCTTTGACACAATCAGTACATATAGTGGTAGAGGCAGGAAACTGAGGCAAACCGCGAACCATGTTCCAAGTTTGAAGCAATTTCAAACCTTTGTGACTGAGGTGAGCATACTTGCAGTGCCACAGATGAGGAAGATCCTGTGTGGTGGTGCTGAAGCATGTTTCTTTCTTATATGGAGTCCTAGCAGACAATAAAAACATTCTATTTGAAGTCATATTGGTCTGCAAGAGCAACCCTTTGTGAGGATGATAAATACTGCACATTCCTGACTTGATCATGATTGTTAGCCCCTTCTCTTGTAACTGACCTATGCTCAAGAGATTATTCTTGAGTTCAGGTACATAAAAAACATCTTGTATTACATGAGTGACTCCACTGATATCCAATTTCACACTTCCTTTGCCAAGAACATTCATCTTTGTGTCGTTTCCAAGCTTTACTACATGCTTGAAAACTTCATCCATCTCATTAAACTTTGATTTCTCCCCACACATATGATTTGAGCATCCCGAATCTAGAAACCAGGCTTCATCATTCTTTGCACTATGTTGCGGCATCTCAACATGGGACATAAGCAATATTTCTTCTCTTTCATCGAACTCTACATAATTCACCTCCTCCTTGTCCCATAGTGGACACTCATTCTTGTAGTGGCCCAGCTTGTGCCATTTGAAGCATACAATTGTAGCATGATTGATGCTTTGCCTTCTTCTCCTTCTTCCTCGACCTCTGCCTCTGCCTATTCCCCTTATGCCATAAGAGTTGTCTGCACTCACTGAAAGTGCATGCTCTTCTCCACTTGTCTTGGTGAACTTTTGTTCGTGAACAACTACGGAACTTTGTAGTTCATGAACAGAAAGCTCATCAATGTCCTTAGATTCTTCAATTGAGACAACATAATTGAATTTCTCAGTTAAAGTTCTAAGGACTTTCTCCACGATGGTGACTTCCTTCATGTCCTCTCCATTGCTCCTCATCTTATTGGCTATGCCCACAACCCAAGCAAAGTACTCAGTTATGGTTTCACCAACCATCATCTCCAGAACTTCGAAACTTCTTCTTCATTGAGTCCCATATTTGCTTCGATATGCGCTTCTCCAGGATTTGTTCAAGAATTGTTCTGTTAATGGCTTGAAACAGATAATTCTTGACCTTGAGATCCTTCAACCTCAGATCCTCCAGCTCCTTCTGCTGCGCCTCAGTCGACTCCACTCCCTTAGCTGGTTCTGTATAACCGGTTTCCACCAAATTCCAATACCTTTTTGATCTCAAAAGATTTTCCATAAGCAAGCTCTAATGGTCATAATGACCATCGAAACGTGGTATGGTTGGTTGCATGAAATTCTTATCCTCACTCATTTTTGTGAATCACTCAAAGTTTGCTGCTTTTTTTTTTATCAGGCCCCGGGTTGGAGTTCTAATACCAATTTGTAAAGATGACATGATGATTCTAAACAAATTGGAGAATGAATTATATTGTTGATTGAAAGCAAAGCTTTTAAATAGGCATCATAACCATAACAGAAAGATAATGCAAAGCTTAAAGATAACTAATACCAACTCAAAGATAAAGGAAACTTAAGAAGCTTATCAGATAGCAATCTGAACTAACTAACTGAATTAAAATATAACAATCTAATCTCTTCATAGATCACTATTGCATTTAATTTTTTTTTTTCATTCACCTATTTTACTGCAAATTGATCCAAAGCAATACCATACATTCCTGTATAATTCCCTATAGGAATATAATGTTCATATGAATCAGATCTGTGTTAAATTTCTCAAGTGACTCATAATTTAAAAATGGTTCTTAATTTTTAATCGATGCTCTCACACTGTTATCTCTAACTTTAAAGTGCAATCTGCTGAAATATTCTTACCTCCTCTATGCTTATAGCATAGGAGTCCAGAGTCGTTTCAGTGAGAATTAAATTGATTTTTATATTTTGGAGTTCAACAATATACTAAATGTTTTTAAGTTACATCTCATCCTAGAACTAATTGACATTAAGTGGAGTTGCCCAACAGATATATGAACCGCATCCCAGGAATTGAGACAGACAATATGTGTAACATCCTAAAATTGTAATATAATTATTTTAATAAAAGATTAAGCTATTATGAGTTTTAGTGTAGAAAATTGTGGGTATAAGAATTTATTAGAATTATTTAACAATTACAAAATAGTGTGAATTGTTAGCACTTGTACTAATCAAAGGAGGAAGATGAATTTCTTTTGGCAATTAGAAAACCCATGAGCCCACAACCAATTGATTGCCATTTATGTACAGGTAGGGGGATTTCTTTTGGCCATTAAAAATGGTAATTCACGTAGGTAGTAGTAGTAATAGTGGGTAGCATTGATTTGGCAATTTGTTTTCACATAGAGAAATATAATTGAAAAGGGTACACATGAAGGTACTTGATATTGGGCTATGACAAATAGAAAAGCCGGCCCATGCTTAGAATTGAAACTAGATGGAGTTTTAAGTGAAAGATTAGGTACCTGACTTTGTTTCAATAAAAAGAGAATTTGTGAAGCCCTAACGCTACACTGCTTGCACAAACACGAACGATGTTAAAAAGAAAATAAATAAATAAATATAAAGAAGGTCAGAGGAGCGACGATTGTAGGAGCGCGCAGTGTGAAGTAGAGAGCCCACATATTCAAGAACATCAGTGGATAAAAACAGGGGATTCTTGGTGAAACGCTAGAATTCGTCTTAGACAATATTGGAAGCATTTGGAAATCTATAAGAGGTGAGTAGAAATACTCTTTATCACCCTTTCCATGGTGCAAATTGATTTGGGGTTTAGGTTATGCTTTCAAAAATAAGTTTTTGGAAAATAATCTTGTATTTGGTCAAATCCTGATTTTCTAAATTTGGGGTTTTCCTTCTAAGGTGTTCTTGCTATCAATTAAATGTTTATTATTGAGATTGATGCCATGATATATATGATACATACGTGATTTGATTGAATTGATATGCTATATATGCATTATTTGATGATATTTGTGATATTGGCATGATTCAATAACCGTTAATATGTTGAATATTGTCTGCTGCGATACCGCCTATGATAGAGGTATCGAAAGTAATACTGCCAATGAATTTGGGTGTCGAAAATAACTGTTAATATGTTGAATGTTGTTTGCTGTAATACCGCCTATGATAGGGGTATCGAAAGTAACACTGCCAATAAATTGGGGTGTCGAAATATGAAACACCGCCATGATGAAGTATCGAAAGTAACATTGTCACACGTTGGGATGTCGAAATGAGTAATACCACCAGTGTACAATGGTTGGTATCGAAATGAGTAATGTCACTGAAGAGAAGGTGACATCGAAATACCTTCATAAGTAAGGTAGGCAATGGGACGCCATTGTTATGTGCAATTTAAAAGTCATATGACATATGAGAATATTTGAGATTGTTTGATATATGAGATTTTGTCATATTTGATTTATGATGTGTTAATGATGATTATTACTGTCAATAATAATTTTTATTATTATTATTATTATTATTATTATTATTATTATTATTTTACTATACATTATTTTGAAAATAGCAGGTACCATGGACAGTTTTTCCGATTACCGCACCGGCTGCGAACAATGCTTTTGTGAAAACCTTTTAAAATGTATTTCGGTTCACTGAGATTTGATATCTCATTAGTAGTATTGTTTCAGAGTCTAAGGACGTCCCTGTTGAGCAGCTAGACGTTTTGAAGACCATCTCTTTAGTTTTAGAGCTTGATTGTATTGTATGGTTTATGCCAGGAGGACCTTTATTATCTTTTAGTTATTTTCTTATGAGAGATGTTATAGACGCCCTATTTTGAGGTTTTGAAACTGATTATGTTATTTCAGTTTTGAATTAATATAAGCAATTATTTTGGATTAATATTATATTAAGTATTTATTCAGTATTTATTTAAGAAAAATTTTATTTGCTTGGTTTCATTTAAATTATTAATTTGGGTTACTAATATAACAAAGGACGTTCCAATATGAGACTTCCAACACGAGGTATACCATTTTCCATTTGTATTATGTTTTCTTGTTGTGGGAATTGCGGCAGGCGTGTTTTAATTTCTTGTTGTGGATAACACGTGATATATTATTTGTAATAGTTTAACTATAAATTGTGTGGATAACATTGTCCATAATACACTTCTTGATCATTAACAACATTAATATGCGGACAACAACATTTCGACCACATTAAGAATTCAGTCAAATTCAACTATCCATCCCTTCTTATCTTCAATAATACCCGTTTGAATTCCTAAAAGGGTAGTGTACAGCTCTTGACAAATGGTTCCAGAGCCTGTTTGATATTCCACCCTGCATGTATAAGTATATAACATAATGTTAAAATTGGAAACATGCATGCAATGATACGTGTTTCAATAATGTATAGTCATAAAGATTGAAAATATATCTACTAATCTACAGAGTACACATAAAATCAGAGAAAAATAATAAACTCTTGTGTGTATCTATACGGACAGTGGACTTCTATATGATCCTACACATACTACAAAGCAATTCATCAGTTAGTAACATACTTTTTTTTTTTGACAAAAGTAAGTACCATTACTTCAATTACCTTCTATCTTGGTATGTGATACCCCCTACAGGAGCAACACCAACGGCAGTACCCGTGCAGAAAACTTCATCAGCCTCAATCAATTCATCCACGGTTACAGCGCGCTCTTCTACCTGAACCAATTTGTACAATTAATAAGAATAATTCAAACAGAAAAGTGCATGAATTGGAAAGTAATGGTTACAGCGCGATCTTCTACCAGCATCTACGATTTCAAAAAGTGCATCCATGATGTGAATCTCAATTCACTGTTTTGATCAGGCCAAAAAAAAGGTTAGGTGTTCTGGTGATTAGTTTCTTTATTGGGTCTCTTCTAAAGACCATTCCTTACGATTACTAATTTACTATCACAAAGAGAAAGTATAGAGTCTTGAATGCTAAAAATTATATGACAAAATTATACCAACCATTTTTAGGTACCGTTTGATGCATGGATTTAGGCTTAAAATTCAGTTTTAGAATTGGAATTAAACATCTCAATTCCAATTATGTTGTTTGGTGGACACCTTAGAATTGGAATTCCGAATTGTCCAATTCCATGGAATTGAAAAATAACTATTTGATATTATTTTTAACTCTTAGTATAAACCCTCAGAATTACCAATCTCAAGCATAAAAGTTAAAAATAATATGTAATAATTATTATACATTATCTTTGTGCAAACTTCGACAACAATAATTGTCGATGCTGGCTAAGTTGTAGGTAGCATCTTTTGACTGCCGCCGCCACCATTGCCGCCAATTTTAGAGAATTAAATTTAGAATTTTAATTTTACGTCCAACACAATCCAAATATGGAATTTATGATTCTAAACCAATTGCAATTTCAATTTCCTCATCCAAACAGACTCTTAGGATTCAAAAGAAAATGTGAAAATCTGCAGGATCAGGAGCACAAAATGCAGAGCAGGAAGCAACTAAATGCAGAATGGATATGAAGTCCCATTATTATGTAGGAGCTTCAAACATATAGTTGTTGGAAATTATAGGTAAATTAGTAGAGTATATAGTCTTGACTCTTGATAGTTATTTTTGGAAAAGGAATAGTAGAAGTTGCTTTAATAGAAATCGTAGATGCTGGTAGTGGGAATTGTTGGACTTGGACACTTGATCGATGGGATTGCTAGACTTAGTAGATGCATGGAGAAGGCTGATGTTAAGTTAGTAAGAATGTTACTTGGTTTTTTAGTTTTAAGTTGCCTCACACAAAGTACATCTCTGATGCCTTATGGCTTGTTGCACCACCACTCATAGGCGGTTTCCTTTTTTCTAGATGTCTGATGATGCTTCTGCTTAGTTATATCTATGGTGTTATAATTACAACAATTGGCTCGAACATCTAGAGTATAGGCTACTGACTTTTGCTTCTATAGAGTTGTGGACTTCTCTAGAAATTTGCATCAACTTCAACAGTAATAGTACCTGATAGCCGTGATCACGAGCAATTTCAATGACACTTTTTCTGGTAATTCCGGCAAGAATGGTTCCATTGGCAGCAGGTGTTGAGATGTATTTGTCCTAGGAAATTGGAATGCAAGTAAGATTGGTTGGTTGCAAGCATATATAGGCAATAACTTTTTGTGCCGAGTAAATTTCACCAGATCATTTAGAACATGCAGAGGAGGGAAAGTAACAATTCAAGCCAACTGCAATGATCTAAAACCTTTTTCCCCCTTTTTTTTTACAACCTTATGCTGCCTATCTTAGGTTGCATGTTTATTGATCTCTGAATTGATCATATGATCTATTAAATATAGATAATACCTCTCTCCCCATTCATTCCAATCCCTGTGTACCTGCATAATGCATGCTGTCAAAAACTTTTGATGACAATTTTCTTCCTTTTATTGTCTGTTTGTCTTTCTTTTATCAGTTTTGTGTAATTTTCTAGCATTACATTAGATGGCACCCTAACATCATAACTCCCCTTAGTAAAGACCTGTCATGTATTATTCTTATGTAAACTTACAAACACAAGTTTTAACTTATTATGCATTTTTCTTTTGTTGTTTCTCCTCAAAAATCATATCTTGTGTATTGCAACATACTTGAAAAATACACACCAATCTTATCTTTACAGTTGAAGGGAAGAAAGTAAAATGATTCGAAGAATACCTTAGCAATAAAAATGTTGCAAGAAGATACCTCCTCCAGATTTTTCTTGGTGATTGAATCGAGGTATAACACATCTGAAAACCCTCTGTTTTTGGCTCTAATTTGAGCCATCAAGACCTATATTTCAAGACAAAGAGTAAAATTGAATACTCTATCAATATCATGCATACGATATCATCTCTGTTACTTTATGTCTGTGATAATATGATGCTAATTGCTTGCCCTGCAGCCCTGGTCTCCCCTGTACCCTTTTTATTTTTTCAGAAGTAGTTAAGTTCATACTTGTTAGGATAGAAGGGTAGCTAGAACTCTAGAAGCAATTAAAATAGTTAGTTAGAGGGGGTTCAGATAAATAAATAGTGGTAACAAGGGTAAAAAGGAGGCATTCAGAGAAATATAGTTTGTGGAAAGGGGAAGTGGTTTGTGAAAGAAAAAATCTTCAGAGGAAATCATTGTTTTTGTTATGTTCATTTGCAGTCAAGTAATAAAACAAGTGTTCTTATTTCTCTATTTTGTATCAGTTTCTAAGGTTGCTTGTTTGGTTGGGTTCCTAACAATACTTCTGACATCAGGGACTAATATAATAATAAATTCTAAATACATGTCTGTTAAATTACAATGCTATGTGAAAAGAACAGTCTGCAGTTTTTCCTTCATTATTGTGATTTTAGACAAAGCAGGAAAACATGGAAATCAACCCATGAATTGAGGAAAGTTGGTGCCATTAACCCAATTCCTAATCAGATTAATCTTCATTCCACCGCTAATAAAAACCCATGGCATCTTGTACTGATATTTTTTTTTACACATGATAAAATCATGGGACCCGTTTGCTTTGTTTCGGGTCTTCCATTTTCATTAATAATTTCAATAAATGGTATTTTTTGCAATTATTAATGAAAACAAGAAAGTAAAATAACAAACCAGAAACAAAGCAAATTGGCCTTGATTTTTATTTGATTTGATTTCAGTGCAAGACTTGAAATACAAACCGGTGCATAATTGGAAATGGTTTTAATGTTCCCTGTACCACATCGAGAAGCACGATCAAAATTCTCCTCCACGTACAAGTTGAGCGGTGCAGAACCCTCCTGCGGTGAAAGTGAATTGAAGTAATTGCTGGCTAGCCAGAGGCAGCTATAAGCCTATAATGAATGGGGAAAAGAGAGAAAATAAATAAAGGTTCACTCACTTTGAAATAGTTACGAACAGGGGAAGCATATATGAGGAATGTGTATTCAGGTGCTGGAGCCAGACCCAAAACTGGACCACTTCCTAAGAGCAGGGGCCTAAGGTACAATGATCCTTTGCCCGGAGGAGGAACCTGCTTAGTGCTTACAATGATCATTCATTCCATTCCATTCCATTCCAAGTACATAATGATGTCAAATGAGAATGTCCAAATGTAAGTCATGCAATGCATTAATCTATTTCATTTGTTTTGAATAGAAACCGAAAGGAAAAGTCATATTCATA
Organism: Ammopiptanthus mongolicus; assembly: GCA_039655645.1. NCBI lineage: Eukaryota > Viridiplantae > Streptophyta > Magnoliopsida > Fabales > Fabaceae > Ammopiptanthus > Ammopiptanthus mongolicus. The sequence goes on from CM077345.1 coordinate 5,774,370, forward strand.
CCCAACGCTTATTTGCCAAGGCTGTTTTCTTCAAAGCATCAACAAATTGGTCAATGGAAGGGGATATCATGCACATTCTCTCGGCTCCAATCTTCATGCGAATGGCATTTTGTTCTGGACGGAAGAACAGCAGGTGCCCATTTTCTTTTCTGTATGCTTTGGTGCCTTCGAATAATCCCTATTTTTAGATTTCCAGAAATGACCCACGCATGCACATAACCTCTGTTACTTTCAACAATAAATAATAATAATAATAATCACTGAACACAGAAGCATCCAAATCTCAGGCTTCACACGCCCAAACCCAAGATCTGGAAGATTACTTCGGGACTGCCATTGTTCACGTGGAATTGAGTTTGCCTTTGTGGACAGTGCCCACAAAACGGATTAGGATGCTCTGGGGTAGTTCATTCCAATATATCTTTACTTGTATTTTTTTAGATAAATCTCAAGTGCCGTGAGTGTAAGAAAAACAAATTCAATTCACAACTCCGAAAAATGTATAAATTTGGCACTGCAGACAATCCGGATCCCGACGAAACAATTTGTTTGGTTAAATTGAAATGTTAATGATGATAGTCCTTAGAATAATTCCTTATAATTTGGATGTTTGCGGATTGATTTGGATCGATTTGGAGGCAAAAAGTCATCCGATCCAAAAATTAAAACAATATGCGGTTCATTTCGATTTGGATTGCTTCCTTAAAAAAAATTTGATCCGATTGAACAAAAATATAAACCTTTATATACTTGTTGATATATTGATGTAATAACATTTTATAAAATATATCTAAAATAAATAAATATCACCATCATCTAGTTTCAGAACATCTTTTTTTTTTTATCTTTGGAATATTAAAAATAGTAGAAATTTATGTAAAATCAAACTAGCAAGTATTATTAGGAAAAAATAAAAAAATAAAAAATCAATAATGCAAAAAATTGAGTAAATATATATTAAATTTTATATATGCGATTTGGTTTGACTCGGTTTAAAAAAATGAATCCAAAATTCGATTTGATCCGATCGATTTTCACAAAACAAGATCTAAAAAAAATTTAATAAACATCGATTTTTTCGATTTTCGATTTTTTTAGATCGATTTGCGATTATCTTTTGGATCGATTTGGATATGAACATTGTACCTATAAGCACTTGTAAGTGTATTTAGGGACACTTAATTAGCAGTTTGGGTTCTAGAAATGTAGACAAGTTTCTCTTTTCTCCCTTTCGGTAATGAGTGAATCATCGTTTTGGTCCCTGAAAGTGTGAGGTACTGTCAGTTCAATCCCTGAAAATAGTTAAATTATGAAAAGATCCCTCAATATTAATTTCGTTAGTAAAATTAGTCCCTGGGACTGACTTGACTGATAAAATTAACATTGAAAGATTTTTTTATAATTTAATTATTTTTAAGAATTGAACTACCAATAATCCATACTTTCATGAACCAAAATGTTGATTTACGCCTTCCGTAATATTTGCATAGATTCCTGACATATGCATGTGCAGCTATGGTTTTCCTGTTCAGAATATTATGTCCCAAGAATTAAGGTCATACTTTATTGGTCAGCAACCGGATGTTTTAGCACATTTTGAAGCAAAGGGCAATAGTTTTATTTCTTGGTCATATTATACTTTAAAAAGTTTGAAATGATATACCTGACCGTAATTTAGGACTCCAGCTGATGGGCTCAGCTCAATGTTCCCATAACGACTGAGTTGTCCTTGTCTAAAATTTTGGCCCGCGCTGCATTTACTAATGTACATGTAATCAGTTGGCATGAGTCCAAACCCAAGACTGTCCCAGTCCACGTTAGCATACTCATTATCACTGGAAATATTTTTTTTAATAGTAGAACGAGTAATTAGTTAAGGTACATTAATTTCTAATTAAAAAAAAAAAACTTAAAAATACCATTACTTATTTATTAACATCATGAATTTACCTGTAAGTTGGATGGGGGATTTGAAGAGAGGAGGGCTGAGATGCATAGCCATTGTAAGCTCCCATCTGCTACAATATAAGTAATTTTATCTTAACTCGATAATAACTCCTTACTGTTTCGAGGGAAAGGTTGGGCGGCGTGTCACAATGTTCAGAAGAATTTCATTTCACCTCGTGAAGGATTGCTAGTTGTCTTATCTATCCATATCGTGGGAACTCGTATCCAGCCCATACCCATTTGATAAAGATAAAATTTAACTAAATTATTTATATAAATATGATATTGTTCTTTAATAAAGATAGGGTATGTTTTTTTTTTATCATTTATTCAATGAAAGTGTAACAAAAAATATATTGGAAAAAATTCAAGTCCCACATTGACTTGAGATAGAGTCTCATAAGAGCTTATAAAGCTTGGATAATCCTCACCTCTTGAGTTAGCTTTTGGGGTTGAGTTAGGCCTAAATCTAATATGGTATCAGAGTCTATCCTAGATCCATTAAATGACCGCCCACCATATTATTCACTCATCAAGCCCCATAGTGCTGGGCTTGAAGGGGATGTATTGGAAAAAATCCAAGTCCCACATTGACTAGAGATAGCGCCTCATAAGAGCTTATAAAGCTTGGACAATCCTCACGTCTTGAGCTAGCTTTTGGGGTTGGGTTAGGCCCAAATCTAATAAAGTAACTGGTTAATAAAAAAATAAGGTATCTTCTCCGGTACCCCCAATAATTTTGGGGTAAAATTTATCATGTCCAACCAGAATGCGACACCTCAACTAAATTTGTCATGCTAATGGGTCAAGTCAAATGGTTATCACCATTTGATTGGGCCACCTAGACAGGATAAAATTACCCTTGAGATATCAAAGAATTCACCAAAAAATAAAGTACACATTATATTTTTATGAAATAACAACAACAATGGAAAACTTTTTTTTTTTTGGTCAAAAACAATACGAATATTTAAAAAACTTTATCTAACATTTATCCTCATATAAATAACTATTAGAGTCAATATACATTTTCTTTCTGACCGGACAGCATCGATGTTGTTTTTTTTAAAAAAAAACGATATTATAATGATTTTTTCAAATATAAAAATACAACAAATTAATTCTCTAGAGATGTAGCTACAAATTAAATTTTTAATGTCACATTTTCATTATTAAATTTATTTTTAAACAATTAAATTGATAATATTTATTGTTATTTAAAATCATTTAAAATTGCTAATATACGATAAAATAATATGATGTACTTGTGTTTGGATTGGTGTTGGGTACAACGGCAACGCAAATCCAAGGCCAACGTGATTTTTCAACACGAATCCAGAGTGTCATTGACATTGGATTTGCGTTGACGTTGAACTCAATGCCAATCCAAACACACATCATTCTCTTTAGGGAAGGCAATTTATACTCATACTAGGGGATCCTAGCGATGACTACCCCACTCGGGCCTCATAGTCAGGGATTTTTTCCCGCGGGGGCAGGGACGAGGAGAAATTTCCCCCGAGGTTCAATTGGGCACAAGGACCATACTCCCCGCTCGCGGGGTACAAGATAACGTTACGAAAATATCTTTATATATATATATATATATATATATATATATATATATATATATATATATATTAATAAAATAAAGAGTAAAGGCCCGATCCTTGACAAAAAAATAAAATGACATTTTGGTCTCTAAGAAATGAAAATATCAATTTGGTCTTAAAGAATGTAAAATACGGATCAAATTAATTGATCCCTTCTAAGGTAATTTTAAGAGACTATTTTGACCCACGTTTTACATTTTTAAGTATCAAATTAATATTTTCAATTTCTTATGGACCAAAGTGTCACCATCGTTTTTTGTCAAGACGAATTTGGGTCTTTAATCTAAAATAAACTTAAAATTTGAGAACCTTAAATTCGACCATAAACATATCTTCATTCACACAAGACACACAACAGCCGTGTAAAAGTTTATAAAAGGTGAAAAGCAGCACGAAAAGCAGGAAGAAACAAAAGTACAATCGAATGTTGTGTTCGGAGTCCTGAACGACATCGTCGTCTTGATCAGCCCATGGGTATTGGTGAAGTTTCTTCCAAGGGGCGATAGTGGGTGAATTGATTTCAAGGACTGAGATGTTTTAAGGGATTTGCTTGACGACTTTAGTATGAGTAATGTTGAGTTTAGAGCCAGAAGCGGCGGAAACGAATCCGACTTTATTGAGTGATGTTGACGGATCTGAAGTTGTTTTTAGCGGTTCCAGTGGTTCAGAAAGTGTTGGTATCATATGAGATATGGTGGAGTTTTGTGGGGTCGAAGTAGCCGAGAAGTACATGGAGGGAGAGGACCTTTCTTATGGCGGAAGTGGGTGTTTGTCGGTTATAAGGAAGAATGCAAAGTTGGGGAAAACAAAGACATGTAAGATCAGACTGCTATTGATCTCATTAGAGGGTGTTGGTGAAGTTTATTCTCTATAGGGTCCTGGCGGGAAACGAGAGCAGGGAAGAAATACTCCCCATGATAGATTTGTACTGGGAACGGGGCTGGGGAAAATGGGGGGCGAGGATGGGAAGCAGAGGTACTCCTCACCTCCGCCCCTTGTCATCCCTAATATATCGTGGCTAGCTTTGAAATATGAGATATGATACTTATTCTCATATTTATACAATACATTTATTTCACCTTGGATTACCAGATATAGTACCCACACACATACAATTCTCATACACACTAGCATCAAAATATATATATATATATATATATATATATATATATATATATATAAAAGTGATGCTTAACCATTCATAATTAGTTTGAAAAATTGAAAGAATACATACGTGGCAGTATAGTTTCATTCCGTACTAACAATCATTTTTTCCCAGTATCAGCTGATCAGGGCAGCTGAATAGGAAAATCTAACAGAAAAAGTAGTTTATCGGATGCAGCTATGTTGATCATCTATATAAAGTTTCAAAGGAATATAATTAAGTGCAGTTTCAATTCAGAACTGATTATTGATGGAAAAAAATAAGAAAGTAAAACATTGATCACCTTGGACGATGAAGAAGCAAAACTAGCTTGAAGAAGCAATTTCCTTAAACTTGAAAAGGGGACAGTTCTTTGAATCATCATGGTGCTGGATTCTACTTTTGAGAGGAAAGTTCGCTTGTACGTTCAAAGCTCAGCAGAGGATTAATTCTAATCAATTCATGTTCTCGCAAAATAATGGAGAGAGACAGGGATAAGGAGGATAGGAGGAACAAAGGATAATGCCAGCTTTGCAATCAGCATAGAGCTAGCAATTTTAGCACGTAATATATTTGTTTAATCTCTTTGGAACACTGCATATGCCAAACATGTCTACTAGTAATGAAACTGCATATCAGTTTTGTCCTTTTATTATATTACCACTTTAAGAGGATAGGAAGGACGTTGTTGGCAGTGACAGTACAAATCCAAAATGATCTGTTACCTAACATCCACGTCAATCCACACCTCCTTATAGCCCGTTACTGCAAATGTCAGCGGCCTTTCAATTTTTTTAACTTTCACACCTAATTTTATCGAAGGTAATCAATTCGTGGTTTTTTTAAGGGTATTGCTAGTAACTAGTAAGTGGGTTAAATAAAAAAATGCTGATATTGGGCATCGGGTAAATCTAAAGTTATATGGTTGAGTGGGTGGTTTGGGTGGGGTATTTAAGGAGTGAAATGATAAGGAGATTGAGGTTTCAAACTCCGTCCACTAACAAAATATATACTAACATTTGCCTATCAAAAAACTAAGTTTGTAATAATTGATTTTTATTTAGATATTTTATTGTTAAAATTAAGTTTGGTGGAATAAATGTTATTTGGATTGTGATTCAAGTGGTAAGGGGTTCATGCACATTAAGCAAGCGATTAAGGGTTCGAATGTTGACTCTTGTGTATGGAAAAAATCTGGTTAAGCGGGGAGAACCCGTCTTGTGTGCCCAACAGGTTCCCCGACGGAGATTAGTCACTGCTAACGGTGGTGGATACTCTGTACATATAATATGGTTATAAAAAAAACTGACTTTTAAATATGTAGTTACCAAATTGTATTTCAACTTTTAGATAAGTATGAAAATTGATTAATTTTTAATGTAAAATGATACAAGTAATAATTGAAAAACTTAAAATGAATTTTGATAATGCAAAAATAACAAAAATTTATTTCGGCCCAAATCCAATTTTGACCCCAAAATTAATTCTTTCAAATGACTTCAAAGATAAATCAAACGTCATGAAAAAAAATGACAAAAGCAAGTTTACATATTTAACTTATGTTTGTGCATTGCCAAACTAAAATGTATATATGGATATACAGCTTATTTAAGCGCTTATGTAATAATCTCTTTTCTAAATAAGCTAAAAACAGCTTATTTTCATAAGCTTATCTGACAAACTTATGGAAATAAGCTAAAAATAACTTACGAAAAGATCATAAATTATTTTCATAAACTATTTGTATCAGATTAATTCCATAAATTATTCTAATAAGCTATTTCAAATGCAATCTTAATCTTGTTCTCAGCTTTACGCCTGGGAGTTTATGGTCTCGATAATTTAAAGCCAATTCCTATTTAACAAAAAGTCAAGTTAAGACTTTTTAAAAAGTCAATTTCATTAAAAAGGCTAGGCACAAACTTTAAAAATAGCATATTAGACCTGTCTGTTTGTCCAGTTTAATATCATATGATTTTATGTTCTATTCTTGATCATTTATTTATGATTCAAAGGTTCAGATTTACTCCTCTCATATCTCACAAAAACATAAGTGAGAGAAGTGTGTTATTATGAGAGATGAGGGGAGTAAATATGGACTTTTGTATCGCACATGAATAATCGAAATTAAAACATAAAGTCATATGACTTTTAGGTCATGTATAATTTAGTGGCCCAGATTTTTTGCTTTCACTCTCATAATAATACACCTCTCTCACTTGAGTCGTCCTATATATTCCCATCTTTTGAGAAATAGCAACAATGGAAAATGCTACTGCAGTGCGGCTATTGCTGTGTGTCACTGGTGAGTTGCTCCCACTGCATGCAACCTCAGTCCACGCCCTCCGCCACCATCGTACTGCATGATTATGGTTCTCAAGAAGACAAACTTTACAAAAGATGAATCAGTATAGGTTAAACTAATTATTTGGTTTCTATATTTGACACTGATTTTGAATTTGGTTCTTATATGTAAAAAATTTTGAAATTGGTCCCTATATGTACAATTATTTTTAATTTGGTCCTCGCCGTTTATTGTGTTGTAACACCGTCACGTGATCGAGACCAAATTCAAAATGATTGTCACATATAGGGATCAAACTAAAAATGATTGTTACATGCAAGGATCAAATTCAAAATAAAAATTTGAATTTGGTCTTTACATGTGACAATCATTTTCAATTTGGTCCATATACTTAAACTTCAACAAACGGCGTTATGACACCAATAAATAGTGAGGACCAAATTAAAAATAAATGTACATATGGGGACCCATTTCAAAAAAATTCATGTATAGGGACCAAATTCAAAATTGAAATCACGTATAGGGACCAAATGATTAGTTTAACCATCAGTATATTAGCATTTGCAAGGAATCCTTTTGTTTTCGACTCAAGATGTAATAGCTCGATGTACATTAGGATATTATTTACTTTTAATTGCACATGTTAGTGCAAAAAACTCAGTTTTCATTACACATCTTATATAAAATCTTATATATTACAGTTTGTGTATGTCAATTACAACTATAACATTATAACTCTAAACTCCAATCCGATAACGACCTCAAGAACCTCAGCTTACATTGGGACAACTGCCAAGTATTTTAGGAGATACTTCATAGTTCCCAACATAGGAAAGGAACAACCTGGAACAAAAGGATGAAAGGATGAGATACGAAATCTCAGTGAGTTCCCTGCATATATATATATATATATATATATATATATATACCAAACTTGTACACATTGCATCATATATATAAATCACACACTTGGACATCCCTTATACTTTTATCAGTGAAAAACGTCGCTGTCCCTAGAGCATCAAGATACTTAAGAGGGACTAGCTCTGTAAGGCATATCATACGTCTATGACCACAAGCAGCGTTCCACTTGCTTTGCTCTTATCTTCTTGCCTTCCAAACGAGAAGAACTCTGTGATTGCCTTCTAAACGGGAAGGACTCTATGATGGACATCTAAAATGTCCTTGATAACCATTTTAATTCGAATCATGTCGGGCATAAGATGGTTACCGTTGTTGGATGCCAAGTGATGATTTACATATCTATCATTCTACTGCATAATTGAGTTAACTCAGCCAATGCAGTCTTCAAATAAGTAATTAACAAGAAATTGGCTCAACAATATATGCAGAATTCCTGCAATTTTTAGCCAACTTCTATGAATTTATTAAAATACCAAACGATGTCGGATTTAAGCAAACGACCCTTATATGGAAAGCTTAACATGCCTAGTTTATAAATTAAATTTTACTTTTTAGAAAAAGCTGCCCAAAAAGTACAGTTTTAATCAAAAAGCTACTACATTCGAAAAACAGGACAACAACTGTCCTCTAACTTGTAACAGGTTTTTCTTTATCAATACTTAATGAAAAACAGCAAAATCAGTGCCTAAATTATAGCAAATCGAGTCTAGTTTCAGACAAAACAAGTATCATTTAAAAAGGAGTCCTACAGAAACAGTTATAAGCAAAATACTGAACCTATGTCAATACGGGTTTGAGGATAGCAACCATAACATTTCCTAATAAGCAATATAACAAACACCTATCAAGCAGGATTTTTATCATGTCTATTCTCACATGTTGGCATATCAAAACCACCCCAAAATCAAAACCAATTTACAATTACACATGCCTTTCTAGAAATTAACTACAACATACCAACTAATGATTATATTATAACAATATGCATGCAACACAAAGAACATCTTTAAAGAGTAGAACATATGCTTGGGTTTATGGTTACCAAGCTCTAAGACTAAGGAGGAACTCACCAAGACTGAAATTGGAATTTAATAACAACTAAGTGAAGTCGGATGTTGGATTTAAAAACTTTTCTTTTGCTTCCTATTCCTCCCCTAGCTCAAACCCTTGATCCTTTACTTTCAAACTAAAAACAAGAGCTCCCTCTTCTATCCTCCAAGAATGAATAATCCTAGGGGCTTAGGTGAAGAGAAGTTATTATTGGGTTGTGTTCTTGATTGTGTATGTGGGAATTTTGATTAGATGAAAAAATGATAGAAATGAGGAGTGAGAGTGAGGGATATGGTTTTGGGGAGTAAGGGATGAATGAGAGAGCTTTTCTTTCTTTTTTATTTAGTGTGAGTTGGTGGGTGCATGTGTTATGAGTGGTTAGAATTTTGAGTGAGAGTGAGGTGTGGATATGTGTTTTTGTTTGTAAGTGAGTGGTTATTTGAGTGTGAGGGAGTACATTATTTCTTGGGCTCAAAAAATTAACTTGGGCTTAGTCCTACTTTGTTAATTACACCCCCATAAATTGCTACCCAATGATAACATTAAAATGCTAACCATGATACAAAATAATTAATTAATTTGCAAACACTTCATAAATATGATCAATTAATCATAACTGAAAGATTAAAGGTGGGGATATTACACTCTCCCCTCCTTTAAGAAATTTTGTCCACAAAATTAGGAACAACTTATCTAAGAATTCATATAAGGATGGTCATTTCTCATGCGAATACACTAAAAACTAATAGTATACGTGGGGGTTATATTATTTATTCACTATCCATTTATTCACTATCCATTTATTCTTTCGATTAATGCTTCGGAGTTATATTATACTCTCTTTATCCCATTATATATAAGTAAAATAAGTTGATTGATCTTATACGGCTATTTAAATTTTCACATATGTTCCATAAGTTTTATTTTTTTCAAATTGGTACTATACGTTATATTCCGTTTCCACATTAGTCATTTCCATCAATTTTGACCTAACGCCATCAGTTATATATATATATATATATCATATTTACAAAAAAAAAATTGTCCAAAAATATACGTCATTTTTTATTTTTAATGTAATATTAAATGTTTTTTTATTAATTATAGCCTTAAATACTTCACTTTATATTTATGACAATAGATAATACATCTATGATTAATAAGATTAATTTGATAAAATTATTATTTTTTAAACTGTGTGATTTAGCTAAATATGACATATATATATATATATATATATATATATTGGGATGGAAGGACGGAGAGAGTATTTGTTTATAGTTTTGTTGTTATGTGATTTAGATGTTATGTCTTATTAATCAATACTTTAAGAATATTAGTTAAAAAATCTATAAAAAAAAATTTTTTTATTAAAAATCTAAATATTTAATATTTTATAATATTAAATATATTATTTTTTAACAAATTTTTTTTATTTTTAATTTCTTAATTAATATATTTAAGATATTCGTTAGCACTTTCATCGAATGTTAAAGGAGTATTTGATATGTTCATTAAATTATCAGTGCTTCAAATAATGTGTATTGATATTTGGGAAATCTTTTGCCTCCCCAAAAAGATGCTTCTAGACACATGTCATCGGCGTTTAGGATGTAGCCTATCATAGAAACATACAATTTTCTTTTCTTGGTTTTGTTAATATTTTTCATTGTTAAATATTTTGTGGTCTAACAACATAAAAGAGCTTGTAAAAAAAACAACATAAAAGAGATTAAGTAATAAATACAAGAAATTTTTCATTCAGATTGATGTATTCAATGTTTCGAGAAGTGATGTTCTTAGGTTTTTAATAAAAATTTGCATCTTACAGATTTTTTAATCAGTGTATTGATTAGCATGATTTTAACATAAATTATTATCTTATTTTTAAGGTGCCTAAACAGTAAGCATTTCTTGATAGAGTATTTATGTTTTTATTATAATTTTCACTTAATTTGAAGGTGAAGGTCTATTGACCTATTTACATATGAAGGTAATTGGATCGATTTGGATCAGATTTGAAGTAATTTATTATTCAATTCAATTATTGTTGATCAGATCAAGTTGAATTGGATTTTGCAAAAATTTTATATGAATCCTAATCGAACCAAATCGATTATGTTCGGTCAGCTTGGATCGGATTATTTTATTTTTTTAATTTAATTTAACTCTAATTTCAAAAAATAAAAAGTTATAAAAAATCAGAAAACATATAGAAAAATTAAGAAAATATCTATGGTATCCTTTAGGTATCATATCCGTACTTATGTGGTCCAATTAGATTGTGAGATTTTAGTCCAATATGATATTGACATGACCATTTAATTGAGCTGATATGTTTTGATTGGACATAGGGTATTCAAACGCTCTATTTTCCAAGAGTATCATAGCAATGGCCAAAATTAATACACTAACAGAAAAAAAAAAAAAAAAGGGCTAGTACACAAAATTTATTTTATTGAGTTTTAAAAATAAGCCTTAGACCCAAGAGTCTCAAAAGCTGAATTAAAATAAAAAAAATATATTAATTTTAGAATTTGGCTCTACTAAAGTGAATTGAGCTCTAAAGTGAGAAGTAAGAGACTATTTACCCTTAAATTATTTAGTAGGTTAAGATCTCTATATAGTTAATCAAATCAATGATGGATAACCTCTTACTTTTTTATTTTAGAGCTCCTCCTTAATTTTATATAGACATCTTTTTGGATTGGACCACTTTAAAATTTTTGTATCCCATATCTAGTTCGATTGTCTTTTAGTTCAACATATAAAATCCAAGATATTTAACTTAAAAACATTCTTTTGTTACTATAATTTCCTTTTCTGTAGAACTAAATGGTGCCAAAATTTCAATAGATAGTAGCTAGCTTCCCTAGCACTCACTTACTTTCTTCACTTCCTTAATGTTTTATTTGGTTTGAGGGAAAAAAAAATGAAAAGAGAAGATGAAAAGAAAGAATTCGGGTAGAAATTATTTTAAAAAAAAAAATGGAGAGAAAAAAAAAATGAATTTTTGGTATGAGAAGAAGATGAAAGAAATGGAAAAAAAAAAATATGAGTGTTTTTTAATAGACAGATATGCTCTGTTAAATGAGAGGACTGCTGACAGATGAGGGATAAATTTGATATTTCGGAACAACTTATCTCTTTATTTCCATTTTCTTCTCATAAGTGTAAAGAAATTTGGCTTAATTGAACTTTTGGTCCCTCAGGTATCACGATTGTGCAATTTTGTTCCTCTGGGTTTTAATTGTGTCAATTGGATCCTCCAAGTATCACAATTGTACAATTTTGGTCCCCCAAGTTTCAATTATGCCAATTGGGTGCTCACGTATCATGATTGTGCAATTTAGGTACCTCAAGTATCACGATTGTGCAATTTTGGTCCTTCGAGTATCACGATTCTGCAACTTTCAACATCAATAGCCTACGAAGCACATATGCGACTGATTTGACACTTAATGAGACTAGCTTGGCCGCTTACATGTCATTCTTATGTGACACTTAATAATATGCATTTGACCATTAAATTTTGTAAGATGTCAATGATGTCTTATAAGAATGTCCAGTAAACTATCAAGTTGACTTCATTAAGTGTCAAATTAGTCCCACGTGTCCTACGTAGGCTACTGACGTTAAAAATTACACTATTGTGATACTTGAGGGACCAAAATTAAACAATCGTGATATCTAGGGGGATCCAATTGGCGCAATTGAAAATTGGGGACCAAAATTGTACAATCGTGATACTTGGGGATCCAATTGGCGCAATTAAAACTTAAGGGGACTAAAATTGCATAATCGTTATACCTGAGGGATCAAAAGTATATTTAATTAAGCCAAAAAAAATTTACTGGATCCCACCAAGTTTTTTTTTCTCTCTCACTATCTTGTCTCCACAACCAAAGAAGAGAAAACTTAAAAAATCGTTCTATTTTCTCAGTGCTGAGATTAGACGATGAGCATTTGAATCATTTGAGGTGGGTATGAGTTCACTTCTCGAGTTTCCGTTCGCAAAACAAGGCCGCGTGTGTCACCAAATAGTTGCCCCTGCCAAGTTGTTGGACCCCGGATTGAAGTCCAAGTGGATAGACAATTAGGCCTTACATGGCAAGCATGCTTTTAAAACAACAATGGACTCATTCACCACAAAAGAAAAAAAAGAAAAAAAAAAAAGAGATTAGTGATCTTTTCAGATCTTGCATGGGAACGTACATTCCCCTAATGTAAACTTTAATCTATAAAAAAACAAAAAAAGTGAAATACAAAATGCGTTTAATTATGTGCGCATGTATATCATAATTACGGTATTAAATATTAACATGAAAATTGTGAAATAAATAATAAAAGTGATATGATTCACACAATTAAGTTTAATTCTAATCATGGATTTATAGTGTATTGGGTCAATATAAAATCTTACAAGTTTTAACCCAATCTAACTCATAAACTGCACATTGAATCGGGTCAGTAGATCCTATCAGATTAGAAAACATTCTAACCCACAAGCTACGAGTTGGGCCGAATCTATGAGTTGGGTTGTACCTTTGTAGGTTTAAAAAAATGACAATTCACACAACTGAATCTCCGGAATTAATTATTTCTTAAAAAAATAAAAATAGTTTAATCATGGTTATATTTTAGGCATTCCCTTACTTTTCTATAGTACCAATTAAACTTTATTGTATGTTGAGCTGGGTATATTGACTTGGATCTATGGATAGTCTGTTTATCCTGCAGCCTTTGCGGGTTTGGATTAGGCAAAATTCATGTCCATTTAAATGCGGGCTTTTTAAATCCGATCCATTTAACTCGTGGACTAAACGGACTTGGTCCGCAGACTCGCGGACCAGTCCGCGGACTTAGATAATATAAAAAAATCCTAAATTAAGAGGACTTACGCACGCAAAGAATTTAGGGCCCAATTTGGGACCCACCAGATTGCTTTGGATTGTGTTTGATATATTCATGTTTGATGTACTTCAGTCAAATATTACTTTCTTTGGAAAAAATTTAGATAAAATTGCATGAAAATGATGCGAGCTATTAAAGCAAGTCATACTCAAACTTTGCATTTATCAATTTCAAACTTTGTAGAATAAAAAAGATTTTAACTAAAGAAATAAACAAATAAATAAAATTTAGAACTGACCTATAAAACTTGCTCCTCTATTATTTTGAGTCCGTGGATCAGTCCATTTAACCCGTGAACTATACGGACTGGACGCGGACTTGATAAATATAAGTCCATTTATTTTGCGGATTATTCTAGTCTGATCCGTCTAAGTGCGGACTAATGCGGATCGGATCGGACCGGTCCGTATACCCAGCTCTAATTGTATGCAATGAGGACTCATGTTCACATTCGAGAAAATATTTATAAATAAAAAAAATCTATCTATATTTCCGAATAAAATTAAAGAAAATCTCCATACCACCTTGCATCCTGAATAAAATTGCTTGCAAATAAAATTGTTTGTGAGACTAACCCTCGAATCAGGGATGATTAGGTAAACCCTTCTCAGAATGACGATTACAGGATTCGAATCTCTGACACTGCAGGTAAATGTCGCTTGGGGTCGACCCTATATTTTTATTCATTTATATATATTTATTATTTCTTTTAATAAAACCAAAAAAACCAGTATATTTTTTCCATAAATACTATTAAACAAGGAGAGGAATAAGTGAATAACTCGTTCATTCTTTCTTTTTTTTTTTTGTTATGTTCCTTTCCTCGGAACCTCAATTTTATGGTATACGACATAGAGTAGAGAAATACTCGAAACCTGTAGGAAGTCCGAACCCAAACTTTCAACTAAGGACCACACGCATACATTGATATCCGGAACCAAAAACCCTAGAGCAGCCCGCAGGAGGGACACTTCTCTGTTTTACATATTGTGCATAATTTAGTGCAAGTTTCAGATCATAGGAGCCTAGACTGTAAATTGTGCCTAGTTTCATATGCCAATGACAAATGAAGTTAAATATAATCTTAGCTTAAAGCCAAACCTTTTCAATATACTCTTTTTCACTTTATATGCGTAATATATATAGGTTTCGTTATTTTCTCTGTATGAATCATGTCCCTAAACGAAATTTGAGTCATGACACGTTTATTGCTACTTGCTAATGCCTAGTGGCATTGGCATATCCCTGTTTTACTCAGTGAAGGAGGCAATGAATCCAAATAGAGAGAACTAGATGCTAGTTGATTAATGACAATAATGCACAAAGGGTACAAAAATGATTACGTAGATTGCAATCAAAACCAAGCCTGTATTCTAAATGCAGACAAAATTTGTGGCTTTGTTGACATATGGACGGTTGGTAAGGAGGAAAAGTAAAAGAGGGGATGTGGAAAAGCCAAACAAAGAGCACAAACCCAATTTCCCACTGGTCGACTAGCCTAAAAGCGCAGAACATATCGGAAACCTTATCTCCAACACCCCCCCTCTTCCTTCCTCCCCCATCATTGCCAACTTCATTCTTCGCTCCATAACCATCATCAATTCATCATCATAATCCTCCTTTAGAATCAAATACCCAATCATGCCAAATTATTGGTTGGTCCACATACTCTATCCCTTGTCCCCTGTCAACGTGGGCACCGCTCAATCCATTCATTGACATCTGTGAAACCAAACTAGTAGTAAATAAAAGGAATCAATGTGTACATGTTCTTTACTTTCTTCACCAACTTGCTAGCTAGGTGCTAATAACAAGATGATGAGAAGATCAAGATTAATTGGAGAACCAGCATCAATACCTTATATGCATAGAACATCCTTCAATTTTAAGTTTTTTTTCTTTATTTATTTCTCTATGGTTCTTCTCTTGTTGCCCAATCTAGTACTCCACTTCGTGCAAAAGACTTTCTAATCCCAATTATTCCCAATCATACTTTGGTTTTTAAATAATGCTTTTTGATTTTTGTCCACTGTGTTTAAGTCAATGTCTATCTAATCGGGCAAGAGGCTTGTCTGATTATAGAGTATATACAATTATATATTTTTGTGATAGAAAATTCTTAGATTATGGTTGGGAGTTTTGAAGGTGATGGAGTGAAATGATTAATAATAAAGTGGTTAGTAATAGAGTGAAATGACGAGATAAAAGTATATCATTCTATTATTTAAAAGTTTAATAAGGAAATCTCAAACTGTTCAATTTGGAGAATATAAAAAATAGGAAATTGAGTAGGATAAAGTGGTTTAAATTTCTATCCTAAATCATCTCACTCCACCATTACTTATTAAACTCACATGAAGCCTACTAACAAAATTTTAATCCCGTACAGAACTATTAAAGGGTGGGAAAAGTTCATATAGTTGATGGTTACTCGTCACATCAATTTCTATTTCTCAATAATGATGCAATGAACTAATTGATTCGTTGGTGATTCATATCAATTATGTTCTACCAAGTATTTATTTTTTTAATTTTTTTTTAGGATTTAATTGTCATGTACAATGAGTATAAAGGATATTTATATTGTTAATCAATCATAAATTATCACATCATTAAAAATATTTGACTTTTATTATAACTACCTTAAATGTTACATATGATGATGTTTTTTTAGTGCACAAGTGTATCCTCAGGTCGATATCTAGAGACTAATCCCTATAAAGGCGTAGAGATTATCAAAGTGAGTTTTGTCTCTCACAACAAAGCATTTTTCATATGCATAGCAGAATTGAGTTCTTAACATGTTTAAGAAACACAACTATCTACCAACCGTATTGAGCCTTGTTGGCTATATTGTCAAAATAGTTTGTGATTGATTGATAGTGTAAAAACTTTACAATGATGGTATATAAAAAATAAACTCATTTTTGTATCCATATGAATTTATTTCAACTATATATTACTTTTCATTATTTTATCACTATATTATAAGTGGATTATATTCATTGCTCTGCTATAGAATATTATATAAAAAAGATTTAGAACACTATAAGTGGATTTAGACTAGAAACTTCTGTCCGTATATGTATATTCTAATTATCAATTATTCTCTTATATTTATGTATTGAATTTAATTTGTGTTCACTTGAAGTGGAGAACAGGATCATAAAACACAAACAGGTTAGATGGATTAAAATCTTGTTGATTTTTATACTCCGGATTATCATTTGCACCACCACTACCACGAACCACGATATTCTTAACATACCCTTCACTCTTCTTTATTTTGTATAGTTTTTTCAATTTGTAACATTGAGATTCTTACCAACTGGTTAATTATTGGATGTGAAGTTCCCGGAGCTAAAAAATTCTATGTAGTGGATGTCTTTTTCTAATCCTTGAGAAAGGAAAGCAAGTCACTTATCCAAAGTTGACTTTAATCTCACTCACAAGCAACTTGCCCTTGGTTGGAGATGCATATAGACCAATGAATTTGGTAGGAAAATACATTTAGGTGATGTCTGGGGAAGATTAAATCATTAAATCATAAATAGCTTTTATTTTTTTTTAATAAAAAAAGTTGTTTTGAGTTTTATCTGATATATTTAACAAACTTGATTAAATTGGATTATTCCAACTTCATCTCCGAAAAATTACCTATCAAATAAATATTATTAAATTATATAAATAACTTTATACATTTTTTTGTAATTTGTTGTATAAAAGTATTTTTTTTTTTTTTACATAACACAAACTAAATATATAATTTTAAAATCGCTTTTCAACAAATACATCCAAATATAAAATTGATTCCATTATAATCAATTATGTATATAATGGATTATTGAAATAATTAATTTTTTATAACTAATCCAAACATGTTTAAAGAGTTTGATATTTGTTTCCCTACATACAGCAAAGTAGTTAAATAAGCACTGAAATAGAACCCCCGAAAAAAACCCAAAATTCATGATGACGGTTTTGACCAGTTTGATGCAACAAAAATTGAGTGTGGGAAGCAAAGGATAAAGACGTGATCTGAAAGCTTCAGAAACATGTTTCTCAGTGGATGTTGCTTTCATTTTCCCTTGTCATTCTTACTAGCTTGCATCCTTGATGGGTGCGGGGCTGCCTTTCAACTCAAACCACCAACTCGTTTGTGTTTCTTGCTATGCTACCTATCTTCTCCATTATTTTTATCCATAAATGCTACGTCTATAAATATTAAAGATTTTAAAAAGAATAGTCAATTTTACACCAACCAGATGAGACTCACCTTACTTTCCAGCAACTCCAGTCATCAAACCATGGCAAAAGGTTTTGGTTACATGCTAAGCTAATTTATTTCCCAGCCTCGTACCTTTCATCAACTGGAACCATGCCGGCAGTTCGTTATCTCAAGGAGTAATTTATATTAGAAAATGAATTTACAATACACAAATTTATGAGTAACTCAAATGATGCGCAAAAAGGAAATTAATGTCAGTTTTTTTTTTGGTAAGAAAGGAAATGCGAGTTTTAACTTTTAATATATGTAAATAGTTGCTGGGGTAACATTACTTTTCTTTTTATTTATTTTATTTTGTGTTTGTGCAATTCAAGATTCTACAATTCTTATCTCTTTTTCACACACACATCACACACACATGAAAAAAATATTGATCGTTAAAAACATTAAATCAATCGCTAAATAGCTTAGCGACCGATGCAGAGTGGTTGTTAAAACCTTATATTCATTAAGCTATTTCGCAATTGATATTGTGATGGGTCACTAATAGCAGCTGTAATATAATCGATCACTAATATATAATAAGTGGTCGATGTTTGTTGATTGCATGTTCTTCTTGGTGACCAATTTTATGACAGTTATGGCGGTTGCTAAACAGGCAAGCATTAGGTCACATGATCCTATTTAGCTATTGTTTTAGCGTTTAAAACGGACTTTAAGTTGAATATACTAAATCGATCGCTAAACTATTTATTTATTTTTATACGGATTTACATTAAAAATCAATTAAAATCAAAATAGAATAGTAAACAAAATATTTATTAATAAAATATAATTTTTTTACAATAAAAAATTACATAAACTATATGTGGCTAAAAATAAAAAAAAATAAAATGTCCTAAATCATGGCGGCAAGTCGAGTAGCAAAAGAGTGCCATCGGCATCGTTGTCTGCAGCGTGCAATGATGCTGGAGGCGGTGTGGTTCATCAGAGTGAATGTTCAAATGATGGAAAAACTGTTGAATCTGGGCCACCAACTACATTCACTCTCTCTTGCTTATTAAAGCGTTGTCGCTTCTTAGCCAACTGTGCTGCCATCCGCTCCATGTTAGCGTCTTGGCGAGCTCGTTGTTGAGGTTTTCGATAGTCTACTTCATATACCTCATCAGCTGTTGTGCATTGATGTTGCCGAGGCCGAATTGACTAGACGACGAGACTAGGAGCTCACCGTCCAACTGTCCTAACTCATACATGTGTCTATTCTTATTCCTGCCTTCATCAACCTCCATAAAGGTGACTTTGTTAGAGGTCAAAGAGTGTTGCCTTTGACTAGAAGCACCCTCCTCCTAAGCGCGTGCATGGCCTCGTCTCAACGTCAAATATACTCTTCTTGTAAAATATAATTAAACATGATTACTTACAACTATTAACAATAATATAATATAAGATTTACAATCTTAATAATGCATTTATACTTACAACAATCGCTCCAACATTCTCGTTGATAGGGATGTTCATTTGTTTTGATCAACCCGACGAATCAAAAAATCGAATCGAACAATAAAATCGGTTCGATTTTTTTGCATGTTTAGGTTGAACTCGAACCAAACTAATTAATATTCGATCTTAATTGGTTTAGTTTCGGATTCATGATTTCTGAAATTGAACCGAATGGAACCGATACATATATATATATATATATATATATATATATATATATATATATATATATATATATATATATATATATAATCAGAGTTATCATCAACTTGTTTTCCCTAAAAACTTTTATATACATTTTTTTAAACTGGACCAACTATACCTTCTTCAATTCATTAGCATTAGGTGCACTACTGAAAGCATTCTCCTCATCTTGCGATTAAGAACTCTCTCTTACTGTTTCATTACGTTTCCTTCTTCTATTGCTATGTTTTGATCAAGATCTTGAAAAACGTTAAATCTTATTTCTTCTTCCACTAGCATCAGAGTCATCACTTTCCTATGATTCACAACCGCTATATGATTTCCTACTCCTTCGCTTTGAATTGGAATTCTTTCTTCTCTTCTTCTTTGAAAGTGCATCATCTGATTCAAATTCAAATTCGGAAGAACACTCAGATCTAGATATGCACCATTTTGGTGACCATATTTCTTGAGCAAAGTGTTATTCTTTGGAGTTTTGTTGGAGCATATAGGGCTTCTTTATAAAATTTGTCAACTCGATGAACCAAACTGAACCAACCCATTCTTGATTGGGTTGGTTTGGTTCAGATTTTCAGATAAAAATTTGCAAAACTAAACCAAATCGAACTAATTGATTTGATTTGATTGGATTTTTTTTCTTGTGGAACCGAACGAATCCATGAACACCCCTACTCGTTGACCCACTCTCCCGCCTTAAGCTTCTTGGTCTTTCCTATCACATCAAATGTCATCGGTTCCTAGGGTATTTGCACATTTAAAAATAGAAGTTAATTTTTTTATATTTGAAACAAGTCTAATAAATTTGAATATATGTTAAAATAGAATGTTACTTACTATTGTTTTCCTACACTCAGCAACAGATGGAGTCATCGATGTAGAGAGAGGCTCCACTATCATTTGCCTTGTTCTGCTTGCCGATGACGCTCTTCTTTTAGAATTCCTCGTCAGCCTAGTGTGCCTTTAAGGCTTCCTTAACCTCGGGGAAAATCCATAACCTTATGTCCTTCTTGATCCTGAGTTTGTTCATTGCACTCTTCATAATACAAGAACCTCTATGCTCAAAACCGACTCTAACCAGACGCTCATCCCCAAGCTTTTACTTCATTTTTTTTGCATGAAAAAAAATATTAGGTAACAAAAATAATACAAACAACATCAAATTTAAAATTAAAATGTAATTTTAATTGCCTAAAATTACTTGTACCACATCTTCCTAGTGTCATATGGTTCTTTCGTCCTTGTGGGTCATGGACCGTTAAATTTCCCTCTGGTGATTTTGGAAATCTAATCAATAGGGCCCCTCGGATGGTCAAAGCTGTGGAAAAAATAAATAATCGGTCAGAATCATATATAAATAAAAGGGAAAAATGCATACAACCCCCCCTAAACTTTAGCCCATTTTCAAATAGATACCTTCAACTATTTTTTCTTCCCAATTAGTCCTTAAACTTCTACTATTAGTGAAATTGATCCTTCAACTATTTTTTCGTCTCAATTAATCTTTGAATTTTCACTATTAGTAAAATCAATCCTTATATTAGCTTCTAGTATAGATACAAAAATAATTTAATAATTTTATACCACTTTATATATTTGAATTTTATGTGCATTTAGTATTTTCTTAAAATAATTGAGCTGGTTGAGGCAAACAAATATTTGATAAACTAACAAATTCATGTTAATATATTTAATTAAGTACGAGTGTAAGGATTAATTGAGACAAAAAATAGCTAAATGGTCAATTTCACTAATAGTAAAAGTTTAAGGACTAATTTGGAAGAAAAAATTGTTGAAGGTGTCTATTTGCAAATGGGCTAAAGTTTATGGAGGTTGTATACATTTTTCCCTAAATAAAATGTCATATAAAAGGTGATATAATTAAAATATAAGTGTATATAAATTTTATAAAAATAATTATTATTATCATACAAATAAAAAATGTATTTTATATATATATATATATGAATGGGGATCAAGTTACTCATAGTTATTTCAAATTTGCATCCTTCATTTTTATTGTAATCAAATGACCCATATTAATCCATTAAAGAAGTCGCTTAACTTTCATTAAATTACAATAAAATGAAGTGTGATGATTTGAAGTAACTATAAATTGGTGTAGTAACTTGATACCCACCATTTATATATATATATATATATAAAAGTAGGCAGACACATTGCTCAAAATTTAGTGAATGGCGTCATAAATTTGAAAATCTTCTTTCTAGAGCTCACAATCTGTACACTCTGCGTGGACAAGCATACAAGATTTTATATCTTATGCGTTAAGCTAAATGAGATGATGTATTTTATTTTTGTAATATATTTTTAAAAAATAAAGTTAAGTCGATCATGGGAAAACTTTTGGTGGTCAGCCAATTGGAGCACGCGTCCTGTTGGTCAACACCCTATCCTTAAGGACTTTGTTTTGTCATATTTATGTTTTATTGTATAGATTTAATTCGTATAGCTTAGATAAACGATATTGTTGAGAATTACTCAAATTTATAAGTTTCTGGCAAAAGTAATTTATTAAGCGAATTTGAGCTAGTTAAGCGAAAATAGAGGTTTCTTCAGGTATTCATTTCTGTCACAATTTAACTAAACGAATGGAATTTCACTAAATAAAAATATCAATAACAGAGTCGACCAAGACTGTTAGAAATCAGTTGTGAAAGTTAGAAAACTTCAAGATTCACATGAATTGGAACTTCACAAGGATCAAGGACTTTACTTTGATTGATGACTCATCAAGGGGCTATTATTAGTGATTGATGTATAGATATATATATATACATATCATGTAATAGGAGATGAGAGAAGAAATGAGAGAAGAGATGAGATGAGAAAAATGAGAGAGGACTTGAAGGAGTGTGGAGAAGAGATTGGGAAAGTGCATAAGAGTAGAAATGGTTATCTTGGGGTAGTTCTTGGAGGCATGATATGAACATGTGAATCACATGGATGTACAAGAATAGGCAAGATAGGTGGAGATTTCAATTGTAAAGTTGTGTAGCACTTTGTTCATGTAGTGATTGTAACAAAAGGCTAGAAAGTACTTAGGAATAGATACTACAATCTTGGGTAGATTCTTGGAGGTATGTAGGAAGCATATGGAGTGTACAAGGATGAAAGGTGTGCGGAGGTTTCTATTGGAAAGACTTGGTGTAACATTTGTTGATGATCATAATGGAATAGCTGCTTTCTTTTGTGGATGTAGGTCGTATTGATCGAATCACGTAAATTCTTTATTAGCTAGTTTTGTTTCTTGTTATTCGATTGTTCTATGTTCTAGTTTTATTTGTATAATTCTTTCTTGTATTGTTATGTTTTGTGTTCCATATGCATACAAAGATGGATGTGGCTTGGTGACCTTAATTTCACAACATATACACATTATAAAAGATTATCATTGTAAAGATTTTTACACATTATCAATTAATCATTAATTACCATAACATTAAAAATTATTTTACTTTTGTTATAACTACATTAAAAGTCACATATAGGATGATTTGTAATTGATTGACAGTGTAAAATATTTTATACTAATATTAAATCAAAATTAAACTCTTATTGTATTTTCATCTTATATTTGTATTTTTTTCCCCTTTATTTTATTTTCTTATAAAATATTCTATTTTCTATCACAATACAATTTCATAACAAAAAAAAAAACATAAAATGCATTATCAAAGAGTTATATTATTTAAATATCTAAAATATATCACTTAAATGATATATTATTTATATTAAATATATAGATTTAATTGACATGCATTTTTAGTGTAAATATTTTTTAAACTGTCAACTAATTATAATTTGTCACATCATTAAAAAATGTTTGGCTCTTTTCATAATTACCTTAAAAGTCACATATAGGATGATTTGTAATTGATTGTCAATATAAAAAACTTTACACTAACTGTGTATTAAAATTAAACTCCAACGACATTAAAAATATTTGATATATATACTTATAGCTTATAAAAAAAGTGGCTTAATTGCACTTTTGGTCCCTGTAGTTTCACCAATGTGTGATTTTGATCCCTATATTTTCAATTGCTCAAATCAAGTCCCTGTGCTTTCAAAATTCTCTAAGAATTTATTAGATAATTTTTTATATTTAAAATATAAATAAAAATAATATATTGTTATAATATAAAACTAATAATATATAAAACTTCATCGTATAATTATTTTAACAATGAGAGGAAAACAAGTACTAGGATAATTTTATAAATAATAATTGTCTGTAAGTCCAAAATATAAAATATGTATATATATGTGTGTGTATATATATATATATATATATATATATATATATATATATATTTATTTATTATCTATGTTTATGAAAAATTAAGATTATAAATATATTTATTACCTATTTTATATTTTTAATTTAAGATAATAATTATTTATATAATTATCAGAGTAGTTGTTTTCCTCTCTTTGTTAAAATAATTATGCGATGAAATTTTATATATTATTAGTTGCATATTATAATAATATATTATTTATTTACCAAAAAAAATAATATATTATTTTTAATAATATTTTTAATATAATAAAGAATTAAATTCTTATCTAATAATTTTTTTAAACAATTTTGAAAGTACATATACTTGATTCGAATAATTGAAACTAAAGGGATAAAAATCACGTATTCGTAAAAGTACATGGACTTGATTTGAACTATTAAAACTATAGGGACCAAAATCACGCTTTTGTGAAGGTACAAGGACTTGATTGGAGTTATTGAAAATATAAGGACCAAAATCACATATTGATAAAACTATAGGGAATAAATGTAAACAAGCCAAAAAAATTTGATATACTCATTCGTCAATTTTACTTCAAAATATAAAATATCTCCATGATCCTCATTGTTGATATTTGGATTTTAATTTTGATATATTATCAATGTAGAGATTTTTATATTGTCAATTAATTATAAATCATGATATGAGTGATTTTTAAGGTAATCAGTATAAACGTCAAATATTTTTAATGATCTATCAATTTATAATTGATTAATGATGTAAATTTTTTTACACTTAAAAATGCAGACGAAATAAATCCAGTTCCTAACTATAATAAAAGCATTTTCCAATATCCTATTCATTACTGCAGAATAA
Organism: Ammopiptanthus mongolicus; assembly: GCA_039655645.1. Classification (NCBI taxonomy): domain Eukaryota; kingdom Viridiplantae; phylum Streptophyta; class Magnoliopsida; order Fabales; family Fabaceae; genus Ammopiptanthus; species Ammopiptanthus mongolicus. The sequence continues at coordinate 5,799,340 of CM077345.1, forward strand.
TAAAGCGTCAAATATTTTTAATGATCTATCAATTTATAATTGATTAACGATATAAATTTTTTTACACTTAAAATGCATAGGAAATAAATCCAGTTCCTAACTAATAATAAAAGTATTTTCCAATATCCTATTCATTACTGCAGAATGATTAAAGCTGATGAAATCTCATAAGGAAAGAAATAAAAAGGTTGAAAGGCCTGAAATAAAAAGATCATGGGCGTTGTTTTGCCCACTTTCCACGACATTCCACTTAGAGTTTTTTTTTTTTTTTTTTGAAACAAAGAGTATATTCTATAGTTTAATTATTGTATATTGGGTATGTCACAAAAAAAAATTTGATATATATGGAGAGTGTAAAATTAATATTAATTAATTATAAATTATGATATATATATATATAATTTTTAAAGTAATTAATATAAAAATTAATTTTTTTTTACTGATACAAAAATTTTATAATTAATTGATAATATAACAAATTTACATTTATTCTGATATGCAAATATACCATGATACGACCGCATAATTTTTTTCGGAATTTGTCCTGCTTGAAGAAAGAGAAAGAGACATTAACTTTTTCATGGTCAACCTATTAGCCAAAAAGAGAGATGGGAATTTCATAATTTCAAGATGAGAAATACTTCATGCACATCACTTTCACTGTAATATTCCTTATACAATGAGAAGTATTTTTTACACATTATTTTTTTTGTACTATTTTTAGTTTTTTCAATTATTTTATTAAAACAAAAAGTATGTTAAAATATATAATTTCTTATGAGTTTAATTTTGAAATTATGTTAATATAAAAAAATTATTTTATCAATAATTTTAAATCACTCTACGTGTTATTTTTATGATAATTAGGATAAAAATTATTTTTATATTAACAGTTCATATCAATTAAATTTATTTTTATTCAAAAATATAAAAAATATAATATATAATTAAAATTAATATGCAAATAATAACATTATTGTGCTACAAATCTTCATTTTCCATTCTGTAGTGCATTAATTATTCCATTTCTTACTTAATAAATCCGTCCCCACGAACCCTTTCCTCAATCATAAATTCTCCTCACATCCTCTCAGAACTCTCCATTCTTTCATCTCCTACCTCACATCCTCTTCGTTCATTAGTATTCTGAAGATTGCAAGCTACAAAGTCCTTCAACTCAACGTTATTCACAAGGGCTTCCGCCTCAGAATATCATGGCTTTTGATGATATGTCAAACCCAGAGCTTCGACTTGGTCTTGGTCTCGGCCTTCATGATCAGTCATCAGAGAATTGCATGAAGACCGATGAACAAAGGCAGAGAAAAAGACAGAAGAAAAAGGAGGAGGATCCATCAAAATGTAATAAGGCATACCCATCTCTTACCTTAGGACCACCTAAGGATGATGAGGCAAATAATCAACCAGCTACAAAGACTGAATCGGATGAATATTTCAATCCACGGGCCTCTTCTCCAAGCACAGTGTCTTCATTTTCAAACTCGTCCAGCATCACCAAGAGGGAGAGAGATCAGTTAGAAGGTGAAGAATTTGAGCTGGAGGTAGAGAAGATTCCATCAAGGGATGTTGATGTAGATGAAAATGGTAACCCCAGGAAGAAACTTAGGCTCACCAAAGAACAATCCGCAGTCTTAGAGGATAGCTTCAAAGAGCATTCTACTCTCAATCCGGTATCTTAACCAATTATTTATTAGTACATAGTATGATTTTGAGTCAGTCATTTTGATCTTGATTTTTGAGAAATTCAATGATGCTTGGAGCAAGAACCACTTCACTTATTTAGGTCAAGTTGTGTTTGTTTAATAATATTTTTAGGGTCTTACTAAACACCATCTCACTACCGATTAAAGAATCAAAAAATAAAAATTTTACATTAAAAAATATAATTTAAAACTGTCAATGTATTGAATGTATCATTTTTCAATGCAAAATTTCTATTTTGTGATTCTCTGACCCGTGTCATTTACCATATTTTCAATGTTATAGACTTATAGTTGAGTTGATATACAAGAACTTTTACTTGCTCGAATTTCTTTTGAATTTTTCAATTGATTCTTCGGTTTCTTAAACTGCTTTTCCTTTCCTTTGGCATTTTCTTCAGACCCAAAAGCAAGAATTAGCAAGGAAGCTGAATCTGCGGGCTAGACAAGTGGAGGTTTGGTTTCAGAACAGAAGAGCCAGGTTATTTCTATATATGATATTTGGAGTACTACATATATTATTCTCATAAAATCTAAGCATGCATGATGCTCCATGTTCATTGACAGTATATTATTTTGTTCTTGTTTTAATGTAATTATTATTACGTTTGCATATATGCAGGACAAAACTGAAACAAACCGAAGTGGACTGTGAGTTACTGAAGAAGTGCTGTGAAAATCTAACAGAGGAAAACAAGAGGCTGCAAAAGGAGTTGCAAGAGCTTAAATCAATGAAAACGACACCGGGATCCTTTTATATGCAGCTTCCGGTGGCCACCCTTACCATATGCCCTTCTTGTGAGAGAATTTGCGGCGGGAATAACGGCGGCAGCAACAATGGATCCTCTCCAACGACGGCGTTACTTATCGGCCCAAAGGCCCATAATCACTTCTACAAAAATACCTATCCATTCACCAATCATCCACAGCTTGCTAGCTAGGGAGGCCGCGCGAATGCAATTTCATTTTCTTGCAAACCATTTTTTTTGTTCGGTGGGATTTTTGCGGCAGTTTGTCTTGCTTTTGGGTTGGTGGCTGATGGTTTATTGGAGGATTAATTTGTAGCTTTTTATACAGTGGGGAGGTTTGGGGGCTGTGTGGAAGCTTGGTTTTTGTGGATGTTGGCTTGGACCAATGGTATTTAATTGGACGGGTGCTGGGTTGTTCGGAGGGGCGCTACTAATACTTTGGGCATCACTGTTGGTGATTGTTTTTCACTCAGTAGGAGTTTTGTATAGGGTTCAGCTGTTGTGTTTACTTTGTGATATAGAGTATTATGTGGTTCAGTGTATTTTTTGTGGTGTGCTGAAATGATTGTGGGAATATGTGGTCCCAACATAATTGGGATGACATTTTCCTTTGTGATACATTTTTGTACATTACTATAATGTATATGGATTAGAATATCTTTTACTTTCTTTTTAATATATATTTTTGCCTACAAAAAAAAAAAAATAGCCGATTAAGGGTAGAGGTCGATTATTATTACCACTACGTGCTGCTTATTATGCGCTTCATTGTATACATCATATATACTTCGAAGAAATTAAAGTGTATCAATTGAAACGGCCGGTCATTGTAATTTATGTGAATATCTAATTGATAATTAAAAATTGAGTTGATAATTAAGCTAATGAAAACATTCGTTCACGGTTTACTAATCCGATGGTGATCAAACCAATAAATATATTTATGTTCAACATAAATAATAAATGCATTTATATTCAACAACAAAAATGTTCCTATTTAAGCAAATAATTATAAACAAAAATGTCCCAAAATGTTTGATCTAATATATAAGCAAATTTCAATCACTTTCATCCTATTTAATGACTTTCTTCCTAAAATATCCTTCATTTAATATCAATTTTATTTTTTAATAATTCAATGTGGGATGTATTTAATAAAAATTGAAGTTTTTCATGAAAGTTAATTTAGGTAATATCCTTAATTTTTTAACAAAATTAAATGAGATTAATTAATTTCCTTAATATGTGTGTTCCATTTAAGTTTTACTTATAATAAAGATCGGAATAGTATTTCCTTTTCATTCCCAATAATCACACCAAGCCACATTTCTTTCTTTTTTTATCTCAATCCCCAAACATTTATTAATTAGAAAAAGAAATATGTCAAGCGCACAATCCCCTCCCTCGTCTCAACCTGCAGCTACAAGATCCTCTTTTCAAGTTATTAGTGGGGATGGTAAAGTGGGTCAACTTACTCCGTTCCATTATTAACCCATCCAAAACGGGATGGGGTGGACCAATCCGTTTTAGTCGTATGGTTTGAATCCCCCAATCCATTCCGTCTAACACATAAAAACGTAAATTGGGTTAACCAGTTATAAAAATAAAAAAAATCATATAACATTTCTTTTCTTTTTTTTGCCAATCTTGATAGCCTTTATTAAATTATTATTAAAAAATTGAAATAATCTTATCTTATGTCATACAATTCGTGTTACAAAAGTAAATGCAACATTTTTTTTAATATGAAATAATTCCAAGTAATAATTAAATTTAATTAAATAATTAATAATAATTTTTTATTTTTTAATTTGACGGGTTGGCGGGTCAACTCGCCACCGACCCATTTTCGGATGGGTTATGCTGGCGCATCAAAATGGGTTGGCGGATTGACTCACGGGTCATAACCCACTTTGCCACCTCCAGTTACTAGTATTAGCAACTCTTTTCAAGTTACTAACAAATAATAAAAATTAGGATAAAATTTCTCTAAAGTGAGCAAAAATGTAAAATGAGAAAGTAAGAATGTTTTCACCCTTGATTAATTAAAGTGCATTAAGATCTCAACCCACTTTAACTAATTAAGGGTGGAGATACCCTTAATATTTCACTTTACAATTTTTTTAGGTGAATTCTATGGTATCCCAATGATAATTTTATCTTGTATAGGTGGTCCAATCAGGTTATGAGAACCATTTGACTTGACCCACCAATATAATTCATTTAATTGAAATGATGCATTATGGTTGGATATGGTAACTTTTACCCCAAAATTATTGGGGGGTACCGAAGAATGTACCTTTTTTTTAAGCCTAAATCCTAAAAATTATTAACTAACAAAAGTTACCAATCTTCTACTAACAGTTACCAACAATGTTTCCATTGTTACCAACTGCCACAACCACCCCAATACGTCGCTGCACCACCACTCACCCCATCTCCACCACCCATTAGAGCAACTCCAAGGCAGGTTCCTTAAATTTAAGGAACGGGTGCTTATAAATTTTTGGCATTGGAGCTTGCCTCAGTAGCAGTTCCTTAAATCTGAAATTGGTTAAACTTAAGAACCGTTCCTTATATAAGGAAGGGTTGCTTATCATTAAAAAACAATTTTTTTGTGAAACATCAACCAGAAAACAACATCATCCAGGTAAATGGAGGGGAAAAAACGACATTAACAGAAATGAAGATGAGAAAAGGCATATAGATCAAAGGTGAAATATACAGACCCAACAAAAAAATTGAAAAATAAAACAAAACTGAAGGCAAAAGATCAAAAAAATTACAACTTTAAATGTATGTCGCCGAAAAATACATGCATGTCGTCGGAACCACCGTCACAGCCCCTTCTGAAACTGGTTGCCGCTCTGCTCGCATGGACGCACATCTGGACGGGGAGGGACGACGATTTGGACGGAGGTCTCCACTAATGAGGGAGATGAGCCTGAGAGGGAGAGAAGTAAGGGATGAAAGGAGATAGTCGATTGAGAAGGATGAGCCTGAGATTCCAGTGACCGAGAGAGTGGAAAAAATGGGAGATTCCGACGACCGAGAGTCAGAGGGAGGGAGACCGAAAGTCTGAGGGAGGGAGGTTGAGAGGCTGAGAGGCTTTGAGATGGGGGAAGGAGACCGAGAGTCAGAGGGAGGGAGACCGAGAGGCTTTGAGGGAGAGGGAGAGGTTGAAATGCGAGATTGAGAGGGAGACTGAGAGGCTTTGTGGGAGAGGGAAAGGTTGAGATGCGACATGGAGAGGGAGACCGAGAGAGTGAGAAGCTTTGAGGCGAGATTGAGAGGTTGCTGGGTAATCGAGAGGCTAAGAAGATAGAGAGGTGAGAGATAAAGAACATTCTGGATATTCAGTGTTTTCATTTCAAATTTTTTCTCTATTTCTGATAATAGAGAGGTGAGACACAACAGTAAGAAATATGTAACGGTAATAAATCTAACGGTAATAAAATCTAACGTTAATAAAAAATTCATTCATCTATAAATTGGAGATAATACATACATTTTTTACTCATCTTCTCCACATCTGCAATTCTATAATTTCACTCTATTATTGTCAAATGGATGCCAATTATCCTCAAAATCCTTCATTATATTATCCTTATCCCCCTCCTAGTAATGAGAGTCCTCAAAATCCTCCATTTTATTATCCTCATCTTCCTCCCACTAGTGAAAGTTCTCAAAATCCCCCATCCCCATTTTATTATCCTCATCCTCCCCCTACTAGTGAAAATCCTCAAAATCCCCCATTTTATTATCCTCATCCTCCCCTTACTAGTGAATATTCTCCATTTTATTATTCTCAACCTCCTCCACCTCGCCAAAATTCTCAAAATCCTTCATTCCTTCCCATGTTTTATAGGCCTCCTATAGCTACTAGCAGTTTGGAGTCCACTAATGAGATTCCTCAAACACCAACGGGATCCATGTCCGATTCACAAGTTCCACAATTTTCTACACAAGTCAGCCTAGAAGGCATCACTCTCGACGAAGTAGAAGGGGGTTATGCTTCAAAAAAGAAATGAGTCAGATTTACAATGCAAGAAGATACACAACTCATTCAAGCATGGCCCAACGTCTCAAAGGATTCAGTTATAGGCGTTGACAAAAAGGCAGATAGTTTTTGGTTGAGAATTAAAGAAGGTTATAACGAGTACCATGGGAATTTTGAAAAGAGGGAAAAAGCTCAACTGAAATCTCGGTGGCATAAGTTGAATTCTGCTGTCCAAAAGTTCGTCGGTTGTTATAAGCAAGCTGTCCAAAGGAGGAAAAGCGGAAGCTCTGAGAAGGACATCATGGCGGCTGCACATGCTATTTTTCACAAGATGAAGGCGAGACATTCAAATTTGAACATGCATGGCGTTTATTGAAGGATGAGCCTCAATGGATAGCAGAATCCATGGAAAGTTCTTCAAAAAGAACAAAGATTTCTGCTTCTAGGGCATACTCATCATCTTCCAACCCAGAAACACCAACAAATTGCGATTATGATCCTGCATCACCAAAGGTTCGCCCAATGGGACAAAAGGCAGCAAAAAGGAAGAACAAAGCAAAAACAGCAGAGACGTCTTCTAAAATTGTCGACCTTACTGGCATGGAAGAAGCTGTGAAGGAGAAAGTCTATCATGGCAAAGATAGCTGAGGAAAAGCAGACAGATAGTACAATAAAGTTATATGAAACTTTTAAAGGATACATCTACAATGTCAGAGAGACAAATCCAATATCACGAACTGTATTGTGACTTTATTAGGCACAAACTAGCTGTTAGGAAAAAGTAGCCATTAGGAAAAAGTAGCCGTTATGAGAAAGTAGCCGTTATGAAAAACTAGCCATTAGGAAAAAGTAACCATTACGAGAAACTAGCCGTTGAGAAAAACTAGCCGTTATGAAAAACTAGCCTTTGTGTTTCTCACTATATATACTCTTCAATTAGTTCAATATTTTCTCATTCTCTCAACTTCTTATCAAATTGTGCAATCTTTTCTCATTCTCACACGATGCAATCATCTTCTAATGGATCCAAACAATTCAGACGCCTTTGATACACTTTGGAACCAAATCATAGATGAGCAACTTGAGGACAACATTGAAGAAGAAGTCATAAGGTTAGTACTAGAAAACCAACAACAATCCAACAACACCACTAGGCGCAGATGAAGAAGAACAATGGTAGATCGGAGTCGTGAAGAAGGACATAATCGACTGTTCAGTGACTACTTCTCTGAAAATCCAGTATACACAGAGGCTCAATTTCGACGAAGGTTTCGAATGCGAAGGCATGTGTTTCTTCGCGTTGTAGAAGCCCTTGGCTTCCATGATGAGTATTTCCAAATGAGGGTTGATGCAGTTGGTAGGAGGGGGCTTTCACCGTTGCAGAAGTGCACTGCCGCTATTTGTATACTGGCATATGGATCACCCGCTGACAGTGTAGATGAATATGTTAGAATCGGCGAAAGCACTGCAATGGAATGCTTAGAGAGATTCGTAAGAGGTGTGAATGAGATTTTTGGGGCTGAGTACTTGAGAAGGCCTGACAATGATGACTTTGAACGCCTACTACAACTGGGGGAGGCACGTGGTTTTCCAGGTATGTTGGGTTCCATTGATTGTATGCATTGGGAATGGAAAAATTGTCTGGTTGCATGGAAAGGCTAATTTTCTCGAGGTGATCATAACAAACCCATGATCATGCTTGAAGTAGTGGCATCACAAGACTTATGGATTTGGCATGCATTTTTTGGCATTGCGGGTTCAAACAATGACATTGATGTGTTAACCCAGTCAAATGAGTTTAATGACGTTTTGGAAGGACAAGCTCCTACAATGCAGTATATGGTGAATAGAACCCATATAATGTGAGTACTATCTAGCAGATGGTATTTATCCTGAGTGGGCTACATTTGTCAAGACCATCCCAATGCCACAAGGAGAAAAGAGACAATTATTTGCCCAACGACAAGAATCGACAAGAATCCAATCTCGATTCGCAATTGTACGTGGTCCAGTGCGTGCTTAGCACATGAATACAATCAAGTATACAATGTATGCATACATCATATTACATAACATGATTGTTGAAGACGAACGACACACATATAGTGGTAATTTTGATTACGATCATGTAGACAATAATGTCTCAATAACTGAAGTATCTAACGGACATCATCCCGATTTTGCAACATATCTGCAAAGGAGAGCACATCTTCGTGAAAGACAACTTCATCGACAACTGCATGCGGATTTGGTGGAACATGTTTCGGAACGTTTCGAACGTGAGAATAACGAAAATTAATTTATTATCTTTATGTAATGTTATGTATTTTTCATCATTTTCACGTTTTATGATAAATAAAATAAATTTCCAATATTTCCTAACATTTTTATTTTTCGGCATTTTAATTTTTTTATTTAAATATATATGAATGAATATTTAATTCAGAATAAAAATAAATTTAAATAAAAATATTAAGATGTGGGGTCCATTGTGGGACCCACTAAAAGTTAGTTAAGAACCAAGGAGTGGTTCTTAGCATTGGAGCAAAAAATAGATGAGTTGCTTAAATGTGACGTGACACTATGGGGTCTATTTAAGAACCAAAAAAGGGTTCCTTAATTATTTGGCATTGGAGATGCTCTTAGAACATAGATATGCAACCATCTAACTAGATACCACGAGCGATCGTGACCGGGCCGCTAAAACCTGCCACGCCATAGCCTCACCTCCATCCCAAACCCACTAGCAACCTATCATGAACAGAATGAGGAAGAAGAGAAAGAGGTGAGAAGAAATCTAAAAACATAAGGGGGAAAACCGAGAAAGAAAAAAAGAAAAAAAATAAAAAGAGGTGCCGAAGGACATATAGAGTTACTACTATCAATTATAGGGATGAAAATTTATTGTCTCATTTTGGTGTCACACACTCTATCCCCCAATACTATCTTCTCACATCAGTTTACATGAAATTTTTAACTGATGTGACAAGATAGTAATGAGGGGACAGAGTGTATGACACCAAAGTGAGACAACAAATCATTCCAATTATAGATGTCAAAATAAAGTTTATCTTTTGTGAAAGAGTTTCATATTTGAGAATTATTTTAACTTCTCATCATATATACCCTAAACATATATCGTCTCTAAAGAGAAAAAATTTACCATTTGATATTAAGGTAGGTACTATTTAGGAAAAATTACAAAATAATCATATTGTGAATTATTTCATAAAAATAATATATTGACAGAAATTTTGAAGAATAAAAATTCTAATTTTTTTTAATATAAGGATCTTAATTTTTTATAAGCCCATATATAAGATAATGCCTTATGTAAGGAACTATTTCCCACATTTTGAAAAGCAATGCTAATTCGTTCCAATCAAGTCGCCACATGCTGCAAGAGCGTCATGAGATTCATGAGTCATGACTCGTGACCGTGTCTACAATTATTGTGGCCACTACATATTGCCTCAATCGGTGCTCACTAGCTTAACATGTGATCATAGTAGTTTCTAGATGCTAATAATATCATTTACGAAAATAAAGAAAAGCTGAATATTGATTAGTCTCACACCATTTCTGTTTCAAAAATTACATTCTCACATTATTTTTTTCTCACCCCCTTTTATATTTACTTTATAACGATGGATCATCTACTATCTACTATAAATATAAAAAGGAGTGCGAAGAAGAAGAGTATATATGAGAACATCATTATTCTTTTTTTTACACTTTTTTTACACATACTTTATGTTACGGTCGGGCTCAACTTGGTTTATATTACAAGCCATTTTGTCGCTCACGACTTGTGACTTGGGGGACTTCTGTTATTGTTGGACCGAGTAAGAACTCGAGCCCAGGGACGGATCCAGAAATTTTGACTAATGGGGACAAAATTATATACTATAAATATTTTTATAAATAACATATAAATTCATAAGCGATAAAATAATGACATCATTATCATATTTTTTCGTTTTCAACACTATAAAAAATATTTTTCTCTATATATGTGACCAAACAATCATTTTAGTATTCATCTTATACGAATGCACACTTAATTGTTCAGAAAAAAATGAAAAGTATTATATAGAGTAGGGTTGCAATGCAATAAAAGCAATATTTATCTTTCAGTGGGGACAATATTTATTTTTTAGTGTAGGCAAAATTGAATTATTCAACATTTAGTAATTATATTTTTTTACTTACTGGGGGCAAGTGCCCCCAATATCCTCTACCTGGGTCCGTCCCTGCTCGAGCCCAACCTTTTTTGCATTGGCCGACTTAATCTGCCACCGAATGTTGGGCTAGCTGGTCACTTGGGCCTAACTTGTTGGGCGCTTGGGACAACTAAACAACCGAATGATACTGAACAGTCATAACCATAATGGTTGATCAACAGTAACGACTATGGACATTATGAATGCCGACTTAGTAATGATTGGTGGGGCGACGACCGTCACTCATATGAAGAGTCTCTTAGAAGACGTAACAACTGAGAAAGATAAATATAAATAGGCCCCTAAAACTAAAGATAAGGGGGATCTGAAGCAACAAGATTGATGGCCGCCTGGCCCGTGAGGGATCAAACTTCCCAAAACCCTATGAAGTACACACCTTGATTAGAACTACGTAGCCTTGATTTCCCATTGGGAATACGTAGAACCAGAATTATGATTCTGTCAAGCCCTATCAAGGGGGAACCTTTTCCCATCTCCGGCCATATATCTTAGATGGAACACTAATCGCTTGGGTTACGTGACCGACCGAGTTCCTAGCTTTTTTGTTAGAACACTTTATAAATCATTCATCAAATTACATTTTTGTTTAAAAACATCAATGGTAGATGATAGATAGTTTAGGATTTAGGTGTAAAAAAACATTTTCCTTTACAAATTATCACGTAAGTCATAAATTGCATGACATATATGCTTATGACATTATTAATGTTTTAAATGTAGTCTTATATTGTGCAACTATTTCACGGGTTCATCAAGCATGCCTTTGGTTAGCTATTAATTATAGAAATGAGCTAAAAAAAGCAGGATAAAAATATGTCATTGCCTGATCATTAACGAGTGATTGGGCAAAAGGGACTAAACTAGTACAAAAGACAAATTTAAAATAACAGAAATAATTAGCATTAGTCACCACTGTGTTTCTCACACGCGTGGGCTTATGTTGGAATATATTTATGCTTGATTGCATCAAAATGTTATCATTGATCATTATTAAGATTAATGTCTTGATCAAGTTCATAATCATTTCCTGTCATTGTCGAAATTCTGATGGGCACCAATTGTTTGTATCTGTCGGAGGGGTAGACCCAATCAGCCTTGAGGAAAAACATGAGCGTGATGATGATAATCAATAAACTAACTACATACGCGTTAATTCTATTCGATGCAGCAAACAAGTTGATGCTTTTGGAGGATTGTATGCTTCATGACAACAAGATTAGGTAAGCTTTCCACGTTTCTTGAGCAGACGCACGCCTACGTAAAGCATTGATCTTGAGCAGGTTTCTGAAAATTTTATTTCTAATTTCGGTTAAATTACTCTTTGATCCCTCATTTGTTTTAATTTATTCAAGTTGGTCCTTTTATTTTAAAAATATTCAAGTTGGTCCCTTACTTGCCAAACTTTAAGCAATTTGGTCTTTTCCGTTAAGTTTCACCATTAAGTTCTGACTAAATTACTTTTTTGTTCCCTTATTTATTTTAATTTTTTCAACTTGATCTCTATATTTTATTCAACTTGGTTCATCATTTGTTTTAATTTATTCAACTTGGTCTCTTATTTGTTTTAATTTATTCAAATTAACGGTAAAACTTAACGGAAAGGATTAAATTGCTTAACATTTGACAAGTAAGGGATCAACTTGAACATTTTTAAAATAGAGAGACTAAATTGAATAAATTAAAACAAATGAGGGACCAAAAGAATAATGTAACCTCTACTTTATTATGAATTTATTGACAAATTCATTTTAGAGAAGTTTTTTCCAATTCAAAACTACTTTTTTTTTTGTAACCATGACATAGGTACGAATTATGTATCACCGTTAACAGTGATTAATCTCCATCGAAAAACTTGTTGGGCACACAAGATGGGTTCTCCCCTCCCAACCAGCCTCCATACTTTGAGTACACTTAACCGTTGCTAATGTTGAATTTCGAAGTTCTTTTTCAGCCCTAAAGTCCTAGTGAACTAGAATTTTCGTTTTTATTTTTTATGGAACGTCAACTTGAATTTAACTATCTAAAACACGTGGGCAGTTTTGTGTCTGAGATTTTTTGCCCTGTAATTGATGACATTAGATGAACTTCTCATGGCTTTTGGTGTCCTTGCTATGTCGGTGTCAGTGGTGCCGGTTGCTATAATTGAAGGTGGAGGCTGAGATGTGAAAATTGCTACTCTACTACACTAGTGGCGGTTTGTTTGGATGACTGCTAAATGAAGACCACTTCTACTTTCTGTTGACAAGGTTTTAGGCAAGGTTTAGGCAAAGGTGTTTCGTTTTTTGTGTTGGTATGTAACACCGTTTTGAGCTGCAACTTATGTGTTATATTTTCTTTATTAGTTGGTGTTGATGTACGGCTTTACCTAGGTTCTACAAGGCTTAAGTTGTACTTCAAGGAGTTCTCTTCTGTGGGTGTTCCTATAGGTGAAGGGCCTTGATGGATTTGGGTTTAGGCCTTTGTAATAATAATACTGCTATCATTTGGTAGATGAAGTATTTTAATTACATAGGATTTGCTCTTGTTGTTTCAATTTTTATATATGAGTTTGAGTACCCTTTATGCTCCTTATTTAATATACTTTTTGCTTATTAAAAAAAATTATCTAAAACACATGTCCCGACAAAGCTTAATTACGTAGAAGGTAAGACGAAAACTAGTATTATTTTTTAGCTTTCTTTGTTAGGTTTCAAGAGATAAATACACCAAGTTCAAGCTATATGATAAAAGACAATTATTGGATGGACTTTTTTAGTGGTAACAGTACTTGAGAAATTAATCTCATAAATTATATCAAGGTTAAAAACAACGATTTAATTAATATATATTATCAGTGTAAAGATTTTTTATACTGTCAACCAATCATAAATTATCACATAAGTTAAAATATTTGATTTTTATTCAAACTACCTTTAAAGTCATTCATATCATAATTTTCGATTATTGTCAGTGTAAAAACTTTACACTGACAATACATAACAATTAAACTCTGAAAACAAATCTCATTAAAAAAAATGGAGTTTACAAAATATAATTGTCTCGGACCTAAAACTGAGCTCCTCCTCCGAGGGAGCGGGAAATGGAGTTGCGGGGATTGAAATATTGAAATCCTTATTACATAACCAACAACAGGTAAGGACAACATGCTAAACAATTTAAATTTATTAAGAACAAACAATTACAATGCCATAAATTACCTTATCATGGACTTAGAAGAAATTATCTACATAATAATATGATTTGTTTGTTTTAGATTTTTCTCACCGCAAAGGGAGAAAATTGAGTCTTAAGATATTTTTTTCAAAAACTACTCAACACAAGCTTTTGACCAATGGGATTTTGAACGTGATTACTCATTTCAAGAATCTTATAAAACATAAGGAGATCCATCAATTGTGTGCAAAAACCATGAAATATATAAGCAAAAATCTCTTGGAATAATGAAAAAATAAATATAAACGATATCGAATTTGTACTACAATATTTTCAGAGCTTGATTATTTGACCTGCCTATGTCTATAGGTTTGTTTTTTAGACGGTCTACAAGGTTTGTTAATCTACTGGTTGGGTTAATATCTGTGTTTCCACCCCCAAATGCCGTCAACTGAAATAAGTTACAACTAATACTTTAATAGGCAAGAATATTATCCGCGGGCTGGTCCATTAGCCACTTTCTTTCTTTGGGCCGGCCTTCATGTCTTACGGGCTGATCCATTATGCATAAAATGTGCTTATGCTTTTAAGCGCAGAGTTTTTACTTTTTGAAAGACAGTAATTAGTTATACAACACGAATTAAGCATTTATTACTCACTCAAAATCTCAAATTATCCTTACCAAATCTAATTAGTTATACAAGCTTGCTGAGATTTTCATAGGAAATTAATAAGGAATTTAATTGAATGTACTATCAGTGTAAAGACTTTTTACACTGACAACTAATTAGACATTGTCACTTAAATTAAAATGTTTGACTCTTATCTTAACTACCTTAATAGTCACACATATAATGATTTCTGATTGGTTGATAGTGTAAACAACTTTACACTTATAGTACATAGAAATTAAACTCATTAATTAATAATTTGTGACAAATATCATCACTTAATTGTAATTTGTTGAAGCCAATACATGTAATATAAGATATATAAATTTGAAGAATTATATGAATATAGAGATTAACACATGATAAAATAGTAAAATTACTTCACCAAAAAAAACAGTAAAAGTAAAACATATTATTAAATGATTTTAATTTTGACGCATTAATGATAATATAAAATTTTTTACACTAATGCATGAATGCTTATATTAGTTTGGATGGATCAACTAAGCTAAGGTACTAGCTAGCTAAGTTTGGAAAAACTTAGTTAGTGGACTTGTTTAGAGGATAAGGATAATATAATTAATTGAAAAATTAATTATGTTGAATGAGCTAGGAATAGCCTTCAAGTCTTTAAGTAGTTGGACGTATTTATCTGTCAATTGAGGGAAATTAATTTGAACTTAGGAAGCTTTTAATGAACTCAGTTTTACTACTGGAAAGCAAATTTTAATTCCTGGACTAAATGTTGTAGCATGATCCTGAAGCATAAGTTACCCTGAAGTTAAGATTACAAAGGATCAGAATCCTAGTTGTTTCTATCTTTGTTTAAAACAACCATCTGTTGCTTTTATTAATTCCTTGCATTTATTCCTTACTGTTTTGATACCCAATTACTCCATTTACTTTACATGCCTACAATTACTCTTTATTTTATTAAGCTAAGGAGAAAAGGTTAAGCTAGAATTTGTATTCAAATAATTTAAATCCTCGTGGGAACGATCTTTATTCACACTTTATTACTTGTTTGACTGTGTACACTTGCACATATCATTATTATAGACAACATCACGTCAAGTCAAAAGTAACAGCGTTAAAGTGAAATTGACGGAAATGACTAACATGGAAACAAAACGTAACGTGTAGAATCAATTTGAAAAAAATAAAACTTATAGGACCAATGTGAAAAATATAAAAAAAAACATACAGGATCAATTAACCTATTTTGCCTTGAGTTTATTTAATTTGCCTTCTGATGCTTTTAATGTCAACTTGATGAAGTGTGAAAAGAAATAAACACCTAGATACTTTGACCTCAGTAAAAAAAAAAAACATTTTAATTCCTTTATGTTTTTTCTCCCCCTTAGATTTTATAATTAAAATTTTATGGGTTTCTACTTTGCGATTTTGAGGATTTTTTCTTTTTGCTCTGATGTGTTGATATTAATAGAGTGTTCACGAGTCGATTTGATTCAAATTTTTATCGAAAAAAATTCTGAACCAATCAAAATCAATTGGTTCAGCTTGGTTTGGATTTGTAGGTTTTTTCAGGAAATTCAAACTAAACCATTCTGTTCAAGAATGGGTTGGTTCAGTTCGATTCGGATCGCACCCAAAAAATATAAAAATATATTAAGTATTAAAATATATATATATATATAGAAATATCAAAATATTTAAATATTAATATATATTAAAATATTATTAAAAATATTAGAGTATAATATATATCTATATATCTTAAAAATCTTTGAACCCGAAAACTGAACCAATTAACATCGATTCGGTTCGGATCAAAATATAAAAAAAATCCAAACCAATAATTAATTTGTTCGGTTCGAAAGGTTCATCAAGTCGATCTCACACATCCCTAGTTGGTAATACATTTGAATCATGCTTCCACCCTTGGTTGAAGTGGTTTAGGTAATAGCTTGTAATCTTGTACCTTGAAACTTGCCTTTTATTTTATTTTCAAAAATAAATTTCACCTTTTTTTTTAATGAAAAACATAAAAGAGAAAGATAGTTATTTTACACATAGAAGTTCTTTTTTGGTTAAAAAATTTTCAAATAAAACGGACTCCATTTCTGGATCAGGTAAGCACAAGTGATCCACGAGCTCATTAAAGATTTAAATATTACATATAAACCAAAAAGAGAAAAAGAAATAAAGTGTAACTAGTGTTAAATACTTAAGGGGTGTATTGATTGAGATTTTAAAAGATTATTTTGGCATAAAAAAGTCTTGTGGATTTTAATGGACTATGTAGGAATGTAATGACTTGTAAGATTTTTTTTAAAGACTTTTATAATTAAGATTTTATTGATTGGATTTTAATGGATTTATATCATAAGAATTTATAAGATTTGGAAGGATTATATAGATTTATAAGAATTGAAAAGAATACATATTGGAGAATAAAATCATAATTTATAAATTAGATGCTAATTCTGTAGTGGAGAATGAACACATAAATTCTAATTACAACATTACATAACAAAATCAATTTTATAGCATATAAGACAACATATTCACATGTTTTTGTTCACATGTTATTATATTTATATAATGAAAAAGGAAATTGTGAACTTAAAAAAATAAAATAACTTTATTTTCATATAATGTCATAAATACTGTATTCTATACTTTTATTGCTTGTTACTGATATATGTTAGCCATCAAGAGTATATAAATTTGATGTGTCATTACTTGCAAATCAATTCTAGTCTATACTTAGGTAGCGTTTGACCCAACTTTTTTTTTAGGTTTAAAAACTACTTTAAAGTTAAAGTTAAAAATAAGTGTTATAAGAACATGTTTGAGACAGTTTATTTTTCTTAGAAAAAGTTTTTTTTACCTAAAAAAACTTTGTTTTGTAATTATGTTAATATGTTTGACGAATTAACTTGAAGTAAAAAAAGTTTTTTTATAGAAAAAAATGGTTTTCAAGAAAGCTAAAAATTTTAAACTTATTTGAAAAAAAAAAAGTTTTGATTATTTTGAAACCTATCATATTTTTTTTTATTTTACCCTATATAACTAACTACCAAACAAATACTATTATTCTATTCAAATAACTTCATATCTTTTTTTTTAATTTACTATATAAAAGTTCTTTTTTTACTATCCAAACAAAATAAATTATCTTAAATCATTTTTTAACAAGTATATCCAAACAAAAACTGATTCTCATTATAATTGATTGTTACAATAAATATATAATTGATTATTGAAGTAAAATCTTAAAATCCCTTTGTTTGGTAATTTATGTTGAGTTGAACGACAACCATGGGGAAAAGAGACGGGGAGGGAGGGAGGGAGGGAGGAGAAAGAAATATGAAGGCATAAGATGAAGAGAAATAAGGAATGAGAATCCTGCGAAATCTCATGTGTTAGGGTGAGACTTTTTGTTAATAAAAAATAACTAAAATGTCACACAAAGTCCCCCAAAATCCATCTTAAAAATCAATCCATCGAAATCAGGAAGTTTTTGAATACCACAAGACTTTTTGTTTCTTGTAAAAAGTTTTGATTGAATACAACTAGATTTGAATTCCTTCTTTAAAAAATCATAATAGTCTTGATTGAATACCACAAAACTTTTTTAAATTACTTAAAAGTCTTGTTTGAATATCATAAAACTTTTTTTTTCATAAAAAAGTCTTTTAAAATTCTTTACAATCTCAATCCAATACACCCCCTAAGATGAAAGTGTACTTTTTTAATATTTTTTAAATATTTAAAATATGACAATCATTTAAGATAATGTGTCACCCACATTTGAATGTGATTCATTATTTATGTATAATATATATTTAATTTAAATGAATATATGATATGGGAAAACAATCAGTAAGTATATCATGTGACGGTGATATACTAAGTGTTTAAATTAATAAAAATATTTTTTATAATAACACTGTCATTCTTAGTACCAACCTCCATTTGTTTTTCTCTCTCTTTTCGCCATAGCACACGTCTCTTTGTGAACATGTTTATGTACTACAAACATTTCCCTATAAAGAAAGAGAATCATGAAGAAAGACAGAAACATTGAATCATCACATGTAGAACCATGATGAATTAATGTATTCATTAATTATATACACTTAAATATGGCACAGAAGCATTACTTTGGCAAACATCCTCTTCTGCGTACAGCCATCACACAACAAAATTACACACTAAAGATTCAGGTTGATGAAAACGGTGAAGGAAAAGTACAGCGCGTCTATAGAAACTTACTGCAATCCTCCTGATAAAATTAAGATCCAACAACGTAACATCTATATGATAAATTAATAAATAAACAAAAACCAGATATAGAATTAAACTAGCTACAATTGAATTGAAAGCTCATACCTTATGGCCCTAAACGGTGGTAATGCCCATCAGGCATGTAGATAGCTGCGTTCTGCGGATGTAGGCCATCCATCAACATAAATTGCATGTCTTCAGATGGTTTCCAGTGCCGCTTCCTTTGATTAATGAACCAGTTATTTATTTGCTTCTGGTCCAATCCGGTTGATTCAGCCAATGCGACCTTCTCTGATTCCTGAAGGATATTTATCCCAGAAAATTGTATTTAGAGAGAGAGAGAAATTGATTGATTGATGCATGAGACCAAAAGAGAGTACGTACACGGTACACATATACATACCGAAGGGTATGGCCATTTGTAATGTAATTCCCACCAGCTAAGTAGCTTTTGCCTAGCATCTTTAGGCAGTTTTCCTTTTTTCTTTTTCTTTGAAAGTTCTTGCTTGAGGCTACTTAAGTAACCGCTATACTTCCTGAGCAAGTGGTTTTTGAGTTCACGGTCTTCTGCTGGAGGATCAATCTCGGAAACTTCTGTTTCTCCACCGCTATTGTCTTGATCCTCTTCTGATGAACCAACGCCTTCACATTTATCATCTGCTCAGTTGCTCAACATGAAAATGCATACATGTCTATTATATAAGTAAGCACCTGATAGTAAACTGGGGGGATGTACATCTAACCATATATAGATATACTAACTATACTAACTAGAAACGTAAAAGTATATATGTTGACAATCATTATTCCATATGATATTCATATGACCAATGCACGTTATAACGGTATAATAATGCATTTTGTAATTCCATGGTTGTAATCCTAACATTAGCAAATATCATACGTAATTATTCCCATAATTAATTAGAACCTCCCAGAGAAGAGCCCCCACAATAATTAAGGTATTTGACATCAACACCATGGAACTAATTAATAAAACATTGTGAAACTGCATCTTCATGATAATGATAACGATAACTCTCTACAATGCCAAAAGGAGTTTTAATCGATTAAAACACTCAGCTATTTTAAAAGTGGGGCAAAACACATAAGGGTGTATTTCAAGGGAAAGAATCTTTTATTTTGGTGCACAAAGATTCTTTTACGTAGGAAGAAAAATATTTTTGTTTTTTGTTTTTGAGGGTATCTATCGCTCGTAACTGCGGAGACTAATCTCTCGAAGTACTGGATGATATTTAAGAGTTGACCGCTCCCAATCAAGTTTTTTTCGTATGCAAGAGTCAGGAATCGAACACCTGATTACTTTCTTAAAAGGCCCGAACTCGTTAGCACTAGAATCAACCAGATGTTGGTGCGATATGAAAAAGATAAACATTTTTATGTTTTAGAGGTGAATTTAAATGAATTAATATATCCCTTTGGACAATATCGCTTTTTCCGAAATTATATTTTATTCTCCGAATAGAGGTATACACTCTAGAAACTAAGTATTGGTTTCGTAATGTTAGAGATATTCCGCAGTGATGATATTTATAAGGGTACGTATCAACTGGCTGAATCATATAACCTCCAATAAAAACACACAGTTGTGGACTTGAAGAAATGATACCACTTGAACTTTGCCGGATATATGGCTAGCATGCATAAAGAGTTATTAGGTTATTTGAAGATTAAATACCAAAAGTTATAATTAATATCATATATATATTTATCTCTATCTCTTATTTATTTATATATATATATATATATATATATATATATATATATATATATATATATATATATATATATATATATATCAATGTAAATAATTTATATATTTATATAATCAACCAATCAGAAATCATAATATAGATGATTTTTAAGGTTGTTAGGATAAGAGTCAAACATTTTAGTTTGTTTGCAATTTCTGATTAGTTGACTGTGTAAAAAATCTTTACTCTGACAGTAAATATCAATTAAATTCATATGCGACTCAAGTGAGAGGAGTGTGTTATTGTGAGAGATGAGAGGAATAAATCTGGACTTTTGGATCACACATGAATGGTCAAGATTAGAACATAAAGTCATGTGATTTTTTTAAGTAATCACATGACCACCAACTAACTTCAAATCCTGACCATCCATGTATGGTTTGATAGCCCAGATTTGTTCCTCTCACTCTCTCAATAACATACTTCTCTCACTTGAGTCGCCCCCAATATATATATAAGACCCACATAATATTTTAGGAATGATAATATATATATATATATATATATATATATATATATATCATTATTTTGAATAAAATATATAAAAATCTTAATTAACTAAATAATCTAAAAGTACTTGCTTACTTTAAATACTACACTTGAAAGAGTTTTTCCTCTTAAGAAATACTCCCTCCGATTTTGAATATAAGAAACAAAACCTTAATTCATTAAGATCAAGAAAAATTATTAAAATCAATTCATTTTAAATTGTATTCCATAAATGCCCCTATTTAATTACTTCTAATTCAATTAACTTATTTATTCTTAAATCCGAGCACCATGCTATCTGACCAATGAGTAAACGATGAGTCAGCTAAACCAAAGCACTTTCTTGGGATATTGTTGAGTCTCTTTAATATTAGTTTTACAATAAATAAGGATAGAAATTGAATTTAGCTTAAAAATTGGTTAATATTTCTTATTTATTGGACAAAAAAAACATTTTTGTCTGTTATATTCAGGACTGGAGGTAGTACCAATCACTTGAAAGTGGCTATTTTAGGCCGTCACAACCGAAAATTAAAATAGAAACCCCATAATATTTGGCTCCAAAAAATCTCTCAATCAGATTAAGCATACTGGACAATACAAACTACATAGCATCTGTTTGTTTCAGATACATCTCGCCGCAAGCGGAACTATTTGCCGTCCCGAGGCACTTGCCACCGCTTCAATTTGAAGCTTTTCTTCAACAGAAGATGAAACGCAAGTTTGCGTTGATTATTATTTAAAACAAACAAGCTAAAAGTCATCACCACCACTAAATTAATTACTGCCTCCGTTGCTAATATTTTTTAGTGCATTAATCAGCAAGACTCTTAGAATTCATTTGGATGAATCATTTTGAGGGTACAATGTAATCTTTCTAAGGATTTAGTTTTTGATGTGTACCAAGGTTTTTAACCGTTAGCCGAAGACTAATCCCTTTCGAGACATAAAAATTATCGAAGTGAGTTTTGTCTCTCCCAATAAAACATTTTCCATATACACCATAGGAATCGAATATTTGACAATATGTTTAAGGAACTCAACTATTTACCAACTGTGTGGCACGTTGTTGGTTTCTCAGAATTTAAAATGTTGCATGTGAAAATATGTTGTGGGGATAATTGATTAAGTGATTTTTATATTTTCAGAGAATTCTATCCCATAATTTGTAGCCCAAAATAAAGGATTTCAAATTCCATATGCATTAATTTTCCCCCTTCAAATTCCCTCATCTCTAGATCTTAACTCTTGGATTCACTCACCTGATCGTGAATCTCTTGCTTTTCTCTTATACCCTTGCTTCTCTCTCTTACGTTTTCCCTTCTCTCTATTCTGTTATCATCTCTCAAGTCCTCTGGTAAATAGGCTTCTCAATCTCACTTCCTCTCCTTCCTGCCATATAATCTCTCCACCCAAGGTTTTGCAAGTTGGCAAATATGTCGAAGTTCATGGCGTGTAAATCAGACAAATTATGCTTGAATTGGAAGTTTCATCCATTGCTTTTTCTAATTTATGAATATAAAACTAATTACTATGAAAAATGAAAATCAATGAGAGATCGAAGATGAAATGGAAATTGAAAATTTGAAATGATTCAAAGTATTCATCTCATCTATAATTTCTTAATCCCTATTCTTAATAGAGTCTTGCTAACAAGTGTCCTAAGGGTATTATTTAAGGAATACAAAGATAGAAAAAATTCATTGAAAAATGTAACTTTAACTATTCAATGTATTGAATACAGCACTTTTAATGTAAAGTTTCTATCTTTGATTCTTTAACCAATACCTTTAGGATATTAGTTAACATTTGTCTTCTTAATATATTGATTAACATTTGCCTATCTATAAAATATAAAATAAGTAAGATATATTCATAATTAATTTAACAAAGTGCATTGAGTTGTAAGAAGAACTATACAATCTTTTTTTCGTCTTTTTAAGAATTATACAATCTTACTGATTGAGTTTTTCCTCGTAACCCACAATGTTGCTTTATGCGGTTCGTTAAGTATAAAAATTCATTTACGGATTAAGAATGCAATCTCCTAAAATGATTAATAAGTGGACCTCGTGGACAGGGTAAAAAAACACAGAAAATTAGACAGTCAGACGGGTCATAGTACTCCTACTATTTTATATCACATTTATTGAACATCTGAAAAACTTACAAACCTACAGTTTACTTGGGGATGCGGGTGATTGAAACAGCATCCGATGTGTTTATTACTGATGGTTTTGCTAATGAATTAATTAATAAATTGAAAAGTGAAAAGTGAAAGATTTAATACATTAAAATTTTAAAAACTTAAAGTTCTTAATATAAAAAATTTACTTTTTAACTCTACAACTAACACTCTTAAAATACTGATTAACATTAGCCACTAAATTCTACTCTCTCGGTTATATTTTTTTTTAGTCTTTTTAGCATTTTATACATAAATAAAAAAATTATTAATTTATGTGTAAATGTATAAAAATATCCAGTGAAAAATTAAATGAAATATTCAACCAAAAAGCATAACCTAGAAAGAGGTAAAGCCAATTGAGGGTATATATGAAAAAAAAATACGGAAATTATACCTTGAATTTATACAATCCCAATTATTTTGAAACAACAACAAATTGCTAAAAAGATTAAAGTAAAACGGAAGGAGTAATAGCTACTATTTTAAATTTTCGACTCCAATAAAAGAAAACAAATGTGATTAAATAGCCATTTGTTTTGTTGTAAGAGAGCCCAGACCTCCCCAATGATCGGGTGTATATATGAATAGGATAATATTAACGAGTGCTTTAAAAATATTATTTAAAGATGTCCAAAAAACAAAATTTTATTAAAAAATTAAATATATCATTATTTCAAATATTAAATATATTAATTGTCAATAAAATTTTTTTATTTAATTCGTTGATCAATATCCATCGAACAATCGTTAATATTATTCATAAGGATATCAAACGACAAAATCCAATGAATCCGCTAAAAGCATAATCATATATGGAATAATAGGTTTAAATTATCAGAATACAGAATGTATTAACTAGGAATCCCTAGAAGAATCATTGTGTCAGTGCTCAGAAGTTTAGGAAAAGAAGGAGCTGAGTAGGGGCGTGATGAACGTGTGTAATTTGCGAAGATTGGACAGTACTGACAAAATATATAAAATATAGAATGCACTAGCTTTGTCAATTATCGGGAAATAAAAAAAACTGATGCTGCATATATTGTATATTCCCTCTTTTAAAAGGGAAAAAGTGATGTATAGGTACTAGGCTCGTAGTTAGAGTGATTAGGGTTGTGTTTTTGCTGAAATCTTCTCTCTTTCGGGGGGCTAGCTCCCCCCCAAGATAAGGGGAATTTGGTCAAAGTTTCCTGGCTCAGAGTGCAGAAATACTCAAGTTCACGAACATCGATCAATAATCGCAGACAAGCCCGACAAATTTTAGTGCAGCGTCATATATTACCTATAGCTGATTATTCTATACTATAGTTAGAATTAATTAGTTAAAATTTGATCTCAATGACAATTTGTGTAAGCAGAAATTGAAGGTGATGATGATGAGTAAGGAGAAGAGTATAGAGGGAAAAAGGTCCTCTACTCCAACAAAGAGAAAGATAAAGTACCAGATAAGATCCGCAGAGGTCCATTGCAAAGCATATTCAGCTGAGTTTCTATCCTCCGCATGAAATCCATGGCCTCTTGTATTGGCCTTCTTAATTCCTCCCGATACTTCACAAGCATGTCATAGTAAGCTTCCTGTTTTCACCCACCACACACACACACACACACACACACACACACACGCACACATATATATATATCTGATCAGATTCTAATTAATAAAACTATTTTCAATTAGCAAAACGAAAGCCCAATTAAAATATATGGTAAAGGGGAGGAAAGTAAGAATTAATAAGGGTGAACAAATTAAATCCCCCACCATGAATTGGTCAAGTTCTGGGTCCTCGGAAGCTTCCTTGGAACTAACCGAAGATCGCTGCCGTGCCTCAAAATTCTGTTGAGCCGCAGCCAAACGCGCCACCACTTCCGGCGGAGCTCCCACCTTCATTCAAATATGAAGCCACAGTGATCAGCTATATATAATTTAACAGAAATCTAGGAACATATGTGAAAACTCTATATGTACAAGGGGGCATATACTCGAATTAATTAATTATTGAGGACCTTTTGGCAATCCATGTAAACTTGTAAAAGATTAGAGTACTGAGGATGAGCAATGATTTTGGCTTTTATAGCTTCAACTTCGTTAGAGCTTTGGCTTCCTCCTTGCTGTTGCTGCTGATAAGTTGGATGAGGATGCACAAGATTTCCTCTCATTAGGGGATAGTGGAAAATCGGGGTGTGTAGCTGCGAGGTGATGTTGGATTCGGTTTTCACATTAGGGTGTACTGGTACTGGCACCTGATCAGATTCAAAGCAGTCATGACCCGATCCACCCGATTGAAGATGAAAAGTGTTGATTGGAAGCTGATGATGATGATGGTTTTCTACGCTTGAATCACCGACTTCAGCGCTAGCCAAGGTGTACAAGAAATTTGCCCTTGGACCTGGACCTGTGCTGTCGCTCAGGTGATTATTATTATTAGTGTATTCTTCCATTTATTTATTCAATTAATAATGAAATGGCAAATCTCTCTCACTCACACTCAGTTAACCCAGCCTAACAAGAACTTCAACTAAAAAATACTAATCCTCAAACATCAGGAACAAGCGATGGCCACAAACCCTACGTTACTATAAATTCATGGAAAGGTCTGCAACTTAAAACCCTAAAAACATAAGTACGGGATTGCTAGCTAGCTAGCTAGCGACTATTAGGGTATGGATCACACCGTCATCAGTATAAGTCAGATTTGATTTATGTTGATATCGAAGGTGCCCAAGTGAGAAAGGCGTGGTTCGGATGATTTTAAAGGAAGGAGCAAAGGCTTGGGTGCTCTAGTGAATCGGGGTGATGATTGCACCATCAAATTTTGGGCATGGACAAGGTAGAGATTAGAGAAGAGCGATAATATCACATGATATGGTTGTATGGAGGTGAGGAATAGAAGAGAGAGAGGGAGAGAAAGTGGGGGGGTGGTGATTGGTGAAGTCCAAACCGGCAATGGCTCCGTGTTGTGGCAGTTGACAAGACTCTTTTATTTTGAGAAAAAGAAATATTTGAAAATTATAAAAAGCTAGTATAGCCTAGAAGATAAGCCCACCGATCGCTATTGAGTTTCTTGCTTTATTTCTCTGTCCCTCAATTTGTTTTCTTGTAATTTCCTGAACAATTATTACACAGTTCAAACATTGAACTTCCTCTGTGTATGCATGATATATACACAACTGTAGTATTATGTTTTTAACTATCATGTCCCACTCGTATGAGAACAGCCATTTATATTCTCTGCTTTGATCTTTTAAATATCCGCACTTCACTTTTCAAAAAGAATTTTACATGAACAAAGTTAAGTCTTATCTCGGATATAGGATTATAGGAAAATAATTTTTTATAGGCTTAATTGCACTTTTGGTCCCTCGTGTATCATAATTGTGCAATTTTATTCCCTCGGGTTCTAATTGCGTCAATTGGGTCCCCTAAGTATCACGATTGTGCAATTTTAATCCTCTGGTTTCAATTAAGCCAATTGGATCCCCGCATATCACGATTGTGCAATTTTGGTTCTCAAGTATCACGATTATGTAATTTTGGTCCCCCAAGTATCATGATAGTACAATTTTTAAAGTCAATAACCTACGAAGGACATGTGGGACTAATTTGGTACTTGGTGAGACCAGTTTGTTAGCTTACATGTCATTCCTATGTGGCACTTAGTAATGTGCATTTGACCGTTTAAGTGTGTGATATGTCAATGATGTCGTATAAGTATATCTTGTAAACTGATAAGTTGACTTCACTAAGTGCCAAATCAGTCCCACGTAGGTCATGTAGGCTACTGCTGTTAAAAACTGCACTATCGTAATACTTGAAGAACTAATATTGCACAATGATAATACCTAGGGGACCTAATTGGTGCAATTGAAACCCGATGGACCGAAATTGCACAATCGGGATACTTGAGGGACCCAATTGGCGCAATTAAAACCTGGGGAATTAAAATTGCACAATCATAATACCTGAGGGACCAAAAGTGTAATTAAGCCTTTTTTATAATAATTTGAGTAATTAAGTTTCTTTTAAGTTATTCATTAAAAAAAAAGTTTCTCTTAAGTTGGTTTTTAAGAGAAGTTGGACTAGTTATTTTAATATAAGTTAAGTTCCATGTTAGTTGAAAATAAAAAAGAGTCTTTTATAATGACTTCAAACAATCATCTTCCATAAGGTTAGACTCAATTATACTATTATATAATATTAAAGACTAGCCCTAAACTATTAGGTTATTGATTACTAAATAAAGATGTTTTTTTATTAGGCTTGCTTAGATCCTATTTGGTTGAGATTATTCTTACCGTAAAAAAAAGAAAAATGAGTCTCGAAGAACTTTTTCTATAATTATGTGAGAGAAACTTTTAACGAACGTGATTTTGAAACATGATTTTATGATGGAGAATCTAAAACAAGTAAGCACTTAATATTTATACATTATTGCATTTTTAATATGACCCTTTTTTATAAATTTCGTTCTATTTTATATATTTGTATGTTACCTAAGTAGATTATCTTTAGCTACAATACTTTTTGCAGCATGCTAAACTAAAAAAACAAATAAAAAAAAATGAAAACTAGCCGATGATGGCCTTCCATGGATAGGTGTGACTTCGGTAAGGCCACTTGACAACTGAATAAGACATCCAAAAAAAACTTATAATAGTAATAAGTCTTCCTTATTACTTTCATTCTTCTGGTTTTTACTATAAAAGACAAAAAAAATATTTTTTTTGATCCAACGTATAAGAAATATTGATCAATTTTTAAGCTAAATTCTATTTCTATCCTTATTTATTGTAAAATTCATAATAAAGAGACTCAACAATTTTCCATGCCAGTGTTTTGATTTAGTTAACTCATCTTTTACTCATTGATCAGATAGCATGGTGTTTGGATTTAGGAATAAATAAGTTAGTTGAATTAGAAGTAATTAAACACACTACAAGAAATTTATCTTTCAGTAACAGACAAAATCTGGCATTATATGTTTAAAATACATAAGTATATATAAAACTTACATTCACCTACGAATATGCCAATCGTCCAATATGAACGACGAATAACAACGGAAAACTATTGTCACTATAGGTTTTAACTAAGATCCACATACATTTACTTATAGTTGTATTTGACTATCAATTAGCTTTACCTATGGTCCGGTTTAACTGACACTAATACCTATATCTACCGTTTTAACGACTGTCACTAAAAGTATCCGTAGGTATATGATAATTTATTGCAGTGATAGGGGCATTTGGTGAATAAAATTTAAAATGAATTGATTTTAATAATTTTTCATGATTTTGATGAATTAAATTTTTGTCTCTTATATTCAGAACCGGATGAAGCATTAATTAAGTAATAAGTTTTAGGATTTAATTGTAATGCACATAAATGTGGTTTACTCTATCAACCAATCATGTATTGTTACATCATTAAAAATGTTTGACTCCTATAATAGTTACTTTAAAAGTCAAATATAAGATGATATATAATTAGTTGATAGTGTAAAAAACTTTACACCGACACTATATCAAAAATTAAACTCTAAATTTTATTGTCGTAGTTTTTTTTGTTGAGTCTTTTGGATTTCTTATGTCATTTAAAATAAGTTCATTGTCAATATAATAATTGCTATTAATTCTCAATTTTATCTATAAATTATTGCTATAATTTCTACAATATATCAATTCCATCCCTTAAAGTTGTTAATTAATTACCATTTGCAAGCATTATCAGCTAACGTAATTTTATCAGACATTTCTCTTTTTCTAGACTTAATTATTGTTTAATATAATTATTGGTATTCTATTTTTGTTTTCGATAATTAAAATTTTATTAAAAATTGCTAAACTTAAGTATCATAATAAAAAAAACTTTTTCACTTTTTAGAAAGGGTTGAAAAGCCTCCTCCCTATCATTGCTTAAAGCTTGACATCAACCACAAATACATCAATCATCCAAGTAACATAGAACCCACAAAACTGTCCCAAGAAGGTAACACCAAAGCATCCTGGACAATTGATTAACACTTGATTTTTGAAAAGTTATCAGTATTCTACTCAACATTATTTTTGGATAAAAAATTGGAAAAAAATCAAGTGTTGTTTACTTTGGTAAAAAATAATAATTATCAGTATTCTACTCACCTAAGCATCCTGGCTAAAAAAAATTATCAGTATTCTACTCAACATTAGGTTTCTTACCAAAGTAAATACACTTGATTTGTTTCCAATTTTTATCCCAAAATACTCTAGTCTTTTTTCTGCCAGCTTTTTTAGCTATCTGATTATCTCTTTTCCCTCATCTCTTCTTCCTCCGCCTTTGTGTTTTTTTTTTTTTTTGGTTTATAACGGGCCTGTAGGTCGCCTATTCTATTTTTCTTTGTTTTCATATTCTTTCAGACTAGACTCCTCCAAAAATCTTACCCAAGGTTACAAAAATTCATAGCCGCAGCTAATGTAATGGTTACATAGTAAAAAACATGTGTGAATTTATGAAATAATGCCTTTTATTATTATTATTATTATTATTATTATATTATTAGTATAATGGTTACATATATTGATATATAGAGCCCAGGCAAATTTTAATGGATCCGATTTTAATCTGACAATTGAAAGATGTGTCATGTTGTTTCCACACAAAAAATTGAACACTAGTACAGGTCAACCGGTACTAAATATTTCATGTCGGTTATTAAAAATTTAATGGGTCATGCTAATTAAGAGCACTGATTATGAAATTAATATATTACTAGGATCTTGTTATTGAAAACACTGCTCTTCAATTTTTAATGTATTAAATAAAAATGTGAAATCTTATAGAACCGTCTCTCTCTTCATCTTCCCTCTATTCCTCTCTTCCTTCTTTCTTATATATCGGATGAGGGTGGTTTTAGACCATTTTTTGGCCTGGAATCACCCATCTATATCATTTTCTCTCATTTTATCTAAATAAGTGGTTTTTTCACATAGATCTGATTTTTCTTTCGTGTTTTTCCGTGATTTCGTCTTCTCAATACGACGTTGTTTGGTTTTCCGTCATGTTGCAATATTCGTTTGTTTCAGATTGGCAGATCAACTTCAATCCATTATAGATTCAATCAAGACTCGGGCGTCAAAGTTACAGATCCGGATGCATGGATATTCCGGTCACTTTGATTTTGTCATATTTATAGGCATTTTTCCGTTTTATGTTATTAACCCGCGTGTTATGAGTTTGTTCGCAGATTCATCCTTTTCGATTTTTAGCGATGTTAAATTTGTGTTGTTTTCGATGTATTTTACCAATTTGAATGAATGAATATCTTTTTAATAAAAAAAAATTTATATTAAATAATCATGTTTTAATAGAAAAAAAATTATGTTTGATTTCTTAACCAAAGTTTTAAGGATGATGGTTAGTATTTGCCAAATAAGAGGAAAGTGTTGAAAAGTTGAAGTTTCAATCTTTTGTCAAATTCCTCATTTATTTTTCCTTTGTCTAAATGTTTACAGTTATAAATGTGAAAAAAAAAAAAAATACACGCTTTCATTATTGAATTTATATCTTTCATGTTAATTAAGTTCTTATTTGGAATTAATGTAATTTGAAGATTCTATGTACTATTATAGTTTTAGGTCTGTATGAATTGAGAAATGCTTCTATCACATCTGTATGAAATATACTACATGTGCAAAAAATAAGATAATATTAATTATAAATAAATAATCCAAATTATATTATAAATACAAAATAATGTGTATATGAAAATTATGAAAATTTTAGGTATATATATATATATATATATATATATATATATTCATGTATCATATACAACTCATAGCATCATTCCATAATGTCATAAGATGTGACCCGTTTTTCGGAGTGTGTGGTTGTAATTAAGTTGTGACGACCCATTAGAGCAAAACCACGTGCGTACAATGACATCAACAGTTACATTCACCGCAACTCCCATTACTACCAGCACATCCCCAATACATATAATAATATCATAATAGGTTTATTGGTTTATATGTTTATTTAATTTTTTAGATCGATTTTATAAATTTTTTTTTAAATTGATCCTATATATTTTATTTTATTTTTATATTAATTTTTTTCGTCAATTTTCATCTAATGTCATCAAATAAAGAGATATATGTTGCACTAATATCGTATCACGTCAGTTCAAAATTAACCGCGTTAGATCAAATTTGACGTAAAGGACTAACTTGAAAACGGAATGAAACGTGTAGGATCAATTTGAGAAAAAAAAACTTATGAAATCGATATAAAAAATTAAATAAACGTATAAAACTAATAAACCTATTTTCTCAATAATAAAACTGCACACAGAAAGATAGACAGCCAAAAAAAACTCGCGTGGCAGTATCATGGGAATGGATGGGCATGTGGGGCAAAGGTACTAAACTAATGTAAAAAAAAAAGAAAAAATGAAACTGCCTGAAATATTGCACCTGCTGATTTTATGCAGTTTTTAAAAAGAGTAAAGGTCCAATTCTCCTTGGGGACAAAATAATATGGTGAAATTTTAATTTATGAAAAATAAAAAATATTAATTTGATTCATAAAAATATAAATTGTAGTTTAAAATAGTCTTAAATAAAGATTAAAATATCTCTGCATTATAAAAAATTTATCATATATCTAAGAACACTTTTAGTGACAATCGTTAAAATTATAGGTATAAATATTAATGTCAGTCAAATCGAAGATAAGGATAGATGGACCGTATGTAAAACTTATTGACAGTCAAATACAACTATAGGTAAATGTATGTGAATCATAGGTAAAACCTATCATGACAGTCATTTTTTGTTGGTATTCTTTGTCATAATAGACCGGTTGACGAACCATAGGTGAGTGTAAGTTTTAGATATACCTGAGAATTTTAAACATATAGTGACAGATTTGACCCACATTTTACATTATTAAGGATCAAATTAGTATTTTCATTTCTTAATGACCAAAATGTTATTGTATTTTTTTTTGTCAATGACCAATTTGGATCATTATTCTTTAAAAAAAATTTATTTTCTCACCAAATTCTCACCTATTTGTTTTCTTTATCAGAATTCTCACCTATTTTATTTATATATAAGAGAAATCGATTTACAATAAATCGACTTCTCATTTAATTTTTTCTTTATATCATTAAGGTTATGTTTGATATATTGTTATAAACGTATGTTTGAGTCCAAATATAAATTTACTTCAAATTTTTTTTTATAGATATTTCAGCTTAAACTTACGGTTACATATTCTCAATTATAGTTAAACATGTATTATGTCGTCCCTTTTAGTGAAAAAAGAGAAAACATTAGTTGTTTGGGAGAAGAAAAATAGAAGAGAGAATGAGTAGATTTATGAGTTATTTGGATTAAAAAAAATAAAAAAGAAAAAAATTATTTTTTTAAAAACATATTTGTCGTTAATAAATAATAACATATTTACGTAGATTAAAACAAAAAAAGAAAAGTGATCAACTCACTTTTTCCTCCTTTTCCACTAATTTTCTCGGTTATTGGGAGAGAAATTTTTTTTGCGATGGCCCCATACCTTATTTTCTCTCCTTTATCAAATAAGTGAGAATTCACTTTTTTTTTTTTTTTTTCACTTCTTCCTTTTCAAAATCTACTAATGTGGGCGCCTATTATTATTATTTCCCGTGACATCTTAATTAGCTCCCCAACGAGGTAAAGCTCATATGCGGGAAGTGGCCGCGACGACCATGCCATTTCAGTTTGATGTTTACTTCATTTGGATTTATATATAAAAAATATATATATAAATTTTTTGGATTCAAATATAAATCAAAGTCAATCAAATTAATTCTATTTAATATTAATTTTTTAAAAATATCTTTTGATTAATTTTCTTTTTTATTTTTTCAAAAATATTATATATTTTCAATAAAGAATAATTTAATAATTAGAATTTATTTTTATACATATCAAAATAATTAAATTAATATAATTAATTTTTTTAATAAATATAAAATTAATTTTTTTTATTTATATATAGATCGAATAACAATTAACACTGTCTTCGGTAGCTACCTCTATCCGCTCCTCCCCCCGCGCGGCCCACTTGCATAGAGACACACAGTTACACTTAGAGAGTTATTACAGGCTCACACAGTTTTAAGACCCCACATGCCATAACCCTTAAAAAGGCCTTCATTCTCAAACACCCCCCCGAGAATCCCGCGCTCCAACGAAAGTGGGGGCCATAGTTTTAATTACATGTCTTTCCTCTTCTCTATTATCTCATTATATTACTTTCTTAATAAAGTAAATTATTAATTTAATCCTTAAAATTATAAGATTCATATTAATTTGATTTTTATCAAAAAAATTAAATTAATTAATTTTTGATAATTTTAAAAATATTTTAAAAATTTTAAAATTATCAAAAATTAAATTAATACAATCTTATAAATTGTGAAAACAAATAAGAGATTTACTCTTCCAAGTTTTCTTTCGTCCCTCATTTTTCTGAGTCAGATGGGACATTTCCAACTTTCGGACATAAAAGAGTCCACTGGCACTGTCCACCCCATCGCTACCTGCACCAACCAGTATGAGCTGTCCGTGTATTTGCTTGCTTGAGGTGCCCTTCTCCCATGTCCACTACATACATACCCCTCAGTTCATTTGTCATTCAACTTCACTATTCTTCGCCACTTCCCTATGCATGCGACCACCTTTTCATTTCTCCCTCTCCTTTCTCCTTCAAAACAGGGAACAAATAAAACAAAGAGAAACAAAAAAAAAATAATAATAATAATAACGTTATTGTGAAAATCATTAACTAACTATATATACATACTTCCTTCTATCTCAATTATAAATAAAATTTAATTAAAATATACATAATAAAGAAATTGATTAATTTTATTTAATATTATTAAAAATTAAATATATTATCTAAAATAATCTTCATAAAAATTTTTAATTTTTATTAAATGCATTTCATATTAAATTATTGAAAAATAATATTAATATTAAATGAAAAATATTTAAAAAAAATATCATTAAATTAATAAAAATACTTAAAATTTATTTATATATTAAATCAAAAATTTTGAATTTTTTTTTTTCATATAATAAGGATCAACATACTACGAAGAGAAGCAGTCGCTCCCTCCCAATGCGTAAAATTGTGACTTACGTACTAACACTGAGCTTTTAGGCTGTGTTTGTTTTCTCTTACAAACTCACCTTTTCCCACCGCAACAAAATTTGTCAGTTTTTAATAATGTAAACCAGAGTTTAATTAACTTTGCAATTTGCACTTACACCACTCTTTTCCCAATAATTGAGTTGATTATTTGATTAGTACTACTAGGGTTTTTACAAGCGGGAGGTTATCTCTCTAAACTCTAAACCTAGAATCACGGGGATGGCTTTATTGATACTTTACCCTCACTTCAGTTTGTTGAGTTAGCAATAGTCGTGGTGCTATAATTGGAGCTTTGCCTTTTGCCAATCACCTCACCATCTAAATCATATCCTATGAATGAGCTGTTATTGTCATGTCACTCAGAAAGTTGTATTAAAAGTATTTATAGGAAATAAAAATGCTAGAGTCGTATTTGTTTGAGCAATACAAAATAGAAGCGTGTAAAGAGTAAAATGGTTATTTCCCTTTGATAAAAAAAGTGTACGAATGTGTTTGAAAAAATTGAAAAAATCGATTATCCATGGATTATTATAATAATTGATTATAATTAGAATTTATTTTTATTTAGAATATTTATTGAAAAGTAATTTTAAGATAATTCATTTCATTTTGATGATGTAAAAAAAATCATTCTTATATAGTAAATTATGAAAAAGAGTATGAAGTTATTTGTATAATTTAATAATATTTGTTTTGAAGTTAGTTTTGCAGGGATAAATAAGGAAGAGAGTTTTGAGAATGAAAAATAATCAAATCACAACAATCTTAAGCTAAAACAAATTACATAACATAAAACAGTTTTTTCACCCCAAAAAAGACATTTGTTTATAAATTTAAGCTAAATACCAAACATAATAGATTATGTACGAAACAACTTTTTAGTCAAAAAAATTAAAATGAAAAATTAATCTTTTCCAAACATGATAAAATGGTTTACAAATAATTAAATAATAAAATTATAGAAATCTTAAGTATTATGAGTATAATAAATGTGTATCAATAAGAAAACCAGTGAAAGAAACACGTTAGAGAACCGCTACCTTGTGTTGAAAACGGTGGAGAACCAATCAAATCGGGACAAAAATGATTAATTAATTGATAAAAATTGATGATCTAAAGGTTTATTTAAAATTTAATTTTTTTATAAAAAAACATAAAGGAACGTCGTTTCACTTGATTTCTTTAGTGTTTGGTTTCTTTTTCTTCTCGTTTCTCTTTGTTTCTCGTTTTCAGCCGTGCAAAGGAAGCAATCTTCAATTTCCTCATTTCTTCGTCATCTCAGTTGCGCATGCATTCGTTCCATGTTGCACTTCTTTTTCCGCGAAATAAAGTTTGTTTTTCCTCCTCCGCTATGTTTTCACAGTGCAAAAATTACACAGCCACCATGTTATCTAAGTGCTATGCAACTCTTTCTATTAGCATTGTTTAGATATTGACATGTTTAATTAATGATTCCATATATTATTCTTTGTTTTAGAAATTTCATTAAACATTACACAATGATCTAAATATTTTTGAAGAAGTTTTGATTAATTAGTATAAATATTATGCAAACTATTTTTTAAATATGTTAGTTTATTATTTTATTATTGAATATATCATATAAAATTAAAAATATATATTTAATTAAAACCAATTCCACCATGGTTGGATCAATGAACTGTAAATCAACATACTTTTATTGGTTCAATGATCGATCCAATTTCTAAAACATTGTAAAATAGCAATCTATCTGAAGCAAAAATATCAAAACAATGGTTTGAAATATTATGCTAGAGCCAAAACAATTGGCTCCACCTAATTTTCATGTGCAATTGTACGTATTATATCAAAAGTTAGTTTCGGATGAAAATTTTTATGTTTTTTTTTCATTTAATAAACATATTGCTTTTTAATAAAATTATAAGTCCTGCTAAACTTTGTTTTGAATGGATTTTAGTTAATGGTTAAAAAATATTGTATTAAATATGGTAATAATCAAACCCTTTACATCTATTTAATCAGTTAGTTGGCTTCTTGAATAGAACAAGTTTATAATTACGTGGGAATGTAGATTAATTTATCAAGGATTTAGGTCAAGTTAATAAAGCAAAGAGGAATAAAATGCATGATTTTAAAGAAAAAGAAATGAAGTTACGCATATTAATTAGAAATCATATACAAGAGAAGTTCTATTAACATACAACAGGTCATTGACTTGGGTAATTGTTATTCTTTTGATTTATGAGCATGTACTTCAATGGTAGGCTGGGGAGATGCATACCCATCTTTGTGTCAGCCACGGTCTAATATAGTAAATCTTGATATATAATTTGATAAAAATAAATAATGGATTTAATTAATATGTATTGTCTGTTTAAATATTTTTTACATTATCAATCAAATTGTTACATTATATATTAAAATTATTTTACTCTTTTCATATCTAGCTTAAAAGTCACATATAAAATTATTTATGATTAGTTAACAGTATAAAAAAAAAAACCTATACTAACAATATATCAAAAATAAATTCATAAATAATTTTTCAATAATATATACGCTAAACAGGAGATAGTTATTGGAGGACCCATGTCTGCCATTAAATCATATCAAATATGCTGAGCAGTATAGCAGTCATCTTTCCAGATTTAATCTGTCATAAGAAACACAAAGTGGAAGAACTGAATAAGTACCATTTTTAACTATTTGTTGAGCAAACCAAACAACCTTTATAGTAAGAATCCGAGGGTATAATGTTTAGCTTTAATTTGATTCACAAATTGATCAACAACACATGCCATTGATTAACAACTAACTGTATACCCGTGCGAACATGCAATTGATTAAAAATTAGTTGTATATCTGTGCATTCGCACGGTTGTGTCGTGTTGCTTAGTAAAATTTTTTCTAAGAGTTAAATCGTAAATTATTCAATTTTTTTTACTTAGAAAAAACTAAATAAAGTAAATCATATACTAATTTTTACACTCTTATAAAATATAGAAACTGATATAAATAATATCGAGGATAGAAAATGCATAAATTATTTTAAATTGTATATTTCAAAAAGTAGATATATTCTTATATACGCTCCCATATACATCAATCAATAGTTCTCCCTCCTGCTACCGGCAAAATAAATTGTAATTATTGATGAGAAATATAAAAGGCAAATTAAACAAAAAAAGAAGGAAAAGAAATTGCTTGCTTTATCAGGTAACTTATTTAGCTTTGTTGTCTAACAATGAACAAAAAGGAGGATCAAGCGTCCTAAGCAACTTAGTTGGTCAATAAAGGCTTCATTTTCTACTATATTAATTATGAACAAGAAAGTTGGGAATTTAATCACGTAAGTTGATGTGAGCATCATAGAGCCATTACTATCTAGAGTAATTTTAGTCACATATATTTTACTTGGAGTGTTCCGATTGAAACCGATATAAAAATCGAAAATCAAACAAAACCGATTATTATTAAATTGTTTTGAACTTTTTTTTGTGAAAATCGATTGATTTGGATCGATTCTCAGTTTCTTTTTTCGAAAACGAATCGAACCAAACTGAACAATATATATAAAATTTAATACTTATTTATTTTATTATTAATATGCGGCATCATTATGAACACCCCATTTTGATCGAGTTCCTTTTGATTTTGACTTAGATTTACCAAAAATTCAAAAAAATTGAAAAAAAATCAAAACATAAAAATATCTCAAATTTTGTGATAAAATAAAAAAAGAATGGAGTTTTGTTTTATTTTATTCCTTCATAAAAGTCCAAAAATATGATAAAAAGAAAAAATAAAAAAAATATATTTTAGTTTCTTGCATTGGACCAAAAAGTGAAGTATGAGCCTACTATCCTTTATAAAATTCTGGTCCAGACTCCTTTTTAAATAGTTTTACTTTCAATTTACGTTTTCTAATAAAGAAAAAATAAAAATAGATGTCCAAACACCCTCCTTGGGCCCAAACCAAACCCACTACCCACTTTTCCTACCCAAACCCGGATCCAACCCCTACCCATTTCTCTCACCCACCAGAAACACTTTCCCCATCACCCTACGAAGACCCAGCCGCCCCCTTTCTCTTCTCTCCCTTCTCTTAGTCGCATCATCTTCTTCCCCAGATTAAATCTCTCCATATCTCCACTCTTTCCTTTCTCAACCACACACCAACTCCCCTATCTCCAAAATTTCGTGATTCTGGAACATTCACCATTTATTGCTAGGTTGACGCATGGGGCGTGTGATTTCGGGCCGCGGGAGGAGGGAGATCGTGATTCAGCTTCCATTCTCGTGTCATTGACGACGTTTGAGGAATGTAATTATCAGTTCTTTCCATTTTCATTATCAAATCAAGAAATTAATTGGGATTTTTTGTGGATTTGCGGAGGAAAGAAGAAGGAGGCTTGAGTTCTATAAAGAGCAAAAACGCAGAGACACCAAAGGGGAGGAGGAAAAAAAATTGATCCAAACAGAGAGTGGAGAAGAAAAAAAACGCCCACACACACAGTGACCTCCACAGTGAAAAAAGAAGCAAACTTCAGAAGAAAATTCATTATATTCTTTTTTGTTCTTTTTTTTATTGGGGAATCGATATACTGCACTTGAGGAGAACACTGAGTGAATAGAAAAACCTCAGGTCGTAGAAGGGGAGGAAGAATCAAGGGGTTGGGGCCGCAAAAGAGCATATGTATTGAGGGTCCCTGGGTGGGGTTGTGACTTCTGAACATGTCAACGTGACGATGTTCATGCTTCCTATACAGGTCTTGTTTCATGAAATTTCAATGCAAGTTTTTGGGCATGAATGAATATAAAGGGGTTATGCTTTGGGAGATTGCTGGACCTTGTACCTGTGATAGTGTTTGGAGATGTTACCTTTGTCACTTATTTATGTATTTAAGAATCCATCTTATTTTGAATTTTAAGAAAACCCAACTCTATGTTCAAAGTTTGTACGTGAGGAACAAATTGGGTTTGGGATTTGCTATTGTTAACCATTCGTCCCAGTAGCAGTAACTTAGATGCTTGTGTTCATTTAGCTTTTCTTAAAGCATGCTTAATTCTTTATTCCCTTCCTTTTCTTTGTGCGTCATTTCAACTTAAATATATTTTTATTATTATTATGTAAATAGAAATAACTAATTATGAACATTTAAACTTGTTTTGTGGGATTGTTTTATGAAAAGTATTATGTTTAATCCCTTAGATTTGAGGTTGCTCTGTGAATTTATGTGTCATGTTCAACCTTATTTAGGACTTTTTAATATTGAAATATTAAAATAAAAAATCAACAATCACTAAACAAAAATAAGTTTCTTTGTAAACCTTTTTTTTCTTTTGTAAATATGGATTCATAATTCTTTTTATATTCTTGTAAATATTTTTTTGGGGTAAAATAAATAGGTTAAAATTTCTTAATCAATTGCACAATTAATTTTGGTAACCGTTTTTACGGGTGCATTAGGGGTGCTGTGGGGTTAAGTCCTCATCCTTCCCTATGTGTAAGCGACTCCTGAACTCTATTTGGTTCCAAAGAGCATTCTTTAAAGGTTTTCCAATTTTCCCAAGTTTGAATAAAATTGGTGGCGACTCTACTTGGTTTTTAATAAAATCTCTTTCTCGCTGTTTCCTTCGTGATTTCGGTTACGACAATCATATTAGACTATTAGTGTATTACGAATCACTCTAACCTAACGTCGTATTAGTCTATGTGTTGATGTTTGTTTTTTTTTAATAATACTTATTAGTTTGATGTGAAGTAATTTTTTACTATTTTTAATGTTCCAAACTTAATATTTATACCTGTTAGTTTGTAATGTATCAACTTTTAGTATCTTATATGTTATATTTGTTGATATTATTTGGATTTAATTTCTAGTTATTGTACTGGTAAAAACTGAATCATCCAATCCAATTCAAAAAGCTTTTAATCGGATTGGATTGGTTCAAATTTGATATAGGAAACAATCCATTCGAAACTTAACAGCAACATGTATTTATTTTTGGATCGGATGACTTTTTTTTTTAATCCGATCCAAACTGATTTTCGAACACCCCCTAAGTCTTTTACTCAATATTATCATAAATTTATATAATTTTTATCATATGATTGTCTTTGATCTTTTATATAATTCAATTCTCCACCCAAGAGCGTTTCGATAATTCAGTTTTGTTGGCGGGTCAACCCGCCCCGCCCCGCCATCAACCCGTTTTCGGGTGGGTTAAGGGGGGCGGGTCAAAGTGGGTTGCTGGGTTGAGAACCCCAACCCACCCCTCCAAAATTTGGCGGGTTGGCGGGTTGACCCGCGGGTCACAACCCACTTTGCCATCCCTAGTAAAAACTGAATCATCCAATCAAATTCAAAATGCTTTTAATCGGATTGGATTGGTTCAAATTTGATATAGGAAACAATCCATTCGAAACTGAACAGCAACATGTATTTATTTTTGGATCGGATGACTTTTTTTTTAATCCGACGAACACCCCCTAAGTCTTTTACTCAATATTATCTTAAATTTATATAATTTTTATCATATGATTGTCTTTGATCTTTTATATAATTCAATTGTCCACCCAAGATCGCTTCGATAAGATGACACAGATCTCTTCCAGCTTAACCAGTGATCTCAAGTTCGAATCCGAATCTTGGGAATGTAGCAGCATTAAAACTCTTGAGGAAGAGTTTTGTTGCCTTTGTGGTCTTACCCGACTCAAAAGATTCGTTTCCGCAGTTGCGCGCAGAATATTCTGGAAAACAAAACAAAAATACTCAAATTTCCTAATAACTCTTTTACTTACTAAATAAAAAATATTCAATGTTTTTTATATTTTCAAAATATTGTAGGAAGATTTTATAGGAGAATATAAAAAAAATTCTAATTTTTAATAGTTTTTTGTTTTGTGATTTCTAAAGCAGAGTATTAATTAACATTTGTCTTAAATTTTTTATTCCCTGACTTGAATCTTGAAATTAGAAAACTTGGAATTAAAAGCAACTTGTTTAATTAATATCAGAATGAGCAAATCTTATTTTATTTCTTTTCTAGAATGCTAGAGCACAGCAATCATAACATTAATCAAATTACCAACTTGGTATTCCAGCAAACCGAATTAAAAATAAATGTATAGAACCACGAATGAATGGATGACGTTGCAACCAAGAAATATAGTTCCTGGTTGAAGCAGGATGCTTATAAATCGATGGATACCACCAGTGGCGAGTCACCCATGTCAACAACGAATGTCTTGGATATTTTCTTTGCTAAGGTCACAACTTCCACTGTGTAGGTTCCATTGAAGCCTCTGAAGCTGAATTGCCCTTCCTCATCAACATGACCATGGGTGCGAGATAGCCACTCTTGTTTAAGAGCAAGGTATCTTTTCCCAGCTTCATTGAGGTCACCTTCTGCATTCACCAAGTGAGAATTGTCTCGGCTCATAAACAATTCCCAAAATCCCCAAAGCATTATACCTTCTATGGCTGGGTGTGCCATAGCTTCCCTCAGCATAACTTCAAAATCATCTGCTCTGACATATTCATTAGTGGAAGACACATCAAGCTCAGTAAACCATATTGGTAGACCAAGAGTACCCAATTTATCAAGGGCAGAACATACAATAGGCCCCACAGGACTATCTATGTGACCTTGAATTCCAATTCCCCCAACTGGGGCACCTTGCTCTTGCAAATCAAGGATATGTTGAATGTATTTTTCTGGAGAAGATCTTGTGTCACATCCATCTTCAACATGGTAATCATTAACAAAGAGGGTAGCAGATGGATCTAGCTGGTGTGCTGTCTTGAACATATTTACCCTGATATCCTTACCTAGTCTATCTTGATAAAATGAACCATGCAACATTTCATTATTAACATCGTAGTGCTTGAACTTGCCCTTGTAACGTGTCAACAAGCCAGTTAAACGATTTTGGACAGCTGTCATCAAATCATTTTTATTCAGTGATTTGATCCATTGCTGAACGGTGCCATCCACTTCCCAGAAGATACAATGACCACGGGTGTTTATATTGTGCTTCTGACACAAGTCTAACATATCATCTGCATCCTTGTAATTGAAATTCCCCTGTTGTGGCTCAGTCCAATACCACTTCAACTCATTTCCAAACACAGCCCAGTTAAAATGTTTCACAAAGAAGTCAACAAAATCTTCATTGTCAATATTTGTTCTATTCATGCATGATCCAATTGGAAAACCGTTTTGGATTTGTCTGACTTTCACCAAGGTTCCGAAAGACCCGCTTGAGTCCAGCCCCGAGAATTTAAGGATAACGTCACGCTTGCGTATCTGTAGAGCAGCAAGTGAGAAATTCGTGAAATGAGAAACCGAGTAAAAATACAAATAATGCAAAAACCTTAACATATCCAATCCATGAAGAATGGATACAATGGAAAAGATTAGGTATTATAGTATGAATGTACTTATTTTTCCGGTAACATTTTTTTCTGCCATGGAACATTTTGTTTAGTTCCATAAAAAGAATGAATGAAATGTATCAGTAGGCAGATCATATAGGGCATAGAAAATAGGAGGTATTATAGACACTATGATACTTCAATCTTACTGGCAGGATAACATGGTAAAGCTTTTAATCTATATTCTGGTACCATGCAAATACATCCTGATCATTTTGACACATTAGAAATCTTACATAACATTAGTTATATTCTAAACGCATTGTGACTGATGACCCCAAGGCAGATACCTCCAACACCGGAGGCCAT
The DNA here is from genome assembly GCA_039655645.1 of Ammopiptanthus mongolicus. Classification (NCBI taxonomy): domain Eukaryota; kingdom Viridiplantae; phylum Streptophyta; class Magnoliopsida; order Fabales; family Fabaceae; genus Ammopiptanthus; species Ammopiptanthus mongolicus. The sequence goes on from CM077345.1 coordinate 5,842,492, forward strand.
TATCCCATATTTTTCACTTTTTACTTTTGTTATTGGGGGATGAGCAAGGGGTGTTACCTTTATGTTACTCAGTTAAAATCAGTTCAAGTGGAAGAGTTCTTGAGAACTTTCCATATGTCTGTGAAAATATTAATTATACAAGATATAGAATAAACCTTGAAGTTACCTTGTCTGTCTGCCTCCTTAAATATCTAAACCTTGCTTGTCTATCAACCGGAAAAATTTGAAGTCCAGCAACCATTAAGTCAATACCAGAAGCAGGACCTTGGATATAAACCATAACTTTTGATGGCTGCTTTTCAATTCTAAAGGACCCTCCAATTTCATGCCATCTGCCATCAGCAATCGCAGCTTGTCCTCCGTTGACCCACTGGTTGTCAACGCTGAGGGCAATATTCACATTCTGAGGCCCAGTGGATCCTGAACCAATCCTGACCCAAGCAGATACTTGATAAGTTAAAAAGAGTTTCAATTTCTCAGTGATCATCTGAGCAGGACCCATCCATGTTTGTGTCCGATTGGTTACAAGGATGTAGCGCCCACTTAAGGATTCATGAGGTCCAAGAGAGTCTCTTGCCATTGGTGGAATTATGCGTGGTGAACCACTTCCAACGCTCAAAGTACAATTACCAAGAGGAAACCATCCGTTGGTGCCATTACCCAGATTACTGTTCTCTATTATATTAATCCCAAATGCAGCATTCTACCAAAAAAAATAATAATAATAAATCAATCTTTAGGTGCTTGAAACATACAGAATTGGCCATACAACAAAAGTATATCAAGGCAATAGTTAAGTTTTAAATTTTAACAATGAAAGTTCAAATTGTAATTCCAGGAATTGCTAATATATAAAGTAATTTATAGGAAATATTTGAAAGTCCAACCTCACAATCCGGAGGTGTTGAAGGAGGTGTTTTAGAAGCATGCTTAACAACCAAAGTATTGACAAGAATGTCAGTGCCTGGAGGGGGACCTTCCAAATAAACTACCACTTTTGATGGGGAACCATTTAGAAGGAACTTTCCCTGCATTTGAACCCAATCATTATCTGTTGCCTGCACACTGTAGTACACACAAAATTCATTCAGCAATTAATGTTAATGGAGCTTGCTAATATCAATTATTTATGACTTCTACACCTAGTCTCTTTTCTATATATATATATATATATATATATATATATATATATATATATTTACCGAGAATAATAACCACTAAAGTCATATCCCCAAGAGAGTCTGTGAAATTGAGAAGGTCTTGAACAGATATGGTGTATATTGGGTACAACCAATGAAATGCTTAATAATCACTAAAGTAAAAGTTCAAAAAGACAACAAAACGCTTAACAAAATTGTTGTAAAGAAATCTTAAGATTTTGATTGGTTGTCATCAATGAGCACATGGGCATAAGAGATTAGTAATAAGGAAATAAGAAAGACACTAACTTGGCAATGCCTATATACTGCTCTCGAAGATCTGGTGCTTGAACCCACAAAGTAGCACGTACACCAGAAGTAGTGACATTGTTCCCAAATATCCTCACTAAAGCAGTGGCCTCATAGGCCAGTTTGCGCTGCACTCGTCCAGTGATCTCCTGCTGAATTCCATTCCAGCTTTGTGTGCGTCCTGTTGCAGATGCAAAGAACTTGCCACACTTTGGAAGGATTTTCCCATCTCCCATGGAATCGTGTAATACAATCTTGCAACCTCTTCCGGACCAATTATTCAGGCCATCATCAAATTGTGGGTTTATTATGATGTTGTCATCTTCAGTGTTGATCTGCCAAAGAAAGCAATATCAGATAAAGTTGGAAAGTAGAAAGTAGACTTGGTTTGAAAAGTTGCTTGATTGTTTGGTAAGGAAATGCAAGCATATAAAAACGTGCTGAATAGAAGTGCATGCCTCTGGCTCTGAGTGCCTTCCAGCATTGAGCTTGTGTAAGTTTTCCATACCTTCTCCAAACCTCTAAGCCAATACAACAATCAACCAGAAACCTTCAATTAGAAAAATACCAAATGGGTGATAAGTTCATCACTAAACAAATATGACTCACTAGGGTACCTGATCCTGTTGCTTGTGCATGCAGTGGGAGTGAAACTTGGAGTCTCTGCTTGTGAACCAAAGGCCTGAGACCTCTTTATTATATATACCCAATGGCTTACCAAATTTGCGAGTGAAGGCTACGGAAATCAGTGGGGCCAACCACCAAAACCAATCAACAGAAGCTTTTCGTCCCAGTTGCCCTTTGTCTGTTGTATATTATTCAAACAATGGCATCAATTTAATCTCATAACTGATTAGTATTTTAAATAATCCAAAGAAGAAGAAGAAGAAGAAAAGATGAATTACCTTTCTGTTTTTCCTTTTATTTTTCTTTCTCTTTTGCTTTGTCTTGCAGATAAGTAATGCTTGAATTGGAATGGAAGCCTAAGGCTCGCAGGTTGAGGAAGAATGTTTTGGTTCCTTAATTTAACACTATCACTTACCCATTTGTATGAGACTTGGATTACAAGGTTTTGCAGAGTTAGGTGGATATGGCTTTTCGATCCGTTTAATATATTGACAAACTTGTTGTACATTGATCAGTTTCCCAAGTATACAACATACTAACTCGAGTTATAAAATGCATGCCAACCAGGCTACCACTAACCCCATCACCCGGGCTTTGCAAAATTGTTATCATTCTGCTATGCAAAAGCCAAACTAGACTAGCAAGCAAGTAGCTGTTAGATTTTTGGGGTCACATATGTAATGTTTAAATGTGTTAGGGTCATTATTTAATTAGCCAAAATTAAAGTGGTCTATTTAATATAAAGTTTATGGCTAAGGACATAATTGTCATGAAAGTTATTGTGTAGATACCATAAGCAATATTCTAATTTGATGAGGGGCCAAATTAGAAATATTGAAACTTATGATGTAACTGCCAGAAGTTACATAAAAGGGTTATGGTCCCCAATTTGTATAGCAACTTAGTACGTGCAGAAGAACAGTTTTCTGTTTCTATTTCTCTTTATCCCCATTAGAAGAGAATCCTGAAAAGGGAACCTAAAACGCTGTGCAATTGGAAGGTCACATACCCGTTCACCATCTCATCACCTTTGTGATGCCTAATGGCAAATTCAAGTAAGCTTTCGCATTCTATTTTCATCATGAATTGGTATGGGATTTTCGATTATACATGTGGTTAGGCACAATTCTTGTTTGTTAGAAACCCAACAAGTGATATCAGAGCCATCCATACTTGATTAATGTGTTATTATTTTAGGAATTTTGAAATTAGGGTTCCAAAATTGGGATTTCTTGATCCTCCATTCGGTTTTGGAATATACGGCTGTGAATAACAATTGGTTATTTTTCCATTGGTTTTCAAATCATGTTTTCGATAAGGCAACTTTTACATAATGGTCAAACCCATTACATTCTTTTCTTTGTTTTGCATAAGTGTGCACATGTTCCTGTTTCTAACTAATAGCAAAGATTTGATGAATGAAAAGGAAGTGGCAATGGGGTCTAGTGATTAATATTCTCAGTTTTCAATTCACATCGACCCCCCGTTCGTGCTGTTCAAAGTCATATTCTTTTGTTGCCCATATAGTAGCGCACGATCAATAATTTTGAAGTAGTGTTGTCAGACATAATTTGTTCATGTAATTTTATGTATGGCTCACAGAAAAGATCACGGGCAGGCCGGGGTGAATTTCCCGATCGTGTCCCTTATAGACTATTTTTTTTTTTAAAATTCGGATATGGTACATCAGTGTTCAAATTTTGGTTATAGTTTGTATATTTTATACAGTTGTTTAGCATTTTAAATGAGTCAATTGAATCAAGAAGTCGCTAAAATGACCTCTGTTGTATAGATTATTCACAAAAAATGTTAAATGTTTGTGTGTGTGTTTATCCATGCGAGTATTAATCGGCCCAAAAGAAGGTTAATACTTGGCCGGATTGCATACACACATGTGATGATAAACATGTGATAATTATGAGGTTTTACATGTGAATAACAAATCAATCCAAAGATGGGTTTATTGTTTGACATGTTTTATTATCAATGTTTGATCATTACAACAAGAGTACCACTAGCAATTAATATTACTGTCTCAAAGGCTTGATATTAATGATGCACTAGGTATCTTGAGATGGATTATGCCATTATTTGAGCATATCGATTGTTTTTTTTTTTTTTAATTATGATATGAGTATTTTTATGTTATTTACTTCGTTCTTTTTTCAGCTACTATTGATTCAATATCTGCTACTCTGAATTCGGTTCCGGTCCTTAATGGTACAAATTTTAAGGATTGGAAAGAGAACATGGAAATTGTTCTTGGCTGCATGGATCTTAACCTTGCATTAAGGATGGAGCAACCCCCTTCTCCTATGGATTCTAGTACCTCTGAAGAGAGGAAAGATTATGAGAAGTGAGACCGCTCCAATCGCATGAGTCTTATGATCATTAAGAGCGGCATTTCAGAGGTCTTTAGGGGTGCTATCTCTGAAGAGATAACAAGTGCCAAAGATTTCCTTACTGAAATTGAAAAGCGCTTTGCAAAGAGCGATAAGGCGGAAACAAGTACTCTTCTTCAGAACTTGATTTCCATGAATTATCAGGGCAAAGGAAATGTAAGGGAATACATTATAGGAATGTCAAATATTGCTTCAAAACTTAAGGCACTAAAGCTTGAGATGTCGGAAGACTTGCTTATACATTTAGTATTGATTTCTCTTCCTTCACAGTTCAGTCAGTTTAAGATATCTTATAACTGTCAAAAAGAGAAATGGTCTCTTAATGAGCTCATTTCATACTGTGTGTAAGAAGAGGAAAGGCTGAAGCAAGAAAAGACAGAAAGTGCTCATTTTGCTAGCACCTCTAAAGACAAGGGCAAAAGGAAGAAAACTGAGGAGCCCAAGAAAGAAGTTGCTAAGGGTCCAACACAAAAGAAACAAAATCAGGGTGACAGCTGTTTCTTTTGCAATATGCCTGGACATATAATAAAGAAATGTACCAAATATCACGCTTGGCGTACAAAGAAGGGTATGTTTCTTACTTTGATCTGTTCTGAGGTCAACTTAGCTTCAGTACCTAGAAACACCTAGTGGTTAGACTTCGGTGCCACTACTAACATCAGTGTTTCAATGCAGGGTTGCCTGAACTACCGAAAGCCAAATGATGCTGAAAGATGCATATATGTTGGAGATGGCAAGTCGGTGGAGGTGGAAGCTATAGGGCATTTTAGATTATTATTGTGTACTGGATTTTATTTGGATTTGAAAGACACTTTTGCTGTGCCGTCATTTAGACGGAAGTTGGTTTCGGTTTCTTATTTGGACAAATCAGGTTATTTATGTTCATTTGGAAACAACAGATTCAGTTTGTCTTTTAATTCAAATATTGTTGGAACTGGTTCACTTATGGCTTATGATAATCTATATTTGCTTGACACTGTAGCTACTTATAGTGAATCCTTAAATGTGGAATCACGTGGTACTAAGCGTAAAAGTCATAATACCAGCTCGGGAGCATTATGGCACAAGCGTCTAGGTCACATCTCTAAAAATAGAGTTGAACAACTTGTGTCAGATGGATCTTGGATTCCATTGACTTCACGAACTTTGATGTTTGTGTTGAATGCATTAAAGGTAAACAGACCAAAACAAAGAAATTAGGTGCATATAGAGCTACGGACGTCTTAGAATTGATACATACGGACATTTGTAGGCCATTTCCTACACCTTCTTGGAATTGTCAACAATATTTTATATCATTCATAGATGATTACTCTAGATATGCATACTTGTTTCTTATACATGAAAATTTATATATGAAAAGTTCCAATCATTGGATGTGTTCAAATCATTTATGGTTGAATCAAAAAAATTAAGAGTGTCAAATCTGATCGTGGTGGTGAATATTACGACAGATATGACGATTCAGGTGAACAATGTCCGGGACCTTTTGCCAAGTATCTAGAGGAATGTGGAATCGTCCCACAGTACATCATGCCGGGGTCACCTAGCATGAACGGTGTGGCTGAAAGACGAAATCAGACTCTTAAGGATATGGTAAGGAATATGATTTGTCATTTTACCTGGCTAGAGTCACTCTGGGGAGAGGCATTAAAGACTGCAGCTTACATTCTAAATAGAGTGCCAACCAAGGCAGCTGCCAAAACACCTTATAAGCTTTGGATTGGGCAAAAGCCTAGTCTGAAACATTTTCATATATGGGGATGTCCAGTTGAGGCAAGGCCTTATAGGCCAAATGAAAAGAAACTGGAATCCCGAACAGTGAGCAGCTACTTTATTGGTTATTCTGAAAGATCCAGGGGCTATAAATTTTATGATCCCAAATTCAAGACAATTTTTGAGACCGAAACTGCCACGTTCTTTGAGGATATTGAGTTTAGGGGGAAGAATAAGGTTAGAGACTTTGTCTTAGAGGAAGAATCAGTGACAATTCCAGAACCGATTCATATAGTTGCTTTTGATGAAGCAAATTTGAAACCTCTACAAGACATTGTTATTCAATATCCCGTTCAAGATGATCTGGTTGTTAATGAAGAACAAACTCAAGATCCTCAAGAACCAGTGCTTTAAGAACCAATACCTTTGCAGAGATCCACTAGAGAAAGAAGAAGTGTTATTCCAGATGATTACATGGTATTTCTCCAGGAACATGAGGAAAATAATGGTATGATGGAAGAAGACCCAATCAACTTCCGTCAAGCCATGCAAGATTCCAACTCAAGAAAGTGGATTGAAGCGATGGATGAGGAGTATAAGTCCATGCAAGACAATAAGGTTTGGGAACTTGTCCCATTACTAGAAGGTGGAAAACCCATTGGTTGCAAATGGATATTTAAGACCAAGCGGGATTCCAAAGGTAATGTGGAGAGGTGTAAGGCTCGTCTTGTGGCTAAGGGCTATACCCAAAAGGAAGGGATTGACTTTAAAGAGACTTTCTCTCCAGTTTCATCGAAAGACTTTTTTAGGACAATCACGGCTCTTGTTGTACATTATGATTTGGAGCTCCATCAGATGGACGTCAAGACGGCGTTTGTCAATGGCAACATTGATGAGACAATCTATATGGTGCAGCCAGAAAACTTTGTGTTGGGAGACCCAAAGAATATGGTTTGCAAACTGACAAAATCCATATATGGATTAAAACAGGCGTCTCGTTAGTGGTGCCACAAGTTTCATCAAGTAATTCTCTCATTTGGTTTCGAGATGAATGTTGTTGACGATTGTGTGTATCACAAATTCAGTGGGAGAAAGTAGATTTTCTTGGTCTTATATGTTGATGACATACTGCTTGCCACTAATGATATAGGCATGTTGCATGAAACCAAGAGATTTCTATCAAAAAACTTCGAAATGAAAGATCTTGGTGACGCCTCCTTTGTATTAGGAATTCAGATACATCGGGATCGATCTCGGAGTACTCTAGGACTGTCACAAAGGAGCTATATCGATAAAGTACTTAAAAGGTTTGGCATGCAAGAATGTAAACCGGGGGATACTCCAGTTGCTAAGGGAGACAAATTTAGTCTCAATCAGTGCCCAAAGGGAAACTTAGAAATTCAGGAAATGCAGAAGATTCCCTTTGCATCAGCTGTAGGGAGTCTGATGTATGCCCAAGTATGTACGCGTCCGGATATAGCATACATTGTTAGGATGTTAAGCAGATACTTAAGCAATCCAGGAATAAATCATTGGAAAGCAGCCAATAGGGTTATGAGGTATTTAAAGGGAACAAAGGATTATATGCTCATATATAGGAGGTCAGATCATTTAGAGATCATTGGGTATTCTAACTCTAATTTTGTTGGATGGTAAGATAGTAGGAGATCCACTTCAGGCTATATCTATCTGTTGGCTGGTGGTGCGGTTTCTTGGCGCAGTGCCAAGCAAACTCTAGTTGCTTCGTCCACCATGGCAGCAAAATTTGTAGCATGTTATGAGGCATCTAACCATGGGATTTGGCAAAGGAACTTTGTCACTTGGCTGCGAATTGTGGAAGGAATTGAAAGATCACTTAAATTATACTGTGACAACAAATCAGCCGTCTTATATTCCAACAACAATAGGAGCTCGACCAAGTCAAAACACATTGACATCAAGTTCCTCGTTGTTAAGGAAAGAGTACAAAGTGGACAGATTTTCATAGAACACTTAGGGACAAACTTCATGATAGTGGATCCTCTTACAAAGGGTCTTCCACCCAAGGTCTTTCATGAGCACACTGCTCACATGGGTGTTTTACAGTTTGAGGAATCTTTGGTTTAGTGGGAGTTAGTCATTTGTGTATTTTGTGTTCTATATTTGGTATTATGTATGCGTACTTTTGTATTTGGATATTTTTCTGATCAGATATAAAGTTTGATATTCAGTTCATTATACTTTGTACAATAAGGTTATTGAATGATCTCACTAAGGTAAAGTAGGACCAGTTGAAAATTGACATGTACAGACCATCTGCATGTGATTTTCATGCTACACATTTCATGATAAGTCTATGTCATTTAGTTGTGTCAATATTGGTAATCATTGATGGGTTTAGTTATGATTGATATGACGAAAACCGATTTGGTTCTATGTATTGATATAACTAATGGACGAGATTGTTTGGATATGCCCAAGGTATAAAATGGCATTTTTGATCTCATAAAGTTTAACACATTTCTAAGGATACATATGTGACCAGCGGGTGATCGTTAGATTTTTTGGGGTCACATATGTAATGTTTAAATGTGTTAGGGTCATTGTTTAATTAGTCAAAATTAAAGTGGTCTATTTAATATATAGTTTATGGCTAAGGGCATAATTGTCATAAAAGTTATTGTGTAGATACCATAAGCAATATTCTAATTTGATGAGGGGCCAAATTAGAAATATTGAAATTTATGATGTAACTGCCAGAACTTATATAAAAGGGTTATGGTCCCCAATTTGCAGAACAACTCAGAACGTGCAGAAGAACAATTTTTTGTTCTTATCTCTCTTCATCCCCATCAGAAGAGAATCCTGAAAAGGGAACCTAAAGCGCTCTGCAATTGGAAGATCATATACCCGTTCTCCATCTCATCACCTTTGTGATTCCCAATGGCAAATTCAAGTATGCTTTCGCATTCTATTTTCATCATGAATTGGTATGGGTTTTTTGATTATACATGTGGTTAGGCACAATTCTTGTTTGTTAGAAACCCAACAGTAGCAACCTACCTATGTCTCGATGGTGCAAGCTAGCTATAAATAAAATAAACCAAAACCAAAAGTGTGTTGCTGAAATTATCTGTTCATGTGTGCTCATCTCATCATGTATGTTAAAAAGGATTCCTTGTAAGTTTGGTAAACAAAATATGTGTCCTTGTGCATCCATTGAACGTTCCTCCTTCCTGAAACTTGCGGTTATCAGCAATAATTATTTACTAATGATGACTAAGTTCGCTCAGCTCAACCAAAATTTCCATTTTTTTTTCATTTCTCATTCTACAGCGCGCGATGATACTTATTTTGACAGTGAAAGAGAAAGAAATCAAGCCTCGCATCATTAAGGAGAGGAAACAATAACCATTATGTTACAAATCAGAGGATCCATGGAAAATGAGAGAAAATGTATTGAAATTATATTGATTGAAAAGAGTGTTAAAATGATACAAACGGTAAATGTGATCTTACAAGAGTACAAGAGGTGATAATATAGCTAATGAGAGTACTAACTAAATTCCTAACTAATGTAGCTAATTCTAACAATTCTAACTATCTGTAACAATTGTTCTCTCTTCTAATTATGGAAGGAAATAATTGAGAATCAAGTGCAAAATTCAATGTAAATGACCAAGGCACCCTGCAATAGATGAAACAAGTTGGTACAAATGTGTAAATTTCAAATTTACAGTAACAAAGATTTTCAAATAACTACAGAAGTAATGAAGCGAATTATAAACCAAAGTGGTTGTTATCTAAATCCATTACATGTCTCTTTTGACACAAAACCACCGATTGGTTTTAATTTTACAGGAATGCGGTCTTAGACATGAACGTGCGGAGAATGAAAAACACGGCATTCAATGGTTTCGGCAGGTTGTGGTTAGGGACGCTGAAACACTCTAATAAGCCCAAAACTGAAATGTGGATCAAGAATACGTGGAACTGCTTGTGGGCCACGCCTGAATCAGATATTCTTCTTAGTTCTGACTCAACCATGGATATGATGTTCTATAGAATTATCGTTGGTTTGGACTTTGGAGTTTGGCAGTGTCCTCGTTTGGTCATTTCAAGTACTTCAGTAAACTACCTTGTATAACATTGTATTTGAAGTGTTTGTTACTTTGGTTTTGGCAAAATTACATTTTGTGCACTATAAGTGCACAAAAACTTTTGTTTGTGGAGTATGTGCAAGTATGTAATTTCTTCTTTTGGGCTTAGGGCAATTGTTAGAAAGATAGAGAGTAGGCCAGCCCCAAGACGTATTTAAAACCCATTCAGCCCCGTCTCACAATCTAAGCATATTATTATGCAAAGAAATGCTAGCATCACACTCTCTTTCCAACACGCTCTTTCTTATTGGTTGAAATTCATGTGGATTCTACACAATTTAAGCGGGACCCACATGAATTAGTGGAACCAATTTCTAAAATAGCGGGACCCATTTGAATTTTAATCAATAGAAGAGAGTGTATTAGAAAGAGAGTGTGTTAATAGCACTATTCTTGTTATGTATGATCAAGTAATATGAGTAGGAGTGGAAACGGGTGAAGTCAGGCTATACATTGTCTTAAATAGGTCCAGCTTATATCATAAGTATAAGGTCTAAGTCTTACCTATTTATCTGTCATAGGCATTTCTTAAGGTTTAACCTGACTTTTTAAAACACATGTTATCGTCTGAAAATTTGTATAAAGGCCAACCTTACAATAATGCATTTAAATAAAACAATAAACCTACATTTAAACAAGTCGATGGGCTCAAGCCTTTACATAGGTAAGCAAACCTATGCCTTTAAAAAGGCCAGCAGAAATAATTTGATAGGAGCTCCTTTTTTATGTCCTCATACCACCCCTTGTAGGGACATAAAAAAGGAAGGCAACGGATAAAATTTAAGCTTTAAATAGACTAATAAGTATATGATTATAACTAATACAAGTAAATATAAAATATATAATTGTATAATAATAATTAACAAAATTATATATATAAATGGCCGATCTCTCAAGCCTAAAAGGCATTTTGGATGGCTTTTACTTTAACTAAAAAAGCTTTTAAATAAGCTTTGACCTCACATGTTTATTAAACAACTCGGGCTTTACCCGACTCAGGCCATAAGCACAACAGGCCATCTGACCAATTTCTACCCCTAGATATGAGTATTTGAGACGACCCATCGTCCCATTAAAGAACCTAAGATATTAATTAAGCCATAAACTGTATTATAAACGTTAGCGCGCTTTATGAAGATGAAGCGGGGCCGAAAGATTAAAAACGTAAACAAGGCTATGCCAAAGCACGTATACATTAGAGTAACGCAGTTCAAACATAAAGGATACATACATGCATTGATTGCCCCGTCAGTAGGGCTACAATAGTAATGTATACATGCAGAGTACATCGGTACAGACTATAAGCAAAATACATCAAAAGACAAGGAGAAAACTCTCAGGCTAACAACGCTCACTACCCAACCTCTCGAGGCTGAGGTTCGTGGCTTGTCCACCTGCATCAGGCTCGTAAGGAGTGTCATCCAACTCCTCAGCAACTGGTTCCTCCACAGTGTCTTCCCATAAAATAAAAGAAACATACAAAGAAAAGACAGGGAGATAAGAAACATGCATCATCAAACATGGGAGAGGGGCAATAGTACAACATATAAACATGTAGCACACAACTCATAGAAAACATACAACACACCAACAACCATCTCAAAAGTCATTCTCTCAGATCAAACCTCTACGAGGGATATTAATCCTTATATACATATCGGTCGATTTCATCACATCCCCAGTTGGACATCCCTGTTGGGATTAATAACATCACGTCCCCAATTGGACATCCCGCCTCGGGATCGGCGGTACACATCTCGCCCCCATTTGGGCATCCCACATTGGGATCAAATATGCTATGACATGCAATGCTATGATATGCAATGAACATCCATCACAGATTGATATCGGAACCTCACACCTAAACACTCGGCCACAACCACTATACATTGCATCCACATCGACATCAACATCAACATCACGACGCCTTGCTGCCACGAGTCACAGCTCTATGGTCAGGACCACGACGGTATCAATCCGAATAACATCACAATCTCACCATACTCTTATCAACAATCATTCAGCCAATCACAAGAATAAAATATCATAACAATAAGTATGCCAATATAGATATCATCACATTGACAGATAAACAAATAATCACATAGACAGTTCAACAGATAATCACATAGGTAGTTCAACAAATCGGATAAACAGATAATCACATAGGCAGTTCAACATATCAACCTCAACAATCACATTGTCTAGCCTAGAGTATCATCTTAGCGGTGATAGCCCAAAGGTACCTACACCTAGGGTCCATGTACTTTGTCTAGGGCTAAACCTCTAGTAGGGTTTAAGACTTCCCTACACATGTATATATTCTATACTACGCTTGTCTTCCTGACGATAATAGTTCTGTCTCCCTACTTGAAACTGCTACGAACTGCTACACGCGCGCCTTCCCGTACAAGCTTTCGAACACAGCTTCGCGACCAACACTTTAGCACGCTTAGAACTATCGAACACAGTCTGATCCTTCACAACAAGTCACAATCAAAAATTAATAAAATCCAACAAAACTCATCTAGTAGATGTGGACTATGGTTCTGCCACGGGAGCTTAAAAAAACTTAGAGATGTCTAACAATTTTCAACTCTTGCATGAATGATCCTCAAGCATACACAACACTAGATCAAGTTACATAATACAAAAATTTGAAGCAAAACTCTTAGGTTCCAAAAGCTAGGTTTCGACCACTCTTCGAAACAAATAGCTAGGCATGTTATTTGATTACATGCTTTTGGATTGTGATAGATGAATTTAAAACTAGATCATAGAAATTGGTTTCACATTAAAATGATTTTTCTATGATTTTCTAGGGTTTCAAGTGAAAATCCTAATGCATGTCAAGCTAAGATTAAGGCTCAATTAAGATGAAGGAGATGAAAAGGAAAGCTTGACTGTAATTAAGAGGGTAAGTATAAGAGAATTTACCTCTTAAAGCTTGAAGGAAAGTGAAGAAAAAAGCTTGCACTCCTAGAAAACAATGGAGGTTTTTTTGAGTTGAAGAAAATGATCAAGTTTTTGTGAAGAGAAATGTGAAGGGCCGCCCCACTTGGTGGGCTTTTGGCCCACAAAATCCAACTTTTAGACATATTAGTCATTTAGGAAAAGATCAAGGGTGTTTTGGTCTTTTCCAAGTGTGAACTCGTTTCAGATATTTTTAGAACGTAATGATGACGGTGGTGAGTCATACAGCACATTTGTAATTTCATCAACTTTTAGGGACAAAATGGTCTTTTATCACCCTAAATATCTTAGATATTTTCAGAATTTCATAAATTTCTTAGATATTTTTAGAATGTCATAATGACTTGTGGTGAGTCATGATGGTGACTCACCCTCTGACTCATCGCACTCAGGTGACATGTATCCCTCGTCCGGTATCCGATTTTGTCTCTGCATGTTTGTTCTCGATTCCGTCGATTTCCCAATTTAGGTTTTACGCCCAAACAAAACATAATAACTTATTTATTTTGAAAATTTTCAAAATAACCAATATTATTGGAAATTCGATTTAAAACCTAACTATTTCGTTCACGAGTCAAAATTAGGTTTTCTGATCAGTAAAATCTTACTGTCAGTGAAAACGCAGACCGGGTTCCGTCTGAATTTTCAACCCAAAATTTAACCGTAACTCTCTACGATATTATAGAGTATAAATATGATCTTGATTTATTCAAAATCATTTTCTAAATCTCGGATAAATATAAACTTATTTATCTAAATTTCCGATCTTAGAAAACGGTAAAAATTCGGGTGTTATAGTATTAGCCTAAAAATTATTGTTTTATATATAATAGGGAGTATATAATTCCTATTTGATCATATTCCTTGTGATTAGATTGGGACAATCACTTACCTTTACCAAATATCCCTACAAACTCTTACATATACTAGTGACTTTAATTAGTATGATTAAGGACAATATTTTTTAATCTATACATCTTATTCCCACCTTTTTTCAAATACTGGCTTTAAGTGGTGGAATTTTTTTTACTGATATTCCCACCTTTGTCTTCAGCTCTACATCGGACTCTCGTCGCGATGAAGCTAGTCGAAGACCACCCTAAAAGTAGCAGACAAGAATAACACTTAAAAAAATAGAAATTAAAACAACAATTGAATCATTTTGTTTTTCTGCCTAAGAATTAGGAGTCCTTTGTTTACTGGGTAGATTTTTCCGTCTCCTTCCTTTTGGTCTCTGATATGCTCTTATAGCCGATCGTTATAATGCTTGCTGGCCCGTTACTATAATAAAGTAAATTCCTCCATCGTCAATAATCGTCGACTGGATCTTTATGGCTATGATCGTTGAGTTGACTTCCCCTATTTGAATTTGAACTACCGCTCATGGTTGAGCTGGCAGGGAGACTTGCCCTCGGTGGGTCCCTACTTGAAGACCTCCTGATCGGACTATTGGGCCTAAACACCAAAGTCGGGGCGGATTTGAGGTTCAACTTGAGCTATGCCGTAATAGGAGCCCCTGAACACCAAGCTATGCACAACGAAGAGACTTGTTTTAGACCTAAAATCAAAAGACGGCTCCGATCCGAGGTTCATCTCGGGTCATGCCGTAATGTTTTTCAAGGAAATCATTTCGTAAAAACAACACAATATTTTCTCGTATAAGTTACAATTTTATAAAAATAATAGGTGACAGATTTAATCAATAAAAGCTAATATTATTCTTTATTCTTTATAAAGTTGCACCGAAAGTTGGACGTGTGGCCCATTGTAACACCGAAAATTGACGGAAATGATTTGGCACAATTGTTATCATTCCAATGGTTTCCTTTGACGATATTTCTTTTGGAAAATGTTTTTTAACACTACTTTTGTCACTCTATATAGATATTATAAACTAATGTGAATATAGATAAATATTAATGTATATCATATTTTAAAGTGTAATAAATGTATTGTAAACAAATATGAAAAAGAGTTTGATTGCTATTCATTATCAATTTAAAGTTTTTTACATTATCAATCAATTAGAAATTATGGTATTAGTGACTTTTAAGATAGTTTAAATAAAAACCAATCATTTTTATTGATGTATCGATTTCTGATTGGTTGACGATGTAAAAAATTTTATACTGTCAATATATACAAATTAAATCCTACAAAAAAAAAATGGATCCATTAAGTATAAATTTGAATATTTAAATAATAAAGTTTGCTTGTTTTAATACGACTATAACTCCTCAACTATCTAAAAGAAAACAGTTTTGGATTAGTTTAACCACATTGGCAAAATCCAACTTGATATGCATTGTTTTCGGGTTACACGTGGGTAAGATAGGAACAACAGCACCACCTCTTACAAGCTAGTCGAGTCACGTGCACACATCAGGCCTTGGATATATAAGACACAATCGGACTCAACCTCAGTTAAACAAACCCACTGTCTTCAACTCTCAGCCTCTTTGTCTCGCTTTGCATTCTACACTGCTTTATATTCGGACACCCAACCCCCCCCAACCCATTGATCAAAAAATGATGATCTCAAACCTTCAAATTCCTCAATGGGACACCACTCAGTCTGATGGAGGAGCACCCTCCCCTTTCCCCTTCATTTCCAATAATGAGTTGGACACACACATAGTCGCTCATGAAGTTCTCGACATGCCCATCCATCATGTTTTCTCCACCGATCATTTCCGAATGTTCCAATTCAAGATCGGAAGCTGTCCACGTGCCAGGTCACATGACTGGACGGAATGTCCCTACGCCCATCCCGCCGAGAAGGCTCGCCGGAGAGACCCTCGCAAGTACCACTACTCAGGCACCCCCTGCCCAGAATTCCGCAAAGGGAACTGCATTAGAGGTGACTCATGCCACTTCGCTCACGGCGTCTTCGAATGCTGGCTTCACCCTTCTCGTTATAGGACCCAGCTCTGCAAGGACGGAACCTATTGCCGCCGTAAAGTGTGTTTCTTCGCTCACACGGCGGAGCAACTCCGTGTCTTGACTCATGGCTCAGGCGAAGGCTCACCCATTCGTCGTAATGCGGTTTTTGTTTCCTCACCCACTTCGGTGCTTAACTCTTCGTTGCTGTCTGATTCGCCACCCAGTTCGCCGGGATTGAACGCGATGAGCGTAGGTGAAATGGTGAGGCCAGTGCTTAATGTTGGACTTGATGAGGTGTCTTCTTCTTCGGGTTTGACCCGGGGATGGAGTGTCCGACCCGGGTTTTTGAAGCTTGAAGAAGAACGTGCTATGGTGAGGGTGGAATCGGGAAGAGAGATTAGAGCGAGAATGTATGCCAAGCTCAGCAGGGAGAACTCAACTCCTGTGCGAAGTGAGGGGGGATTTTCAGGTCCTATCCCTGATATTGGATGGATCTCGGAACTGGTGAAGTGAAAGTGGAAGTGAAACAAGTTATAGATAATTTGTGCATATAGCTAAGGTGTATAATGTAGTGCAGTGCAGTGCAGTGCAGTGGAATAAAATTCTATGTAGGTAGTTGACAAGCATGAGACAGCTTGGTCTGTTTTGTATGGCATTTGATTCTATTGTATCAATTGCAACTTGTTTTTCATCTTTTATGTTTAATGTCTCAAAGACACCGGATGAAAACGTGGAAGAATGATGTAATGTAATTATTTTTGCTTGGGACCTAAAATTCGAATAACTTGTAAGGGAAATATGTCTATCCTTTAACCCATGGGATTGCCCCATATTCTGCTTGTTTCTTGTTTGTTTCCTAGCCTCCTGCTTACATTTATGCCTAACAAATTGTTGTCTGCTCCGCTAAAATACGGGTCTTTGTCTTGAAAGCCCTGACCCTTCATATGTACTCTTTTGGGCACTTCTCCTGGATCCAAATTTTTATGCTCATACATTTCTTCTGATTTAGGATACTTTAGGTCATCCATCACACTCATTTATATGAAGGTGAACGGGAAGGCAGTCATCGTTCATCTTTCATAAATTTAGCGATTGCAATATTTGAATTCTGTATTACAAATGCAGCAGGGCCCAGTTTTGACACCGGAACACCTTTGCATAATGTAAATAGCACGCCCTGCAAAACCACTTTGACATCAAAATGTAAGGAGCCTCTGGAAATATGTGAAAACTCGGTTCCTCAATTAATTATGTTAGTACCAACGATTAACAAAGGTTAGAGAAAATAAAAGTTTAAAGTTTAGAGGAGGAGATTCTTTGAAAGTGTTAATTTCATAATAAAATATGTAGGATATCCTCATTAAAGACAAGAAAATAAATAAAGGGTTAAATATGTTTCTGGTCCAAGTGAATTTTGGTTTTTGGTCTCTGTAAATTTTTTTTTTGGTTTTTGTCCCTCTCATCCCAAGTAATACCCAATGACCTCTTTGATATCATCTTAGTATATGATTCCCCTAAAATTTTTTTTAGACCCTAAAAAGAATTATATTTATCTATCCTAAAATGAATGCTAAGGATTAAAAAAGGTGATATTAAATTTTAGAGGGATGAAAATAAAAAAAATAATTTATAAGGATCAAAACCAAAATTGCCTCATTTTATAAGAACCAAAATTAGTAATTTGGTATTTTAGAGGGATGAAAAATATTTTATAGGGATCAAAACCAAAATCCGCTCATTTTTTAGGGACTAAAAACATATTTGACCCATAAATAAATTATGATAGTGATGAGGAATAACTAATAAAATTAGAAAAATATTAATGAATGTCCTACGGATATTGATTAATGAACTAAGTAAAGAAAGTTTTTATTGAGGATTGATGTATTTAATATTTGAAGAAGAGATATACTTTATTTTCAATGAAAACTTATTTTTTTGGACTTTCTTAAATAATATTCTTAAGACACTCATTACCATCACACATGAAATTAATATGAAAGATTGAGCATAAAAAAAAAATATTATGAAAGATTTATCTCTAACACTAATTGCTTGTAATATTAAATGCACTAGGGTTTAGCTAACGAGTGACGAGGCCGTCCTTATCTTTATTCCAAAAAGAATTTTATAATTTGGCCCTTTGGCCCCACTTGTAGTTGGTACTTGACTTCTTCTTTAATATATTAAAGAAGTAAATAAAATAAAATAATGCTTAGAAGTATCTTTATGATATTAGTTAAAAAATTAATAAAAAAAATTTTATATTAATAAATGATGTATTTAATATATTAAAAAATATTATATTTAAAATCCTAATAAAAAAAATTTGATCCTTTAAACAATTTTTTTAAAACATTCGTTAAAAAATCCCAATAAAATAATAGTATCAATAATACTAACTAGTATGTGTGGATGTGAAAATCTTGAGAGTTGGAAGAGACCGAGCGTGGCCAAAGGTGAACCCCCATTCCCATTGGCCATTGCTTTAGGGGACACATTGAGTTTAATCACAGCAAAACGCGATTGTTTTAATTTAGAGTAATCATCCAAATTGATCATTCATAATATTTTGATCTGTAAGAAATAAAAATATTAATTTGATCCTTAAAAATATAAAATATAAGTCAAATTGATCCATTTTAGGATAACTTTTAGGGACATTTTAGTCTCTATCAGGGACTATTTTGATTCGTATTTTACATTCTTGAGCACCAAATTGATATTTTTCATTTCTCAGCAATCAAAATGTTATCAATGTTTTTTATCGAGAACCAATTTGGATATTTCTCTTTAATTTAACAGAAAGAAAACTGTTTTTTATAATTAAACATAAGTTTAATTTTGATTCATAGTGTAAAGTTTTTATACTATCAAACCAATTCAAAAGTGATTTTTAAGGTAATTAGGAAAAGACTTAATTATTTTTAATGATGTGATAATTTATAATTTGTTGACGGTATAATTTTTTTTTATATTGACAATATATACCAATTAAATCATTAATATTATATCTAATAATGATATTACATTCTAATATTAGTATGAATAAATATCCAAATATATTATATTTCAAAATAAAATAAATGTACTTATACCAATGTAATTTTTTATTTAATGTCACATCCTAAATATTTATAAGACAAATCCTAATTAGTTAATTTCCTCATGGTGTTGGTAAGGAAATTAAAAAAATCAAATTTGTATTAGAAGATGATATATTTAATATATTGAAAAGTTATATTTTTAGTTTTTAAATGAAAACCTGTATTTCCTTAGACAAATGTTAAATAGTGTCTAAAAGCATTCATTAAAGAATAAAAAAATTATTAAAAAGATTGTATTTGATATATCAAAAATATTGTATTAATTTTGGAAGATTTTGTGGTAGCTATTGGGTAATTTACCCTCACCTATCAGGTCAATCAGATGGTGAGAATTTAGTCTCATGTAATCTTGACATGACTCATTTAATTAAAGTGATACATTTAAATTGGACATAGAATATCCAAACCCTATACTTTTTAAATGTACTATAGCAACACCCATTTACTTTTTCAACTTAAACTTGCACCTTTTTTATTTTTTAATGAGGTGCTGATGGATTAGGAAGACTTTTCTTAATTTCTAAACAACATAGTTATAGACCAACATCTAATAGTTCAAGTGATACGGAGTTTGGTTTTCTTTAAACAAAATTTCAGGTTCGAGTTTTGTGAACCCAAAAATAGGTGCAGAAAGAGCTTTGTCCCCCTTAAATAGATATTTCAGACTTAGGCTCTGTTTGTAAAAAATGTCTGATAAACTAGTTTATAATTGATAAACTAAATTTTATCTGAAAGTTTATAACTGATAGTTGATAGCTGAAAATGTAACTGATTGAATTTGAAGTATTTGATAAAATTAGCTGTTGAACTAGTTTATAAATATAAAATGGCATATCTATCACAAACATAATAAAGTAAGAATTTTATTAAATAAATTAGGATAAAAATGAAAGAAAAGTCAATAAGCCATAAACTAATGAGACAAACTTATTTATCAAACATCTCTATTTCAATCAAATAAATTTATAAATTAATCCAATAAATTATAAGCTAACATATTTAATTTATGAAATAGAACCTTGATCGAATTAGTTAAAATCCCACATATTTTTGGGACAGCGAGTGTCTAAAAAAACAAAACAAAATATTCATAGGACACAACATCCATATTTAAATAATGTAATTAAAAAAAACTAGGAGTGGGGGACAGAAGGAGGGATGGCAGCTCGACATGTTTGCATTGATTACTACCGCGAGGCAAAAGTATATAAATGAAAGACAAGATAAAGTGGAAGGTACTGATCAAAAAAAGATAAAGTGGAAGGTAGTTTCTCGATTCGGTCGTAGACTCGTAGTTGATGGACGTCTACAAGAGGAAATTATTACAGCTAAAGTCCTATATTTATCGTGGAGAAATTTGATTTGATATTTGTTTAAAAAAAAAAATTGATTTGATATCGGATTTTAGTTAGTTAGTTTTATTTTATTTTATTTATAATTATAAAATATTCGTTGTATTTTATTTTTAAAACCTTGTAAGAAAACTGAAAAAAAATTTAAAATATTTTTCAACTTTTTTCTACAAAAGTTTAATGACAATAAACAAAGAAAAATTCTGAGATTTTTTAATTAATCATAACAACTTTAAATAAAATAAAAACATACAAATCACCACTTAGAACCACATTCACTCATGAATTTTTAAGGATTTAGAAATGTTAACAACATTAGTTCTTAATAAAGGATAAGAAACATTGGTCCCTCACAAAGATTCATATATCCAACATCATTTTAATTTTTTGACAACAATCTGTTCCCCTTTGATGAATTTGGATATTTACTAAAAAATTACTATATCATAACTGGATGTATTGAGTTAATAAATTGGTATGTTATTTTTTTTTTCAAAAAGTTATAAGCCAACACAGGTTGGATAAGTACAGGTTATAGTTTCAGTGATAAGAACAAGTGTGAATACAAGTTTCTTCGGTGCCAACCCTATGCTTAATAGCTGTCAATAGAGCTGGGTGGATCCACGGATAATTCGTTTAATGCACAATCTATACGGGTTTGGATTAGATAAATCATAGAATAATTTAAACACAAGCTTTTTCAGTCTGATCAGTTTAATCAATCCGACTTGATCCGCAGATTCATGAACTAGTCCATGAACCACTAAAAAAATTTTTAAACAAAAAACAGCCACCTTACGAAAGGAGGCAGTCCATACCCATTTATCATTTTGAGTTTTTTGACCTAACCTAATCTTCTCTCCTTCTATTGCTCGTCATTATTCACTAATAATAATAATAATTAATTACAGTACTTAATCAAGATCAATTAAAACCTCTGAGTCTCTGAATGTTGCCCTCGACTCGCCGTGAAGCGCAGATTGAATTGCTTATAGATTTATAGCAAAAGTTTGATTGTATCAATAGCTACCCGTAAAGCTGCGCAGTCACTTAATAAATAATAATGGATGTATGCACTGATGCACAAGATTGTAAATTCCGAATTTTCATAATGGTATTGTTCTGTATTACTGAATTTGCGAATTTTACATCAATCTTGGGGTGTTTAATATCTGTTATTGATCTTTGTAGGTATTTTGAAATTTAATTCAAATTTGCAATACTGTTATTATAAAGACAAAAAAAAATGTATTTATTGATGAGTCCTTGGACCAGTTAGCTTGCGGATTTTGCGGACTGGACGCTGACTATATAATTACAGGTTCATTTATTTGGCGGATTTGTCTGTTCTGTTTAAGTGCAGATTAATACGGTCTGAACTTAAACGAATCGGACTGGCCCGTATATCTAGCTCTAGTTGTCAATGTGAGTCAAGTTTGCTCACTCAGATTGGCTCATAGTGGACCGAGGAAAAAAATGAGGGGAATGGATTCTCTCATGTTGAATTTTCACTTGGATTCTTTCATGTTGAAATCCTTACCCTTAAAATATTCATAAAATAAGTTAGACTGGATTAGTTCACTTTAATGGCAAGTTAGATTTTGGTGAGTCCCACTCAATCCACCACCGAGTTAATAGGTTAAATAGGTTAGTTTCCAAAAATTTTAAAAAATAAAATAAAAACAGAAAAAAGCCAAAATAGAATTTATAAAATACGTAAGATATAAAATACTTTGTTTGCTTACACTCTTCAATTGAAATACTCAAAAAACTGAAATGCTGCTTTTTCATGTTCATATGTCATTGCTGTTTGTTTGCATGTTGTTCGTGACTTCATAACATATGTGTCAGATATATACAAGTTGCAGAATTGTTTCAACCTTTACGGTGAACAATTAGACATGGTGCCCACTGAAGCATATTGATCACAATATAATGGAGAAACCATGCGCCAAATTCTAGAAATGCGGAGCGATCAACATGGTCGTTCAAAATCTACCCGCATTCGTACTGAGATAAATCACGAGGAAAAAAGTCACCCAAAAAGATGTGAATTGTGTCGGAATGAGGGTCATAACAGGAATAATTGTCCTTACCATGCTGAAATATTCACGTAACCCTAGAAATTTTATTTCAATGTATTTTCTATAATAATCTTATAATAAATTATTAATTAATGTTTCAATTATAAATTTAATTTTTTTAATCTTTTAATTAACATCATAAATAATAATGTTATTTAAAAAAATAATTATTTAATTATTTTTTAACAATAAATTCATTAATTAAAAAAAAATAATTACAAAACCAAACAAAAAAAATAAAGAAGGGAAGTCGACACCCAAGCCAACTTCCCTTAAACATAAAAAAAAACATATTAGAAGGGAAATCGATACATAATTGCCAAAATCGACTTTCCTATTAGATGCAAAAAATTGGATAATTTGGTACATAATTGGAAAAATGGGGTATTTAGAAATTTTTTTGGGCTATTCGAAAAAAAAAAAAACGAGTGAAGGGGGAGGAAAATTGCTAAGAAAAAAAAAGAGAGGATTTCTTATGTTTTTTATTTATTTATTATTGTTTCTTATGATTTTGAAATGTGGACCGATGGGTACACGGTGGTGGTTTCCTTTTTGGTCCAATTTTTTTTTTTTTTTTTGTGAACATATTTAGTTTATATGCTTTGTTTTAGTTTACATATTTGAAATATGATATGTTGAGCGCAGAGGTTTACACTTTATTTGGTAAGATGAAAAAATAGAGGGACAGAAAAAAAAGGAAAAATCATTTTTTCTTTGTTAGGATCGGAGGAAAAGTGAAAGGAAGGGAAAAAAATATGTGAGGTTCATTCCAAAATTTTTTTTTTCAATATTTGAGAGGAAAATACGAAAATCGAGGGATCAATCATTTTTTTGAATAAAAATATCAAAAAACTTATTCTTTTATTTATTTAAATATTATTATGTGAAAATATTTATTTCATTTCACAAATATATTTTTTCTGTCCTCTCACTTTCTATTCAATTAAATAAGAAGAGAGAAAAGTTTTAGTTTTCTTTTCTTTCATTTTCTCTTATACCAAACAACTAAACAATTCTCTCATTTTCATTTCTTTTCTTTCCTTCTCCATTTTTTCCTCTCAATTTCTCTCATGCAACCCTACAAAGTGTTATGGTTTTCTTACGTAGAATGTTGGTGGAAAACTTAAAGGAAAAAAATCTCGGGTTCAGACGATTACGTTGTTGGGTTCTTCTTATTTGAGCTATTATTTTTATTTTTAAGTTAAAGTAATAATTTGGTTTCTATATATGATACAAATTCTTCATTTAATCCCTAAATATAAAAAATTTGGAAATGAGTCCCAACATATGTAAATATTAGCAAATTCGGTCATCATATATGCAAACCTTAGCAAATTCGTCTCTGTCATCAACAAATTGGACCTTATACATGACACAAATTTTTGATTTGATCCCTAAGTATGAAAAAAATTTAAATCGATTATTATATGTGTAATCGATAATAATTTTGTCCCTACCATCTACCAAGGAGTTCGAATCCAACTAAATATTTGTTTTGTATTGAATATTTTTTATATATTATATTAATATATTTCTTTTATTGAGATTAAAAATTATATAATTTGGTCCGTAAATGATTATATATTCTGAAATTATCTAAGTTGACTCTCAATAGAAGAAATAGATTGATATAATATATAAAAGATAATCAATACCAAAAGAATCTTTAGTTGGGTCCGAGCTCTTTGACAGAAGATAGGGACAAACGTATTATCGATTGTACATACAGAGACTAATTTAATTTTTTTTCTAGGTTTATGGACCAAATCAAAAATTTGTGTCATGTATAAGGACTAATTTGCTAATGACAAAGACTAATTTACTAATATTTGTCCATATAAGAATCGAATTTGTTAACTTACATATGTAAAGACTCGCTTTCAATTTTTTTACGTATCAACTTATTACTTTAACCTTATTTTTACAAATTTTAGAGCTTAGATTCACAAATGAGCTTTAAAAATCTTTTTTTTTATTTTTAGAATGCTTTTTGTTGAAGGGATTACTCTTCAAATATGAAAGAAAAAATCCTTATACACGAAAAAACAATAATACAGTCCGTCTCATTCGTTTGTCATTGACAACTTGCTAGTGCTTATCCATATATGTCATTTTTTTTCCTAGAAGCGTTGCTAATAAAAATAATTTTCCTCCCTCAAATCAAGCAACCATTGATGGTGACGTTTTTTATGGTGCAACTCGAGGGTGATCCAATTTATCACGACCGTTGATTTGTTGAGAAAATCAAATTATTGGTAATAAGGATATAACCGTTAACGTTTTTTTTCTGTTGCGGTGATATAACCATTAACTGGAACAATAGATTAAAATGAAAAATTCATATTATTTTAAAAGCCCCTCATGTTAATTATGATAGAAAGTCTCATCTTTTACGTATTTATACAAGAAAGCCCATCCTATTTGTTTGACATTCCGGAACGGGCTTTAATTTTCATATCCTCGTATTCAATTTCAAATTCCCTTTAACCCATCAAAATTAACAACTCACCCTCCATTGTAAGCTTTTCACGTATATTTTTTTCGGGTTTGCGATTGCTCCCATATGAAACCACACGGGATGGAAATGATTACACCCCCGTGTGATAGTATACGATAGTGTATATAAAAGTCAAATACAGTACCGTATATCATCATACGGGTGAATTTAAATATGAAACAACCGTATAATCACATACGGTAGTGTAATAATTTTGCTAACTATACCACCGTATGGAATCATAAGTGTGTAACAATTGTATAGCAAACCCGTATGATGATATGCAGTTGGTCGTTTTAAAATTTTGTAACGCCACTGTATGGAATCATATGGTAGGTTGATGTTTTAGCCAACCGTATGATACCATACAGTAGTGTACTAATAAAAATGGTATAGACTACTGTATGGAATCATACTGATGGATAAATTTGATATACAACCGTATAATTCTATTCGGTAGTATATTTTTCTTCCAAAATATACGTACCGTATGAAACTATACTGTAGTTTATATATTTAAATAAAACTACAGTATAATTATATACGGTGGATTATTTATGAACATCAACTACCATATGATTGCATACAGTTGCCTATTTATATAACTTTACACGATTGTATGATTATATAAGGTTGTTTGTTTACTTAAACTAGTATATGGCTATACACGATAGTTTAGTAAACAAGTTCTCATGTAATTATATATGGTAGCTTAAACTTTTAAACAAACTATCGTATTTGATTATATGATAGTCTATTTATTTAAACAAACTATTATATATTTCTATACGATTGTTCATTTATTTAAACTATCATATATAATCATACAGAAAAATGCGGTAAAAAAATAATAATTTTGAATTTTTAAAAATTAAGGATATAAAAATTAATTTTTTGGATATAAAAATTAAAGTCCTTCCCGAACCCCATCGAGGTTTCACCTCCCCATTGTGACCGCTGAAACTAGTACCAAGATTATTCAACTCATTATTCTAGCCACCAACATCATTTCAACTCAAATATGGTCAACACATTAACTTAGAAGTCACCTCCAAATACCTGCAAATCAACACCAAATTAAAAATATGGTCAGTTTTATGGTAGTGCAGTAGTGTCCATTTTTTCATCATTGGATGTGCATACTTTTGGAATGAATGGTGATAAAGCCGTTACCTGATAATTGTCAAAACTTTGGATATGCAGGCATGAATTACTTTTAAAATTTATGAAACAAGTTACTGCAAAGTATATTATTTATATATTAGTCCCTCTTATAAATTATGAGAAAATATTTATGGATGTTGATATTTATTTAATAATCACTTGACATTTGTAAATAAAAAACCTTTTCTACTTTAGGGTGAAAGAAATCAACCAATTGATCTCCTAATGAAGAGCTAGGTATATAAAAGAAAATGATAATTCTCATTCAATTTCGTTTAAAAAAAAATAAAAATTAAACAACAATTGGATAAATAGAATAAAAATAAAAATGAACCAAATCAATCAGTTGAACATGGAACCAATTAAGCCATAAATTAATCATAATTTTAATTTAATAATAATTAATCACAATTTAGGTACAAATTTAATCAATTGAACTAATCAAATCATGAATTAACCCCTAAATGACACAGACCCAAATCTACTGCCTCAACTCCTTTCGAAGCTTCTGAGAGAACAACTTGCAAGCATCCATGCTCAAATCCATGGCAGGGGCAAGGGCAACGAAAGCTATCGCATCCTCGGCATCCACCGCATATTCGCCTCGCTCCACCGCATCTAGTATCCGCATCGTCAGCGTCAGCCGCTACAGTCCGCACACCGACATGCCGCCGTGAGTTACGCCTACACCATCCACCACGACTATCACGCGGGACGAAACGCCTCCCAGTCGTCCAGACACCCCCGTCAACACCACTCAGTTCAATTTCGGATCTGCGCGTCTCTAGTCCACACCAGAATTCAAGTTTTTGGTTCCTTGGTGTTTCACGATTTGCAAGGTCTCAACGTCTTTCTTTTCTTGCTCTTCTGTATGGTAGAAGAGTCCCCTTGAAGAAGGGGCTCATTGATTGTGGAGTGAGGGTGGATATGAAATTATTAACTCTAATCTAATTTTGTATAAGATCCTTGGACAATATTTGCAAAAATACCTGTCAACTAGTTATATTTAACATTAAGTCCCAAACTCACCTTTTGTAAATAGTCAACAATCTGCATCACAACAAATCCAAGGGTGAAAAAATGAGCACCACTGGTGGTGCCCATTTGAAGGGCACTACCATAAAACTGACCTAAAAATATAGCGGCGGAACCTTACATGTTAGTGACAAGTTCTCTTCCTATAACTTAAGAAAAAAAATTGAAACTCATTTGTCCAACCTTGACCCAAGAACTTCAGATCTTCAAATACAACACATTCATTCCAAATCAGAACACCCGCAGACCAGACAGCCAAATCTACTCACAATCTCTGTTAGCAACGTCCTCACTGCCCCATTGCTCAACCACCGTCGTCAGCAACTCGATAACCACTACCGCTCCCATATATGTTTGATTTAAAGGGAAGTTGCCAACCCAAATGACAACTTGTATGGAAAATGATTTTTTTTTTTATGTAACCATGCAGATGTACACAATTTGTGTGTTTTTAAAAAAAAATAATAATAGAAGTTGCTAAGGGGTTAGAAAGTTTGCATGTGATTAAAAAACTGCTTTAAGAAAAAACATATTCTTTCCTAAATAAGCTCTCAAGATTCATTGTTTCGTACATTGGCCATTGCTGCCTACCTTTGCTTCCATTGGCACAGAACAGATAACATCCCACTCAGTCTCCCAACGAATGACGAATGCGAATTTCATCGAATCAACTTTATTTGGTGCTTTTCACAGTCACTCATTTTAAGATCCCCCATGGAGCTAAAAGGGAAACGTGGGAATGACTTTCAACCATCATAGACCAATAGGTGGATTTTAAAATGCTCCAATAACCTCTTCTTTAGTTAACACAACCTTTTAGGACGTTAATTAATTACCATTTTAATCTATAATAATACATTAACTAATCAAAAATATAACTAAATTCAATTAAATTAATTTAAACTGAGATTTGCTAACTAGTCTTCTTATCGCACTAGGTAAAAATATTAATAACGACCAATGGTCACTTTTTTGTGTTTTTAATATATCATTTTGTTTTGTAGCTTCCAAGTTCAACAATTTGAACGTGATTCTGCTCACTTTCACCGCTAACCCAAACGTGCTAATAAACTTTTTGTTATTCCAATTAACGACCAATGGCCTTGATCAACATCGCCTACTACCCCACCTATTTCTACTTGGTTTCACTTGGGTCATTCCACCAAGGTCATCTCCCATGGATATTCTTAGCGGGTTCTTAAAAAGTGAATTCTCTAGTATCTAGAAAATCGAAAGGTAAAAGTTATCATGTCCAATCAAAATATATCAACTCAATTAAAAGAATCAAGTTAGTTGGTCATATTAAATGATTTTCACCATCTGATTAGACCACATAAGGAGGGTAAACTTCTACGATTTTACCCTTCCGTTTTCTGGGTATCAGAGAATTCACCATATTTTTAAGGTGAATTCTGTGGTACCCAGAAAGCGGAAAGGTAAAAATTTATCATGCTTAGATGGCCAAATCAGGTGATGAGAACCATTTGACATGACCCACTAATTTGATTCATTTAATTGAGGTGATAAATTCTAAATGAGTAGAGTAACTTTTATGCTTCCGTTTTCTGGGTATCAAAGAATTCACCTATTTTTAAAACTGGACCAGTCGTTAACTCGGTGAAGGTATATTGGTTCACGGTTCATTGGTTCAACCGTAATCGAACTGATTATAACTATATCTATATTTTTAATTTTATATAATATATTAAATAATTAACTAAAAAATTAAACTAATAAATTTTTAATATATGTTTCAAGAAAAATGGTGCAACGTGGGGTCTAACTGCAAACCCACCCGCCTGGCACATTTGTAGCCATTCAAGGAAAATAGTGCCGCAACGAATCGTGATTCACTGCAGTTGGTGTGTCCCTGCAGTCCCTGAAGTCAGATTAATATGCAACATCTAAGAATTAAACACTACCGGATCCGATAGCTTTAAATAAATAAACCGTATAAATCTAAAGCGTTGAAAGAATCGAACGATGCATATTAGTATCACTTCAGTGACGGCAGGGGTACCAACTGCAGTGAATCAGTCACATAACTCTCACCATTGGATTTATTCTCACTCTTCTTCATTGTTGTTGATTTGTTTTCTCCAAAAATAGAAAAAAAAATGGAAGTAGAGAGAGAAAGAGATGGTTGACTGCAGCTAATCGAATTCCATGCTGGATGTTGCAGGATTGTGACTGCAGCAACTACAGGAACCTTCAACTACAATGAATCCAAGTCCCACCCAGCACCCAAAAATGTCCCTCCTTCTCAAATTGGAGAGGTGATAGAAGCATCCGAAATGGTGCAGCACCTTCCTTTCCTTTGACAGAAGCACCATTTTCACTCACGCTGCTTGATGCTTGATTGCAGGTTTAATACCCAAAGAACGAGAAGGGACCTACAATCAAAAATGGAAGAAATAAAAAAGGAAAAACCTCTTGCTCTACTCTCCTGGTTTCGATGTACCATCAGAAGCAGGTTTAGGCGTTTACATTTTCACCCTCCTTTTCCTATTGCACAGTTCATGATGCAGCAAATTAAAGCATCATTGGAGAAGAAGTCTTGTACTATTTTTAACGCTTCTGTGGTGTCTTCACTTGAAAGAGTTGGTGGTGGATTTATCGTGGGAACATGAATGAACGTGAGCGCGTTGCAGCATCTAAAGGAGCATAAAATGCTTCCATTTCTATCTCATCGATAAAGAGATCAAAGAATCGAGCAAGGCATCAGGCTCAACAACAATTGCTACCACGAAAGGAACTAGAAGCAGTAACGTGCAGGTGAAGCAGAGAGTGTCTTGATGCTAGATAAATAAGTTCCACATTGGTGTGACTGAGTGTAGTAGTAGGAAAAGAGAGCTGTTAATATAAAGTGTATGACATCAAACAATATTTTTACCTGGAATTATAGCAAATATATATATATATATATATATATATATATATATATATATATATATATATAATATAATATAATATAATATAATATAATTGGATTGGGTTGGTCTAAACCTTGGTCCAAACTGGTGTAGTTTTTTTTATTTAAAACAACCAGTGTTTTTTTGAACTGTTTAAGTGTTTGTTTGGCTTGGATCAATTCCAACGCAAACGGCAAAATGTAGTGTCCTGGGGCACTTCAATCAATGAGAGTTCAAACGTGATTTCTCCTTGAAACAAATGGGCCTAAAATCGGGTGAACCATCGATTTTTACTGGTTTGCCCGATGCAAGATCGGCTCCATCGATTCTTTTAATAAACGGTTTTCTGGGTTATTTGGACTGAACGATAGATCGGTTTCCGATTCAACTAGTTGAACCATCCAGTCTGATCCAGTTTTAATAACCATGTAACAACTGATTCTTACAACCACCACCATTGGCTGAAATTGAGCTGGAAGTTTTTAATAAGAACGGTTCTTATGGAACAATGAGGTTCTTAGACCATCTCCATCGCTGGTTGCTAAAGGTGTTCTTAAACATAAGGAATCATTCCTTATTTAGTTTGTGCATTGGAGCTTCCTGATGTGGCATGGTTCTTAATAGAAACTTAAGCAATGTTCCTTGTATAGAAATGGTTCCTTATATTGCTTACCAATAAAAAATTATTTCCAACACCAGAATCAAGGAACAAAATGGGAGGGAAAAATCAACCAGAATACCCAACTTCTATCAACAAAAATACCCAGAAGAATCAGCATATAAGCATCCGAAAATCAAATAGAGAATTCAAAGAGGCCCAGAAGTCCAGCAAGCAAATACAATCCTCCCTCTCTGAGAAACCCTATCACAGCTGCTAGATGCACTCTCCCTCTTCCTCTCCCTAGTTGCCAGTCGCCCTCATCTCCGCCTCTCCCTGCACCGTCGAGCTCTCCGCCTCTCCCTTGTGTCGCTGCTCTTCTCACTTCCCTGAAACGGTTTTGTCTTCGTCCCTGAAAGGCTGAAACGCTCTTCATTCACCGCCTCTCAACGATTCCTCTGCTCTCCCCCTGAAACACTCTTCGTCCGCCGCTTTGCTCAACTCTCTTCCCAATCGTCGCCGTCCCTGAACGGCTTCTCTCTGCGCTCTTTGATTGGCTGTGCTATTGTTAACATGTTTTATTTGTTTTAGTGTTTTTGTGCTGGATTGGATGTGCTACTGTATTGTATTACAATTCATGCCTTTGATGTTAAATCTCAGATATGATAGAGAACGTATACAGGTAGAGATTTAATTTTTTTGGATTTTTTTTAAATTTAAAGTGAGTCAACTCGTTTAACCCACCAACCTGGGGTGGGTCAAGTCGAGTTGACTATTTCATGGCTCACCAAAAAGTGGGCCGGGTTGTGTTGGCCCGTATTTTGCTCAACCATTGATGGGACCCAGGTGAGCCGGGTTGGTCCGTATTGACAGCTCTAAACCAAATCAATAGATGATCAGAAGTCAGTAGCAGTCAATGGTATGTTGTATACACAATCAAAAGTAACAGATTTTCTCACCTCTAGCAGCGAGTGGCTTCTTCTCTTCTTTCGAGCAAATTGGCGTGGTGACGTTTTTGAGTTTGAGAATGACAATGACATGGGGAGATTGAAGACAATAAAGGAAATGGATGTATACAATTAGGGCTCCTATTTTAGAATGGGAATGAGAATGAAAAAAAAAAAGAGGAGTCCAAAAGACGCCAAGTAGTAAGGAGTAAGCTTATTGTCGAATTAAAATATATTTTTTGTACAATAAATTTATTATTTTAAAATACATTTTATCTTAATATTACTATATATAAATATTCTTTGGTATAGATTATATTTTTTTATTATATATATATATATATATATATATATATATATATATATATATATATATATATAAACAGGTTGACCTGACAGGCCTAATAGCCTTTTTTATAGGCCTAAGCCTGACCTATTTATGTAAATAGGTTTTTAAAAAAGGTTGAGCATAGCCTTTTTACTAAACAGGCCAGGTCAGGTCAGGCCTTAAGCAGGCTGGGTCATAAGTCCCTATCGGACGACCTGACCTATTCGAACCTCTAGATTGAGAGAATGAAAAACTAAAAGAGAAAGGGAATCGGCGAATGTGAAGAGAAACAGATGAGAATGGGGATGCTTCTAGAGAAGAGAAATAAAAAGGGAATGGGGAATGTGAAATTAAAATTAAAATTAATAGCCAAAAGATTGTATTTATTTTTGCTTATTTATTTTCTAAAATCAAAATATATGAAACTAATAATTTAATTTGAAATAAAAATAAATTTAAATAAAATTATAAAGATGTGAGGTCAATTGTGGGACATACTAAAAGTAAATTAAAAATTCAAAGATGCTTCTATAAAAGTTAAGTTAATTGTAGGACCACTAAAAGTAAATTAAAAACTCAAGTTGGGTTATACCATAAGAGTGAAAACTAGAGGGAGTTCTTAAATCCGATGTGATATTGTAGGATCCACTAAAAGTGAGTTAAGAACCAAAATGGGTTTTATCGTTGGAGTTTTTCCTCGGAACCCACCGCCATCTCCCTCAGAACCCATATCGGCTCCCCGCCATCATGCAAGTGGTGCGGCCCGGCGGAGGTTTCAAGATCTAGAGTCGTGTAATTTTTTTCTTCACTGTTTTTTGTGATCTATGTTTTGGATTTGTTTTCTTAATTTTTCTTTCTCAAATTGTAGTTTTTTACCCTCCTCTTTTGTTGAAAAATGTTTTTTTTTTAATATTAAGCAATCCTTACTTGTAACTTAAATTTAACCAATTCCAGATGTCATGTAAATATGCTCCAATGGAAAAAAAAAAAAAACAAGAAACCATTGGTTCGAGCTAAGAAACTCCATAAACAATTGCAAGTGTATTTGGTTTTCAGTTTTTAATGACAAAATTAAGTTTGAATTAACAATCCTATAATTTTTTTATCATCTAATATGAAAGCAAAAATTTTCTCGATTGATCAAACGTGCATCCGAGATGTTCAAAGGCACGGACAAGAATTTCGAGCGACACAGCAAAGTCATCCCGCAGTCAAAGTTATTCTTTTCTTTGTTCTAATTTCACTCACAGGATATGAAGATGGGCGAAAAATATTTAAATGAAACTTTAGGATACTATATGTCTATAGCTAATATATATTTCATAAAATAGAATGAAATACTTCACCTTTTTTTTTTTATGAAGAAATACTTCACCCTTTGCATCACCAAACACAATAAGAATATTACAACATATTAAACGATTTTCTTTATTATTCCGTAAGAGGATGAAGATATTTTGATCTCACTATTAAAAGAATGAACATGAACCACAACTGGAGAATACTGATTAGGTATTAAGAAAATAAAGTACTGGTTAGATGTCAATTTGCCGCTTAACGTACAATTAAAGAAAAAAATTAGGCAGTTTTCCCCAATTTGGGGGCGTCTGGAAGTAATAGTTGGGGGATTTATCATGTGAAAGAAAAAATAAATAAATAAATATATCAGCAAGTTTAATTAAGATTTATGAAATTCGAGTTGTTTGATGATGTTTCAGTGTTTCACATTGTAAGCAAGAACAAAAGACGAACAAAAAAGTAAAAAAGTGATATATTTAAAAGTAAGTACCCTTGAATGTAATTATCCAGAAAGATAAATGAAAAATATGATAAGATTAGGACAAAAAATATCCAGATAATAAACATATAGTGCAAAGAAAGGAGTTTCTAGTTTCTAGTTCTATTTTGTTAAAAAAAAAAACATATGTTTGTAGTTCTATCCAAAGGGACCCACAGAGTCCGCACTTTTCTCTTTCCCTTTTGTAATTGTAAAGTTCATCCTCTTCTCTTCTCTACTCCGAAGTCTAAACACAACACAATTTCTCACCTCATATCTCATATTTTCTCGTATGTTCTTTTTTCTCTCCCTTCGAATTGGTTCCCATTTCTCTGTCCCCCCACACAAACATCATCCTTTTTTGCTCCGAAATTCTCGTCTTCTTCCTGCTCTTTTCCGCCATTGATTTTTCCCACACAGCAAGTACTTGTGCTCTGACCCGGTCCCCTCCCCTTCCTCTTCTGGACAATTCCTTCCATTTCCTTCTTAGAAACCCACTCTTCCACAAAGCTCTCTTCGGATTTCGAAGCTCCACTAGTCTTAGGAATTCCCTTAGCTAATTTGTCGTTTTTTTTTTTTTTTAATTTTAAATTTTTTTTTTCTCTTGCACTTTGATCATTTTTTAAGTTTTTGCAAGTTGTGAGCAAGATCGAGTTTATATTCATAGATGAGCCCAGTACCCAATTGGAAAAGTTGAGATTTTGTATCATATCGAGAAGGTGGGTTGGATTCATTCGTTTAGGTTTGTTTGGTTGGAGCTTCAAGATTAAGATTTGATTGTGTTTGCCTCGGTGGGAGGATTGATTTATGTTTGTGGATTGGAGTATCATCATGCTTTGGCAGTGTGTTTGCAATTTA
This sequence comes from Ammopiptanthus mongolicus, assembly GCA_039655645.1. Lineage (NCBI taxonomy): Eukaryota > Viridiplantae > Streptophyta > Magnoliopsida > Fabales > Fabaceae > Ammopiptanthus > Ammopiptanthus mongolicus. Next base: position 5,877,339 of record CM077345.1, read on the forward strand.
ACATAAAAATAGAAAAAGGGAGGGTTTTGTTATTTTAGGAAGACTAATAGGATGAAGAGAGGGAAGGATGATGAGAAGGTGATAGGGCCAATGTTCCCTAGACTCCATGTCAATGATACGGAGAAAGGAGGGCCAAGAGCACCACCAAGGAATAAGATGGCCCTCTATGAACAGTTTAGTATTCCCTCTCAAAGATTCAACCCTGGCTCTCTGCCACTTAACCCAAATAATTCTAGTAATACTGCTCCCCCAGCATCCTCAAGCCAGGTATTTTTTCGATTCTGTGGCTGGTTTGCTTATACTCCTAATTATTTATTATTAGTATTGTTATTAGTTCATAAACTTGTAAGTGTTGCACTTGATTAGTTCCTTTCAGCATCAGATTAGTTTAATTTGGCAATTAGTGATACTTAACGTTATATGTTCCAACTAATAGTTTTTATTTTCATAGTTTTGTGTGTGTGTGTGTGTGTGTATTAAGAAATAGTTGTTTTCCTTACTAAATATCTGGATTAACATATTTTATAGGGGACTGGCCCCGAGAGAAATTATGTTTACCCTGTTCATTTGCCTCCACAAACACCTACTTGTCGAACTGAAAAATATACTTCTCGCCAGTCGGATGGGGCAAATGTTAATGCTCCGTTTGTACAATTTGAACCGACAAAGAAGGTAGATGAAGATGACTTTACAGTTCCTGTATACATTCGTTCAAGGATCGGTCAATGTAATGATAAAAATCTCGAGAGTTTCGATAGGAAAAAACTCGCTCCTAAGGGGTCTAGGTATATTGGTTGTTCAATAGCAGCGCAAAATGATTTTGAAAGGGATCTAAAACAATTTGGCTCCCCGCTTGTCAATGTGAGAAAAGATGTGAGAACTGAGACACAAGGTCTTCGACAAGTAAGCCCAAGTAAGGAGCAGCCATTAAAATCTGTCAGAAACATATCATCAACTGGAGAAAATGTTGAGGTGACTGCAAGTCAAGAGTTTCAAGATTGTCCTGTGTCAAAACTTAGCAGATTGTGTCAGGGTGATGCTTTCTTACAATGGGAGTGTGAAGCTGGGTCACAGTCCAATGACATTGGACACTATGATGGTCTTTTTGAGTCTACAAGGGAGACACACAAGGGAAATGCCCCTTCAGCAAACCGAACCAGTCCAGCTGAGGCTATCAATGACACTGAATATCATGATGCTAGGACTGACAATACAATACAGAAGGGAAATTCAAACAAACATGCAAATGTTTCCAAGATCTCCAGAGTAGAAAGTTTGTCAACCCTGAAAATTTCTCCTGATGATGTTGTTGAGATAATAGGTCAGAAACATTTCTGGAAAGCAAGAAAAGAAATTGCCAAGTAAGTCTTGTTGCTTTCAGCAGCATTGGTTCCTGTGTGGTCTAAAACGTGAAGTATTTCATTGTAAACCTTTTTTTGATATGAGTAGTGGACTCTTTCACATGTTTCAACCTGATGATAATATCTTAATTGCTGAATTTTGTGAATTTTATAATTTTTTGCATAAAAAAAAACCTTAATTTGTTTTCCATGGACATGCATAAAGATTTAGGATATTAAACCCAAGATGCTATTTTTGTTGGAAGTTGATTTGACCACTGATTTGTTTATCCTCATTTTGTTGGAATGAAGATATTTCCTCTTTCCTTTTTTATTATTTTTGCCTGCATGTTTGATTAGCTTGAGGTCTGGTTAGAGAATATGTAAAACTTTTGCTTTTGGAAAGAAGGAATGTAGGCCCACAAAAGGTGAATTTTAGGAAAATGCTACTTACTGATGGTATTTTTTTTCTTCCTTTTCTCCTTTTGTTATGAATGTAAGAGCATCATCTGTGCATCCTTAATTATATACTACGCGTGTGGGCTGGATATTTACATTGCAGTTAAGGAGTTGTATACGTGGCTTTGAAGAAAGGAAATTTGATAGTCCCAGGGTCCCTTCTAAATGGGTGTTTTTTTTGTATTTTCAAGGTCCTTAATAGTGTTTTAATGGTGGGTACTGGATCATCTTACAACAGGGTGGTGAGCAGTCTTAATATTGTATTATGTCAGAGGGTGGCCATTGTGACAGCAGATCATCTTATGATTCACTGTCAGAGCAGGCTACTGGATGTTGGATACATTCTTGGTTTCCTCTTGCTTGGTTCTCCATGTCACCACTGGGTCAAGTTTCCTCACACTGCACTGAAGCACTTGGGCTAAGAAGGGGACCAAGTAATGCAGGATGACCTCTGGATGTATGGTAGGGACACTTGGAGAGTATATGATGAGTCCTCAATGGATGTTATGGTGATGAGGGGATCTTTTTTTCCCTTTTCCCCCACTTATCAAATGTCTTGGTTTTCTGTGTCTGAGATGTTTTAGGATTGGGATTTGTCCTTTATAAGACACTGTATCTAGTTAAGGTATCCTGCCATCTATAGTTCTGTCAGATTTCATATCATATAGATATTTTTTGTATGATTCTGATTTTTAAGTGCTTGCCCCCAGAAAGGAAGATACGTATGAAGTTTTATAAATTTTTCCAGGGTGGTTGATTCTATTGGGAATGCTGAATGTTAATGTACCCACCATTTGTTGTATGCTTCAATGCTCTCTGGTAGTGTCTGGACTTTATTCTGAGCAGGGACAATGAAGTTGCAAAAATATTTCTCTTCAGTTATATAATTTTTTTCTCTGCTATAAGCTATGTTCCTTCCATGTGAGTTTCTACTGTTTTAAACCATGTGAGAAAGCTTGTTTATAAACAAAGACTAGGCATGTTATCTTTATGAAGCAAATGTGGTTATCAGAATCATGTCTTACTAATACCGTCAATTTTCCTGAGAGTCATATTAACATTTCAGTGAAGATGTGATATAGTATGAGTTGTAGACTAGAAGATATTCTGCTTAACCATTTACCTAGTGTGATTGGAGATCCTTTGGCTTTGGTAGTTGGCGGTTTATATATCACTGCTTCCAACATGATCATATCTAGTTCCAAACGCTTTCTTTTCCATTTTATTTTGATTGTATGTCTCAAGCCCTCATTTGATTGTATGGTGCAATTTTCATGATCCAACTCCTATTCCTCTCTACAGTCAACAGAGATTGTTTGCAGTCCAAGTGTTTGAGTTGCACAGACTGATAAAGGTAAATTATGACACTGTTCGATGGCTTATGCTAGTCCAAAATGGGAATCATGTTAGCTTTTCTTGCACACACCTTTGGAGTGTGTTCACACAGATTAATGCTTTTTATTTAAGCAGGTCCAACAGCTGATTGCTGGATCACCTGATCTTTTGCTTGAAGAAGGTGCTTTTCTGGGAAAGTCTCCTCTGAAGGGATCCGCTCCCAGAAAACTCTCACTGGAATATGTAGTAAAACCTCGGCAACAAAATCTTAAGCGCCAAGAAGAATCTGAATGTTCTGCAGAGAATGCAGTTGGAAAAACATCTCTTTTGTCGATGCAAAATGGTAGTCACCTTTCAAATTACAGTCCTTTTTCTGGAAATCCTCACCAGGCAAATGTGGCTGCGGATAGTGGAATGGGCCCCTGGTGTTTCCACCAGTCACCTGGGCATCAATGGTTAATTCCTGTTATGTCTCCTTCTGAAGGGCTTGTCTACAAGCCATATCCTGGGCCTGGATTTACAGGAACAATTTGTGGAGGAAGTGGGCCTTTTGAGCCTACTCCTTTGGGTGGTGCTTTCATGAATGCTACCTATGGAGTCCCAGCTTCTCATCAAGGAGTTGGGGTTCCACCAGACACTCCTCCAGGCAGTCATGCTTACTTCCCTCCATATGGCATGCCTGTTAGGAATGCAGCAATGTCAGAGTCCGCTGGTGAACAGGTGAACCAGCTCTCCGCACAAGGTTCGCATGGGCAAAATGGTCATTTAACTAGAGGGGGAGCTAATTTTAATACACATAATCATCAAAGCTCATGTAATTCGCCAGTTCAGAGAAATGGAGCAAGATCACGTGGCAAGAAATATCAGGCATCTAAAGAGGTTGAGTTACAAGGGAGTACAGCAAGTAGTCCTAGTGAAATGGGAAAAGGAATCAGCACAGGACAGGTTGAAGGAAGAGATGTTCTTCCTCTTTTCCCTATGGCTCTAGTAGGACCAGAGGGAGTTCCTCGGTCTCTTGAAACTGGACAGCAAACTCGGGTAATCAAAGTCGTGCCTCATAACCGAAGATCTGCAACCGAATCGGCTGCTCGAATTTTTCAATCGATTCAAGAAGAGAGAAAACAGTATGATTCGGTCTAGAGCTGTTTATTGACGTGGATCATTCCAGTAATTAAGGTATATTATGGCATCATGTAACGGGCTAGCTATTATATTTTATATTTTGGTTTTTGTTTTTGACCTGATTACAGCATTATATCGGTATGTAGATATAACTGGCATAATATCAAACTGGTGAAAAATTTAATATTACTGTATGTTGTCTCAATACATCTGAGTATTTGTTTTGCCATAGGAATTGATTTATTCTAAAGAGTAGGTGCTGTGCGCCCATTGGGCTAGAGAGGTGGTTTTTTGTCCACTTGATTAAATTTAATTAGATGAAATCAAGCGCTCTTTATCCACTTTCCCATCCTTCATTCCTCGTCCAGTGGTTCTTCCGACGGCCCCACACGGCGGACCTTTAACCATAGAAATTAATTAATTAGATAAAAGTAACAGGAATCGGAAATATTAAAATTCAAAAAATTAAATGCGTAAATTATGTTGACGAAGGAAGGGGTTACGGAATGAAGTATTTGATCGGAAGTCGTTGATGATCAGCAAGTAGTGGGCCTTACGAAATGAGGGGGTTAGAGAATGAACGTAAACAAACTTCTTGATGTACGTTTAGTTTTATTCGTTTATTATCACCACCATCTTGTTCTACTCGAGTAGCGGAATTCACGAATAGGGCAACACCACTCGAGGAGCAACTTCAAATGTAGCTGCGGTAATCAGTTCATATTACCTCCAAACTTTAGAGATGGCTATATATGACAATCTCATTATTTATTATATAATTAAGAGTTAAGGATCAAAGTGGTCCCTGAAATTTTTTGAGAATCCACTTTTAGTCCCTGAAAAAAATAAATTAACTAATAGTCCTTGAAATTTATAAACCCGTCCATTTCCGTCGACTTAGATCCGTTAACTCAAATTAGTGACCCAAGTTAGTCCCTCAACTTTAGTTCGTGACCCAAATAAATCCCTGAGTGTAATACATGAATTAGAAAGCAACTTGCACCAAAATTCAGCAGTGTGCACAAAAAATGTGCATCCTTCCCATGTCTTGTTAGTATTGTGCACAGCTTGTCAAATGTCCTGTTTCACCACACTTTTTGCATGTGACTTCTCATGTCTTACGAGTCTTGTATTGTTGGCTGCTAGGGGCTTCTTAAGATTGAACATCCTTCCTCCTATGTTTATGTTTTGTTGGCCTCCTAAGAAGGGTAGAAGTTGTCACACAGGTAATGAACAAACACCTTTTGTAGTCAGTTCCTGGTCTGGTAAACATTGAAATTGATTTTTTGTTTCAGGGTGAATAAGAGACTCAAGATACTGGAGAAAGTGTTTTTTAACCTTTTTGCAGTTGTGTCTTTTACAAGTTTAGGTCTTGTCGCTCTCTTGCAAGCCAAAGTCACCAAAGTTGAAGAGGCCTATTGGGAGGCCAAAAAAACATAGGAGGAAGGATGCTCAATCCAAAGAAGCCCCTAGCAGCCAGCAACACAAGACTCGTAAGACATAAGAAGTCACATGCAAGAAGTGTGGTGACATAAGATATTTTGACAAGAAGTTGTGCACAAGACTCGTAAGACATGGGAAGGATGCATGTTTTTGGTGCACACTGGTGCATGCATTACACGTGGGGACTTATTTGGGTCACGAGCTAAATTTCAGGGACTAATTTGGGTCACTAATTTGAGTTAACTGTACTAAGTTGACGGAAATAGACGGAGGGACTAACTTGTCTCACGTTTGTAAATTTCAGGGACTATTTAGTTATTTTATTTTTTCGGGAACTAAAAGTGAGTCATCAAAAAATTTCAAGGACCATTTTGGGTCTTTACTCTATAATTAAAATCGACATGTAAATAACGTTTACACTTGTACTTGCAGATAGTCTATTTATTTTATTTTAAAATACGAAATATTCTTCTTATACTTAATCATACTCACTAACTCACATCAATCTATGGTGTCTATGTAACTATTTCATTTCAAGTATTCAAAAAAGTTTACAACATGGTATTGGATTGTCTCACTTTTTTATAATTAAAATTGCAGGGAAGCCATTTGTATAATTAAAATATTTATAATTAATGTGAGTTGTGTATTTATTAGTATATATTATCCTTTAACTTGTGAGATCACGAAGATATTTAATTTTAAAATTTTAAATTGGTTCACTTTGTAGATAGATACATAAGTTGTGTAGATAGATACATAACTTTTAACAACTGCTGCATTTTTTTTTTTATCAAAACAACAACTTTTGCATTTAAATCATAATCTCGAGTCTCTTTAAAATCAAATTACGCGCTGAGTAACCATGCATGAATTCGATTTCTTTCTTCTCAAAGTGCCTTGACCCAGTCCTCAATCAAAGTCTAAAAAGCCTCTTGTTCTTTGAATTGTCTGGTCGAATTCCTTCTTTGAGAATCTTCCATACTTAAAAGAATCTTACTGAATTATCCTTGTTCAGGTCAAATGAACTCCCTTGATTACATATCAAGACTGATTAATAGACACAATATGTCTTTGAACTACCTCACCTCATTAATCGAAAAGATTAGATTATTTTATCCCAACATAAACGTTCTTGATAATTAATTCTCCCTACATATGATGTGATGCCGCATTTGTATTGGAAATAGTAATCGTGGCAAAAATTAGAGATATCTGTATAATTTTTGCATTCACTAAAGAATGCCCTAGATAGTTTCTGTAAGTTACGCTAGAACGCTTGGTTACAAGAAGAAAGACTATGGGCAACAATTCCGTCCAAAATAAACAGATCATTACATTTAATTAAGCATCTTTATTATATGTAAATCATGCATATTTCCTTCCACAAAGATGGCATCCGAGAAACAAAACAACCACAGAACTTTATAGTTTATAGTTAATATATTATATAATGGACGACAATATTCAAGGACAATAGGGAGGATTTCGTCCGGGCCCTCCAAAAAAGAAGACAGGCTCCATTGCTAAGCTTTGTTGGTAATTTAGGGAGCTGTAACAGTATTCTTCATTAGTCGCTGCAAGTACAAATTCAGGGTACTTGAGAGAAAGCGAATAATCCCTAATCCTTATATTGTTGATGAAGCACGCGTGGCCCATTAGACCGCTTGCGAAATCTCCACTGCCCATCCCTGTTGCAGTGTGAGGAGTTTTTTTTACGGCTGAACTAAACACTTGTCCACCCCATTCAACCAATATCGCACTGTGTCTTAAATTGCCCAATATTTCAGCGGGCCAATAACCTATGGCATTGTTCTTAATTCTAAGCCACCAATTCCCTGTGTCAGTATCCTAAAAAGTGATTTTTAAACCAAACGAAAAGAAATTAAAAATTAGAATTATCGTTGATTGACATGTGCAAGGTTATTAAGTCGATCGTGTTGAAAAAATTAGGGCGAGCAAGGTATGTATATATATATATATATACAAAAATACATATCCATGTTATCATCATTACCAAGAACATCCCAACATTGATTGTATATTGCTCGCTAAATTCGGTTGACACAGGTAAAATGGCACCACCAAGTGAAAATTCGGAGTTTGTTTGCACAAACCCAGAGCACGTCAGATCAAAGCAACCTGTTGACTTGTATGAATCCCTCTACATCATAATAAGATCAACAAACCAAAACCCACATTTGATTTCTCGGTATGAGACAGAGGTTACAAAATAATTATATAAGATTTAAGAAGACCATCAATCAAAATGAATGATCCTTCAAAAAAAAAAAGTACTTACAGTCCAGTAGGCAAAGAACCGGGTTGCTGTGTCACCATATAACTTTCGATTCACCTAAACCATAATAGAGACAACTATTCATCATGTATGCCTACTATATATATAACATCACACATTAATTTAATTATGTATATAATTATCTAGATAGGTAGGATCGATGAGTGTTGGCAAGTGAACTAACCATCCAGCCTGCTTCGACGCTTTCAAAATAATCAGGACCATTGCCGGCCTTAAGCCAGATTTGAGCAGTGGTGAAGTCGTCTGGCAAATCAATGTTTGGAGATGGATTCCAAACATTAATATCTGCTACTGAACCTATATAATTGTATCCCACTGTCACAAGATATGCTGCCTGCATGATCATGTCACCAACAATTTATTGTATTAGTTTCTAGTTGCTACACACTCCTTTTGGTTTCCTATATATGTTGCATCAGAGAGAAAAAATGTATTTTATTTGTCATTTTTAAAAACTCAAGAATATATTCATCATTTTTTTAATAAAATTTCTTTATTTTTTTTGTATCTTTACTAGGTATAGGAAAATATAATTTCATTTACCAAAATAAAATAATAAAGTTATTAAAAAGTAAGCAATGTGCTCTGAATTTTTAAAAAGATGAACAAATGAAATAAAATTCATTATTTAAAATGGACCGTTGTTTTAAGGAATCAATATGTATTTATCATATATTTATATATATATTGCAATAAGTTAGATAGCTAGGCTATATATATCTACCGAGCGATTTTCTGAATCTTTTGATCTAACATCATCGGTGGTGATATTGAGGTTGCTTGTTGTATTTGTTGAATTCTTAAGTAGTTCTGGGGGTTTCAACCCGAAGCGTTCAAGAGAAGCAGCTCTCAGTAAGTCCTCCTTTTGGATTCTGCGAATAGGGATTGTTCCATTTGGACAACTTCCACTTCTCTGCCATGTTTGAATTACAATCGGCTTTGAGTTGGAAGCATTTCCAAGGCTTGAACTCTTTGATTCCAACAAAAACTCGGGTATCATCTGCGCAATTTAGTCATTAAAGATGCACTAATATGTTACATTTTTCTTTAAAGAAAAAACTTGAAGCACCCTCTATATAAAAGCTTTCTTTTACATTATTTTTAAAATAAAAAAAAAAACAACTTTCAAGATAATGAATACTATTCCCGACCTATATATAAGAAAAAATATCTAAATTTTTTGAACTCAAATATAAACAAAAATCAATTAAATCAACTCTATTTAATGTTAGTGTTTCAAAAATACCCTTTGGTTAATTATTTTTTTTTATTTTTCCAAGGACATTATACACTCTCAAGATACAACTTTCAAGAACATTATACACTCCCAAAAAATGATTGTTTAGTAACTATAACTTATTTTTACACAAATCAAGACAAGTAAATTAATATAACTAATTTTATTAATACGTGTTAAATTAGTTTTTTTTACTTATATATAGGTCGGAGGAAGTATAACAGAGAACGCTTTTCAATAACAAATATAAAAATTTGATTGAATAATAATGGGTTGTGTCACAATTAAATTTATAAATTATTAATTCACCTGAATAGTGTGATTTTTTAACGTTGGATGGTCAAAAGCAGGTTGTTTGTAAATGTCAACACAATCAATAATATCTCCATCTTCACTCTGCATAAAAAACAAAAATAATATATCCAAAACATGTCGATTTGTAGGACCCACATCAATTTCAATCAATAGGAGTGAGTGTGCTGAAAAGAGAGTGCTAGAGAGTGTGTTGCTAGTATTTCTCATAAAAGTTTCACATAAATAAGGATTTAACACATAATTAATTGAACATAATCATTTGAAATATTTTTCTCTTTATTAATTAGCACAATCTCCTTAATTGTACCTGTGTGTGGGAGAATGGATTTGAGTTTCCTTCCTTCAATTCAAAATTTACTACATTCACTCAAATGATGTATTTGAGTGAACATTAAATATAATAACAATGATCTAATAGTATATATGAGTGAATGAAGTGAATGTAGTAAATTTTGAGGATAGGAATCCAAATCCGAAAACAGAGGAAGAAAGAGTTTTTTTTTTTCAAAAAAAGGATTGTTTTGAGATCATTACAACTTGCCAGAAGGTAAATTTTGAAATGATAACAAAAACCAAACACCAAAATGGTTTCACAGAATATCAAAACCTTAATAGTTTTAACAGCAGGCTTGTTGAGGCGCTTCAATTTGACATCAATTTCTGTTTCAGAAGATGATGATGATCTTGCTTCAACTTTCAAGTTTAACCTGATACAGGAGGCAAACAAGGTCCCGAGTAACAAGAATGCAACCTTACTTTTCCCCATCCCACTTTGACCACTTCTCTTCATTTCTCCTTCAATAACCCAGTAGAAATGCAAAGTGGTAAATTGCACCAAAATATATATAAGACATCTGCGTGGAGTAATAATCGAAATTAATGTGTGATCGAAGTATTAATATAAAGTTTGACCATTTATAGCAAGTTTGAAAATAATAAAAATTCTATAATCATTTTATTTTATTTATAATTTGATAATGCAAAATGGTACAAATCAAAGTAATTATTTTTCCAGCTTACCAAAAAAAAAAGAGTAATTACTTTTCCTTTTATCTATTTTATAATTTTAATTTTTACATATTTTTAAGGATTTAATTGGTATGAATTGCCGGTGTAAAGATTTTTTACACTGTTAACCAATCAGAAATTGTCATATAACCTACATTGTTTGACTTTTATCTTAACTATCTTAAAAGTCACTCATACCATGATTTCTGATTGGTTGACAATGTAAAAAACTTTACACTATTAGTGAATAACAATTAAACTCATTTTTTAATGTGCATAGATTTTATACCATTTCAATACAAAAATAAATATTTTTAATGTAGCACATATGGTAAATATCATATTTTAACATTAAAAATTGGATTGGAATTAGTTAATATTTGGAAATAAAAGATTAGGTTAAAGTAATAATTTGGCCTCTATATGTGATACGGATTCTTCATTTAGTCCCTATACGTTAAAAAATTGGAAATGAGTCCCTACATGTGTAAACGTTAGCAAATTTGGTCCCTAAATGTGCAAACGTTAGCAAATTCGTCTCTGCCATCAGTAAATTGGTCCTTATACGCGACACAAATTTTTGATTTGGTCCCTAAACCTGAAGAAAAAAATCGGTCCTTATATAAGCAATCAATAATATTTTTGTCCCTGTCGTCTATCAAGAAGCTCGGACCGAACTAAAGAATCTTTTCATATTGAATATGTTCTATATATTATATCAATCTATTTCTTCTATTGAGAGTAAAAATTGTATCATTTGATCCGTAAATGGTTTTATATTCTGAAATTATCCAAGTTGACTCTCAATATAAGAAATAGATTGATATAATATATAAAAAAATAATCAATACGAAAAGAATCTTTAGTTGAATCTGAGCTCCTTAACAGACGATAAAGACAAAATTATTATCGATTACACATATAGAGACAAATTTTTTTTTTCAGGTTTAGGGACCAAATCAAAAAATTGGGTCACGTATAATGACTAATTTGCTGACAGCAGGGACGAATTTGCTAACGTTTGCAAATGTAGGTACCGAATTTGCTAATGTTTACACATATAGGGACTCATTTCCAAATTTCTTACCTACATGGACTAAATGAAGAATGTGTGTCACGTATAAGGACCAAATTATTACTTTAACCAAAAGATGAAATGTTGTCAAAAGCTTTTTAGTCTTTATTATTTTAAAGATATGTTTAGTTTAGATAAAACCAAATCCTGTAAGCAACCTTTCTGTTTGCGAGGGTACGATTGTGTACATCTACCTTTCCTAGAACCCACCAGGTGAGAGCCTCGTGCACCGGGCTACTCCTTTTATATGTTTGGTTTAGATTATTTTCGAGGACAATAATCAATTACTTTTCAAAATCATCTCAAAAAATCCTTTCTACATGATGTTTATAATAAACAAATCTAATATATATATATATATATAAACTTTAATTGTGTAATTAATATTATTTTCTTCCATTTGGGATCAAATATATTTATTGGAAATCAATGTTAGATTTTAATTTAGTATATTATTTAATTTACTTCAATTTAATACCATTTCAATATAAAATAAATCATTTATGAGTATAGTTGTTATACCCATTAATTATAATAATTATAAACACGTCTTTAATTAACAAATTTTGTTATAATTTAAAGTTTTACGTGCCTTAATAATTTAAATAAGGGTTTTAAGACATGGATAAGGTAGTGTATGACTTCATACACCCGTCTAAATTTAATTTTATAATTAAATTTTATCTATTTTATATTTTTAATTTTTACATATTTTTTAATGTGCATAGATTTTATACCATTTCAATACAAAAATAAATATATATTTTTTTGGTTACTTTAATAATATATAATTTTAATGTAGAAAATATGATAAATATTATATTTTAACATTAAAAATTGCATTGGAATTACTTAATATTTGCAAATAAAAGATTAAATGTTGCCAAAATTTTTTAGTCTTTAATACTTTAAAGATATGTTTAGTTTAGATTAAATCAAAACCTGGAAACATTTTCGCTTGCCAGGGGTAAACTGTGTACATCTATCCCTCCCAAATCCCACCATGTGAGAACATTAATTAACGACAGGATTAACGATGGAATAAAGTTGAAATTTGCGACAAGCATAATCTGTCGCTAAAATATTTAGCGACAAGATTAACGACGGAACAAAATAATCAACGATGAAATCCATCGCAAATTTCAACATTTTTACTTGCACCGGACTGCTCTTTTTATATGTTTAGTTTAGGTTATTTTGGAGGAAAGTAATCACTTGGATTTCAAAAATTATCTCGGAAAGTTCTTTATCACATGGTGTTTAAAAAAACGAACCTAAACACATATATGTAAACTTTAATTGCATGTGTAAATGATATTATTCTTATCCATTTGGTATCAAATATATTTATTGGAAATCAATTTTAGATTATAATTTTGTATATTATTTAATTTACTTCAAATTAATACCAAAACAAAATAAATCATTTCTGAGTATATTTGTTATACTTGTTAATTATAATAATTATACATACGTCTTTAATTAACGAATTTTGTTATAATTTAAAGTTTTATGTGCCTTAATAATTTAATTAAGAGTTTTAAGACAGGGATAAGGTAGTGTATGACTTCACACACCCGTAGTAAATTTAATTTTATAATTTTAGTTTTTACATATTTTTTAATGTGCAGTGGAATATGCTCCTCCATCATGAAATTGTTCCACTTATCTACATTTATGTGTCCTATCTTTCGCGTCATTCCATATATGTTGAGATATATGAGTTTCTTGCATCCTTCTGGACCAAGATTAATCTAACGTGACTTTGTTGATAAAGTTGACGCAATTTTCTCCACCTGAAATAACAACACAAAAAATGATTAATAATACTAATAGTATCAATAAATACAACAATAATAAATTAAATGATAAAAATCATTATTATCATAATAATGATAACAATAACAATAAATAGAATATCAGTAAAAAAACTAAATAATGATAATAAATTAAATAATAGCAATAATTATAATAATAATGATAACAATAAATAGAATAGCAATAAGTAAGAAAATAATAGTAATAATAAAAATATTAATAATATTAAAAAAATAAACTTTAATTAGTAATAATAAAATAAATAATATTAAAATTAATTAATACTAATAACGAAAATAGAATAACAATAATAATATTAATAACAACAATTAGAATAACAATAATAGCTCTTAAATTATGAAAAAAAACAATAATTCTAAAATTAGTAATAAGAATAATACAAGTAATAATAATAATAACGATATTAATAATTTTAACACTAATAATATTGAAATTATCAAATTGGTATGCACTGACAGTGTAAAGGTTTTTTATACTGTCAACCAATCAGAAATTATCAAATCAGTAAAAAAGATTGACTCTTGTTCTAACTACCTTAAAAGTCATTGAAACTGTGATTTTTGATTGGTTGACTGTGTAAAAAATTTTACACTGACAGTGTATAGCAATTAAACTCTAATATTGAAATTAGCAGTAATATTTGTTGGAAATCAATTTTCGATTTTAATTTTTGCATGTTATTAAATTTAATTCAATTTATACCTTTTAAATTCAAAATTAAATACATTCCTGAGTATAATATAGCAATACAGATCAGTATTATATTTAAACATTAAAAATTGGATTAAAATTACTTAATATTTGGAAATAAAAAATAAGTGTTATTATAAAGTATGGTGTCTATATCTTCATTTTAAGTTTTCAAAATGTATGATTATTTTTTTCTTGACTTTAATTTTGGTATATTATCAGTGTAAATTTTTAATTTTAGCAACCAATCATACATGTCAACATGTGTGATTTTGAAGATAATTATTATAAGAGTTAAATAACTTTTTTTAATAATTTAATAATTAATACATAATTCTTTAATGATTTGGAAAACAATGTTAGATTTTAATTTTTGCATATTATTTAGTTTATATCAATTTTTTTTTTATTTTATATCAATTTATACCATGTCAAATGCAAACATAATATTTGTATGAGTAGAATATATAATCAAATTTTAGTTCTAGATTTCACCATAAAAAACAAAAATGAACTTTTTTTTGTCCCTTTTCCGAATTTATGGTTTGATCATGCACTGTCGCCTGGATCACAAAGACGATCACATAACACACTTAAGTTAGCTCGATTTAGTTGGCACTGCACATCGTATATATGGTGGATATTGAAGTGCAAGAATTGAAAATTAATTGACGTCCAATCGACCACAATTGATTGTAGGCTACCAGATTACTAGTTCCGAAGTCAAATTCATATGTTGCTATGAGATCTTTTGCTTCAAACTTGTATTATTTGTACTAGGAAGAACACAATCATTTGAACCCGATGTTTATAAGAAAGAACACCATGGTTCACATTGGTTAGCCACTACTCACTGAGAGGGCGACAACAATTTCGAGGAACATTGTTTTTGGTCCCTATCATGAGAGGCAGTTGGAATGAAAAATAATTATTTTATCACGTGACACTGTTGAAGTGGATTTCTGTCTGTCACGTTAGCAACTAACATTTGAAGTTGATGATAGGGATCAAAAACAAAAATTTAAAAGTTATAGACACAAAAAATAAAGCAAACAAAAGATAAGTTTATGTGTGATCATAGTATTTGAGATAATGTGATGAGTTTTGTTTAATTGTATGTTTTTGTGTGGGGGGCTCACTAAATTTTAAACTCACCCAATACTTAAATAATATATTGTAGGTTCATATAGGGATTCTTCAGGATCATCTCATGTATCTTGTGCGTTGGGGCCTCTGGAAGTCTTGGTTGTCATATCGAGATTTGTATATGGGTTTGTTGCCATATGATGTTGAATTGTATGACAGGACTTTGCAACTTTTGGTTTTGTTAGTTACTATGATGCACTATATTCATTATTCCATGTCATTAATGAATGTAACCATTTTTACTTTTGATGAGACTGAATTAGTATGCTTGATAGACTGCAAAGGAGAAATGATGACCTTTCCCTTTCGACCGATTATGATTACGAAATTTGGGACGCATGACAATAATATAGCAGTAAAGATTAGTAGTATTATATTTTAACAAAAAAATGGATTGAAATTACTTAATTTTTGAGTGATAAACTAATAAATGTTAGCATAAAGTTTTGTGTCTATCTTCTTTTAAGTAGGTGAACTTCAAATTGTGTAATTAGTTTTCTTCTTAGCTTAACTTTGATACGTAAATTTTAGACTCTAGCAATATTATTAAAAGCACTTGGGGGTAAGGTGCCAACCCTATATATATCATAGGGAATAAAGTGCAAAAAATAAATTGCCTCCTAGTAAGTCATCGTTTCATTCTTTTAAATGCTACTTAAACGTTGATTATTAAGTGTGTTTGGATGAGCGTTTGACAAACGTTATTTTGGATAGAATTGATTATGCAGAATTGATTTCAATATAATTGAATTTGAAGTGAAGTGATTTATGTTTGGATGTTTTTATTTTGAAAGCAAGTTTGATATAAAACTTAGTGTAAAATTTTCAATTCAACGCAGAAACTACAGATTATAGCTTCTACTAGAATCACGTTTGAAGGCAAAATCAATTTTATAAGACAGTAACCAAACACCTCTATTTTTACCAAAATCACGTTTGACAGGGACAGAAGCACTTCTGGTATCTCCCGAAGTGAAACCAAACACACACTAAGGTAATGATTTTTTTCATTTGAGTTTTTTTGTCATGTAATTATATACAGGAGAGTGTTTAAACTTGAAGGGTGCCTCGATCCTTTGGAAGGTATGAAATTGGCAGCCAATTAGTGTTTAAACTTGAAGGGTCAGGTTTGGGCTTCATACTTGTTCTCTTTTTTTTTTTTTTTTTATTTGATGGTAAAAGAGCTTCATTCAATTGCTAAAACAAGGAGCATTACAAACAGATTGATCAAGCAGTGAAAGGGCATTCCCCATCCAAGTTAAGGATCTTTTCTAAAAGTTAAGCCTACCAACTCAACAATAACGTTACATGCAGATTGTGCAGAAAGCAAAAGGGCATCAAGCCAAAATCTCACTAATAGAAATTCATGAATTACATGCGGATTTTTTTGCGAATTTTTGTTAAAAATAAGGTTTTTTTTCTTGTAGATTCAAATTTGTAGAAAAATTTATAGGAAATTTTGACATTTTCTACGAATTTAAATTTTTTTCAAGAAAATTTCCTGCGGATTTTAAAATTCACAGGAAAAAATTACCCACGAAGGTATTACCTATGTACAAAAATCCATAGGAAAAACTATAGGAAACTTGTTTCCTGCAAATTTTTGTGTAAAATCCGCAGGAAAATCCGCAGGTAATCAGAAAATTTCTAGTAGTGTCTATATCCTAGCATCCAACCTAACAATTTCTTCCTCACTAGATTAAAGACAAGGAATAGATGAGATGCCACAGTCTTAACGCTTATCCAGTTACGGATCATTTCTTTGGCTTCTTCGGGCACAGTTCGACTATAGGTGGTCTCGGAATTGTCCAACTTAACCCTTTGATCAGAAGCCAATTGAAGTGTGGAGAGGATATTGAAATTGGAGTCAGTCACAATAGAATCTACACTCTCTATAGTGTTCCAAAAGGCTGAAATCATGGGCTTTTTCTCAAACATCTCAAGAGCATTCTTTACCCCAACAAAAACTACAAGCAACCTGCACAAGAGGGGCACAACAGAGGCCACAACAGCAAGACACCCAAAGTTAAAAGTTGTACCTATATCGGGTGGTTTTGGCGGAGGCCGAAAAATGACCTGTTCAGAAGGAGGGGGAGCAGCCTTGGCTTACTGACAAACGGAGTTCCTAGGGCATGTGTGACCATTTGTTTCCAACAGAGAGCTTAAACTATCATGTGGCGGTGGCTCAGGTGGTGGGCACATCGTCGGTGAAGGGAACGAAACGGTAAAAGGAGACCTCTTTATGGGATCCAGAGCGAGTGGGGGAGCGGTGGGGAACAGATCACCAGAGAGTGAGCTAGTCTCCATTAGGAGACAGAGACCTAGCCTTGGGGTTGGTAGAGGCGGGTTGAAAACCAGATCCATGACTGGTGGCTTGACATGGGTGAGGTGGAGCCGGGGTGGAGGAACTCAGTTCCGAAGGTGGCAGTGGACTCCGATAATCGGTGGAAAGGGACCCGCAGTGGTTGGCATCGGAAAGACGAGGCGGAGGAGCAGCGGTGGGGATGGTTGCTGACATGGGAGAGCGGAGGGGATTTCACAAGGGGTGGGAAGGATGTTTGAGCTCCAACCAGCAAGCCCCCATCGATGGGGGAGCAAGCCTCCACAAATGGAGGGGATGAGACCATGACGGTGCATGGGGGAAACCCTAACAAAGCCGAAAGGCTCGCAGAGGGAGAGACAAAACATTCATACTTGTTCTTAATATATGATACTTTTTTAGTTTTTTGTTTTGTTGCCATGGCTGCTCTGTTCTTTCTGCTAATGGTTTTGATCTGGTGGTTCTTTTTAGTTCTCTAGTGCCCAATTTTTACAGGTCTTCATGCAGATTTGGCGGGTGAATACGAGCTCCCTTGTAGCACCCTTGGTTTCTTTTCATGGACTACGTCTTTGCTGGAAGGGTCCCTTTTTCTTTCTTTGTTTCATTTCTATGTAGTGGGTAGTTTCTGGTTGGTAGGCGCTAGTCACAGGGGTGGCCTGTTTTTGGATTTTTGCCTTTTTGTTGTTGTATGGGTTTTGCCATGGGGTGGCCAAAAAAAATCTAATTGTTTATCATTTATTCAGTCTATCCAAAGGAAAATTCATTCAATCCATCTATTGTAAAAAAAAAAGTAATAATGGATTGGATGGATTAGATTATTTTATTTTATGGATGGTTGTGATCCATTTACCATTATTCTAAAATCCATTGGACCACTTCATAAAACAAAACAATAATCCATTGGATAAAAATGAAAAAATAAATAAATGATAAAAAAATCATTACTTCAAAAATTAAATCAATTTGCTGCTATTATAAACATAACAGTATATTTTTTGTGTTTTGCTATCACGATTTGCATTCCTTGTGAGGTGGATTTGTGATGAATTGTTAGTTACAAAAAAATAGAAAAAAATTATTTTGGAATTTTTTTTTGTGTGGATGGATGAAAGATATTATTTGGAAATAGTCATAAAAATTATTTAATTTTTCAAAATATTTTTCGTGGATGGATTGGATATCCATCCGTAAAAAATTATTAACGGATGGATTTGTTGAATTTTTTTAAATGGATCATGGATGGATTGGATTTTTTTAATGAAATTTTAATGGATCATAATGGATTAATGGATTATTTTTAATCTATCTATTATAATCCGAATAAAAATTTATCCAATCCATCTGTTTGTCACCCCTAAGTTTTGCCTACCGATAACTACGCGGCTTTTTTGATCCCCTGCTGGTTGCAATATGGAATACTGAGGTCTTGTGAAGGTTTTGAGACGAGGAGTTTGCTTTTATGGTTTATTTTTGGGGTGGTTCTTCTAGTTTTCCCTGTTTTTGTGGTTTTTGGTGTTTTATATGGTTAACCATTGTAATAGGCATACTGGTGATCTAGTGCTCTTGAGGACTAGTATGTTACTTAGAGAGGATTTTTCCTTCTTTTTCATTTCTTCTTATATACTGGTTGGAGTCCCTTTTTATTTATATATACTTTTTTATCCAAAAAAATTAAAAGTTATAAAAGAAATTACACACATCTCAATTGAATCTTAGTTAAACTCTATCCATTAGATGACAAAAATATATATGAGAGAATGGATTTCAGGACTAAGAATCACTTTTTCATTCTAGTTCATTAAATTTTAGTAAAAAACTTTATTGAACATAAAACACATGAAACAAAAAGTATGGAACATAAAATATAATTGACTAACTAATATGTGGTTGGTCTGAGTGGTAACGAGCTCGAATCCTTTAAGCAAGTGATCAGGATTCGATTCCTGATTCTTACGTATGGAGAAAACATGATTGATAGGGGACAATCCTTAAATATCGTCCTGTGGATACTTCATACCAATAATATAGTTATAAAATATATATATATATATAATTGAATAAATAGCCTTTGGTTACCAGAAGAAAAACCACGGGGCAACAGTTCCGTCCCAAATATACAGATAATTACATTTAAGCATCTTATCACATGTCAATGGATTTCCTCAAAGATGACATACAAGAAATAAAACAACCACAGAAATCTCTAGGTTATAGTTAAGAGAATTTCTATCCTTGACAGATTTAAAGGTTTTGAAATAGTTTTTTTGTTAATCAATAGTAGATATGTAGTAGTATATTTAATAAAGTCAATGTCAAAGTTTTGTCTTTTTACCTTGAAACTTCTGCTTTTAGAGATTTGTCCCAACTAATTAAATAAGTTTGTTACCTTCAAAAAATTTAAAGTTTTGACATTTTATAAAAGAGTTTAATTGCTATACACTGTCAGTGTAAAGTTTTTTTACACTGACAACCAATCAGAAATCATGATGTGTGTGATTTTTAATGTAGCTAGGATAAGAATCAAACACTTTAGCTTATGTGGCAAATTCTGATTGATTGTCTGCATAAAAAATCTTTATACTGACAATGTATATAAATTAAATCCTTTATAAAAACTTAAAAATTAAGTTTTTTCTAAAAATTAAAATAATTACATTTTTGAAAAAATTAAAAGAATTAAACTTTGAATACCAGATTTTTTTTTAATTCCTTTTATTTATTTTATATATTTATATTTATTATTTATTTTAAAATTTGTTATGGGCCTCTTATTAGTGGGTAAAAAAATAAAGAACAAGTATTAAAAAAATAAAATAACTAAAAGAAATTCCAAAAAAAAGCTAGTTTTAGATTTTTTATTTTTTAAAAAAAAATCAAATTTTCAAATTTTTACAAAAATTGCACCTGACATTAAAGTATTAAAAGTAAAAGGTTAAAAACAATAATCTAGTTTTAAATATTTTTTTTAAAACTTTTTAAAACAATTTTTTTTTAAAATGACACGCTGCATTAAAATATTAAAATAAAAATTTTAAAAATTTCCTGGTAATTAATCTTTTAAATTATCATGATACTTTTTTTTTAATGAAGGATAGAATTGTAAAAGAAAAAATTTGATATACTGAATAATAAATGACATAACATTAAATCATTAAGTGATAACTCTTAATCTATTGATCCAAATCAAAACCGTTTCAAAACAATTAAATTATCTAACGAATCATAGTACTAGTGGCTCCCTAAAATTAATCATATAATGGAAATTCAAAGACAATATGGAGGATTTTGTCCGGGCCCTCCAAAAAAGAAGACAGGCTCCACTGCAGAGTTTTGTTGATAATTCAGGGAGCTGTAACAGTAGGGTTCGTCAGCCACTAAATTTACAATTTCAGGGTACTTCCAAGTAAGAGAATAATCCTTAATCCTTATTTTGCTCATGAAGCATGCGTTGCCAAATAGACCGCTTGCGAAATCTCCACTACCCATCCCTGTTCTTGTGTGAGGGGTTGTTTTGATGGCTGAACTGAAAACTTGTCCACCCCATTCAACCAATGTGGCACTGTGTCTTAAATTTCCCAATATTTCAGCAGGCCAATAACCTACAGGCTGGGTCTTCAGTTTAATCCACCAATTCCCAGTGTCAGTATCCTAAAAAATGATTTTTAAAACAAAAGAACAAATAATAATTAGTACACTAGGTAAATTACTGTTGGCATGTCACATGTGCAAGGTTATTAAATCATGTTGGAAATGCTATTATTATTTTTTTAAAAAAAAAAAATACTTTTACACATGTCCTGACTAAAATTTCTATTTTATTCCTTGAAACATCGTAGCTAGTAGCTACGAAATGTTTTCTAAAGGCTTAAGTTTAAGATTGTTCAATACTAAAAAAATTAATTTCAATGAGCAAGGTATGTATATACATATACATGCGATCAATACCAAGAAAATCCCAATGTCCATTCCATATTGCGGGCCTAATTTACATGACATAATAAAATCAACAAACCAAAAATCAACATTGATGAGGACCGGTCCAACATCTATTGAGGCCTATAGCAAATCTTGTGATGAGGTCTTTTTAAAAATTTAAAGTATTAATTATTTTGTACAAAACACGGAGTTGATCCCTGAACCTTACAGTTAATGATAAGTTTTTATACCAAATGGGTTAACTTATGTTTGTTGATGTATGAAACATATCAAAAAGATAATATAAAAAAGTACAAAGTGGATTTTTTTCTAAAGAAAAAAAAAATTGATTTTTTTAGAGGTCTAAAGCAAGAGCTTGGACCGCTTTATGCTTGGGCCAGCCCTGACATTGATATTCCGCTCTGATATTGAGGTTATATACAAAACAAGTTAGACTTAAGAAGACCAGCAAACAAAATGACTGATTCTTCACCCAAAAAAAATGTACTTACAGTCCAAGAGGCAAACAATCGGGTAACTTTGCTACCATATAAGTTCGGATTCACCTACACCATAATAGACACAATTATCCATATTTATATACTATATGTATAATATCACACATTCATTATTATATTTAATTAAAAAGCATATGGATGGCTAGCTAGGAGTCCGTGTAAGGTTATTTTGGAATTGGAAGTGATGAGTGTTGGCTATTGAACTAACCATCCACCCTGCTTCGACGCTTTCAAAATCAGGACCGTTGTTGGCCTTAAGCCAGATTTGAGCTGTGGTGAAATCGTCTGGCAAATCAACGTTTGGAGATGGACTCCAAATGTTAATATCTGCTTGAGAACCTGTATAATTGTATCCCGTTGTCATAAGATATGCTGCCTGCATCTCCAAAGAATTTATAGCATTAGTTGTTACATATTCCTTTTGGTTCCATATGTTGTATCAGAGAAGAAAAAAAATACTAGTATATTTTATTATAGGTTAAAGTAATATTTTGGTCCCTATACGTGATACCGATTCTTCATTTAGTCCCTATACATAAAAAGTTATTAAAAAGGTCCTCATACGTGCAATCGTTACCCATTTGGTCCCTCCCGTTATGTTGTCGTCTCTAATGATCCGTTAACTACTACGTATAGGGACTAAATGAAGAATTTGTGTCACGTATAGAGACCTAATAATTTAGGTTAAAGTAATAATCTGGTCCCTATACATGCCACAAATTCTTCATTTAGTTCCTATACGTAGTAATTAACGGATCATTAAAGATGACAACATAACGGGAGGGACCAAATGGATAACGATTGCACGTATGAGGACCTTTTTAATAACTTTTTACGTATAGGGACTAAATGAAGAATCAGTATCACGTATAGGGACCAAAATATTACTTTAACCTTTAGGTTTATTATAATTGTCATTTTTTAAACCTCAAGAATGTATTCATTACATTTTTTAAAATTTATATTTATATTTTTGGTATGTTTACTAAGTTGGGAAACATTTCCCAAAATGATAATAATAAAATTATATAAATAATCAATGTGGTTAGAATTTTAAAATCGATGAATAAAATGAAATTAAATTTATAATTTGAGATGGACAGTTGTTTTAAAGGCATCAAGTATTTATCATACGTTTATATTGCAATAAATTAGCTAGACTAATTAAATATCTACCGAGCTATTTTGTGGAACTTGTAATCTAACATCATCTGTGGTGATATTGAGGTTGGGAAAATGAAGATTGTGGCCGTTTGTTGTATTTATTGAATTCTTAAATGGTTCTGGGGGTTTCATCCCGAAGCGTTCAAGAGAAGTAACCCTCGGTAAGTCCTTTTTTTGAATTCTGCGAATAGGGACAGTTCCTTTTGAACAACTTCCACTTCTTTGCCATGTTTGAAATACAACGGACTTTGAATTGGAAGCATTTTTGGGACTTGAACTCTGGGATTCCAGCAAAAAATCGGATATCGTCTGCGTAATTCAGTCATTAAAGATGAACTATATAATAAGTATGTTACTTTGAGAAGGATGACAGTCAAGAAAATAATAATACTAACAATAATAATATATTGAGCCTTTAAATTTGCAAACACTCTTCAGATTTTTTTAAAATTAAAAAAATTAACTTTCATGACAATTAATATAATAGTGAACCTTTTTCATTAACAAATAGGTGTATCAAAATTTGATTGAATAATAATGAGTTGTGTCAAAATTAAATTTATAAGTTATTAATTCACCTGAATAGTGTGATTTTATAAGGCTGGATGGTCAAACGCGGGTTGTTTGTAGTTGTCAACACAATCAATAATATCCCCATCTTCACTCTGCATGAAAAATCGAAAATATATATCCCAAACATGTATAAAATGTTATTTATAAAAAAAAAACATGTATAAAATGTTAACTTAATAAGGATATTATACATAATTATTTTTACATAATCATTTTAAATAATTTGCGCTTTAGTAGCAATATCTCCTTAATTGTACGTGTGTGGCCCCGTGGGAGAAGAGAGGAAGAAAGTTTTTTTCAAAAACGATTTTTTGACTTTTGAGACCATTAATTGCAACTTGCGAGAAGGTAAAACTTGAAATGATAACCAAAATCAAACACTAAAAGGGTGTCATAGAAT
Source organism: Ammopiptanthus mongolicus (assembly GCA_039655645.1). Lineage (NCBI taxonomy): Eukaryota > Viridiplantae > Streptophyta > Magnoliopsida > Fabales > Fabaceae > Ammopiptanthus > Ammopiptanthus mongolicus. Next base: position 5,901,558 of record CM077345.1, read on the forward strand.
ATCAAAACCTTAAGGGCTCGTTTGGTGGTCAGGATAGGATAAGGATGGATAAGATATGAGAGCTGAATAAGGATAGGATAGGATATGAGCATGATAAGCTCTTATCCTGTCCAATGTTTGATGTGCATCAGATAATGACAGGATATGATATAAAATATCCATAAATGATAAAATTATCCTTATATCAAAATTACATTTTTTTTCAAAAATAAATTTTAATATTACGTAGTTGTTTTATACATTTAAATTAAAAAATATTTAATAATATATATTTTTGGCTTTTTAATTATAAATTAGTCCATTTTTTCAAATTATAAAAAATTAACTTTTTTTTTTTTCAGTTTTTATAAAAATTGTTAATTAAACCACATATTTTAATTAGTATTAAGGTTGACTAATTAGGTTTGAAACCGTAATTAAATAATAACAATATTAAAGGTAAGAGATAAAAGAAAGCATTTTCTTATCTTATCTTGTTGGTTCTAACCCAGCTCAACCCTCAGGATAGAATTATAACTAAGTAACAGGATAGGATAAGCTAACAGGATAAACTTATCCTATTCTGCTGGTTCACCAAACTACAGATTAAAACAGGACAGGATAACTTATCCTATCCTGCCTCCCTTATCCTGACCACCAAACGGACTCTAATGGTTTTAACGGCAGGTTTGTTGAGGAGCTTCAATTTGGCATCAATATCTATTTGTGAAGGTGACAATGCTCTTGCTTCAACTTTCAAGTTTAGCCTGATATACGTGGCAAACAAGGTTCCGAGTAACAAGATTGCAACCCCACTTTTCCCCATCCCACTTTGATCGCTTCTCTTCATTTCTCCTTTAATAAACCATGTGAAATGCAAAGTACGTGGTAAATTGCACCAAAATATATAAAGGACATCTACGTGGAGTAAAGTGATCAAAATTAATGTGTCATTGTATGAAGTTTAACCATTTTTACAAATTCAAATATAATAACAATTTTAGAAAGAAGGTTTCAAAACAAAAAAAAAAACAATTTTAGAAAGAATTTAATTTGAATGTATTATTGGTGTAAGATTTTTTATGTTGTCAATTAATCTTAAATTAACACATCAATAAAAATTTTTTGTATCTTCTTATAACTAACTTAAAAATCACACAAAAGATTATTTGTGATTGGTTGATAATGTAAAAGATTTACACATGCAATATACCAAAATTAAACTCTTTTATAAATATTTAAATGTGATGCACTTATATTATCTATCAATCATGTATTATTATATTATTAAAAATATTTGACTTTTGTAATAACTATCTTAAAAGTTATTGATATGGTGATCTATAATTAGTTAAAAGAGTGAAAAACTTTAAACTAACATTATATCAAAATTAAACCCATTCTATATTAAGATTTTTAATAATATGATAATACATGAACCACCAATAATGTAAAATCAAATCTATAGTGATATTAATCAACGTAAGTTACTTTTCCTTTTATCTATTTCATTTTATAGATTTAATTTTTGCATATTATTTAATGTACATCAATTTTTACCATTTCAATACAAAATTCAATATCTTTAATATAGCAATAAAGATAAATATTTTATATTTTAAGTTTAAAATTTGGATTGAAATTTTTTGGGAAATAAAAATAAATATTATCATAAAGTTTTTGGCTTTTTTGATCAAAGTGACATTGTTTTAGAAGCAAATTATCAAATTAATCTTGTTTTAGTACCATTTACCAATTTAATATTATTTTTCAAAATCATTTCCCGAAATAGTCTTGTTTTTGCCACAAGTTTTTTTATTATCTGACGTGGATGGCGCCACTGCAAGTGACGCCTTATGTGGCACCACTATCACGATCAGATTGGTTAATTTAATTTTTTTTAAAAAAAACAAACAGATTTTTTAGCACTTATAGTGACGCATTCCAAATTCTCTCAACCCTCCAACCAGTATTAATTTCCTCATTCCCCAACAGTAGGAACTCGAGAAAATCATCAATTTGGTTCTTCAAATTGTAAGATTCATATTAAGTTGGTCCTTGTCAGAGGGACTAGATTGATTAAAACAAACAGATTTTGTAGCATTTGTAGTGACGCATTCCAAATTAGCCCACCCCTCCCAACCACTATTAATTTTCCCATTCCCCATCAGTAGGAACCCAAGAAAATTATCAATTTGATCCTTGAAATTGTAAGATTCGTATCAAGTTGGTCCTTGTCGGAGGGACTAGATTGATTAACTTTTGATAAATTCGGAGATATTTTTGAAATTTTGAAAATGACAGGAGCCATGTTGATACGACCTTACAAATTTAGGGACCAAATTAAAGATTTACTCGTACGAACCCCCCTGACACATTCCAAATTCTCTCACCCCTCCAACCAGTATTAATTTCCCCATTCCCTAACAGTAGGAACCCGAGAAAATCATCAATTTGGTTCTTCAAATTGTAAGATTTGTATCAAGTTGGTCCTTGTCGGAGGGACTAGATTGATTAAAACAAATAGATTTTGTAGCATTTGTAGTGACGCATTCCAAATTCTCCCACCCCTCCCAACCATTATTAATTTCCCCATTCCCCAACAGTAGGAAACCGAGAAAATTATCAATTTGGTCCTTGAAGTTGTAAGATTCGTATCAAGTTAGTCCTTGTCGGAGGGACTAAATTGATTAACTTTTGACAAATTCGGGAATGTTTTTGAAATTTTGAAAATGACAGGAGCCATGTTGATACGACCTTACAAATTTAGGGACCAAATTAAAGATTTACTCGTACGAACCCGAGAAAATCATCAATTTGGTTCTTGAAATTATAAGATTCGTATCAAGTTGGTCCTTGTCGGAGGGACTAGATTGATTAAAACAAACAGATTTTGTAGCATTTGTAGTGACGCATTCCAAATTCTCCCACCCCTCCCGACCACTATTAATTTCCCCATTCCACAAAAGTAGGAACCCGAGAAAAGTATCAATTTGGTTCTTGAAATTGTAAGATTCGTATCAAGTTGGTCCTTGTCAGAGGGACTAGATTGAATAACTTTTGACAAATTCGGGGATGTTTTTGAAATTTTGAAAAATGACAGGAGCCATGCTGATACGATCTTATAAATTTAGGGGTCAAATTAAAGATTTACTCGTACGAACCACCCCCCCCCCCACCACCACCACCACCACCACCACCACCACCACCACCCTCTATATAAACCCTCATCCTTCCCCTTTTATTCACACACTTCACTCGCAATCCCTCTCCTATTATTTCCCACACAACTATTCTGTTTTTTTAGTTCAACAAGTAGGGTGTGATGGCTTGCGCAATTAATATGCTCCCCTCTGTCATGAAATTATCGCACTCATCTACATTTCAATGTCCTATATTTTGGGTCATTCCGTATGTGTTGGGATAAATAAGTTTCTTGCATCCTCAACAATAACGGGTCTTCTAGGACTTTGATTAATTTAATGTGACTGTATTAACGAACTTGACGCCATTTTCTCCACCTGAAATAACAACACAAAAATGATTATTAAAACTAATAGTAACACTAAATACAATAATAATAATAAATTTTATAATAAAAATAATTATTATAATAACAATAACAATAAATAAAGTAGTAGTAATAATAAATTAAATAATAACAATAATAATGATGATAACAATAATAGAATGGCAATAAATAAGAAAATAATAATGATGATAACGATACTAATAACAGTAATAAATAATACTAACAGTAATAAAATTAATAACAATACTAATAATACAATTAATATAAATATTAATAATATTAACACTATTAATAATAACAAAAATAGAATAATCATAATAATATTAATATAAAAAAATAGAATAAAAATAATAATTAGTAAAATAATAATAATACAATTAATAATTTTATTAACAATATTAATAATATTAACACAAATAATATTAAAATTAGTAATAATAGTAATAACCCTTTTAAATATATGATCGATTTAGCTTATTTTAGAGGAAAATAATCACTTATATTTGAAAAATTATCTAAGAAAATTCTTTATCATATGATGTTTTTAGAAAAAATAAGCTATTCTAAACACATATGTATAAAAAAAAAACACATATATGTAAACTTTAAATTGTGTAATTAATATTTATTTCCAACTGGAATCAATATTTATTGGAAATCAACGTTAGATTTTAATTGTTTGCATATTACTAGTATTCGATTTACTTCAATTTTATACCATTTTAATGCAAAAATAAATACATTCATGAGTATAATATATCAATAAAGATCAGTATTATATTTTAAGCTAAAATATACTTTTAGTCTTTTATCTTTTTTTAGAATTCTCGATTTGGTCTTTTATCTTTAAAAAGATTTGTTTTAGTTCTTTATCTTATAACGTTACACTATTTTGATCATTTATGTTAAATTTCACCAAAGGTATTAGTAAACCACCGTTAGTCTCCGGATTCTGAGTTCCGTCACCGAAATCTGGATATTAGAGAAAGAAAACAAATCTCTTCTCCTTTTCTCTTTCCCTTTCTTCCTTCCTCTTCCTCTTCCTCTTCCTCCTCCTTTCTTCTTCCTTCCTCTTCCTCTTCCCTTTCTTCACCCTAATCTCCTTCTTCTCTTTCCTTCCCTCAGAGTCTTCCAAAAGTGGTCAAAATTCTATCAGTATCAAGTTCACTAGAGTCTAAAAAAACCGTGTTCCTGAGAGCAGGCTGGCATTAGATGCCAAATTTCCTTTAATCCTGGATATTGGCACTAGTTTAGAAATTACTGTTAAGTATTCTCCTAGCAAGAATTGCAATCTATACCCACATAAGACTTATGTTAAGCACCAAATATTAGAACATATAAATAACATTTAGAGCATGTAAATAATTGTGAATGTTTCGAGGTCAGGGGAAATATATATCAGTTGGAGTTCATTTTTTTTTATAGTTTTGATGGCATTATATTTTAATGTTCAGCCCACCCAAATTTGTCATATTTAATTTATGTATGTTGGAATGGTCTCCTAAATAATTGTTACTATTGTGGTAACAATGTGTTGGAGCTACATGTATTTGGTGGCAGCTCTCATATGGGATATTACAGTTGGTGTCACCTGTGACCCACTCAGTTGGAAATTGTGTGAAGTGTGTAGTGGTCATAGTATCTTCTGTTATCTTCTTCCAAACTCCTCTCTCACCCGATAACACACTTGGTAAGTCTCTAATGGCCTATATATCTCCCAGTGTTGACAAATTATTGGTCCCTTTTTAACTTGCAGTCTCAAACATACGTTAATTAAAATTTTGCCACTAGAGAAAGAGGAAGGAAGGAAGAAGAAAGAGGAGGAAGAGGAAGAGGAAGGTAGAAGAAAGAGAAAGAGAAAAAGAGAAGAGATTTGTTTTCTGTTTCTCTAATACCCAGATTCCGATGAGGGAATCCAGAATCCGGCAACGGATGGTTGTTTCCGACGACTAAGGGTGATTTACTAACACCGTTAGTGCAAATCTAACAGAAAAGATCAAAATAGTGTAACATTATAAGATAAAGGACTAAAACAGATCTTTTTAAAGATAAAGGAACAAATCAAATTTTGAAAATAAGATAAAGAACCAAAATTATACTTTAGCCTATATTTAATATTTAAAATGGGATTGAAATTACTTAATATTTGGAAATAAAAAAAATGTTATTATAAATTTTTTGTGTCTATCTTCTTTAATTTAAGTAGGTGAATTTCAAATTGTGTAGTTATTTTTTTCTTCAGATTAATTTTGGTATATTATCCGTGTAAATTTTAAATTTTTGCAACCAATCATACCTCACAAGTGAGATTTTTAAGATAATGTTATAAGAGTCAAATATATTTTTAATGATTTGGAAAACAATGTTAGGTTTTAATTTTTGCATATTAATTAGTTTACATCTTCTTTATACCATGTCAAATGCAAAAATATAATTTTTATGAGTATAATATATATAATCAATTTCAGTACTAGATTTTAATATAAAAAATGAATATGAACGTCTTTTTGTCCTTTTTTCCCGAATTGATGTTTTGATCATGTAATACTATCGTTTTGATCACTAAGATAATTATACTTTTTAGGTTTTGATGTAGGGTAGTTTTAAGTTACACACTTGAAGTTAGGTCGCTTCAATGCGCGTACTGCTTACCTTGTGTAATTTGTACTAGGAAGAATACCACTGTTGGAACCCATGTTTATAAGAAAGAAGAAGAGTAACACCATCTTTAAGGCAATTTCTAGGGTGAGAGACCCAATAAGTCTCTCATGGTGAAGTACCATTATTCATTATTGGATTCAAGTAATCCTTATGATAATACAATACGCCCTCCATACTAGATCATTCTCCCCAACTCTCTCCCTCAAGGTGCCAACACGGTCAATATGGCAATGCTCTCTGCCACCGTTGCAAACCACTGCTCTCCTTCGATCGGTCCGATAACATCGTTGGAGAAGCTGTCAGAGAAGAGTTGCTAGAAGCCTTGGGCGAGGAAGGCGACGAAGTGGGTGACGAGGAGGGAGTTGTGAGGGTGGTGGATGGCGCGGTGGAGGGAGGTGATGATGGCAAGGCAAGGTGAGGGGTTATCATCGGAAGACGAGACGGCGGAGGTGGTGGTGGTGGTGGTGGAAGAGGAGGAGGAGGAATCGTACTGGGGGAGAGCAACGGAGAGAAGCGGCCTTGCATCATTGTGATTGGTCAACAACCACACTTTACCTTTGCATTTCTTGCTTCCACTTCCACAATCCACCCAGCAGTGCCGCCGTCAATCTTCGCCCTCCACCGTACGCTATCCAGTCGCTGCCCAGTCGCCACTGCAAAGCCCCACCGCGTGAGACCTATCATAGATTCGCGACATCGCTCCATCCAGAACCACCGCGTCGCACGCCATCTCACACAGAGTGTCACTGGTGGCAGCACCATCCACATGAACAGCTTCAATGACGAGGTTGATGGCGGTGGAAGGTTGAAGGTGGTGGGGAGGTTGAAGGTGGTGGGGAGGTTGAAGATGTTGCACTGTTCTCACTGAGTTTCTTCACACTGTCGTTCTCAACCCTCCAGTGACGAAGAAGATTACGGCAGTGACGGAGAGCGATGCGATGAGAGGTTGAAGATGGCGGAAGACGTTGGAGAGGGTGGATGCCGACAAGCAAGACCAGAAAGGGAAAACAAAGTGCAAAAAATAATCTAATGCGGAGGGTGCATAATAGAATCATGTGGGACTCCTTCATCCAACGAATATCAAAGATGGTATACCATGAGAGACCTATAATGGTCGCTCATCGTAGAAGCGGCCCCATCTGTAATTGATATTTGTTAGCCACTGCTACTCATTGAGAGCGTGACAACAATTTGAAGGAGCAAGGATTATCCTTGCCGCTTCGTTCACCTGCACTGCTTACCATCCCACTACTCACTGCAGCTCCCAGGGTAAAGCCAACCATGACTTCTTCCCATCGTATTACTCTTTTCATGACTCACCTGAGTTAGCACTGTCCCACTGGGCCGAGTCACACCCGAACTGCTTCCCTGCTCACGCGCGTTACCTCTCTTAATACTAACACGTGCTGATCTTTTTAATTGAATGGAGTAATTGATACACTTGTCTCAGTCTCGTTGCCATCTGGAACACCTCTTTCTGAGCTCCCGAATCCTTGTTTGTGAACTCCTCCACTATTGCACCACTCACAACCGTTTCTGGTACCACAGTCTCCATTTGGGAATATATCCTCTTGTTCACCTATAGACAACATTTTTGCTTTCTTTTTGCTCCTATTCAACTGGTCCACTGGACTCTATCCACCAACTGCCATCTCTCTCTCTGCGGGTTCAACAATGTTGCATCGATCTCCTAAATTCATCTAATAAAATCTAGAATGCACCTGAAATTTCAAATAAATTAAATTGTTATAATCCGGTTGATACAGGTAAAGTGTAATGCACACTGAAGCGCACTAACTTCAAGTGCATACTTTAATATCCTTTGATGTATTATTATTAGGTATCGGCAAAATGTTGCAATACTTATCTGACATAGCTGTTCGCAATTGTTGTTGGATATTATCTTATTGCATACTAGTATTAGATTTTCTTGAAATTATCAATTCCTTTTTTTAAAAAAATTTCATTAATTTTACCCTTGTGTTTTTTTGAAAAAAAAATGGTTATTTAATATTATTATTGAATTAATTAAAGCAACCACCAGTGCAATAAACATGTTTAACATCGGTTAAAAATATCATTCTAAATCGGTTATGGAACCGATGTAGAAACAGATGATGTAGAATGTAAGACCTTTTAACATCGGTTTTTAACCGATGTTGAAAGTTAACTTTCAACATCGGTTATAAACAAAACCGATTTTGAAAGTTCTCATTCAACAGATTAATAATTATTGAAAAAGATCTTTTAACATCGGTTATAATATAGAACCGATGTTGAAAGTTAAAAGTCAACATCGGTTTGGTAGTGTAACCGATGTTGAAAGTATATTTTCACATCGGTTGTAACTCAGAACCGATTGAAATTGATATTTCAACATCGGTTCTCTATTGTAACCGATGTTGATAGTCCATTTTTTTTTTTTAATACTTTGTTTTAAACCAGTGACAATCCTTAACCCTGTTTCATATATGTACAACCAGAACAATCCCAGCCAAAATAGAATCCCAACAATAACAGAATCCAAATCACTATATATACTAAGTAATAAGCCAAACTATACTTTATTGATTATGCAAAAGTCAGCTTTTGATTCAACAAACTCAACTAATTATATAATGTAATAAATTCAAACTAATTAATTAAATTAATACATAACAAAGAAACAACAAAGAAATATAACAAATTAAACAAATTAAAGAAATAAAATGTCATCCATATATAAATTAATGTTCAGAAGTCATCTCAAGAAAGAAGTTTGCCCAACGCTCCTTGATGTCCTTAATGTCCTCTTCAGAAAATGCTTCCGGATTGTCGAAAATCTGCACATTAATTATAACTAATCAACTATAACTATACATAATTAATCTATAACTATTTACAAATGTTATTAGTTAATTACCTCCTTCCATCGATCTGTAATACTCGCGGAGACAATGTTGAACATCCACTTCATGACATAATATCCGCACTCCCAGCCGCCACGTTGCCTATGACACTACAAATGAATACACAATTTGAATATATAATGAGTAAAAACATAATAGTAACTATTTTACACTGCAATTGAATCTCGGGTACTAATTAATAAACTACTTACATTAGGGTAAATCCACCTAATAGGCCTAGGCCTACCACCATCCAAAACACGACTTGCGTTCATAGCTCTATCATAATTAAGAAAATATGAATTTAAAGTATGTTATATATTTCAGAGTAATTAATAAAGCAAATGTAGTACAAATTAAATTAATTAAAAGCTTACGTTTCAACAATAAGCTTGATTTCTTTTGTCGGCTTCCTTCCCAACGAACAAAAGAAGACCACAACACTCATACCACGACAAATGATCAATAATTGCCAATGTTTACTGCATTTGGAAACAGTTAGAGACAAGTCACAGATAATTATAAATCACTAGTAAAACTTGTACTTACAGATGGAGGTAAGGTGCTAGGTAGAACTGTTTTTTGCCTTCATCAAGCACACGTCGCATGTACGCAGTAATCTCATCTGACCTAAGTGTCTCACCCTGAATTAGTTGAGGGTCAAGGAATCCATGAAGATGGAGGTTACCCCTATCAATACACAGGCGATGCAGATACCTAAGATATTGAAATAAATATTAGTTATAATAGTTAAAAACTTAATTAGTTAACTTACAAATTAATTAGTTGAAATAACATAACTTACGTGCACCATAATGAGACAACTGTCATGCAAAGCATTTCACTATCAATGCATATCTCCATAATGTCCCTCTGGGGGATATAGAAAGTGTCGGGCTTGCCATCGTGTTCCAAATTTATAAAAGCGGACTCCTTCCCAAGTTTCACGGCAGCTAATGCGAGACGTTCCAGAGCATCAAGTTCAACATCCTTGTCAATACCCTAAACAGCAAATATAGAACATTAGTAAACACGGTTAGGTTATTTCAATTGTAAATAAAAAAAAAACTTAACTTATTGAATGATTATATGAATACCTTCGATGAACCAGACGCCACAAGTTTTCTCGGATCCGACCTAGGCCTTTTGGGTCGATGATCTTTTCCATCATCCTAAACAATAGAGGTAAAGCATTAGTACACAAGTAAACACAATTAAGTTATTTCAATTGTAAATATAGAAAAACATATGTAAGTGAACAATTACATGAATACCTTGGCTGAAACAAAAAACCTCACAAGTCTTCTCGGCCAAGGGATGAAATTACCGGGGGCCTGGCCAACTGTAATAACCTCCTCAGTGGGCACAGGGACTAGAGCATCAACATCTAGAACATCTTCCACCACCACCCTCACATGATCATCCTCTAATGTCTGGTGGTGTAAGGTATTTCCCAAGTTGTGTACCCTCCCAAATGCCACTACCCGGCGATCATGATGATCATCAACATACAACTCACATTGATCGTCCTCCTTATCAGGCTGATGTGAATGATCACATGAACCCATAGTGCTCACAGGTACAGACGGTTGGGCACTTGTGTTTTGCTGGGAAAAACCCATAGATGCCAACTCTGAGAGAAGATCTCGTTTTATTTCTTCTCGAAGCTGCGCCTTGATGGACTCAATATCATCCCTCTTCCGATGATGTGAAGATGGTCCATGGTATTGGGTAATGCCAACACCCCATCCAACACCAAGGACACGGCCTGGGTGGTCCTCTTTACCAATCGCAACAGCCAAGACATCTTTGCGTCCAATAGACACAAAGGTTCCTTGTGTGCTTTGTTCGTCCAAGGAATCCTACAACATACAATTGTCACATTAATTTGTGTAAGATGATGGATAAGCATGTTACAATTACAATTAGAATTGAATATATACTTACAATCTTTTCGGCAACAAGACGTGCCTCCTCAGATGTATATTGTCCCGATGGTCCTTGTCGGGCTCTCTTCCATGTATGGTGGCGTGGGGGTGGAGGTGGATCAACAACTTCTGGAGGTGGATCAGCCGTAGGATCAGCTTGGGATGCTTGTTCCAAAAGTTGTTTCTTCTTCTCTTCAATCATCTTCCTCCTCAGCTTTTTATATCCCCCACGAGACAAACGATGGGGGTAGAGATTCTTACTCTGGATCTCCTGCGCCTTTTTCCTTTTCTCCTAATATAAATAACATCAACTGAATTCAGTATATTAATAAAATCAATTTGGTTGGTAAAGTTAAACAATATAACTCAAGTTAACCTGAAAGGCGGGATCCAATCGGATCTGAACAAATCTATCCCATGTCTCTTGATCAAGGAACGGGTACATCTCAAGTGGAGATTTATCTGCACGCCCATGTATGTATTTCCCGCTTAGTTGTGTTTTAAATGCTCTCCAACGCTCACCCGCATACGAAATCCATTTTTTCTTCATACGCTCGGTATCCGGCACTTCAAAGGTGAGCTATATTTACAAAACAGAATGGAGAAATTAGTGTATATGAAAATAATATGGTGAAATAAAATATATACAACCAAAGAGGGTAAAAGTAAAATACCATGATACTATCCCATATCTGATTCTTCACGTTCGTCGGTACATGGTCCCAATCCTCAATAAGTATACTAGCCTTGCTTTTGGCAAGGACGGCCACAAAACTCTTAAACTGATCTTCCATTGGCCCTATAGGTAAGCAATCTCCATCAAACTCAACCCTCAACCTTTGATTACCACTACGGTTGATGGCCAATTTTTTTAATCGTGTGGCGCATCTACCTTTTTTTCCTGTCAATGGGGTATCCGACCCGCTGCGTGTAGGAGGGATGCCCGAGGGATCTGCCATGTATGCCTGTTTATACAAAAAATAATAAACTATGTCAGTAAAGATGGATAAATAACAAATATCACTTTAAACATAACTTACACAATAACTTAACATATAAATATCAAATTAAATAACAAAAAAAACTTAACTTATATTTATCAAGATAAACATAACTTAACTAATAAATATAACTTTAAACATAACTTACACCATGGTCAAGTAGTAATGTTCTCCCATATCCCTTCATGATAATCATCACGAATGGCATGTACATCGTCCGCTTCATTTTCCTCATTGAAAGTAGGCATCCGTGTTGAGAAAGAAGGAGTATCGGAAATATCGAGAGTTGAATCTTGATTTTCCTCACTACCATTATGCATGTTTTTTCCTTGGAGAACCACCGACCACCTTTTGTTAGAAGGATCATGGATATAAAACACTTGTCTTGCTTGGAAAGCCATGATAAAAGGCTCTTCTGTATGACCTACCTTGTCAAGGTCTACCAATGTAAATCCTAACTCATCGGTTTGTACACCACTGTTACTGTCAACCCACTTACATTTAAAAACAGGTACTCTAAATTTAGTGTAATCGACCTCCCAAATCTCTTCAATGACTCCAAAGTAAGATATGGATGCCATAACGGGGTTTGTATCTTTTGAACTAGAGAAGTGCATAGACTCGGCTACAATCATAACCCCACTGTTTTGCATGGTACTCTTGTCATCCTGGGACTTTGTATAGAAGGAAAACTTATTGATATCGTATCCACTCCAACATATGACATCAAAGTTAGGCCCGTGTGCTAACCATTTTAATGTATCAGAAGCAGTATTATCCTCCGCAATTTGATCTTTAAACCAGTTTAAGAAAGTCTTATTATGCTTGTTCAACAACCATTTTTCGTTCATTCGAGGGTAATTTTGCTTGACAATGGTTTTGTGATCACATAAGTAAGGATTAACCTCATCGGTGTTATTCAATATATACAAATGTGCTTGAAGCACTTCCTCTCGACCCATGCTTTTAACAGTAATACCTCGTGTACCCTTACCATCACATCTTCCCTCATGACGAGACTTAGGAAGCCCTACAGGTTCCGCTTCTGACATGTAGTCTGTACAAAACTCAATAGCTTCTTCTGCAACATACCTTTCAACAATAGATGCTTCAGGACGGTGTGGATTCTTCACATACCCTTTTAGTATCTTCATGTATCGCTCAACTGGGTACATCCACCTTAAATGAACGGGGCCACACAATCTAATCTCCCTCACTAGATGAACAATTAAATGAACCATGATGTCAAAAAATGAAGGAGGAAAATACATCTCCAACTGACACAAGATAATAGCAGCCTCAGTTTCCAACTCATCCAGTTTTTGAAGGTCAATGACTTTGCTACATATAGCATTGAAGAATAAGCACAACCTTGTTATGGCATGTCTCACTTTTTTAGGCAAGATGTCACGAATAGCCACTGGTAGTAGTTGTTGCATCAAGACATGGCAATCATGAGACTTTAAACCAACTAATTTGAGATCTTTCATTGAGACAAGCCTCTTAACATTTGAAGAGTAACCCTGTGGCACTTTGACGCCCCGCAGACACTCACAAAAATTTTTTTCTCTTTTTTTGATAAAGTATGACATGCTGGGGGCAAATAAGTCCGCTTAACCCCTACTGATTGTGGAGCTAACTGCTCTCGTATGCCCATCGCAACTTGATCTAAACGAGCATTGACACCATCCTTTGTCTTGCCTTGAATGTTAAGAAGCGTCCCGACTACACTATCACACACATTTTTCTCCACATGCATCACATCAATACAATGTCTTACATCAAGTTTGCACCAGTATGGAAGATCAAAGAAGATCGACCGCTTCTTCCATATGTTTTTCTCAGTAGCCTTCTTATGGGTCTTTCCAAAGATAATATCCATGTCCTTAACCCGTTGATAAACTTGATCTCCGGTTAAGGCCGTCGGAGCAATTTCATTCTCCTGGCATCCATTAAAAGCTTTTCTCAATCTACGATACGGGTGATCAGGTGTGAGAAATCTTCGATGCCCAAGGTAAACTGTCTTCCTTCCATGTTGTAGTTGATGGTAGCATGTGCCTTCTTCACATACAGGGCATGCTTTATGGCCCTTAACACTATATCCGGACAAGTTCCCGTATGCTGGAAAGTCATTGATGGTGCAAAATAACATGGCACGCATCTTGAAAGTCTCATTGCAATACCCGTCAAACAGATCAACGCCTTCCACCCACAGCTTTCTCAAGTCTTCAATCAAGGGACTTAGATAAACATCTAAGTCATTTCCTGGTTGTTTTGGGCCCGAAATCATCATAGATAACATAATGTATTTGCGCTTCATGCACAACCAAGGAGGTAGGTTATAAATTACCAGGAGAACAGGCCATGAACTATGAATACTACTTAAGGTGCCATACGGATTCATGCCATCGGTAGCAAGTCCAAGCCTAAGGTTTCTTTTCTCATTGGCGAAATCCGGAAATAAACTATCAATTCTCTTCCATTGCAAAGAATCAGCCGGATGGCGAAGCTGTCCATCACATTTTCTCTCATCTGCATGCCACCTAATGTTTTTTGCGTCATTTACATTAGCGAACAATCGCTTGAACCTTGGAATGCATGGAAGATACCATAACACCTTCGCAGGAGGACCCTTTGTGATCACATCACAATTTGAATCACCATCGTTCACTTTGTAGCGTGATACCCCACACCTTGGACACTCGTGCATCTTTTCAAAGTCATTCCTATACAATATGCAATCATTAGGACATGCATGTATTTTCTTATACTCCATACCCATCGGACACAATATCTTCTTCGCCTCATAGTTACGGTTCGGCAATGTGTTACCTTCTGGAAGCATCTCTTTCAACAACTCAAGCAATTCGGTGAAGCTTTTATCACTCCACCCATTTCTCGCCTTCACAACTACCAATCTTAACACCGCTGACAACCGTGTGAAATTAGAGCACCCAGGATACAAAGGCTTATCTGCATCACTGCACAAAGTATCATACACATTTGCTCGTTGAAATGACTCTTGTCCAATATCGCGGATCATGTCCTCTAGTCGATCGTCCATATCTACGTCATCAACCTCCTCTCTTTGGGACACACTTGGTTTGTCTAACAATTCACCATGCCATATCCATCTTGTATAACTCTTACATATCCCTTCACAAATAAGATGCTCTCGTATTTTCTCAGCTTTCAGTCGTCTCTCATTCAAACAATTAACACAAGGACAATAAAACCTTCCATTACTATCGGGAACATTTCTTTTAGCAAATTCTAAAAACTCTTCCACTTCATTCTCATACTCATGACTTGTGCGTCTAGCATCGATCCAATTACGATCCATAACTACAACAACACCAACTTCACTTAGTCCAAGATCTTCAACTCCTTTTTATCACAGGGTATGGCCCTATCCCATTCGAGAAGAAACTTCTTCAACACTCAGTTAACAATTAGTCCTTAACTTTCATGCCCATACTTAACGAAATTTCGGCAGCATTTCCCATTGGTCTCCGACGTACACGACTTGACCGCGGTGACATCCACCGCGACAAAGTGTGCACCCAGAGAACAAAAGGAAATGCAGCAGACAGAAATTTCTTCAAGTATAAGATATGAGAATTAAGGAATAAGTATTAACCAAATGAAGAATAAGTTTTTCCCCAAACTGTCCAACTTGGACAATTCAAGATTCAATACAATGAGTAGTACCTTAATAAAGTACACATATGCTCATTAATATTGAATCTCAAACGGGAAACTAAGGTTTTGCTAATTTATTAACACTAAAAGATAATCCAACAGTCCAATTAATCCCTAAGTTAAAGCAGCAAATAGTAAAACTAATACATTAATACTTTTTCTCTTCCTTTCTCCCTTTAATTTCATAAGAAAATCTAATCAGAAGGAGAAGTGTTTTTCTTCATTAGAATGTCACGTATGGATTTCCTGCCAAGTTACATGCGATATTGTAAAACTAATCAAGTTACATGCCATATGCATACTGTAAAACTAATCAAGTTACATAGCAAAACCAAAGTAACAGGTAGCAGACAACAACAAAAATGTAGAGAGAAAGAAAGAGAACTGTATGGAAGTTTCACTCAGTTTACTAAGCAGACCACTGCATGGAAACACTCATATAAATGTCATGAGCAAGACTGGAAACGACTCCATATGACATGAGCACACTAACAGAGTGAAGCATTGGATTCAACAGAATAGAATGGGGAAGCAATTAATAATCAAAATAAGGATATTAGATACGTACCTTCAAATTTTCCTCAGGTTAGGGAATATCAAGAATGGATTCAGATCTTCTTCAGGTGGCTTTTCTGGAGTAGCAACAGGTGCTGCATTGTCCTAAGTAGAATTGAAAATAAACTATAAGCCAAAAACGAAACGAAAAAATATAGCCATTACGAATAAACTATAATATCATAAAACCTAAAGCCAAAAACGAAAAAATAAATGTAAACAAACTCACCTCAACCCAGGGCAAAGTTTGGTACAAAGGTTCAGAGGAGAGGGTGAAGGATGAAGGAGAAGGAGCAAACGAGAGAGAGGTGATGAAGGATGAAGGATGAAGGAGCCGTGGGCAGTGTATCAGCGATGAAGGAGCAGCAACGAAATGTGAGGAGAAGGAGAAGGATGAAGGATGGTGCTAGGTTACGGTGGTGAAGGATGAAGGAGAAGGAGCAAACGAGAGAGAGGGCAAACAGTGAGGAGGGAAAGATATGAAAGATTAACGTTGGAGAAATGGGTTTAATGAAGATTTGAAATCGGTTAGTTAATAGAACCGATGTTGAAAGTTTAATAATGAGATCGGTTGTAAAATAACCGAGTTTGAAAGTTTACTAATGAGATCGGTTGTGTAATAACCGATGTATATACTTGGCGGGAATAAATAAATAGTTTTTTATTTAAATTGTATTCATCGGTTGAAATATTTAACCGATGTTAAATGTTTTATACATCGGTTTCTTTATGAACCGATGTAAATAATTTTGAACTTATTTTCAAAATTGTCACCGCCTCTTTTTTTAAATCGGTTCCTTTTCAACCGATCTAAAAACCTGTTGTAGAATCCATATTTTGCACTAGTGAACAATAGGTAAAGTTGTTAATGCAAGGCTGAAGTGATTTTGAACCATATTGTGACAAAGTGACATTAACCATATCATATGCGCTATCATATTAAGCACTAGGTGGTAAAGGTGCCACCCCAATATGCTATAGTGAATATTATCGATTATTGAGTTGGTGAACGATTGTTCGAATCAACTATGTTCAAATAGCATATTAACTATTTTCTTATATATGTACTTATAATAATGTATTAACTATTAATTAAGCTACCATATAATAATATCCCTCAATATTATGTTGTATAGTGTTTCAAATAGTCATTTTTTTTTTTTTTTATAAACAAAGAAAGTATATATACATACGGTGTATTAAAGGGCACACAAACCTATTTACAAGAACACAAACAGAGACTATTGTAAAAAGAATACTTAATCAATCAAAAAGTACAGTATCTTTGTTACAACACCCTGGTTGAAAGTATCACCAAAACAAAAACCAAAGACCAGAAACAACAAAAACCAGAGGCAAGAAGCCCCAACCTAAACAAAGAGCTATTGATAGAACCCGATTCAATAGAAAAAGGAAAAACAATATTATAGATTGAAAAAGAGAAGAACTTTTACAAATGAGGAAAATCCTCTTGTAATCCCGGAGCTTCAGCTTCTTCGAGAAACCATTTTCTCTGCCTATAACAAAATAGCAACTAACTTCCGACCCTTCTCTCTTTCTCCCCACTATTTATGCTCTATATATGCCTAACAACCTGCCAATTCAGCCATTGTAACCCATTCTCTCCCCTAAGCATTATTTATTAATTCTTTACGTGCCTATTCCTTCTAAATCTCGGGCTTCCACTACGTTGAGCCCAATAACTTATCCACCCACGTCCAGTGCTCTATCAGCTATGCAACGACAGGCTGAACAAAAGCACCAAAAGAGCGCGCCTGCCCAAACCAAAAGCTAAAGCTTTGAAGAAAATTAAGAAAGACAGGAAACCCTCTTCAAAGCAAAGAAACACTATAGCTTGCATACTAAACACCCCATCTTCCAAAAACCAAGAGCAAGCCCCCCTTAATTATTTCAATTCAAGTTTCAGTTAGTGTAAGGCCAAAGGCGTGACTCCACCTCCAAAAACAAGACCTGGAGGCAGCCTCCTTTTGTGATATACAAAAAGCTCCCTTGTTGCTTTGAAGTCAAGATATGAAAAACGCGACTGCTACACCTCCAGATCAACTGATTAGCCCAGCTACATCTTTGCTCCCTTATGAGTAGATCAACCTGTCCCTGACAAAAACAGAAACAACAGACAGAGCAAGGGACAAGAAACCAAAAAGAAAGCCAGAAGAGAAAGAAAGCTCCTCATACAAACAAAAGCCAAAAAAACCCAAAAAGAGCAAAGAGAACCAAGGGGACAAAAAAGTGAAAGATTTAAAAAAAAAAACTGCTCACACCCCCTAAGAGGCAAGCTCTCACGTTACTATAAATCTGCTGCTAACTTCATACATTCCATCGGGCTAACACACTAATCAGAAAAGAGAAACATCCACCTATTCTATTTTTCACCCAATGCCAAGATCTAATTTTAATTTGATCAAGAATGTTTAAAATGTCAATCCCTACCTGTGAAAAGATGTTGTTGTTAGCTAACCAGATAGACCAGACCGTTGTAAACCAAGCTACCATCCATACCTTTTTGACCTTTTTACCCCTGACCAAACCATAATGATTTGTAAAATGTGCTTTAGCTTGTTAAGGTAACACCACCTGAAAACCCAACCAAGAATATACCTTTCCCCATAGCAGAAAAGCTATTCTACAAGAAAAGAATAAGAGTAGCATTGATTCCTGAGCTTGTCCACAAATAACATATAGTTCCCAATTTGGTTATTGGTAAAAATGTTCCTCCTCTGTAGATTATTTAGAATCGGTATTTTATCCAAAATCATTTGCCAAGCAAAAACTGACACTTTCATTGGAACCGAGTTGAACCAAATTTTTTGAAAGAAAGTTTGGTTTGGTTTCTCCAATTGGTTATGGTAACTAGAGTGCAAGTTTTGTATCCGCAGGTAAGCCGATCTTGAGGAGTAACTTTCAGATAAATCATGTAACCACAACCATTTATCCTCCATATACACTTTAAGGGCTATATTACTGATTACTAGCATTAATTCATCAAGAAGTTCTTCCTCCCTTACAAAGAGTTGCCGTCTCCATATGAAACGCCAAACCCAGGAACCTTCACACCAAACCCTGAAGACCGCTATCAACTCATTTTTATTATCCGATATTTGGAACAATCTTTGAAATCTTTCATATAGAGCTAAATCTCCAGCCCAATGATCAATCCAAAATAATGTTGAAGCTCTATCCCCTACCTATTTTTGCAATCCATTTTTGAACCAACCACCCACTGGTTCTGTAGACACCTCTATTATACAATGAGTAAAGCATCTAAGTATATAACACATAAATATTATGTGGGTTTTTATAGCTTAGAAATTAGAATTTAGCTTCAAATTAGCTCAAAATTGTTTTAAAAATGACTTTAAAAAATGGTGCCTTCTTCGGTACCCCCAATATTTTCGGGATAAATGTTACTCTGCCCAACTAGAATGCGCTACGTTAATTAAACGAGTTAAGTTAATAGGTCAAGTCAAATGATTCTCACCATTTGATTGGATCATCTAGGCAGGATAAAGTTACCTTTGAGGTACCGAAAAATTCACCTTAAAAAATTCAAAATAAAAACCGGTTTGAACCATTCACAGATGGTTTTGACTGTTATAACCACAAATCGGTTATAACATCATAGACTTGGGATAGTTCATCACAATGACCAATTTCCTTGCACAATCTTAAATCTTTGCATTCACTACCATGCGCAATTTGTTGAGATAATGAGATGCCCGGGGTCGTTTCTGTAGGTTAGGCTAGAACGTTTGGTTATAAGAAGAAAAACTATGGGGCAACATTTCGATCCAAAATGTCGAGATCAATTAAACATTTAAGCATGCATCTTCATTATATGGCAATCACATTGCCACAGAGGTAGCATCCAATAAACAAAACAACCACAAAAGTACTGTCTAGTTTTTATCTATTCATATAATGGAAATTCAAGGGCAGTAGGGAGGATGTCGTCCGGGCCCTCCAAAAAAAAAGGCAGGCTCCACTCCGTAGCGTTGTTGGTAATTCTTGGAGTTGTAACAGTAGGGTTCGTCAGCCGCTGCACTTACAAATTCAGGGTACTTCAGAGAAAGCGAATAATCCATAATCCTTATATTTCGCATGTAGCATGCATGCCCAAATAGACCATCAGCGAAATCTCCACTACCCATTCCTGTTGATGTGTGAGGGGTTTTTTTTACGTCTGAACTGAACACTTGTCCACCCCATTCAACCAATGAGGCACTCTGTCTTAAATTTCCCAACAATTTAGCGGGCCAATAACCTATAGGGATGTTCTTCACTTTAAGCCACCAATTCCCGGTGTGAGGATCCTAAAAATTGATTTTTAAACCAAACAAAAAAAATTAGTACATCAGGTAACATTGTTGTTGCCATTTTGCAAGATTATTTGTTTTAAAAATAAAATGGTATATAAAGGCAACACTATAGCGTCAAACATGCCAACCATGATAACATCCCTAAAACTATCAATAATTTTGCAAGATCATAAAAACGTGGAAGAAATACTGCTTTTTTTTTTAAAAAAAACAACATCAAGTAAGCACCTAGATTTGACATTGTTGACACGTTTGTCACATAATACACCGGCTACCTATATATACTAAAATAAAATACGATATATCTTCATATCCATTTACACTCACAAGTCACATCAATCAATAGTATTTATTTATATCATACCTCGAAAGCAATTGTTGATTTTTTTTTAAAAATTTACTTTAACATATGTCTTACCTTAAACATTCTATTTTGTTCCTTGCAACATTCTAGCTACCGAATGTTTTTTGAATGCTTAAGTTTAAGATTATTTAAAAATAAAAAAAATAATTTCAATGAACAAGGTATTAATTGTATATATATACATAAAAAAAAAATCTCACTTTTCCTACAATATTTTTCATACTTACATTGTAATCATTAATTAAAAGATTTTTGTATTATAAATAATCAATGATTATAAAATAGGTACGTATGAAAAATGTGTAAAAAAAACTAGAATATCATTACTCATGTAGGTTTACACGTCATCATTACCAAGAACATCCCAACGTTGATTATATATTGTGGGCCAGACACGGAAGACATGGGTAAAAGGGCACCACCAAGAGCAATTTCGAAGTTTGTTTGCACAAACCCAGAGCACGTCAGATCAAAGCAACCTGTTGACTTGTATGAATCCCTCTACATCATAAGATCAACAAATCAAAACCAATATTCAATTTCCCGCTATGAGACAGAGGTTACAAAACAATTAAGATTTAAGAAGACCAGCAAACAAAATTAACGATCCTTCAAAAAAAAAAAAAAAAAGCACTTACAGTCCAGTAGGCAAACAACCGGGTCGCTTTATCACCATATAACTTTGGATTCACCTAAATCATAATAGAGACAATTATTTATGTGTGTATATATATATATATATATATATATATATATATATATATATATATATATAAACATCACACAATAATATAGTTATGTATATAGTAATTAAGAAGCAGCTAGGAAGCTAGCAATGACTATGTGTGTGGTTATTTTGGAATTGGAAGTGATGTGTGTTGACAAGTGAACTAACCATCCACCCTGCTTCGACGCTTTCAAAATCAGGACCATTGCCGGCCTTAAGCCATATTTGAGCAGTGGTGAAATCGTCTGGCAAATCAACGTTTGGAGATGGATTCCAAACATTAATATCTGCTTGTGAACCGATATAACTGTATCCCATTGTCACAAGATATGTTGCCTGCATGATCACGTCGCCAAAGAATTTATAGTATCAGAGAAAAAAATGTATTTTATCATTTTTTTAAAACTCAAGAATGTATTCATTACTTTTTTAATTTTTATTTTTTTGGCATCTTTACTAAGTAGAAAATAGATACCTTCTGAATTTTTTAAAATAATAAATAAAATGAAATAAAATTTAATATTTCAAATGGACAGTTATTTTAAAGGCACATTTATATAAGTTGCAATAAGTTAGCTAAATGAATATCTACCGAGCGATTTTCTGGAACTTTTATTTTGATGCCATTGGTTGTGACATTGAGGCTGGGAAATCGAAGGTTGTAGTCGTTTGTTGTGTTGGTCGAACTCTTAAACTCTTCTGAAGGTTTCATCCCGAAGCGTTCAAGGGAAGCAATTCTAAGTAAGTCCTTCTTTTGAATTCTGCGAATTGGAATGGTTCCTTTTGGACAATTTCCACTTCTCTGCCATGTTTGAACAACAACGGACTCTGGCCAAGAAGCATTTTCTATGCTCGTATTATGAGATTCTAGCAAAAAATCTGGTATCGTCTGCATAGTTCAATCATTAAAGATGCACTAACAGATTACTTTAAGAAGGATGGTAGCAAAGGCAACGACTCCGACTATGACGTTAATAATAATGATGATGCCAATAATGACAATAATAACAGTAACATTGACCATAATAATAAAAATAGAAAAATGCTAGTCACACACTCTCGAACACTCTCTTTTCAATACACAATTTCCTATTGGTTGAAATTCATGTGGGCCCTACAAAATTCAAGTGGGACTCACATGAATTAGTGAGACCTATATGAATTTCAACCAATAAGAGGATGTGTGTTGAAAAGAGAGTGTTAGAGAGTGTGTTGCTAGCACTCCTCCTAAAAATATCTAGCACATAAACCTTGGGTACAAGATACTAAACAGAGAAATTAATATAATATTATATATTATATATGTTTAAATAAAAAATTAAATAATAAATAATAATTTTTTGTCTAAGTTTCAAAAAATATAATTTATTGTATGGTCATAAATTTAAAATTTGGAAGTATAGAGAGTACAAAATTTTGAAAAAGAATATCATTTGGATATAAGAAATTATTAAAACAAAGTAATTAATAAGAGACGCTATTAACATGTGCATGGAGGTTGGCGTGAGTGGTTAAAGGCCTCTCGTCCCTTAATCAAGATCTCGGGTTCGAGTCTTAGGTATGGAAAAAATCTCAACTGGGAGCGATGTCACCCATCGAGGTGCCGAACAAACTAGCGCGGGAGATTAGTCCCCATCTCAGATTGACGGCGGGATACTCTCGAAGTAGATCAAAAAAAAAAACAAACAAACATGTGCAAATGAACATTTATTTAACTAAAACGCATTTATTAGTACAAACTACTGTAAAAAAAAAAATATATAACCCACATAACAAAATTGAATTACACACCATAGATTCGAGCAAAATTTAGTAACTTTAAATCTGATCACTAGTTCATCAGAATTTTTAAGTCAAAAAAAAAGTTCATCAGAATTTTTTTAAAAACAAAACTTGAAGCACTCTAACTATAAAGTATTTTTTTTTCTCAAATGAAAATGATTTAAGTTTAAAAGTAACGGATATAACAATCAACCTTTTTACACTAATATCAAAATATGATTG
The DNA here is from genome assembly GCA_039655645.1 of Ammopiptanthus mongolicus. Lineage (NCBI taxonomy): Eukaryota > Viridiplantae > Streptophyta > Magnoliopsida > Fabales > Fabaceae > Ammopiptanthus > Ammopiptanthus mongolicus. The sequence goes on from CM077345.1 coordinate 5,925,236, forward strand.
AATAATAATGCACTGTCTCTAGCACCAACAAAAAATAATGCACTGTCTCAAAATAAAATCTATAAACCAACAAGTATCATGTATATTGCATGAGTACTTTTAAATTTATGGAATAAATAAAATAAACAAAAAAATATTTAAAAAATATAAATAATATATGCATAATTAATTTAAGTAAAATATAAAAAATATAAATCAAAAGAGAAAATATTTAATCTAAACAGAAGACATATATAATTAATTCTTAAATTTAAATTTAAATATTAGAAAAGAGAAATTAAGAATGAAATTTGTCATTCTATAAATGAGAGTATATTAAACAATTTAACCACTCTTAAGAGAGTGTACTCAAATTTAATATGTATGTGTGAATATTTTTCTTCTAAAAATCTTTGTCCTTAAAAGAAAAAGAATTAAATGAGAATAAACTAATAATCAACGAACTTGATAGTAATAACTATTAATTAAAATATTTGAAAATACATCATAGAAAGAAAAGGAAATAAATAAAAATAAGTAAATGATATGCATATTTAGTGGTAATAACTATTAATTAGTTTCTTAAAAAAAACTATTAATTAGTATATTTGAAAATATATTAAAAATAAAAAATTTAAAAAATTGCTTAATGTAAGTGATGCTATGAAGCTCACTCAAAAGGAGACAGGTTATGGAGAATAAATCACATTCAAGAATAAATGCTCTATCTTAATATCAGTGTTATAAAACTCAAACCGGTTATCAACTCGATCAAGACACTGTGTTAATGGATCACTGATCGAACTAGTGAGTCATTGGTTGAACCGCTTGAATCGATAGGGCTTTGACAAATAAGTAATAACTAGTGCTTTGACTTAGTGGCACACATCCTCTCAATCCCCTTGTAGGGCTTGCGTTCCAACCCTACTCATGTAAATCGCGGAATCTCATTTCAAATTGAATTTTAATCATCAATTCTTACTTAGCCCAAAAAGTTCATGACCCAAAACTTCAAACCCTAAAAGCTAAAACACACTACCCTCATTTTTTTCTCAGCCGCCATATCACCTTCTTCTTCCTAAAATATCTTCTTTCGTCTTTCTCTTTTTTTATTTTTGGGTTTTTGGTTATTCTTCCACCGACCATCAACGAAGCACCGTCAATCTGACCATTCACCACCGCACAACATCGCACCACCAGTCGTGAGCGACGAGCCGTACTAGGCAAGATACACTCTTGTCACCGCCACACACCAGAACCGCGGGCAGCACCTTCACCGCCACAAATCGCATGTCGTTCACCTGTTTTTTTCCTCTATTTTTTCAGTTTTTCTCATCTTTTCCTGCTCATCTAATTTGTTCATTATTGAACTGTCTTCCATCTTTGACTCGAACGAGTCACAAAAATTGTCAGGTTTACCCATTTTCTTAAAAACGGGTCCGTCGAATCCGGTTCTCTTCGGGTCTATGCCTTGTCCGGTCATATACCTCAACCAGGTCATATGACCAATTTTCGGTCTAACCGGTTGGACCGACCAGTTTTAATAACACTGCTTCATATATATATATATATATATATATATATATATATATATATATATATATATATATAGGGGTGGGCATGGGTCGGGTTGGGTGGGTTTTGGTGCATTTAAAGACCCAACCCAATCAAATAAATATGGGTTGGGTTGGATCGATTTCTTCGAAAATTTTCAGGTAACCCAACCCAACCCAACCCAACCTCATACGGGTTGGTTTGGGTCGGGTGACCGGATTTGATAATAAATTATTTTGTTTTTATCAAAAGCAAGTAATGGAGGAAAAATAGGGAAGAAAAATAATACCAATGCATTAATTTGAACTTCCAAATACAAAATGAAGCATACAACTTCAATTTGGAACACAATATCCATCAAAATTAAACAAACAAGTGTAATAAAAAAAATAATAATGTTTTCAAACAATTCCTAAACAATTTCACTGATTATGTCTTCAAGCTATTTCTGCATGTCTTCAAACTATTTCTGCTCATGTAACCAAAAAATGGTCACTCCAATTTAGGCGGCTGAGTATTAAAGAAGAGTCTTTAAATTCAAGATAGAAGAGTCACTCCACGCTCCAATAGCTGGGCTTATAATATTCCTCTCAATATGTGGGTTGGGTTGGGTTGAATGGGTTTACAATCTTTGGACCCAACACCCAACCCATAAGCTATGGGTCTCCTTATTTAGAAACCAACCCAACCCAATGACCCGAACCAACCCAGTATTTATGGGTTGGGTTGGATTGGGTATACCAGGTTCGCGGGTCGACCCGTACCCATGCCCACCCCTATATATATATATATAGAGAGAGAGAGAGAGAGATTTAATTGGTATGCATTATCAATGGAAATTAAGATTTTTTACAATGTCAACCAATCAGAAATTGACACATCATTAAGAATGTTTGACTCTTCTTCTAACTTCCTTAAAAGTCACTCATTTATGATTTCTGCTTGGTTGACAGTGTATATTAAACTTTACATTAATTATCAGTACATTTCAATTAAACTATCTCTATATATGGGTTGATTATTAATTCACCTGAATAGTATGATTTTTTAAGATAGGATGGTCAAAAGCAGGTTGTTTGTAGATGTCAACACAATCAATAATATCTCCATCCTCACTCTGCATAAAAACAATCAAAAATATTATATTCTAACAATGTATGAAAATTTTACACAAAATTATTTGGGCACAATCATTTTAAATAATTTACTTTTGGACAAAACTTAGGTGTTGTTCTCTAGATGCTTGTAATCCTGCTTTTTAAAAGAATAAGACATTTATAACAGTTGTTACATATGTTATATTTTCATTGAAGAGTTGTTAACATGCATTTTTCTCATTAGAAAACACTATAAATACATAAAGAAGTGCACCTTAATTTTTTTCTTAACTTTTTGTTAACACAATCTCATTATTTGTATATGTGTGTGTGGGAGAGAACGGAGAATGAAGAAAGTTGTTTTCAAAAAGGATTGTTTTGAGAGCATCACAACTTACAAGAAGGTAAACACTTAAGGGGTGTGGCAGAACTGCAAACCTTAATGGTCTTAACAGCAGGCTTGTTGAGGAGCTTCAATTTGGCATCGATTTCTATTTCCAAAGGTGACGATGCTCTTGCTTCAACTTTCAAGTTTAGCCTTATAAAGGAGGCAAACAAGGCCCCAAGTAACAAGATTGCCACCTTGCCTCCCTTCATTTATCCTTTGATAGATTGGTAAATCACGCCAAAAATATATAGATGATATGTGTGTGGAGTAAAGGAACTGAAATTAATGTGTCATTAATGTATTACTGTAAAGTTTTACCATTTGTGATGAATTTGAATGTAATAACAATGAAGTCCATTCTATATAAGTTTTTTTTAATAATATGATAATACATAAATATCCGATAGTGTAAAATGAAATCTATACTGATATTAAATCAAGGTTGCTTTTCCTGTTATTTCTATTTTATAAACATAACTTTTGGATATTAGTTAAGAGTTCAATTTTGATAGATTATCAATATAAAATTTTATTCTTTGTCAACCAATGACAAATCATATTATGTGTGACTTTTAAGGTAATTATGATAAGAGTCAAATATTTTTAATGATGTAACAAATTATGATTTTGACAATGCAAAAAATATTTATATTTACAATGCATACCAATTAAATACATTTTGTAACGAATATCAATGTTATACCATTTTACTTAAAAAAGCAATACTTTTTTTGGTAATCCAAAAAAATCAATAAAAAGAAATCAATACTTTTGAGTAGATTCTAGGAATAAAGATCTGTATTATATTTTAACATTAAAATTTGGATTGGAATTACTTAATATTTGGAATTCAAAAATTAAATGTTTTTTCCTTTCAAAAAAAAATTAAATGCTTTTTAATGTGCTTATCATAAAGTTTTTTTTATTCTTTTAAAGGCATGTTTGGTTTGATTTATGATAATGCTAACAAATGTCTTAAAGCATTGGTTAAAAAATCAAGACAGGAAATATTGCATGGATAAATAGTCTATTTAATATATTGAAAAGTTTTACATTTAGTTTTCAAACAAAAACAGTTTTTTGTTCATTTCTTAAATAATGTCATTAAAGCACTCGTTAGCAAGACCCTTAAATTATTTGAGAGGAAAATAATTGTTTATAATTCAAAAGATTTTTGAAATTTTTTATCACAAAATTATTTTAAATATAAAATAAGCTAATCTAGAACAATATTTAGCGCTCATTTGTTTATACTTAAAAATTATATTTAAGAAATATTTTTTTGTGAGAATCTGAAAAATTTAACTTCTCCTAATTGAATTTCTATTTTTTGTGTAGAAAAAAATATTTAGTAAAATCCCAACCAAACAATGAAATGAATATCAAAAATTATTTTTTATATAACAATGCTTTTATTTTTAAGAAAAAAATATAAACAAAAGTTCAAAGTAAGTGAACTTTAAATTGTGTAATTAGTTTTTCCTTCAATGCGAATCAATGTTGGAAATCAATGTTGAATTTATGGGTGTACCACCCATCAAAATGGTGTATGGGTGCCCACCCACGGACGGAGCCGGACTTTGATTATGGGGTGGATCAACTATAAAAATTAAAGTTCATCCAACGAATATATACACATCAATTTTCATATAAAATATTCATAATTATATATTTCAAAACGTTAATTACATTAGTAATCTTGCAAAATACATAACGTCTCTCTTACATATCACAAAAATCATCTATAATTGAATATACATTAAATACTAACAAACATTCAGATAAAAATTCATCTTCCATCTTTTTGCGAAGTATAATCTTGACTATATTCATAACTGAAAAAAATCGCTTTGTAGTAGCTATAGAAACAGGAAATGTGAGAATAAGAGTTATCACTCTATACACAAGATGATATACTTCTGTTTTTCTAGTTTTTATCAACCAATGACATAAATCATAAATAGTTTCCCATGCTCCAAAATAAAGAATTTGCCTCACATGATATTATTAAACTATCCTCTTGGTAGATTGCTATGCATGCTAAAATTAAATTAGTATTGTAATTAATTTTTTTGCCATGATTAATATAATCATGTGTATTATTGTTAGGATTTAATGGCAATTGCAACACTTATGCTAGGTACCTTACCCAATGGCAATATATGATTTTTCATGAACTAATTTTGAATTCCGAGCTGATAATGGACCAAGCCCTTTAGTTTTGATAGAAACTAGGAGCAGTCCAGGCAGCTAAAGGTAACTATAACGTACCTCCAGCCCTTTAGTTTTCGTTATTGTTAAGTATTAACTTCTTAAAGTGTGTGGATTGGATTTTGTGAAAGAAAACTAAAGAGAATAAAGGAGTATATAATACACACACACAAAAATCACAGAAGGGACCCAAGCCCTGACCAACTATAATGTAGCTTCGTCCCTGTGTCCACCCAAGTGACCAAATCTCAATCATCTAGATTGTCACTTGTGTAGTTTGACTTTTCAACACCTTTTTCTCTGGTCAAAGGGTCTATGTATTTGCAATTAAATGTTTTCTATTTTCGTATTTGCACAAACACCCTTTATTATTATTATTTAATATAAAAAAGTAAAAACACTTTTTTGTTTTGACAAGTTGTTGGATGTATCGATTCTTCCGGTTTTAAAAATCAACAGTTACTGAATTTAGATTCTCTCCTTTTTATTCTCTCATTTTCCCTCTTATGTTATGAGAGAGAAAGACACAAAATCAAGTTTTAATGGACCACACACATAAAAATAATTTTTTTTGTCTTTCTTTCTCTAACATGAGAGGGAAAAGGAAATGATCTAAATCCACAGTTACCTTCTCTTTCATTTTTTCTCTCTTTATTCTTAATACCAGATTCTGATTTTCTCACTTTCATTTACTCTTCCTTTCCTCTCTTCTTTTTACTTTTTGATCACCAAAAGAGAACTCAATATATCTTCTTCTTTCTTTTATCTTGTTCCCTACAATACCAACCTTATGCCCACCTCTCAATCTCCCTTTCTTTATCAATTTTTCCTTTTCTGTCACCAACCCATATCCCCCGAAAGAAAAAAAGGAACAAAATAAAAACAAGTACACCATGTCCTCCATCCTACCACCTTCATGCCTTGCACTAGGAGTGCACGCGGCCATCCTCTCCACTCCACCAACCGTGCCGCCAACTATTAAACTCAACAACAATCGGCCTACATCGCCACTTTCACACCTTGAATCATCTTCATAGTTGTTGCATGTCCTTTGCACCCTGGAACATTGCGAGTCAGACGATGTCATCGCTGTCACACCGCGCTCCTGCTCGCAACCATCGCACTATTGCAAGCTCAACATAATCACACACCTCCACCAGCCCAGAACCAGAGCTAACGCACCAGCCCTCTACTGTTGCCCATAACAGCCTTGTCGTCCTTGCAATCTGCCATCAATTGACACCACCATTTCAAACACCCAAAAAAACTTCTCCTCCGCACTTCAAACCCAAAACACTACTAGAAAGACATTTTTGAAAACTCCATTGACACCCAAACCAAACCACTCCTCCATCACCAAATCAAACCATTACAAACAGCGCTCAGTTATTGCCAAGCCTTCCTCTATCATAGCCACATAAACCTCCGAACCACTGCCATTCCAATGTAGCGCCACCAACCATCGTTCTCACCGTCGCGTGTCGTCTCATACGAACCACCAACCATCTTTGCGACTTGCGATGGGCGTCATCTTACTCCATCCAGCCTCTGTACGATTTGCGTAGCACCGTCTGGCCACAGATCACTGTCACGTCGTTCAGGTCGTACCTTCGTGAGCCACACTAGTAGCTACATCTCTTTCGTGTCGCCCTCTAGCCACCTTTGCCCGCGGCGTGCAACCACCATAAGATCCCTAAATCCCTAGTGGTTGTCTCTCCATCGAGGAATGCTAGAATGCTGGAACAAAGGAACGCTGAAAAGCATAATCACAAAAGGAACGTCGTAGCATCAATACTACACTATAACACTCTTCATCGAGGGAGCCTACATCCTCAAATCATCAAATCCCTAAATCCCTTCATGGATCCGAAAATCCCTAAATTCCCAAATCCCTAAAAGCAATCCTTGTAACAAAATCCCCAATCGATCCACCTACAAACATGTCAACCAAAAAGTGTTAACTACAAAGCCCAACAACCACCGTTTGAACCCTAATTTTTGTGTATGGATAATTTCGGTTCATAAAAAAATAATCACCCAAAACACCTAACAAATAATAAAAAATTATATATGGGTTAAATTTTAATCTATTAAAAAATTAATTAGGTGGAGCAAATACAAAAAAATTTAGCACCTTATGTGCAGATATCAAAAGAATCACACAGTTCGACCAAAAATAACACGCTTCGACCAGTCAAAGTCCACCTAGCCTGATTGGCAATCTGGATGGTCCAGATTTGACCATTTAGGTGGTGCACCTTATACAACACTTATATTTTATAGATGGTGATCACTTTTTGATAAGCAATATCTAAGAAATTAGAATTAGTACTAGTAGTTATAACAAAAATAAAATATCAAAGTATTTTCCTTAAAGAAATATTTTTGTTAAAATTTATCGATTTCTTATTTAGTTAAATAATTGTATGAGGCATGTTGTAGAACCCTGAATTAAAACATATAATATTGGGTTACTTATATTAAATCTGAATCCAAATTATCCATCCGAAACAAACTCTACTATTTGAAAATAATTTCATCAATGTGTTAGTCAAAGTGGAAGGGGCTTAAATCCTTTATGCATGTGATTTTAGTTTTGATCCTTGAATTCATGCGTATGGAAGAAACACTATTGAAAGGAGTTCCCGCTTAAGTGCCTAATACTATTTCGAAAGATTAGTCTCGCACCTATCCGACAGGAGAATATTCCAAAAAAAAAAAATTCTTTACTAGTCAACAAGAGTTGACTCATAAGATGATTATTTTACCCCTAACAACCTTATATTTTAATTTTATTATGGGAAAAGTAAACATACAACTTCTTAGAATAATAAATATATCATTTCTCCATAATTTGTTTTTTCTTAATTTCTTAATTAGTGGCCACCATTCTACTTAATATTTGATACTGACCTATTTGTATTACTTACTATTACTTGGAAGGCAAATGCTAATCAGTTAAGAAATCAAAAGTGATAAATTTGTATTGAAAAAAGTTTATTTAACATATCAAAAAATATTATACTTCAATTTCCAAGTAGAGTTTACTATTTGTTGATTCATTAACCCTACCTGAAAATATTGACTTTATTTTATCCCCCCGTCACTCACATACAAATCAGTATTTTATATTGCTTGTCCTAAAATGTGGCGAAGAATGTTCAGGAAACTTGGCTCCTCTGTAGGGTAACTTTTTTGAATTTGGTTCATCTAAAATGTGTATAACTCTAAAGTGAGAAAATAAAATACTATTCATCATTAATTTGATTAACTATTTAGAGATTTTAACTTATTAAAAATAAATAGTCCCTTACTTTCTCACTTTAGAATTTCATTCATTTTCAAAGAGCCAAATCCAATTTTTTTTTGTCGAAACAGTGCAATTTAAAGGCCCTGTCCCTTTTTAATAAAAAAAAAAAAAAAAAACGCCCTGTCCCTTTCACACTATGGGCCCTGCACTCTAACAATTTAAGGATTTTACTTTTCCAGTACCTCAAATAACTGTTCTCACCCTTCCCCTTCAGCCTTTCATTTCACCCCCATCTCCCCACCTCATGGTCCCTCATCTCCTCCTCCCTTCCCCACTCTCTTCTTTTTCTTCTCCTGTAAGATGCAGTATTCGATCCAATTAAATGAATAGAATGGGTACCTCCAAAATGATGCAACACAATAGAAGCAGCGACAGTAACATTGAGTAAAGGAGCGCCAGAGCCATATTGTGGGATATAAACGAAGAAGTCACGTATCTCAGATTCCTTGGCAGAAAGGCCTGTACCCTAATAAATATCAGAAAATACAAGAAATAGAGAGCGAGACCAAATTTCAGAAACATGGATAAAGAATAGGATAGGAAAGGAATAGGATACCTCGTTGCCAAGTAGGAAATTAAAGCGGTGCTTTTGTTGAAAGGATCGATGGTGATTGAGAGGGAGTGCGTGGTGAGTGATCTCGACGCCGCAGATATCACAGTCTTTGTCATCCTTGAGGAAGCGGCGAGCATCTTGGAGAGGAGGAATCGTGGCTCCGGAACCAGTTCAAATCTCGACGCCCAACAAGGATGAGCTCTCTCTGATACACCAAACGCGGTGGCACTACGAGCAAGAATCCCAACGTGGTGCCTTTTTGCTATGTTGTGAACCACCACGTAGCTCTTACAGGAATTATCTCCTTGCAAGCATTTTTATAGCCACTGCTGAAATTGGTATTATAAGGGAGGCGGAAAAAATATACCCCACAATTTAATTGCAATTGCTATTATTGTGCATTCTTTACTGTCACTCCACAACAGCCCAATATGCTTAAAAATTGGAATTAATAAAAATATTGCATAGCTACTCCCATTCTCCCTCGAATATGTTGAATGGTGAAATCCATTAAAGTTAATTAATTGCTCTTTTATGGGATATTTATTATGTTATATCATTATATTTTATTTTATATTACAGCATTTAAAAGTTCATTAAATGAATCTCATAAGTTATCACACATCTTTTTACATATACTTTTGTTTCAATTAAAAAAATTAATTCATTAATGATTGGATTGCTGAACATTATAATACTCTCTCTTTATTTTATTGATTGATAATCCTTATATAAGAATCAGTTGCTTAGAACATCTACATCACATGTTCTTAGCATTGTTCTTAAATATAATAATGAGTTTTTATAATGGAGTTAGGTGATGTGTCTTGCCAGGTGTAGAACATGTTCTTGCTGCAGAACTTGGTAAGAATAGATCTTAGGCTTAATTACACTTTTGGTCCCTCAGGTATCACAATTGTGCAATTTTGGTCCCCTGGGTTTTAATTGCTCCAATTGGGTCCTCCAAGTATCACGATTGTACAATTTTGGTCCCCCAAGTTTCAATTGCGCCAATTGGGTCCCCCACGTATCATGATTGTGCAATTTTGGTCCCCCAATTATCACGATTGTGCAATTTTTAATGTCAGTAGCCTACATATGACACGTGGGACTAATTTGACACTTAGTGAAGTCAACTTGACAGTTTACAGGACATTCTTATAAGACATCATTGCCATATCACATAATTTAATGGTCAAATGCACGTCATTAAGTGTCACATACGAATGACACGTAAGCTGCCAAACTAGTCTCATTAAGTGCCAAATAAGTCGTACATGTGCTTCGTAGGCTATTGATGTTAAAAGTTGCACAATCGTGATACTTGAAGCACCAAAATTGCACAATCGTGATACTTGGGGATCAAAATTGCACAATCATGATACGTGGGGGACCCAATTGGCGCAATTGAAACTTAGGGGACCAAAATTGCACAGTCATGATACTTGGAGGACCCAATTGGCGCAATTAAAACCCGGGGGACCAAAATTGCACAATCATGATACCTGAGGGACCAAAAGTGCAATTAAGCCTAGATCTTACCTTATTGTGTTTGTCTCTCTCATCTACTTCTGTCAGCATAGTGCATAAATGGCACATTTTTTCTGAGTAAAACGGTAACCGCAAGGATATGACCCACCTATTTACTGTTCTTAACTCTCTTGCGGTAGAAATGGTCTTATAAAAATAATTGTTCTTATATATTACATCTATATCATATTGGTTTAATGATGCAATCCATCAAGAACTTGTCATTAATTTTAAGAACTTGTTAAACAACTCTCATTAGAGCTGTTCGTAGTTGCTTGCCTTGCTATCTTTTTTTTGTTTCTCCAAGTATCCTTCTAGTTGGTAGGTGAGAGATTAATTTTTCAGAATACCACCACGCGTCTATGGGGACCCTTCTCAATACTCAATAGTATTTTTTTCCCATACAAATGAGTCCTTGCCATCTTTCAAATCAAATTATTCCATTGTTGGCAGAGAATTTATTTTATTTTATATGATAATATAATAATATGATACAAATATTATATTTCATATAATATAGTAACCAAAAACTAAAATAAGAGTAGTTTAGTTTAGTATATTTCAGGTTTCTAATATACTAAAGGTACTTATATTTTGATTTAATACTTTCTAAATAGAGTTTAATTTTGATACTTTATCAGTATAAAATTTTTTTACACTGTCAACTAATCACACATAAACTTTTAAGATAGTTATTGTTAAAGTCAAATATTTGTAATGATATAGCAAAACATGATTGGTTGACAATGTAAAAAACTTTATACTGACAATGCATCATAATTTGATCCTTTTAAATAATTTTAAACAATCCATCCTACAAATATTCTTACTTACTAAATATAAAAACATTAAATGCTTTTAATATTTTTAAGAGATTAAGTACATTTATTTTTAATTAATATTTTCTTTATTAAGAATTAAAATTATGTAGAAGAATATTAAGAAAAATTATAGGTAAAATTATTATTATTATTATTATTATTATTATATATATATATAAATGATTTGGCTTTATATATGATTGATGATAAGATATTATCACGTCGTTTGATTCGTGTAGTCGACATCACTTAGTGGACAACGTTTAATAACCATTATTATTGTTTTAAGTAATAACTATTATTTAAAAAATATTTTAAGAAAAATATTTTAATAATAATCAAAAATATTTATCATTTTTGAAAAGATTTAGCAATTGAGATCGTAAATATTATATTCTTTTTCATGGGAAATATTATATTCTTTTAAAAAAAATTCTACCCACTTATAAAAAGAAAATTAAAGAATGTAAAAAATTCAAGTATAAGTAATATTGGATATATATAACATATTGGTGTGACTTCTTTAAAGTGAACTTATATCTAAAATGAGTAAGCAAAGATGTATATACCTTACAAGATTTAAAGGGTTAAGATTTTAATACATTTGATCAAATTAAGAATAAATACACTTTTAATTACCCACTTCAAAATCAAATTTATTTTAGAGCAATATATTCCCAACGCGCGATATATGTAAATTTAAGTTAATAGAGAATTTTATAAAAAAATTGTAATAGAATATAAGTTGAGTAAATCTCCACTTTAGTTATTAAAATTCTAAGATCATATTAATTTGATACGTGATATTTTTGAATTTTCAAAAATATTTTTAAAATTATTAAATATTAATCAATTTAATCTTTTTATTAGAAATCAAATTGACATAAACGGTATAATTTTAGAAATCAAATGGACACGAACACCAAATTAATACTAATACTGCCAAGTAAGTTCATATCATTACATGTCTCTTCTTCGAGTAAATGGCTGTGCCTCTCAACGCGATTGCCATTCCCATTGGCCAGTCTGTAAATTCGGGCAGCTGCCCAAACTGCCCCGAACCTCTCATCTCCCAACTTCTTCTTCTATATAAACACCCCTTTCCCTTCCCAATTGCTTCATTCGACGCAATTTGCATTCCAAACAAAACCCTAAACCAGCAACAAAAGCTTAAGCTCAAGCATCACCAATGGCTTCCTCTAAGGTCTTGCTCATGATCACAATGGCGGTCCTCGTGGCCGTTGTCGGCGTTGTTCACGCAGCCGAGGCGCCGGCTCCTAGCCCCGCCTCCCCCGCCGCCGCTATCTCTCCATCCTTCGCTGCCGGTTTTCTCACCGCTGTCGTTGCTCTAGTATTTGGATCTGCTCTCAGGATCTGAGTACGCTGTGATCTGGTGCTCATGGATTTTCTTCTTTCTTTCGCTGTGGATTTATATTTACTAGAGTCTAGATATCGAGGCTTGACTATTAGTATACAGATATAGTTCTCCCCTGGATTGCATGTGTAGAGATTTTATGCGTTGATTTCTCGATCTTTAGCTATCTTGTGATGTGATTTGAAGAGTGTGGTACATATTGGATTTCTTTCATTTTGAAATTTCTGTTTCTTTCAGCTGTTTTATTCAATTATGTATTGTTTGATTACGATCGACCTTGTGTGATTTAATTGTTTTAAGTGTGCGCGTAAATTTGTAAAAGGTAGCTGAGACGTCTTTTTTTTAATATAATTTAATTTCTGACGGAGGTTTTAAAACGCATTCTTTCAATTTACGGTGACGATCATCAACGATGCGAACGTTGTAATTCGTTTTCGTATAGAGCGCAACGAAATCGAAATCTTGGTTAAAGAAATATTTTACTCTATAGAGATTGGTATCAATTCTTTCACGCCGTGACTAATTATTGTCGTTGTAACTGCAATGAAATTCATACCCAAGTTTGGCAGAACCCCCTCGTTTTTTTTTTTAAGAGTTTAAAATCTATATATTAACGATATAAAACTTTTTTTTTATACAGAATTGCTAAGTCAGTATATTTTTTTTACTCTTATTTTAATTACTTTGAAAATATTCATATTATGATTGGTGATGGATAGTATATAGAAATTAAACTCTTTTTTAAATAAAAAATTTAATCTCAATGTATTAAAACTTAAAAGCTTGAAGTTAAGGACTTCTTGAGCAGAATAGAATGAGTTTGTGGTTGCTTTTCTGAAGGTGCTTTGTTTGTCACCTTTACTTTTTGTGTGGAGATAGATACTAATGGAAGCTTGTCAATTAAGTGTCAACGGTCGATGGTTTTGCTTGACTTGTATTTATACATTAATTAATTAAATTAAATATTGCTCTTAGGGCCAAACAAGAGACACATTAGTGAATGATATTGGTAATGAGAACGGGAGCATTGTCATTTAGCTCATGACTTATGTCAGCGACAACTCGTACATGGTTTCCCAAATTCCTTTGGCATGGCTTTTCCCTCTTCTGTATTTTTATTTGTGTATTCGGCATTACATATTTGGCTGCAGGTGAACCAAAGGATCAAACCACCCCATCGTACGCGGATCATTTTGTTAAAAATACAATCTAATTTTTTTTTCTCCCGGAATGCTTATAAATGAGAGGCTAATCTCCTTACTCCCGAAAAAATGTTTACTACGGTAGTGTTCAAATGGAAACCTATCCTAACTGTTTAAAATACACTAAATGTGTGTTGGGTTCCATTTCTCTAGATACTAGGAGTGCTTTTACATAATTGTACTTATCAAACGTGATTTTAGTGAAAAAAAAGAGGTGTTTGATTACACGTTTGGAGGAGCAATTTTGCATCTAGAATCAATTTTATCATAAGCAGCTTGAAGTAGTTTCGGCTTTTAAATTAAAAAATTACACTAAGAGCAGGTTTGAGGCAACTAAAATTTTTAGATTTCAGTTGTTTTATCCCAAAAAACTATTTTCAAAATAATCTAACCCATTTGACACTTTATTTAAATTTAAAAAAATTTAAAAAAAATAAAGCAGTTGCTTTGCCCCATCCTAACTGAAGGACGGTTTGATTATTTTTTAATAGATTGAATAGATTGTTTTTTAATCTCAAATGATTAATAAGACTAATTATATTATTAATAATGAAAACAATATTAATAATACTAATAATAAAATAATAACATTAACAACAATAACAACACCAATATTAATAATAATAAAATAATAACATTAACAACAATAATATTAATAAAGTGTTAGAAAAATTATAATGATTAATAAGACTAATTATATATTATCGAAAAAAATAAGACTAATTATATTATTCATAAGGAAAAAATATAAATAATACTAATAATAAAATGATAACATTAACAACAATAATAACACTAATATTAATAATCCTAATAAATTTCAAATTAAGAATATAAATACCTTGAACAACACACTAGGAGAGTGGTTGAGAAAAGGTACAGAAAGAGAGAAAAAAGAAGTGTAGAGTATGAATATATATATATGGATGGATATAGCCGTTGGGGTGAGTCGCTGCCCTGAGTGTGCCACGTGGCGTCTCGGGCAGCTGCTGTCTCCTGAACTTAATTTTTTATTTTTAGTTTTATTTTTTGGATTAATCAGAAAATATCACGTGGCATATCTGATAAAAACGATACTCTAACTAGCTTTTTTCGAAAGATAAACAATTTTTGAACATCAAAATAGGGACATCATATGGTGTTCCCTTTGTTTTGGTGATGTAATTTTTAGATGAGTATATACAAAGAAAATAAAAAATAAATAAGAGATAGAAATAAACAAATACGATATCAGATACGCTGTCAAAATTTTAATGGTCAAATGACAGAACTCTTTCCAAAGACGTTAGTCAAAGTAGCGTCTTTGGTGTCATAAAAAATATATTAAAAAATAACATGAGGGCAAAAACTGAATTATTTTAATAAATAGTTTCAAAATGAGATTATTTTAATAAATAGTCTTTGAAATAGAGTTAGTTTGGTGGAAAAGCCAATGATCCTTTGCCTGTTCCCCTTACAATTCATAATTTAGCAACATTGAAGCGTGGAGACCATTTAACATCTGTCACGCTGGCGATATTATTTTAGCCAACCAGGTCATTTTCAATTTGTGCTGTCTGTTCTCCAATGCATTCCAATTGTTGTATACTGTTAATATAAAGTTTTTTACACTGTCAATCAATCAGATCTCATGGTATGAGTGACTTTTAAGATAATTAAGATAAGAGTCAAACATTTTAGCTTATGTGTCAATTTCTGATTGATTGACTGTAAAAAATCTTTATACTAACAGTGCATATCAATTAAATCCATATTCTATTATATCTTTCAGTGTAAGCATTCCTGCAAGGGTACTAAAAATCTAAAATACTATAAGGCGGCCAGACTCTATTTTTTCCTCCCCTCGTGTTCTATGTTTTATCATTTCTACACATGCATTTTATCTCATTAGAATTGCAGTATAACCCCAAAATAAAAAAAAATAAAAAATATCTAGTAAAATAATTAGAGTGCTCTAGGACTTGCAATGAGCTCAACCAATTAGAAAGTAGCTCAAAACTCAATTTGTTAATTAGTTTGAAGATGAACTTAGTTCATGAATTAAAAGAGCTAATCTTGAGTGTTGCTTGACTTATATATATAAACACGCACGATATAGTATAATTTAAAAATAAAACAATTTTGGGAAAATTGATTTGTTAAACCGAGTTATGAACCAACCTAATAGACTAGGTTCAAAAGTTAGTATTGTCTCACTTTGAAATTTGAAACCATATAAATCAAGCTCATGATCATAAGCAAGCTTGCAAACAGAGTTCGATTTGACAAAAAAACTGATTTATATTGAACTTGAGTCAAATTTCGAGCATCCATTTATTATTGAGTTAAGCAGAATCGAACCCGAATCAGGTTTGACTATGTTCAACTCATTTAGGACCTACTCTACTCTAGTCTGAAAGTTATTATTAGCATTTTAGAGAGTAAATTATCATTACTAGCGATATCTAAAAATTAAGTTGAAAAGGCCTAAAACAAGTCTTAAGTCGAGAAAGACAGCCTTGGGCCCTTGAGTTTTGTCTAAAAAACAAAAATGAATAAGATCGAAAGGCTATAATAACCGATTGGGTTAATAAACCCACCAATGCACAACTTACTAACAGGATGCATAGTTGCAGAGCGGTTTTCCACAAACAGAAAATGGAATAATATCATCATCAAGGCGAGGAAATTAAGCAGTGGCGAAGCTAAAATATTTATATTTTGATTTTGATTTGTTGGCACGCAGAGTGGGATGCCATGCCATTCCATGCTTTACAATATCCAAACATTTCTTACATTCTAAGCCAACATAAAGCACCTTCAGTTAATCATCTTATAATCCACAAAGCCCTCTCCTCATTGCGTTCCATCTATTCAGATTTGGAGTCCATGTTGCCCATTGCTTTCAACCCTCTCGGTCTCTGCATCAAAATACAAGTTATATTTCTTTATTTACGCGCGATGTAAAATACAAGTTATATTTCTTTATTTACTCATTAGTCTTTTCCTTAAAAATAGATTGCAGAAGCGGGTATTCCTTCTCCTCTCTAAATAATTTACCCTTTTGGATATCTTCTTCTCCCTAACCTCATATCGATCCAAGGTTAGATCGCATAGCCATGCACCTGGACTTACGAGCTGAAATACCGATCAAAATGAACCAAAAGCAAATTCAGAGCACAAGTCATGCAGTTATTTCAGATTTTTAATGCATATCATTTTTTTTGCTACATATAATCAACTATACAAAAAAAAAAAGGAAAAAAAAAAACATAAATAAGGGCATTTAGATAAACAGAGGTTGTCAAGAAACGTGCGAGATCAAGTTTTAATGAAAAATGTTAGATGGAAAATTTATTAAACAAGGCCGAATATGAAAGTAATAAATAATTGATTTTCATCTTTTTTGTCAAAATATTTTAAACAAAAAAAGAAGATGAAAACATGGTGTGCCACACATCTTTTGAGAGTAATCCTCTAAATGATTTTTTTTTTGGTGTGCAATCCTCTAAATGATTTAAGTCTAATTTAAATTTTATTATTGTATAATGATATTATAAATTTAATTTAATTTAAAAAAGCTACTTCTATACCATGAGTTAAACAACTCTCATAGTCTCATGTAAGGCTGGACAAATAATTGGGCCCGATCCGAAACCAAACAGCCCAATAGATGTTGCAAGCTCGGTTTTGGCGGGGTCGCGGGTTAGCGGGTTAAAAGCTTCAGCTTCAAGCGGTTAGATTCGGCCGGGTTCGGATTTGGAAAACAAAAATCGGTTCCGCCCGTACCAGACCGAAATATGTAAGTTAATTTTTTTCCCATATGCGACGTGAGCAGCCACTACCAGAGGGTAACCCGTTTTCATTTGTTGAACCCTAGCACCACTCTCTGCTATGACACCACACCACCCCCGCTCCTATAGCCTCTTCTCCATCTCCACACTCAAATCGCCGCCCCCATAGCCTCTTCTCCACTTCACCATAGCTTCCCTCTGTTACGGTGGTGCCCAACTTCTACATGTCGCCCCTTTTCTCTTCTTGGCATCATCCAGAGACCCACTCAAGCGTCAATCATCATCGCGCCAATCAACCCTCTTCGAATCAAGAAACCAACCCAGATCCGTGAAGAAGAAGCCCACATCTGCGAAGAAAAAGCCATATCTGCACCAGATTTGTGAAGAACAAGCCAGATCTGCGAAGAAGAAGGCCACAATTTTTTATTTCTAGGTTTGTTTGAATCTCTTCTAGAATAAAGATTGATTCTTTTTGTTTAAAGTTTCATTTTTTCTTCTTCTTCTGTAAACAAAGATTGACGTTTTTTATTGAAAGTTTGTTGCTTTCTTTGCTTGAATCTAGTTCTGGAATTGTTGTCTTTAAGTTTCATTCACCCTTTCTGGAAACATTTTTTTTTTTGCTCCAAAACCGCCCCAACCCACCCGCCGACCCGCCACCTGCCTAATCCGACTACACATTCGGACGGGAATAGGTGACATATTTTACATGTCGATTTTCCTCGGGTTAGGGTTTTTCGGCCCGAAATCGATCGAACATGCCCATTGTCCAGCCCTAGTCTCATGACATGGGAGTCGCTCTAACTAATGAGAGTACGAACGACACACAGTTCAATTTGTCGGTCAGCAGAAGGCTGTGTAGCCTTCTGTTGACAAGTTTGTGTAAAATGACTTCTATTGCATTGCAGCCGTCCACAACAACAGGCACCACTCATTCCAATCACAGGACATAACCCAGTATGTCCACTCCTGTTACCTTAACCCCAGGGTCACCATATTAACCTCGACATGTGCCCCAGCCCATAACCCATGACACCGCACATATCTTGTACAGTTCGTGTCTTTCACTTTGTTATTTTTCACTTGAGTAAAGGTCAAATTGGTCATTGACAAAAATACACGGTGACAATTTAGTCCAAAAAGATGAAAAATATCAATTTGGTCCTCCAGAATGTAAAATGCGGGTTAAAATAGTCCCTGACAGGAACTAAAATGTCCCTAAAAATCACCCTAAAAAGACTTAATTTGACCCGCATTTTACATTCTTGAGGATCAAATTGACATTTTCATTTCTCAGAGACCAAAATGTCCCCGTGTATTTTTGTCAAAGACTAATTTGAGCTTTTACTCTTTTCGCTTTTGGTATAATATTTTTTCTAGAAGTCTATTAAATTTAAAGGTCTTTCTAATGAGTGTTTTAAGGACATTGAAACAAAAAAAAAAGTTTGTACTTCTCCCGTACTTAATCATAAACAAAAATATCTATTTGTACACTAATTAAAATATGATAGTTAAGTGTATTTAATTTTCTTGGTTTCATGTAAAAATGTAAATACATTTACTAAACTACCCTTAATCATAATGGTGCTCACACCAGTAATGAATTAATAATTTAAGAGTGTTTTTGAAAAAACAACATTAAATATGAATACATTAATTGACATTTATTTATATTTAAGTTATCATATTTAATCAATTTTTTTGTTTATAATTGAGTCCAACAAAATATTAAATAATTAAGTATAATAATTTTTTAATATATTAAATACATTATTTTTTCATTCAAAATTTTCTTTCTTGCATTCGCCAAAATTTAAAAGGACTGTCCTCACGATCAAATCCACCAGAGGCCAAACTAAAGGTAGTGATAATTAAATCAAACCCAAGTGGGAAAGTATCTTTATAATAATCAATCTATCTGTCACAATCCTAATAATATTACTGTAATCGCCTTTATTTATTTACAATGAAATGTTAGAATAAAAAGAAAAGGAATTTAAAAAAAAACGATAAATCTAATTATAGTCAACATATTTATTAACGAACTCGGAGTGGGTAAGAGCATCAAATCCAAGTACTACTATCTAGTTTCCCCTACCTGAACTATTAATTATTAATATTTTATAATAGCATAAAAAAACAAGAGCTAATTTTAATTTTTTGTAATTTGGATTTCTATAACAGCCGTCCACCATCCAGAAGGCTGGACAAAAATATCGTATCGACCCGAACCCTACACACCTGCAAGTGGAAACAGAGCATGGGTGGGTTGCCACGGGTCTTGGGTTAACGGTTTGGAAAAATTAGAGTTGAGGCGGTTGACGATGGTCGGGTTTGGTTTCGAAAATTTCAGACCATCGATGACCGAACCCGATCGAGAGTGGAGGAGGATGGAGATGTAGAACCCTAACCCACTCTTCCTTCTCTCTTGACAATAGAACCCCAACGGTGAACGCGAGAAAAATGTCGCATCGCCGCCAGATCCAGAAGCGCGAGAATGAAGAATGCAACATCGCCGCCGGATCTAGTTCTTTGATCTTCTGTTATTTCATCTTCGATCTTCCATTCTTTCATCTTCAATCTTTCGTTCTTCGTTCTTCGATCTTTTTTCTTCATTCTTCAAGACTTCAATACATCAGATCCTCCATTGTTGTGGCGTGGAGCACGATAGAGGAGCTTTGAGGTGGAGATGGTCTGACCAAAGAAATTTGAGAGTGAAGGAGGGTAAAGGGCGGCTACGTTGAACAACACAGGAGGAATTAGTAGTTTTGAGGGTTTTGTTACCTATTAGGTATTTCAAAAAAAAAATATTGGGCCAAAAAAAAAATAGCACAACCCGTCTCAACCCAACCGACCAACCCACTACCCGCTACCCACACAAACCGACAGACCCATCATACAGAAATGGGTCACGTATATAGATAGGTGGGTTGGTTCAGATTGAGCCGTTTGGGTCCGAATCCGATCGAATCCACCCGTTGTCCAGCCCTACCATCAATGGCAGACCCATGTTGAGTTCAAGGTGTGCAGACGCACCCACTGACTTTTATAAACTTACTATTAATATCTTGAGTTAGATATTTTTTTGACCCCCTAATTTTATATATTTGTATCCATTGTCTAGTGACTCAATAAATTGAGAGTGATGTGTTCAATAACATTGATAATGAACTGATCATTCAATGATTTTAAAACATGAAATCAAGTAGAAAACAATTGTAAGGTATGCAATTTATTTGATTAGATATATTAAAATGAGAAGGGATCGATTTATACCGGGGTAAGTTATTTTTCACTTACACTCAATTCTAATCATTGATTTTATTTCCATCTAAAAGTGTAAAATATTAAAATCATAATTATTGTTGAATCAAAATAAAATTAAAAGTTGGGATTGAGTGTAAATGAAAAATTACTTACACCGGTATAAATCAATTCATCCTCTATTCAAATTTTATGATTTTAACATTTATGTTTTTATCTTTCATACATATCATATTATTAATTTTTTTTTTACAAGATATTACCCCTGCTGGCTGAGGCTGTTTCCGCCACCGTCGTCCAGGGCAGGGTCAATAGGGAAGGGGATGTGAATAAGTGAGTGCTGGTAAGACCAGGTAGTAGGAACCAGTAGGGGTGGGCATGGGTCGGGTCGGGTGGGTTTTGGTGCATTTAAAGACCCAACCCAATCAAATAAATATGAGTTGGGTTGGATCGGTTTTTTCGAAAATTTTCATGTAACCCAAACCAACCCAACCCAACCTCATATGGGTTGGTTTGGGTCGGGTGATCGGGTTTGGTAGTAAATTATTTTGTTTTTATCAAAACCAAATAATGGGGGAAAAATAGGGAAGAAAGATACTACCAATGCATTAATTTGAACTTCTAAATACAAAATGAAGCATACAACTTCAATTTCGAACACAATATCCATCAAAATTAACCAAACAAGTGAAATAAAAAAAATAATAATGTCTTCAAACAATTCCTAAATAATTTCACTGATTATGTCTTCAAGCTATTTCTGCATGTCTTCAAACTATTTATATTCATGTAACCAAAAAATGGTCACTCCAATTTAAGCGGCTGAGTATTAAAGAAGAGTCATCAAATTCAAGATAGAAGAGTCACTCCACGCTCCAATAGCTGGGCTTATAATATTCCTCTCAATATGTGGGTTGGGTTGGGTTGAGTGGGTTTACAATCTTTGGACCCAGCACCCAACCCATAAGCTATGAGTCTCCTTATTTAGAAACCAACCCAACCCAATGACCCAAACCAACCCATTATTTATGGGTTGGGTTGGATTGGGTACATCGGATTCACGGGTCGACCCGTACCCATGTCCACCCGTAGGTACGAGTAACTTTTCACTGGTCACTATTCCGTGTAAACCAAGCTGCTCCTGACGCGTGTGAGCCGGTCCACAGCTGCCAACTATATATGGCTTTTGCAGGGAAAGGACCAAATAAAATACAAAAGGAAAAAGGGGTACTCACTGTACTGAGTGGAGCAAGAGAATAAAGAATAACGAAACAAATCCATTCTAATATTATATATTATGTATGCTAACTTACACAACAATATTTGCAGCACATTATAGATTCTACCATCCTTCTTGTTGTTGAGCAGTGTACCAAAACTTCTTTAAGTTAATTCTAACATAGTGCTTCATCGAAATTGTAAATTGAGATCCGCGATTATGGTATAAAACATTCTAGTGCATCAATTTCTATAATCTAAGATATGAGATATAGGACATAATAAATAATTGACATGGAAAAAAATGAAAAGCAGGAGAAGGAATTGAAGCTTACATTGAGGATGCGTTGTATGAATTTAACTCTCTTCTTAGGTCTCTAGCCAGCTTTGAGCCCTTGATAGCGAGAAAATCTTCTTCCTTCTCCTTGTTGGTCAGGGCAATCACGAACTTGGGTGGCCACACCGACGGAGCCGCATCCTCGCTGTCGGACGGTGACCCACCTTTCTTGCTATCGTGTGCGGTATCCGATGAGGCCGCAAACATGTTATTATTGTCATTATTAAGGTGGTTGTTGTTATTATTATGGGTCCCCTTCTTATCGTGCGCACCCTTGTCCGGTGAGGCTATTCCCCTAACACCCTAGTTGCTCTGCCCTCCTCTCATAGCACTTGAAGTCTCCGAGTTCCTAAATTACAAACACACAAAATAAAAACTCAGGCACAACCCAACAAATAATTTATCTATCTTATGTATCTTTCTTAATCGTAAGACTATGAATCACATCATATATGAGAACATAATAAATAGGGAAAACATAAATGCATTGACAAATTGTTTTGGAGTAAAATATGTGAAAAGTAATTGGTGAGTTTACGAAATTAACCTTTGGGGTTTGATCTAGATGGTAGGCAGGGTGGAGAAGCTGGAATCTAGATGGGTTTTGCGTAGAATATATGGGCTTTTGTAATTGTAGTGTGCTTTTAAGAAGGAGGGTCATTAATTTATTTTCGTGAATGGAATGAAGAGGGTTAGATTAGATATTTGAGACACCGTAGAAAGGATGAGAGATAGTGTAAGTGAGATTCCCAATAACGAACACGGCTGGTTTCACGGCAGGTTTGGAGCCGTTGGATGTATAGTGCATTTTTGGCTAATGAAGATGGAAAAATGCTACGTGTTGAAATGATGAATGGGACGACCGATCGGATCTACGACCTGGTCCCTCATCCAACGGCCATAATGGAAAATAACTTTTCGTGAACAAGTGGAAAGAAACCGTCCATTCCATGTTTTCCAACAAAGTCTTCTAGTAATTGATGTGATAATGATAATGAGGTGGTTTTGGTTCCGCATCTTGGATGTAGATCCAGAAGCTGCAGTTGGGTTCTGATTTAGTATGACGAATCAATCGCTCCCCCCCCTTGGAGGAAATTTTGAGTGACCATAGAAAGCATGAGAGACTGAGGAAACTTTTTTCTTTTACTTTTTCCCTAAATCAAAGCATTTCTTAACCTTCATGATAATCATATAAATGTCATAAAAAATTATCTTCACGTATTTTAACCTTTAGGGCTCGTTTGGTGGTCAGGATAGGATAAGGATGGATAGGATATGAGAGCTGGATAAGGATAGGATAGGATATGAGCATGATAAGCTCTTATCCTGTCCAATGTTTGCTGTGCATCAGATAATGACAGGATATGATATAAAATATTCACAAATGATAAAATTACCCTTATATCAAAATTATATTTTTTTTCAAAAATAAATTTGAATATTATGTGTTTGTTTTATACATTTAAATTAAAAAATATTTAATAATATCTATTTTCGGCTTTTTAAGTATACATTAATCCATTTTTTAAATTATAAAAAATTAACTTTTTTTTTCACTTTTTATAAAAATTGTTAATTAAACCACATATTTTAATTAGTAATAAGGTTGATTAATTAGGTTTGAAATCATAATTAAATAATAACAATATTAAAGGTAAGAGATAAAGAGAAAACATTTTCTTATCCTATCCTGTTGGTTCTAACCCAGCTCCACCCTCAGGATAGAATTATAACTAAGTAACAGGATATGATAAGCTAACAGGATAAGCTTATCCTATCCTGCTGGTTCACCAAACTACAGATTAAAGCAGGACATGATAGCTTATCCTATCCTGCCTCCCTGATCCTGACCACCAAACGGGCCCTTAAAGCTACACAGGTTTTGCAGACAGGAAACACAACAAATATACAAAGATCTAGAAATAGAAAAATGGCAATAGCACTAAAACCTTCTAAGAAAATTTAAGCATCTAGCTTGGATTTTGATATTTAACTGGTTTTGATTACCAAACTGGGGTAATTGCTACCAATATAATTAGCCAGATAAAATGCAAAAGTAACATAACTATGAGCTATTTGCCTGTGTTATTTGTGCCTAAATATCATAGCCTTAATTCTAATAAAGGAGCCAATATTAATGTCTTATATCCTATTTGAGGCAGCTATAAGAATAATATGATCTTCCAAGTTTAGTCATAATAATAATAATATCTACAAATAAATTTCGAAAGAAGAAAGAAGTGGATCTCAGTATCTCACGCACTTACAGTGAACTTCTTTGTTCTTTAATTTAGATGAGAAATCCGCGAGGACATGATCAATTGGAGAGTGGACAAAATATAAGCCTCATAGTCACGATAAATGTTCAGCCCAGATGGGTACAAAAACAATAGGTTATCAAACTGGTCGCCCAATTTTTATATACATAGTAACATTTGAAGCTGAAGGGTTCTTTGCCTGACATATGAGACTTACACGTTGCCTTCATCCCATATTAGTCGGGGCGAGCACGAAATTTCGTGGCAGACATGGAGCGTAAAAATTAAAAAGCGCTGCAAATATGAGCATGGATAGTTCCACACATCTGCCACATTACAAGGGCACTTCCCTTTCAACTCATCGGCACTCTATGTTTTTCTCTGCTACATTGCTACTTTTGTTTCTATTGTACCGAGTAATAATCACTTCCAAATATAAAGTATTCACTTCCAACAAGTTTATTAGATATTTGACTCAAACCATATTCAGGATTGGAAATAAAATCGAGAGTAAATTCTTACAATGGAATATAATTGTCATTTATAAGAACAAAGAAAACATTTATCTTTTGCTCAAAATAAACACACAATACATATGTGCACAACAAGTCTACAAGCCCAACTCACATTTTTTTAATCAACACAAAAAACAAAAAAAAACAAACTGTGGCCCACGCGCCATTGCGCCACCAAACACAAACCTTGCCCTCAAGATAGGTTTGGATACTCGACAATAGAAAATAAAAAAAAAAAAAGGAAATTGAGAAATGAGTAATGATTTTAATTGAGTTTGATTGGTATGCACAATCAAATCATGGTATAGATCACTTGTAAGGTATTTAGGATAACGGTCTTAATATTTTTTTAATGATATGACAATTTATAATTGGAGTATAAAAATTTGTTACATCTAAGCATATGAATTAAATCCTTTAACTTTTTTAAAAGATAATCAAAATTTTTTCTCTAAAAGTGCGAAACCTTGCGAATTGACATATAGCCAAATTGCCTTAGTATCAGATCTCACCGCGAGGGTAACGCATCTGAGTCGGAGTCTAAATGAAAAGGAATAAAACCATACTTGATTGATTGGTATAAAGCAAGAAAAAGAGAAGGAAGGAGTATAGTAGCAACGCCCCCTGAGAAATCGTTGCTGCGGCGAAGGTGGGCGTTGACGGAGATTTGGGTACTCGTTACTCTGATGAGAATGAGTAATAATATTATTATTGTTGTTATTATTGAAATTGAAACTAACCGTGGGCTTATTATTTAAAGAGTCCTTATCGGTTCTAACAACCCGCCAATCCCCACGATCCGTTGTCTTGTGAACCAGGCCGGAAGAGTGGTCCTTGACCTGCACCTTCATGCACCTTAATCGCTTCCGGTTCCCCCACTACAGCACCGAATTTGTCTACCTGATGCTATCACAACTCGCCCTCAAAAGCAACGACCCTTCCCTTCCTCCTCCGCTTTTCTCTCTAACGCCACAGATGTTGTCGTCGTTGTTGTTGTTCATTTGCACCAACCGTCCAGTTCCAGAATGGATGACCGTAGATCAACGAATCCACGACCCTCCTCTATCTTACTTTAAACCATTCCCGATCTAGGTAACCTGTTACGTCGTCCATGCCTGCCCTTGCACCGTTAAACCCATTAACGAAATCTCTACGGTTGTTGTCGCTAATTATTATGCATTTTAATTAAAGATTTTTTTACATTTTCATCAATTATAATTTGAAACATTGTTAAAAATATTTGAATCTTATAATAATTATCACATATACTTACTTTTCTTATAATAACTTCGTATTATTAGTGTATCATAATTAAACTTGTTTTTTTTTCACTAAAATCAACTTCCTTCATTTCAATAAAAAAAGAAATTCAATACAATGTGGGATAGTACAGAAAATATGGGAATTAGGATAACTAGTAGTCGTCTTGTTAACTTATGAGTAATTACATTTTCTTGTCTCTGAATAAACTCAAAAGTCAACACTATAATTTGGTTTTAAAGACATAACCTCTCTACAATTGGAAATTAAGCTTGTTATTTATTATACATTTTTATTTTTAAATATGTGGCGCCATTTTTTTATTTTGACTCATAATAGAAAAGTAAATTAATCTTTTATTTGTTATAGTTACTTTCAGTTAATTTTTAAATAAATCTTTCTAGTTTCAATTTTTTAATCAAATCTCTATATCTTTCCGTCAAAAAAAAAATTAAATATCTATATCTTTAAAAAAAATTAAAGTTCCGTTAGACAAAAATAGTTGATAAGCTAGTTGAAAGTTGAAAAGTTAACTGATAGCTAAAAAACTAGTAGATTAAATCTGAAGTGTTTGATAAATTAATTGTTCAACCAACTTATAAATATAAGTTGACACAAAAGAGCATGTCTATATAATTTTCTTTCATATTATTTATTTTGAAATAATTATTTCCTTTAATACTTTAATTTATTTCAAATTATTTGTCCTCTTAAATTTTATTTTTATATTTTTTATTAAATGAAATGAGATGATATAAATAAAATGACATGTTTATATGATTAATAAAAGGCTAGATAAAGTAGAAATCTCGTTAAAGTAATGAAGATATAAGAGAAAAATTAATAAGTTATAAACTATTTAAAATAGTGTCTTAAAAATTATAAGTTAAATGATATAAGTTTGTCAACCATATGAAAACCCAAAGTTATTTTTTAAGGGATAAACACTGACTTCGATGAAAAGTATAATGGTGTTAAAGTTTGTCAACATAAAGAACTAACTTAATAGGAATAAAGATCAAATTGAACAAAATAATAAAGATAATAAACGAAAAGACTAGTTTAAACTTTTTCATATTTTATTGTTGGGGATAAAATTTATTTTCCTAATTTAATTAATAACCAAAAAAAGTAAATTTTATTCTATATCTTGAATAACTTTTTATATTATATCTTAACTATTTTAAATATTAAGTGACTTCTCTGGTACCCTCAATAATTTTAGGGTAAAAGTTATTTTGTTCAACCAAAATGAATCATCTCAATTAAATAAATCATGTTAGTAAATCAAATCATATCATTCTCACCATCTAATTAGATCACCTATGATGGATAAAATTACCCTTGAGATATCGAAAAATTCACCTAAATATTAACTATGGTATAATATTTTTTGTGTTATACTATATTTTATTTAAATTTTCAATGTGTTCGATAATTGATATACATAAGAAAATTGCGGAAAATTGAGTTATTTAAAAAGGTTAAACATTTTTCAAAATATTATATTTGTTTTTTTTCTTTCTAAAAATGTCAAATATTTACACCAAATAATTTTTTTTTTTGGTAACAAAACACCAAATAATTTTACCAAATAAATTCTATTAAAACTACACAACGCTGTTAATATAAAGCATGTGTTTGCACACGATTAGAATGTGAAGAGGTCCCCCCAGCCAGCATCTCATTCGTATTTACAAGGCGGGTATATTCAATCACGACCAATATATACATTAACACAATTATGAAGCAAAATGCTAAAACAATTATATATTGGTCTTTAATGATATGCGGCATTCTAGGAATTATGCACTGAAACCCCTGTGCAGCGAACTCCAGGGATTGGCAGGAATAGTGATGCATGCTTGTGCTGAGGCCTCAGCCATTTGCTCATTCTGTATTCCTGCGTTGCAGAAGTTTGCAAAGGACCTCATGTGTTTCATCCCATATTGAGACAGGGATCCACAATGCATTTCAAAAGTCCTAACCTGCATCAACAATAGATTATGAGGCAACTTGCTCTCAGAGAGAGAGAAACGAATGCTAATTTCATGTTCAAGCTCAACAATATGTGAACTAGAGAATTAATAACAATCAGAAAGCAATGATTCAATTATATTCTTTCAGTATCAGAGAACAAACTCGACAAAGTGAATCATGGGAAACAGTACCAATGTTTTCAGGCAGTTCCAGTCATCAACAAGTGGTTGCCCAGCAGGTCTAACACTGCTGATCACTTCTGGACCCTTTTCAATGCCAAATAAGAGCTTTCCAACAAGTTTAACGCTGCTGTCTACATGCATTCTGTGAGACATTACTTCCAGAATCTGTTTCTCAGCTGCAGCTTTCCTAGGAGAACCCTCAGGAGCTTTGCGGAACTGGCAACGAACAGTGGAGATGAAGTCAAGAAGATAGAATATAATAAGCAAAGATTATTGGCTTCAGAAGACAGTAAGTACCAGCAGATAACATACCTTATTTTCTTGTAGTTTTGACATTAAATTAATGCCAATATTTCAAGAAATAAAAAAACTACTGGCCACTCACTCATGTTCCATAAAGGCATAGGATTCATACAACTATCCAAATAGCTAAAATATTTGTTTAGTGGAATCCAGTGCATCTACTCATACGGCACAACTGGTAAAATGAATGAATGATTCCATGGAATGGGCTAAAATGGAATAGTAATTCTCAGTCTAAAGCTTGGCAGCTTTCAGGAATGGAATGTCATTAAATTGTTCGGTACATCGAATGAATGTGGAATGAAATCCATGGGATCCTCATTCGATGGAATGGAGAATCACCATTCCATGTACCAAACATGATGTTAGACTTAAATCTCAATACCGAACAGTGAGTAGTATGACATGTTCCCCTTATCACATATCCTCATTGGTTGTTACTGATTTTTTCCAATCTCTTGTTAACTGTCAATCATGAGACTATTGTTCTCTCTAATAAGAAATATGGGTGCTATATCCTCCTACTAGTCTTCCTACTAATAAATAATGAAAAAATAATGCATTCAATATCTTAAAAATATAAAATAATTTAATATTTTCTTTATTTAGTAAGTGGAGGGATTTAATAGAAGGATTTAGAATTATTCATAATATCCCAACTGTGCATATACCACAGACCACCCCAAATTTAAAATTTGGAAACAAAATCATGATGAGGACATGACTAAGCAATTATTCATTTAATAAAGTAAAACTACATTTCACACATATGATACCTTATCCCAGAAATGGATGAGATCTGCATCACGTTGGTTGACAGCTTTTGAAGGTGGCCTCAAGGAGTTTTTATCCACAAAAGTAAAATTATCATTAGCAGGATTTGTACCCAAATATAGGAAGACATGATTCTTGCTAAGCCCTATGTCACCATATTGCATCACGTGAGAGCCATAGATTGAATTTCCATTGATGGTCCTTTCTTTAACCTGTGAGCACAGGAGTAAGAAGACATTTGTCACGCTATTCAAACAAATCTTCTACCATGTTTGATGCATAAAATTTTACACCTACCAAAACAGACAATTTTCTCCTATGTACTTGCACAACCAAGGTATCAAATAACACTCTTCGGTTTATATCAGTTGATTATGTAAAACAACCAAGTTAGCAACAGGATCTTACCGATTCGTATTGTTGATGCAAAGTTTCTGTTCGCAAATTGTGTATGTCACTGTTCAAGATTTTAGAAGGGAAAAAATCAGTCCATACAAGAATTTCCAAGATTACTCATTATATATATATATATATATATATATATATATATATAACTTTATTTTCAACAAAAAAAAGGTTTAAGTGCAAGAAACAAAAGATAATATTTTTTAAGAACAATAGCGTTCTGCAAAGTACAAATAATAGGTATCACCAAAAAAGCACAAATAATAGGCATATACAATTCTCATAGTGATTACCCTGTATAACTATTGCACCCAGTGAATCTTATTCATGATCCCAATATACATTTATAATCATTAATTATTTTAAATACTTAATAATTCCAGCTAACAAGTTTCCTTATTATGCTCATATAATACCTGTCTTCCATCCAAGCAACACTGTACAGGTCACCCAGGCAGGTTTCATATTCTGGGGGAGGACTAGGGAACTCCCCAGGACAATACGTTCCCCAGCTGCTTTCTTCTGTATTTGCAGCTGTTGTTGCATAGATATTTAGACCTTCAGGAAGAAGACCATCAAAGATACTCCCAGATTCACATGCCTCTAGATAAAATACCTGCACCAACATTATACAAATCCCAAGAATCAGTAAATAACTCTGACAAAGATTGATATGAACAGTATGCAACTTGTAATTAGGGGTAACTTACAAGGCTTTTATATGTCCCAGAAGCATGCTTCTTCTTCAAGACTTCAATTAGATCATATGCATATAAGTAAGGATTGGTAGGCATCCCTGAAATACAACCCCCGTCCCCCCACCCCCAAACAAAAAACACCACATAAGAAATAGAAAAGGGCAGATAATATTGATGTGAAGAAACACATTTTGTCGTGTACAAAATGTTAATAGAAGAGATAATCACCAAAATGATCAAGACAGACTGTATATCAAGGACCCTCCCTCCATTTCCTTTTTCCTCCGGTTCTTATTATTTTTCGGGGTACAATTTCCTCTGGTTTTAGTAGCCCCCCTTCATGTTACCCACATATAAGGAAAGGGGATTCAAAAAGGAAGACAGAAGGCAGACTTCAATTGCTACATTTTGCAATGTCATAATTGTTAAAAAAAGGATGCATTAGACAAGGTAAATGTATTGTATAACTATTTGTTGAATAGGAGTTTAGGTCATAAGATAACACACCATGAAATCAATCCACAAAATTGTCCAGCTATGCTGCATAATATCAGCCCCCCTCCCCCATTCCCCCCTTTAAATAACAATCCAAATTAAGCATACAGGATTATCTATAGAGATTCAAAAGATATCCGGAAAACTAGAATAAAGTTTGAAATACTTCATGGTTAAACCATCACCCTAACCACCATTTATCAATTCAAAGTTTATTGTGCTTATCTTGACAAAAAAAAAAGACAGTTTGATTGGAAAGTATCCAAAGCAACAGAACACAAGTTCTAGTTTGAGGCAATTATGTTCTAGGTGACACTATAATGTTTAAGTGTTTCATTCTACTCAAACATGATCAACCAAAAATACTCCCGGAAAAATACTATTTTCCAGTAATAATTTATAATACAAGAAGGCCCATAACATGCTGAAATGCAAATAAACAACATATATAATCTGTGATTTTCATTATGAAGTTTCTGCAAAAGAATACAGAGGCACAGAGCTACTAACCAAGCATCCCCGGACCCCCATGATCACTGTAATATATAAATATATGATCATTGGGACCACTATCCACAACCTTCCCACTGCCACCCGTCAGAGCTGACTTGTTTCCAAGGAGAGCAGCAAAGAAGTTGTTAACAGTAACATCTTCACCTGTATAATCCTACCATAACAAAGTCCATATTAGGAGGCTGTAAAGCTTGAAGCGGAAGCATAATATGGGATACCAAAAGCTAAGATAACAGACCTTTGGGACTCCCTTGTAAACATCATCTCCATGCGGGCTGTTAATGATGACTCCAGGCCGTGGGTTCTCTTCATTGAAAGCAATGTCATCATACATAAAAACAACAATATTTTCTTCCTTCAGGCCGCCTTTCCTCAGTAGTTGATACGCATGACAAACATCAGACTGGTGCAATGACAAAGGCTCATGAGTCATCATTGAAATTAACCAAATAATACAGATCAAAATGGTATATTAAAAATAATAGCTTGGGCATTCGCTGAGAGTTATAAGACAAGACAAATTCAACAAGATATACTGAGCAGGGATTAAGTTCTTGCCGAAATTGAATAGCTCAAACACAAACATATAACTACACAAATATACATTGGTCTGTAAAAGAACACGTCTTTTCTATCACAGCTATCAGCTACAGATTTACTGCACAAAAAGCTATCAGCTATGAGGCAGATATGTTTTCTTCTATTAATGTACACATTAATTGGAGATGAAACTTGGTCTTGGACTAATCTATGCCTCTACACATACAAACCTGTAAATTCAAAAAGGTAGCAATTTTTTGTTATTGTGTAGAGTATTGCTCCATGTAAGTACAAGGAGTTGATCAAAATATAAAATATAAGATCTCCATCCAAGGGTCACAATACAAGTCAGGGTTTACCTTTAAAATCCAATGTCTGAAAGCAATCTAAGTGAGAGACTTATTTTAAACTAAGCTAATGAGTGAAATAAAAAATGATAAACACAACAAAACATGATGCACATAAAAGCAAAAACCAGTTGAGCAGGAAAGGAAGTATGAAACAACAAGACAAGGATGAGCAATAATTCAATTTAATAAATAAACAACTACATAAATAAAGCAAAAAACAAGCAAGAAAAAGAATTTAATAACAATAAAAAAAGGAGTTTTCTTTTCTTAAGGAAAAAGGAAAAGAAGTACAGGGAAGAAAATAATTGGAAGAGGAGGAAAAAAAAAAGGGAAAGGAGGTGAGGTGAGGGGTGTATGACCTGATGCCTGTAATTCCAGTAGCCATTGGAACCCGCGATTAAAATGGCCCACCTCGTCCCCTCCTCGGAAGCAGGTAATTGGAAGAATCTAGAAGCGTCTTCGGAGGGTAATCGGAGAACATCTCCGTTAAGGTCACGGCCACCGGAGACGGCGGCGATGAGCGTAGCGATGAGAAAGAGGAGAAAGCGGTCCATGGGGGTGGAGGTGGAAGAGACAAAGTAGGAAGGAAGAAAGGGAAGTGCACGCTACACCTAATAGATATTATTATTATTATTATTATATTGAGAGCGATTTATTACAACTAATAATTTACTATTTGCCAACTCTCTCTCCTGTTGGTGCTGGGGCTCTATTATGGCCCTCTCTTTTCTTCCCATCTACCTTTCTATCGTTTGAGTTTTTAATAGTTTCAGAAGTGAATTTTGTATCTTTCACCCAAATATTTTTTAACATATTTAAAGAAGGATGTAATTGGTATAGGTGGTAATCATAAAATTTTTTACATTTATAATCAATCAAAAAAATGACACATAAATTAAAATATTAGATTTTTATTTTAACTATCTTCAAAATCACTTCTACCATGATTTTTAATTAATTAATAATATAAACAATTTTATACTATCATTTCATAACAATTAAACTCTTTAATGAATCCAACTATTATCTTCAGCTTATTGTTTATACACTTCTTAGCTTTCATCTTCACATCCCTTAATAACCTTCCTTCTAGATCATCACTACAAAAAATTATTATCACCTTCCCTCTAGATCGTAACTAAAGAATTTATTAATTGTTGACATATATATATATATATATATATATATATATATATATATATACACACGACAAAAGTATCCGTTCTCATGGTAATGGATTTATTATTATTATTATTATTATATTTTATTTCCACCAAATAAATTTTAAGCTCTTCATTTAATTTTGAAACAAGTTCGGTTACGTATACAATAATTCTTATTATACATACATAGTTTTTATAAAAGCAATCATTTTGTCGTACTCAATCCCTTGTCATTACAAAAATCATTCAAAAAAACGTTGGATAAGATGATATGAATCTCTTCCCACTTAATTGGTGGTCTCGAATCCGAAATCGATCTCTTGAAATGCAACAACATTAAAACTCTTAGAAAAGAGCTTTAGAAATCAAAAAAAATCCCTTGTCAACAATGCAACCTTAAATACAAACCAAATTAATTCATGCTTCCATTTTTAAGAAAAAGAACATTTTTTGTCTCTGAATTTTAATTTATGTGCGATTTTATTTCTTATAATTTTTTGTATTATATTTGGTCCCTCAATTTTAGAAAAGTTGCTACATTAATCCCTCTATCCAACGACCATCAATTTTTCAATGGAAGTGTCTTATGTGGCAAACATTATGCTAAGTAACATGTTTAGTTGACATTTATTTAATTAAAATCATAAATAATAAATTATTAAAATAAAAAAATTCAACGGGCTGAAAAGGCAACGTTGCCCCCTCCTCCTTCGTCCTGGGTGAGAATTACTTATAGGATGACGGCAAAAAATAAAAAATAAAAAAAGAAAAAAGAAAAAGGGAATGGTCGATGTATAGTGATTCCAATTGCCCAACATCGTCTCAAGTATCTAGTTCGTTTTTTTTTTTTTAAGATATCCTTCGCACGTAAGTGTAGAGACTAATCACACGAGGTACTAGACGATATTTAAGAACTGACCTCTCCTAATCAGATTTTTTTCATATACAAGAGTCAGGAATCGAACTCATGATCACTTGCTTAAAGGGTCCGAGCTCGTTACCACTTGGACCAACCACATATTAGTAAGTATCTGGTTAGTTTTAGTGTTAATAATATAATAATATAGTATTAAAGACTTTTTTAAAATGAATTTGTCTCTAAGATGAGTAAGTTATAAATATCGATATATTTATCTTTAATTTGATAAAATGCGTAAAGATCTTAATTTACTAAATAATCTAAGGATATATATATTTTTATTTATTTACTTTAGAACCAAGGTTACACTGTAGTAGAGTTTTTTTTTATATATGAATAGCTGCAATTGCCTTAAACTGCTGGATTTATCTAATCGTTAATTCAACCTCCACCAATTAAAATTGTGCGAATGATGAGGGGCTCAGATCCTTAAACAAGTGATCAATGTTCGATTCCTGACTCTTATATATAAAAAAAAAACCTGATTGAAAATGGGGATCCCATCTTGTGCGTCTTCGAATTCCTCAAAGGAGATTAATCTCGATGAACGATCTAGAATACTCATTACGTAACCAGACCAAAAACTGAACCTACTCCCGCGCATCCACCCGCAGTGTCAATAAAAAGAATTAAGAACGGACGAGGCCTTTTGGGAGTTCACGCTCAAGAGTTTGAATTTCTTTTGCACACAATTGTTACCTGCTGAATGTAATGTATATACATACTCAGATATTAAGCTTTCCCTATTAATGGCTTTAAAATTCAATATATGTTGTTAGCGAACATTAACCAAAGTTTCAATTTAAGTTCTTTTTGTGTCTTCTTCGGGAGTAGGCAAACCACGGTGCAGTCTGCCAGATGGGTATGTGTAGAAAACACCGGTGAAATGACCAATTAACAATCCATCCAAAAAAAATTATATAAAATAAAGATCTTAATAATTTACAGAAAGTTACCAGGACATACACGATAAATATTACTTATAATAACATCAATATAAGAAGCCACACACATGAAACCACAATAACTTAAGTGACATGAGAGAACTAATTATACAACGACATTCTCATTGGCTGGATACTGGAACGGTATCTTCAGTAGCCATTGGCTCTACCTGAGGTGCCTTCTTTGTAAGTGACTTGGGTATGTCAAGGTGCTCCTGGATACAGCGCTGCTGAGGGTGCGACAATAGTATTAATATGTGGCGGAAAAGAACACGTGTTAACCCTTGTCCACTCTCCAAGATATAACCCTCATTTTCACTAACATGTTCAAGGGCTTCCACTAGGGTATCATACACCTCCTGGGGGCAGTTGTCAGGTCCAGGTTTGTCATGAAGGTACATCACATCCAAAGTGAACAGCTTGTGGTTCAAAGGCCACTGATGCTGTGGCCTAACCGTTGATCTGCAGTAGAATAGAATCTAGAATGGATATTGCATATTAGGATTCATTGTACAAGACTAAGAGTAGTAATTAAAAATGTCATGCAACCAATAAATTTTAAAGACTTCCAAGATAATAGATGAAATGATTTTCTATGCTAACCGAAAAATATGAAATCACACAAACAAATTGGTCAGCCAATACTTACCACTCTTAAAATGCGACCCTGAGTACGGGATTTCTTAGCTTCATGAGCAGCAAGCCGGAACAAATTAGTAAGATCTGGTTGACCACTACATGAAGTAGCTGAAAGCCCCCGCATTGCTGCAATTGTTGATTCAATTTCACTGCTAAACTCTTTCTTCAACTGTAATATTTAAAATTTGCACAAAAGAAAAAAGAAAAAAAAAACATGCTTCAAAGACCTTCTCCATAAAAAAAATTAAAGAATGTGTAACATAGACCTTTTATTTAATCATTGTCTATGCAGAGATCAATGCACAGAAAGGACATCAAACCTGAAGAAAAATATATGGTACTCAGAACATGAACAAGCAGCACATCCTTCCTAAATATGATCAAGCTTGAAACAATCTGTTTGTTTCTTTAATATTACAATGATCAGGTTAGCCTTGGGGCCAAGGTAAGGTTGCTACATCAATTGCAGAACAACCTTTCTACTATGAGGTTCAAGGCAATGTGCATTTGGCTCTCCCTAGAAGGCACAATACAGGAAACCAAGAGTGCAATGTCATAGAATCTCCCAGTCCTTAGGCAGGAATGACCAGTTGATTTGGAATACAAAAATAATAATCATCTTAGGCTCCAATAGGCAATTGATGAGATTACCTCATGAAGCAATGAACTTTTAAGAATATAGTGGTTAAAGCAGACTATAATAGCAGCAACAACAGCAACATCAACAACAATCAAGTCTTTTTCCACTAAGTGGGGTCAGGTATATGGATTAAACGACGTCATGATGTCTTAACATAAATCATATCTATGGACAAGCCATTTACATCTAAGTTCTTCTTGGTTTTCTTCTACCTCTAACTATTGGACTGCCCTATCAACATCAACAACAATCAAGTCTTTTTCCACTAAGTGGGGTCAGGTATATGGATTAAACAACTTCATGATGTCTTAACATAAGTCATATCTATGGACAAGCCATTTACATCTAAGTTCTTCTTGGTTTTCTTCTACCTCTAACTATTGGACTGCCCTCTATCTGATTTACTCTTCTAATTGGGACTTCTACAAGTCTTCTCCACCTGATGAAGCACCGACACTTATAGCTTTACGGGTGCTCGAGGGTCAAACACGCGTCCGTGTCCGACACTCATACGACACGTGTCCGACACTCCTTATTAGGTGTTTGATTTAAAAGTTATTTTTTGTTTGCTCGGACACGGTTCAGACACTTAGCTGACACTTATATATATATTGTTGTGTCACGGTGTCCTATATTTTGGACATTGCCCATGTCGGCGTATCCGTGTCGTGTTAGGTGACCGTGTCTGTGCTTCATAGTCTCCACCCAAACCACGTAAGGCGAGATTTTACCATCTTTTCTACAATAGGTATTACCTACAACTTTTTATCTAATGCATTCATTCCTAATCCTATCTCGTCTAGTGTCCACTCATCCAACGCAACATCCTCATTTCTGTTACATTGAATTTATTCTCAAGTTGGCTTTTACCGCTCAACATTCAATCTCATACACCATCTTAGGTCTTATGGTTGGACAACAAAATTGTCTCTTAAGTTTGAGGGGTACTTTTCTATTTCTATCACAGATAACACCAAAAGCACTCTTGCATTTCATCTACCTTGCTTGAATCCTATGGTTTACATGTCCCTCCATTTTATTAACTCAATATACTTAAACTGTGTGACTTGTGATATATCACAAAAGCATTCATGAAAAATATGCATTTAAGTCTTCAAAGATAGAAAGAAGTAGAAGGAGCAGTAAGAAAATGAATAAAAAGTTGGTTCTTCATGTTATCCAGTAGATAAAATTGTAAGAGTTGAGAGCTTAGAATCAGTTAATATATGATCCTATTCGTGCAGCATAATTTTGTGTCTTACTACCCATGCCTCACACTCACAAAGTCTCATAAAATGTTTAGGTTAATTATTATGCATATATATATATATATATATATATATATATATATATATATATATATATATATAATAAAATTGAAAAGGAAAGAGAGAAAACGGACCCAAGAGACGGAGTTGGAAAGAGTGGCGAAAGCGAAACGATGGTCAGCGTTGATGGTGAGCTTGGCATTGACGAAAAGAAGGATGGCTTGCTTGATTGAATCCAAACGGGTAAGGGCTCTTCCATTGGCTGCAGTAGCCTTCATCTCCACAAGACACTGTGGATCCACATCCACGCAAATTAGTATGTCTTCGCTGTAGATTCGCATCGGTTTCAGAAGGTACCTACTGCTTCCCTCATCGCCTCCACCCCTCCTCCCTTCCATCCTCTCTTCTCTTCTCTTCTCTCCAACTCTCACACTCTCACTCTTGTTCCAAATAATGGATCTTAAGCCCAAAATATCCCAATGAATTTGGGCCCATTCAAGGCCCATAAACAAACAAAAAGAAAGAAAATAGCAGTTTCTGTGAAACAACGTGTGTTGTCCTTGAACATACACGTAAACGGAATGGTTTGGTATTGACTATTGAGTTCACCTCCCTTCCCGTCCCTTCCCTTCCCAACATTAACAAACAACAACCAAAATTGAATAAAGAACCCCCTTCCTTCTTTTCTTCTCATTTCGTTCTACCCCAACTGCGTCAATAGGTCACCATGATCGCACCCTCATATTCTGCTGTTGTGTCCAATCCCAGCTACTGTCATTCTAGGTTTCAAAGTTTCCATTCCAAATCTTCAATTTATAGGTTTGTTTTATCGATTTTGTACTTCCATCAATTCATCATAAATCTTAACCAAACCCTATTGATTTTCTGCATATTCTGTATTTTTCATTTCTCAATACAGTTGGAAATAATCTAATTAACTACAAATGGAGCTTGGATTTTTTTTCCATTTGAATTTCCCAGCTTGAGTATAAGATGAGGTTTAGGGTTTATGGTTTGCCTATTTCCTGTTGACAGGTCATGTTCTGATGTCAGAAATCTTTCTTATGTAACTTGCCAATCGAATTTTAACAAGTCTACATCTCAAGCATCGTTGTTTTTGTGTCATGGCTCCAACAATAGAAGAAATGGCATGCTTGGTTGTTGGGATCCCTTGGGCAGAAGAAACCTAATTGCTCAACCATCTTATTCTGTGGGTACAACAACATTGGATGGGATTGGTTTAGAATCTCGTTCCCATGTTGGGGAAGAAAAAGTTGGGGTGCTGCTTCTCAATCTAGGAGGACCAGAGACACTGAATGATGTTCAACCTTTTCTGTTCAATCTTTTCGCTGATCCTGTATGTTACTTTATTTTTCTAATTTTATTTATAATTCTATATTTTAGCATGAATACATACAATTTCATATAATTTGTATGCTAATAATATGTTTCATGTAATGAGATAGGATATCATTCGTCTCCCAAGACTATTTCGGTTTCTCCAACGACCATTGGCACAATTGATTTCTGTGCTTCGCGCTCCCAAATCCAAGGAAGGGTATGCTTCTATTGGAGGTGGATCTCCTCTGCGCAAAATTACTGATGAACAGGTCAACTTTATATTCTCTTTTTCTTTTGGTTTCTTGTTTTGGTTTTTCCATTATATTATATATGCTTTGTGTTTGCGGTGCTTTTATTCTTCTGCAAGATGAACACCTTTTTGGCTTTTCACCCTATATTCAATAAAAATTCTGCCCATTTGGGGTTTAGACTGGAATTAACAATGCTTTTATCGTTTTGTGTAGGCACTTGCAATTAAAATGGCTTTGGAAGCAAAGGGCCTCTCTTCAAATGTCTATGTTGGGATGCGGTACTGGTACCCATTCACTGAAGAAGCAGTTCACCAAGTAAATCCTTGTAATTTTTGGTTAAATGTTACC
The DNA here is from genome assembly GCA_039655645.1 of Ammopiptanthus mongolicus. Taxonomy (NCBI): domain Eukaryota; kingdom Viridiplantae; phylum Streptophyta; class Magnoliopsida; order Fabales; family Fabaceae; genus Ammopiptanthus; species Ammopiptanthus mongolicus. The sequence continues at coordinate 5,965,631 of CM077345.1, forward strand.
ATTTTGCGTTGTCTATGTTATTCCCCCATCATACATCTATGTTTTCCTTTGATAATTAAATGACATACGGGGTGATTAGTCATCAGTTAGATTATTTATTCTCAGCTCCATTTTATCACTTTAGAGTTGAATCTAAAATTGAAAGTTTGTTATTCGTGATAGATTAAGATGGATGGAATAACAAGGCTTGTGGTGCTTCCTCTTTATCCCCAGTTTTCTATATCCACAACTGGGTCAAGCATCCGTGTTCTCCAGCAAATGTTCAGGTACTTTTTGTTGGCACTTTGTGAAAGCTCTTACATGATTTAAAGATTATTATTAATTGATATTATTTTAATTGTCAGGGAAGATGCTTATTTGTCTAGGCTTCCTGTTTCCATTATAAACTCTTGGTATAAACGAGAAGGTTATATTAAGTCTATGGCTGACTTAATTGAGAAAGAGCTCCGGAGCTTTACTGAGCCTGAGGAGGTGGATTTTGTTCTTGTGTTGACTACTTTCAGCATGGTTCTTTTGATGCAATAGATGAAAACAATTTACTATGGGGCCTGTTATCAGAGCTTAAAAAATTTGAAGGCTATATGATGTTTTACTGCAATCTGAACAATGTCATATCTTTCCCCCCCCCCCCCCATATATCAGGTAATGATATTTTTCAGTGCCCACGGTGTGCCTGTCAGTTACGTTGAGGATGCTGGGGATCCATACCGAGATCAAATGGAGGAGTGCATCTTCTTGATCATGCAGGAGTTGAAAGCTAGAGGAATTAGTAATGAGCACACTCTTGCTTATCAGGTTTGTTTTGAACTCTTTCAACTTGCTTTTCTGGCATCTTGAGTTTAATAACGATTTCATGTTCAATGGCTGGCTTGTATTCTTGCTTTCCTTGGTTTATTTTATATTTTTCCTATATCTTACATTTTTGTTGGATGAGTTTCCAGAGTCGAGTGGGTCCTGTACAGTGGCTGAAACCATATACAGATGAAGTTCTCGTTGAGCTTGGCCAGAAAGGTGTCAAGAGTCTTTTAGCTGTTCCAGTGAGGTACATTCTTATTGGCTTTTTACGCATGTTAATTAAATTCTAGAGGGTACCATATGGATTTTAATTTTTAAAATATGTTAATCATAACTGTTGAAAATTATATATAGCCTTAGAGTAAAAATAATTCTTTCTTCTTTTATCCCAGCTTTGTGAGTGAGCATATTGAGACACTTGAAGAAATTGACATGGAGTACAAGGAATTGGCTCTTGAATCTGGCATCAAGAATTGGGCACGTGTCCCTGCCCTTGGTCTCACCCCTTCCTTCATTACAGATCTGGCAGATGCAGTAATAGAAGTTCTGCCATCGGCAACAGCAATGTATACTCCAACTAGCACCCCTGAAGATGATGATCATGACCCAGTTACATATTTTATCAAGATTTTCTTTGGTTCTATCTTGGCATTCATCTTGTTTTTGTCACCAAAAATGATGATGGCATTCAAGAATCTTGTCATCTAGAAGAATAAAAAAGTGCCTGCTGCAAGCGTAGTAGTTGAGGATATTGATAGAAAACCTTATATACATGGTTTTCTCTTTCTTTTTGTTCCTTCAGCCACGAATGTATACATCACAGAGATATGAAGAAGCGATTTTTGTACTAGACCATAATGGGAACTTGCGCGTTGGCTTAGGAGTATTAAAGAATTAATAAACAGCGATTTGTTCAAGTGGCAATGACTCGTGACCACCATAAAGCACCAGACTTTTGTATATTAATTTTTTACATCACTTCTACATTTTAATTTCTACATAAAAACTGTTTAATTCTTATATATAATTGGTACAATTTCCTCACAGAACATTCGTAAGCACAGGAAGAAATCTTTGTTCGAAATAATGATGTAAAAACAGAATAACATCAATTCCAATAAACAAGAGGTTCCAAACTCCAATAAACAAGAGGTTCCAAACTTGGATCGTCCCTCTCAAAGCTGATTTATTTCAAGGAAATTAAGCACAAATTTAAACATATTATTATTATTATTATTTGATGATTTCATGAGACTAAATCCGATAAATTTACTTTTTAGATAGCTGGCGTTATTGAATATTATTTTTGTTATTTTCACTTGGTGACTCTACCCACAACACGGTGCCAAGTAACCTGTGGTGACTGATATTTTGATTGAATAATGCGCCCTAAAAGACCTTCGCTTCATCTTTCTACAGATACAAACAATAAAGCATGAAAAGACGTGCATTTGTCAATAAGCATCCAGTCAATAAGCATCCAGTTAATGAGCAAGGAATTCCTGGAGTTTGACAAATCCAAAAATCCAAACTTGGCCTACTCCGTATATACCAGACATTGGCATGCATCGGCATGCAGCGATACCACAGAAATTTTGGCCCTAACATGTACCAAATCTTACAACAGCAGCACTGTAGTCTAACAAATTTTCGGGCCTCTCTGCAATCTAACCACTGACCCAACAGCTTTAACATTGAATTATTGGAAGATATATGAAGTAGCTATACGCCCAAACAGGCACTTTCTATGCCCAATCACATTCAAAAAAGAGATCTAAACAGAAACCCAAATCCGGAATTGGATCGAGCACTGCATACTCATTTCTCCCATTACATGTATGTAGACAAACTAATCGGGACGCTATTCACTTTTTTCCCCTCTGATAGCTAACGGGGAGACACAGCCACCCAACAAGAAAAGAAAAAACTCACCACACGACGCTGGAAGGTGACTCCACCGTTGTCTTCACGAAGGATACTAGCCAAACAAGGAAGCAGGTCTTATAAAGTACGAAAAGAATGGCCAAAGTGAGCCAAAGAATCCGCCACATCATTTGCATACAGAAATGTCTGAGAATTTCACAACAGATAGAAAAAGAAGGATGCAAGTGGACGTGAGAGTGAGAATATTAACCTTCATTAATCACTAATATGGGGCAACACCCTAATACTCGGAAGAACATAGGAACCCGAACAGCATGAGTCTAACATCCAACAAAGTACAAAATGTGAGTTCCTAATTAACCTTACAAAAAATGTAAAGGTATCCATCTCAATACATAATGCTTTCCATCTAAACACTGCAAAAGCTATATCGATGTCACTACTACAAATAGGAAACACCAAAACCATCAGTTTAAAGAAAAAAGGGGGGGGGGGCATATTAACTCTGAGGTGACGCTTTAGCAACACCCTGTGCAGGTGTTCCATTGGTATTACCATCACTAGAATATACTGGAGGAGTATAACCAGCACCATAAGAACTGTTGCTGTATGATGGCGGTGCCTGACCATAACCAGGCAGGCCACCGGGAGGCGCACCATATGATTGAGGACCATACCCTGGTTGCACTGCACCCCCAAAGCCAGATGGTGGTGCTCTTTGAGAGCCTGATTCTGGTTGAGCATACCCAGAAGGTGGGGGCTGGGCAGGGGGGTATGCTGACTGACCATAGCCTCCCGCTGTGCTAGGCGACTGGGACTGTCCATAAATGGGTGGAGTGGCACTAGGCTTTTGAGATTGAGGGGGTCCATAACCAGACTGTGGTGGGTTGCCGTAAGCTGCTTGGGAGGTTGGGGGTATCCCATAACCTGCCTGAGCAGTTCCTTGAGGTGGATAGTTGGCAGTGTTTGGGCTTGGCTGTTGGTTGGATGCATAACCTTGCTGGGCCATTGGAGAGGGTTGGACAGGTGGAGCTTGGGTTGAATCCCCCTGCGATCCATAGTTGGAAGTGTGGCCCTCTTGTGCTGGGTTACTCCCACTACCATAGCTAGGGGCTGAGCTATAGCCTTGCTGCTGATCATATGTTGGTGGCTGACCATACCCTGATTGTGGCGGTGCATTATATGCACTATAGCTGTCCTGAGCGTAACCCTGTCCCGGTTGGCTATAACCAGAGGAAGGTGGTTGACTGTAATTGTATGTAGATCCATCAGCTGCAGGTGCAGGACCCCCAGGATTTTGCTGCTGCTGTGGCTGTTGACTATAGTAATCGTAACCACCATGAGTCTGCTGCTGGTGAGGTGGTGCAGCGGACGGGTCCCAATTGGTGGAATATCCACCAGATTGCTGGGGAGGATAGCCTGCATATGGTGGTTGAGGCATGTTATACTGCGGTGATGGACCAGAGTATGCTCCAGGCTGCACATAGCCATATCCAGGTTGTTGCATAGGAGCAACAGGGGGCACCCAGCTAGAGGGTGGTCGTTGGTAACCTTGCTGAGGATAACCACCAGACATTGCTGGATTTCTGGGACGATTCTGCAGAGAGAGAAATTGCAAACAAAAAAAATAAAGTGAACTCACCCAAGGTGCCGCAGCATACAAGTATAGAAAGCAACAGTTGCACACACAAATAGACATGTAAAACTTAAATAAATATCAACATAAGGAACACAATATATGTCTTGCATAAATAAAGAACACAAGATTAAAATCAACATATAGACAAGTAAGACTAGCATAAATAAAAATATATAAAGAGCACAAGATAAGGGGTATATGTCTTGTATAAACAGATTCCATACAGGATCAGAAGGGGATATAAAGACCTACATACCGTACTGGGTCGTGATATAACCGTGTTACTCCAGCAGAAGCACACCCTTTCCCTATTCAAAATGAATGGGTACCAAAGGAAGCACAAAACATAGAAGCAGACAAACATATAATCATTATTGCCCCAAAAAGGCAATCCACCATATAGTATCTCAAAATATGTATAGCTTCATTCCAATGGTTACATTATAAATTAAAATCATTCATATTAATTCAACAAGCTGAATGTTTGGACCACAGATATATCATACACTATGAGAGAAGTAGGAGTAACCATAAACCCAAATACATATACTGTCAAGACATATCTTTTCTCCCTAGTACCTAGAAAATTACCCTCTTAACCTTTCCTCAACCCAATCTAAGAGGTCAACCTCAGTGGACCATCAAATAAAAGCTAGTATAATTAGCTACCATTTTAACTCAAAGGGAATACAAAATAGGGGGAAAAGGCCTGTTCCCACAAATTACGAGATAATCCTAGAAAAATGAAAAGCACCATAATGATAAAGAGGCGGAAGTGAAGTGGCACGACCTAAAGCAAGGCACCAATGAACTAATGCCTACATGAAATGTAAAACCCATTAAACACATCAGAAACAACTGACAATGATAAAAAAATAATCTTAAATAACATAACTTCTTGTTATTTGAAACAACTAAAAGATTTTAAAATGGGCAGAAATAATAGGATAGAAAAAGAAACGGTTGCTTTACAATGGACAAATTTCAGGTTACTATGCCAAATGTACGTACAACAGAAGACACAAGGATTAAATACTAATTTTCAGGTATATAATAGTTTTTTCGAGCAATGAACTGCAAAGCAAAAATGGCATAGTTTAAAAGGATTCCAACACAACAATTTAATATTCAGTTTAGTGATGACACTTTATAGAGTCAAAGACATTAACAGGAGACTTACTGCCCTTGATAATAAATATCAAAACTGAGATTTAGAACCATACCAGGGCATGCTGAGGGAACACCAACAAAGGTATTCATGTTGGTGTCACCAATGGTCCAATACACACTATAACCCTACAACAGTCCCAATAACAATATCAGTCATAGGATACACAATTAATATGCATATTCCATTGTCGAGCAGGATATAACCCCAATGAGTATCCAGTTGGACCAAAAAACAAGGGCATAATAGCAGTAGCCTTCATGACCCCAGAACCTAAACCGCAAAAATACGAAAGAGCCACCTCACCAAAGCACAAGGCCAAGAGAAAAACTTAACAACCGTTAAGCAGTCCTTGCAAGCTATCTTAGACAACAAAACTGAACTATCCAATCCTCAAATAAATATTTCCACCAACATCCTCAATTTATGAATATATGAAAAGAGACAATGACTAAAATGTATTATCTGGTTCCATTGAAAATTACAGATACACACACGAAAGACCATTCACGTAAGCCTAGACTAAACCAAAAATACTAATTAGTGCATGTTACTATCATATTCAGATCCCTAATTGAAGTATTGAACTAGATACGGCACAGATGTTTAAACAACGGGAATATAGTTAACAAATGATAGCTATTGCAGTGACTACCCTCTCTGATCGGATTTCCACTAGGCGAGTAACAAGCAGAAGCAACATAATGGACATTATCAGTTTAGTGTATCTTCTACTTTTGTGCATACACCTATAGCACAGTCTTGGACCTATTACATCATATGAAACTATGTACTCTTGCTTCTTGAAAAATATAATAATAGATACCCAATATAGATGTACCATATATAAAAGACCAATTGCTAGAGACACAAATATCTTAGGCAATGAAGAAAGCACTATTTCCTTAAACTTAAACTTACAAATAAGCCATTTCAATGGGCTAATACATTGTACATGCAGAACATAACAGATGTTTGTTAATAATGGCCAGGATATGGCGAAATATCATTGGCAATAAGAACGATGAATTAAAAAATAAGGACAAAATAAAAATTATATGAGCCAAATAAAGTCAAAAGACTCAAAACCATGTCATAATTTACCAAAGTAAAAATAGATTTTTCTGCCCCTGCAAATGAATGAACATAAACAATCGTAACAAAAAAAGGCCTAAAATTAACATGTTACAGAAATCCATCACATTCTAATTTTATGTACTCATAGTGCAACAAATTAATATAGACCCAATAGGCAACGCGCATGGTATACATCTATCAATCAGTAAGCAAGGACATAAATCCAGACATAAAATCATCTAGTTTAATCAAAATTTACCATTTTACAAAATAATTAAACTTGTGCACATAAAAAATACAAAATGCAATTGAACATCCATATTTTTAAACTTAAACTATACATGGCATATGGCAGGCAAAACATGCTAAGCCAAATGTAACAAAGAGAGATGCACCCTGAACATACCTCACCACTGATGATTTGATTAACCAACTGCTTGGCAGACTCAATTTGATCAGGGGTTCCATCAATTTTTAATGTTCTTTCTGTTGATGTGTCACCTGGGGGAAGATGCAGAGGTATCACCTGAAATAACATTAAGAAAAACAACAGTAAACGGGAATTCACTGCCTTTAAACCCATCTGTTTTAGTGGCTGAGTTTTAACATTGGTGGTACATATAACAAAGCTACAGTTAAAACCACATAGCAACCAAAGCTAACTAGAATTTAGCACCTATCAACCAACACACAATGAAGACAATATACAATATATGAGTTAAAAGAGAGAACCTGAATGCGTGCTCCAGTGGAAGCTTGCATATTTTTTATTGTTTCTCCTCCTTTACCAATTATAAGGCCAACCTGAAGATGCACATCACAAACAAAAAGAGAATAAACCAAGTACTTAAAACATTTTAAACAGCATATGCTCGTACGTTTCTCCTTTGCACACCTTATTATTTGGAATTTGCATGACGAATTCATCAGACCCAGCTTGTCCAGTCAGTCGTCTAGCCACAATGCCAGAACCCCCAGCTTCAGCCTGCTATAAAAATAGCGCATGTTAGTGATATTTTACTAACACACTAGTGCGATTTCACATAATTGAGCAAAACAACACTTTCATATTATAATCACACATCGGTTAAAAAAAATAAGCATAAACAAACATAAAAGAGATTATACCTCAGAAAGAACTTCACTGACGAGTTTCTCAGCAGCGGCAATAGCATCAGGAGTACCCATAAGCTCAACCATCCTAGTTTGAGAATTGGGATCAGCGTCCATATCACGAGTAACTTGGATTTTGGCCCCAGACTGCAACTGAAGATACTTGATGGTTTCCCCTCCTTTACCGATAATGACACCTACCCTCCCATTAGGGACATCGATCCTTTTGCTTGTAGCCTGATGACCATAAGAGACGGGAGCAGCTGAAGAAACTGAGTATTGAGCCTTCACATCTGTATTCACACAAATTCACAATTAAGGAGAAATAAAAACCCTAGACTTAAAAAGATAGATGAAATGAAACATTTGGTTACCGAGGGAATCGAAGCCAGTTGTGGGAGCACCATTTCCAACCTTAGAGCGCTTAGCGTCGAGGGGAGAAGCGGCTGCTCCAGTGAGGACGAGGCGAGCAGCGACCTCTTGAGCACGCTGCTTGGCGAGCTCGATGCCGGTGACGATGGGAGGAGGGACGGTGTTGTAAGAGGGTGGAGGAGCGTCGGGGGAGTCGGAGAAGCCGGTGGGTCTGTGGGTGGTGGATTGCTCGTCGTACTTGCGCTTCAGGGGAGTGGACTCGGTCCCCGAAGAGTACTGTGCTTCGTCGGCCATGAAAGAGAGAGAGAGAGAGCGAGAAGAAACCCTAGAGTACAGAATCAGATTGGGTAGCTGCGACTGCGATACAGATAGTAAGGTGAGGTGAGTGTGGGTGACTTGTCGTTTTATAAAGTACTATAGAGTAGTGCCAATAATAATAACTGAAATGATAGTAACACATCCTCTAACAATCTCTTTCTAACATTCTCTTATTAATTGAAATTCATGTAGGTCCTATAAAATTTAATTGGGACCCACATAAATTTAGTCACCCGCCCGAACCCGAGCTAACCGTATTAAAATTTGTTGAAATGAACAGGTTCGATCGGGTTAACAGGTCAACAGGTGAAAAAAAATAAGGTTAACACGGGTGATAACGGGCGGGTTCGGTTTTGCTATTTTGCATCCATCGATAACCGAACCCGACCGAAACTTATCTTTCCTCCTTATCATACCCATATTTGAAATCATTTCTCTACTTAGAATAACAAAAGCAAATCCACCCACCACCTATTCCATCAGACCATCACGAACCCGAGAGTCAGAGACTATCCTAGGTGTCCCTATCTAACCACCCTCCACTACAACACCTCATCGACGCCGTCCACCGCCGCATCATCTGCTCCTCCACCAGCAGTCTAGATTCCTACCCATGTGCCGGCAAATCCACCACGCCTCTACCTTTCCCGCGAACATCCAACAAACCTCGCCATGGTTGTTGGTCGTGACAACCAATACCCAAGAGGGGAGTGAATTGGGTTTTGATATAAAATGAAAACTTTTTGCACAATCAAAAAGCTTTTATAAATAAAATAGGATTTACAGCGGAAAACAATTTGTTTAAATGCAATATAAAGAGATAAGGTAAGAATAGCAGGACACAGGTATTTTATCCTGGTTCAGCTACGCACCACCAATGGCCTAGTCCAGTCCCCACTCCACCTGTGGAATTTTGTCCCACTATAAAAACAAGCTTAACTGGTGCTTGTAACCTTTTTACAAAACCAAGCTTAACAGGTGCTTGTAACCTTCATAATAACATAGCACTTCTCACAGACCAGGGATATCACCTCCCCCAGTGAAAAAGCCTCAAATAACCACAAGCTTAATAGGTGCTTGTAACCTTCCAAGCACTCCTCACAGACCGGGGATATAACCTCCCCCAGTGACAGAGCCTCAACCAAGCGTAACAGGTGTTGACAACCTTCCGAGCACTCCTCACAGACCAGGGATATAAACTCCCCCAGTGACAAAGTCTCAACCAAGCTTAACAAATGCTGGTAACTTTAGAGCCTCAAGAATGGTTTGAGTCGTTTGACTCTTACCGATATAATGCACTCACAATAGTGCGAATAAACAACTTGAAGATAAAAGCGCAACTATGTGCAACAAATACACTCAATAGCTTATGATAATCAAAGTATAATAATGGCTCGAGTGATTTTCAAAATAGAAGAGAAAAGAGAACAAATAAAGAAAACAAGGTTTAGCGCTTTTTCTCGCTCAACCCCTCTCTCTCTCTCTCACACACACACACACACAACTTTCTCGAAGGCCCTCTCAATATATATTTATAAGCTTTTGAAATATGGTCGTTAGGAATTTAAAAGATATTTCATTAATTAAAAACAAATTCCTTTTCTGAAAATAGATTTGAAAAATTAGCCGTTGGAGCCATAAATGCAGCAGATAAAGAAATGAAATATTCTCATTTAAGCGCGTCATAATCGATTATCATATATCCATAATCGATTATGGCTTTTCTGTCATAAGTGGAATTTTCAATAAAACTTGTATAATCGATTATCCTAATCGATTAAGGCTTCTCTGTAAAAGCCACTCAGTTTCGTAAATGGTCATAATCGATTATTTTAATCGATTATACCTTTGCTACCAGTCAAAAACATTTTTCACGTTAGAACACAGACTGATCATAATCTATTATCCTAGTCGATTATCGTTTCTCAAAAACATTTTTCAAAGATGAAACCTTTTTCAACCAAAAGGGAAACCAAAGATATATTTCAAAAACATTTTTGATAAAAACAATTTTTAAAACAATTTTGAAAAAGTTCTTTTTAGAAAACTTATGCCACTATCACCTTCTCATACATTACATTAATTCTAAGACCTTATATGACTATCATTGAAGCCTATAACTCTTGGTCTTGAATTCTTGATCTTCTTTAGATTCTTCCTGGAAATGTCTTTAACAATTTTGCTCTTCCAGCTCTTTGAATTCATGCATAAAGCCATTATCATATAAAGACATATTTTTAAGATAATATGCTGATTAATATTTCTTATGTCTTTATTTAAATATGATCAAACAATATCAATAATATATTTCACACTTATGTTTAATTGATCATCACATTATCACTCAATATTTTATTTTCCTTAGACATTTAATAATAATATCAAATTTATTTTCTATGTCATTCAATCAAATACATATATCAAGTATTTGTCACATGTGTATATACTAATAAATCATTTAATCATATAACACATGTATATAATCCATTCAAGTTTAGTACAATAATATATTATTTGACAACATCAAAATGTGTTCTCCCCTTAGTTCTCTATTTGTCAACATCAAAACCTATATGCTAATATGGTTCACAATGGTCTCAATCACGCCACTCAGTCACACGTCGCCATGGTCTCCATTTCTTTCTCGTCATGTCACTCCTCCCTTCATTATCTCGCCGTCGTCATTGTCGTTCAACACCACCAACCGTTCCTGCTTCGAAGAAGATCGTGAAGGTAGGTATGGACAATGGCTATGGTTGTAGCATGAAAGGGGAAAAGAAGATCATGCCATTCCTTCATCCTGCCTTGGATCCCAGATCTTGATTTTTTGTTTGTTTTTTTTTCTCTGTTTATTGGGTTGGGTTCATTTCTAGGTTAGGGGAGTCTATTGGGCTACCTATTTTTTTACTCTTTTTTTCCTGAAATAAAATAATAATAAAAAACTAACCCGTTGCAAACCACCCAACCAACCCGCCACCCAACCAACCCGTAGACCAAAATGGGCGGAAATAAATTACATTTTATTCTCGTCGGTTTCATTCGAGTTGGGTATTTTAGGCCCGAACCCGACCAATGATCAACCCAATTGCTTACCTCTGCGTTAGGCTGGGAATGAGTGAAGTGAGTGATACAGTAATTTAGGGCGAGTTTTTTTTTATTTATAACTTTAAAAATGTCACTTTATATTCATTTTGTTTATGATTTCTATCTTCATTATCTATGTTTCCCATGAAACATAAATAAATATTTTTAAAAATAAATAATAGTTTAATTTTGATATAGAGTGGTTGTAAAGTTTTTTATATTGTCAATCAAATACAAATCATCTTATGTATAATTTTTTACTTTTAAGGGATTTACAATAAGAGTCAAATATTGCTTATAAAAAAACTATAAGAGTCAAAATATTTATAATGATGTATCAACATGTGGTTGGTCTGAGTGGTAATAGGCTCAAACCCCTTAAAAAAATGGTCAGGGGTTCAATCCATGACTCTTGCATATGGAGAAAACCTGGTTGGAAAAGGTCAACCCTTCAATGTCGTCCAGTCAATCTTCGCAATTGCACATGAGGATACATTGGAAAACCCAAAAAATATTTATAAAGATGTGATAATATATGATTGATTGACAGTGTCAAAAAGCTTTGTACTGGCAATGCATTATAATTGCTGAGTTTAATTTTGATATACTGTTAATGTAAAAAAGTTTACACTGTGTGATATATCCTATATATGACTTTTAAGATAGTTACTCAGTCAAACAATTTTAATGATGTAATAATTCATGATTAATTACCAATGTAAAAATCTTTATATGAAAAGAGTATAACAATTAAATCCAACAAATAAGCATATTCTTCTTATTTGTATGTATATGAAATAAACAAATAAGTAATCATATCTATTTTTCCTTTTTCTTTTTGGAAGATTTCATTTATTTCATGGTTGTCAGAGCTGTGAACTGGTGAACCGGTCCTAGCACTAGTCTGGACGGCCCTAAGAACTTGTGTTGAAAATTGGTGGAGAACTGGTCAAACCAGGGCAAAAGCGGCCAAACTAATGAAAATCGACAATCCACCTGATTGCCCAAAATGCATTTTTTTTTTAAAAAAAATTTGAAGCGACGTTGTTTCACTTAAACTCTTTAGGACTAGGTATCTTTCCTTCTCTTCATTTCTCGTTCGCAAACGAAGCAATCTTCATTTTCATCGTTCCTCTGCCATCTCAGTCGCGCAATCGTTCCTCGTTCCTCTTCCACAAAACAATATTTGATATCTTCCACTTCTGTTGTCTTCACTATGCAAACTTGCGCAACCACCACGTTGTGAGTTAACTTGGACGACCCATTTAATGAAATTTTAAGAGTTGCACCTTTGGAGTGTAGAGTTACTTAAATTAGTATAAAGTAAAAAGTGGTAAAGTTAAGCAACTCCAGTGGGTTGCACCATTGGAGATGCTCTTAAGTGATAAATTTTCATTTGATAATTTTAAAGATAAACTCACCAACATGGCCAACACAATTGGTAAATATTTGAATTCTTCAAGCATGTTATCAGAGGTTCGTGCGCACAAAAAAAAAAGATCAACTCAATTTAAATGATCATTTTCCAAAAATACAAAATTACCGAAATCATTACAAACCAAATTGTAATTTATTTAACCAACCTGTATTACTGATTAATTAGAATTCACGAAGGAATGATACAACAGGACAATGAGATAAGATGAATCATTTACTTTTGATGAGATTCATTTTTTGCTATTGAACTTATGTATTTGGAAAAAAACATCATTGAGATTTGGGTCTCTAAACACAAGTTCATGGAATCGATTTAGAAATAGCTGTGGGTAGAGTCTCATCAGAATATTAGAGTATCCATGCTCATACTCTATTTTAGAAAAAGACTCATTTTCATCCTTATACCTGTGTGGATAACAATTTTAATGTTTATCTCATATCCTTTGAGTTTATCATAGCGAACTTATTACGCGTGTTTTAGTTGCATTAAATATGTTCTTCATTTAATGTGTCTTTTTTTTAAAAAAATTAATAGAACAATAATCTTATTTTAATATTAAAATGAATTATAAAAATTAATAAAACAAAGAGTGTTCAAATCCCATCAATGAAATATAACAAATAGAACAATTCAAATCGAACATAATAAAGTAATAAAATACAAAACATAAGGTAATGTTTTAACAGTCAGTAAATAATAATCTTGAGACAAGAATTGCTTTCCAAATCCTTTGAATAAGTCACTCCATTTTGAATTTTCATACGTTACCAGAATAAAATTAGTATTATAAGTATAAATATCAATTTTTTAAAAATCAGACCGATCATTGAACCTATTTGACTGGTCTAATAGTGGTCAAACCGGTTTTAATTAAATATATTTTTTAATTTTATATAATAAATTAACACATAAGAAACATATTCAGTTTCTTGCAAATAGGTGAGACACCACCTTGTAAGCATATACCAAATTGCATAACATGTGTATCGAACATATACCAGATTTGCTATATTCCATGACGATCTCCAAATTCAGATTAAAAACACATGTTTCGCTATTATTTAAACTTATTTATGAGCACCTGATCTCCAAATCCTCCCACTTGCAGAAGCCCTCCACTCTCAACTGCGTTTTTTAATATAGCAAAACACATCAGTCCAACACATAGCGTCCAACACATAGCAAAACACATGTATCTACAATTAATCAGTGCAATACATGTGTTTTTTAATTTGAATCTTGAACTTGCAGAAGCGATAGTTGTCTGTTGCCTCACAAGGACAGGATCCTGAAATGGTTGTTGACAATATGTTCCTTCGAGTAAATGTTTAGCCTGCGAATAAAGATGGTTTTCCGGTTGGAGATAGTGAGAAGAAGCTTAAAGTGTGCTTTTCGAACAACATCTTTACTTGCTGGACGAGAGCGATGATAAGAAAAGGAGAACCTAGTATATCTTAAACAGTCTATGGAAAACACCTCACCCAGTTTTAAAAGGAGACCGACAACGTTGACTAAGTGAAGGAGTGTGAAAGTGCTAGGCTATAAATTTGAAGTGTGTGAGATTCAATATGCAAACCACCCGAACCGTCCGAATCATCTGTTTTTACTGGTTTCACCGGTTCATTTCCGGTTCTAACAGTTCATCTCCGGTTTGATCATGGGTCGGTTTTATGGTTCCTCCGGACCGGACATAGGACCAGCTTCCGGTCCAACCAGTCGAACCGGTCTAGTTTTAATAACCATGATAAATATAGATGCAAATTATAGAAATATTATCTCACTACACAAGAGGAAAATGCAACTATGAGCTATGAATTGGATAAGGTCAACAGGTTTTGGTACTACGATGAATATGATCTACCCTAATTCTCACCACACAATAGGCAAATGCAATGATGAAATGGAATAGCGGATTTATTATCTCAAAGCACCCATTAGCATAAAAATATTTCCAAGTAATAATTAATCAAAAGGTAACGATAACATTAAAGTATGACATGTGTAACTTTTGAATAGATATGAGACTGAGAAAAACACACACATAAAACACTTTTAAAATAATAAAGCTATAAGAAACCCAAAAAAATAATAATGTGAACATGACTAGAAATGAGAATCAAATCAAGCAAAGTGTATATAATCATAAATTTGCATGTGAAACTTAATTCAAAAACAAAATCACTCAACATTTTCCATTTAGTTTATGTTATTTTTCTTTAGCAGCAAAACAACCATTTATTCAAATTGAAAATTTCCCCATTAATATAAGAGAACAAAATCAAAGATGGGTCGAGTTGAAATGAGAATTCCAAAAATAATGAGGGTACAACAGAAAGATAACATATTTAGATAACAAAGATAGTGAAGTAGAGAGAAAGATAGTAGTGATGTTTGGAGTTGGAAAGATGAGAGGCAAAACCGAGATGAGAGGTGGCTTGTAATAGGGGAAGGAAGAGAGATAATTAAAGTGGTGTAATAGGGTAAGAGAACACACACATACACACAGACACACACACACACACACACACATCCTCATAGGTTTTTTGCATATGGGGCGAGGTGGGTATATAAGACCCATGTTCGCACCCATCCTCATAGATTTGTGCGGGTAGTTATCCAGATCCATCTTCATCTTCAATTTTTGCAATTGCTATTTGAGTCTGAATGTGATTATCATCTATAGTTCGATCTTCGGATTAACAGTAGCCAAACACATATATTTTTTATTGAAATCACATTTGACAAAGGGTAAAATCAATTCTAATACTCTATACCGTAAAACCAAACACACATACATCTCATTATCCTACTTGATGGTATGAAATATGAATACTTTTCTTAAGCAAATGAAATATAAATACTTGCCTTTATTTAAAATCACTTTTTAACTTTTTTTTCTTGTTTTGGGCTAAGGCAATGAGACCTAAGGCCGAGGCTTTTTTAACAAAATAATGACAAATGCATTTGATTGTATCTGGGCTTATGGATGTGAAGTTCGAAAATGTGAGGAAGTTACTTTTTACACCACAATTTTTTGAAAAAAAATTAAATATTCCCAAAATACCCTTATAACCTCCCCTAGGTTCTTTGCTTACCCTATTTTTTAGAAAAATTGCTTCATGCCGGAACTTCCGATATGTATATAATCTTAACTCCGATAACCGGGGGGACTAATTGCTGTGTTATCATGTTTTTTCTTGCTGAAGTTATCTGCTACATCTGTGTAGCATGGATTGAGTTCTTAATGGTTGTCACTTATCACTCCCCGGCTAAAATGGCAGGCTTACAACATTTAAAGTGTTTCATTGGCGAGATTTTCAGTTGTACGTGATCACTGTAGTTGCAATCTAGTAATTGATGAGCATGATCAATGCCCTTGATACAGAGCAGTACAATATTATCGGAAGTTGTTGATAGGTTATATTGTAGAGTTTTCTTATTTTTCCCTTTTGGTTCTTAAAACATTTGGAAAATGGAATCACTCATTGGGATTTCAAAAAGTGTAGTTACTGTGACAGATGGTTCACAATTTAGTTAAAAAAAAGTCATTTGGATGATTGGTATTCATGCATCTAACCTACCGGAACTATAATTCCAGTGTACATTATACACTTTATCGGTATTATATTTTCGGTACAATGGATTTATAATACTGGATATCCATTTTCGGTACAAGTTTGGTGATGCTTATATTTGCACTGTAGTTGCGTTGGTATCGAAATTATATTTCCGGTACAATCCACAATTCTTTCATAGTATCGGAAGTTAATTTTCGATATGTTGGACAGTGGCTATCGAAACTTTATTTCCGATAGTATAAAATAAAGCTATCGAAAGTTTATTTCTGAAAGGTTATGAAAATTCATGTAGATATATGGAGAAGAGGGAAGGAGACAATAGGGTATTTTTGGAATATTAAATTTTAAAAAAAAATTATGATATATTAAAAAATTTTATGGTGTAAAAATCAACCCCCAAATGTGATTGCGTTGCGAGAAGAAACTGAGCTTGGATTGGTGTTTCCTTGCAGATGTATTGTTGAAAGATAAAATAAAAGGCCTCTTTTCCATGGTGAAGTGAAAGGTCCAATCGCATAAAGGTGTTGTTCCTGACTTCATTCCTCCAAAGCCCAGTAATGGTGCGTTGAATGAGAGAAAAAGGTACAGTGAAAGTACCTGTTTTTTTCCCTCGAAAAACTGAAATGGTTGAAATTGGATAAAACTATTTGTAATTTTGCGAATTTTTATGTGTTTAAGTTTATGTTCGTTTTTATGAAGTTTAAAGACAACAAGATACTTTTGTAGTTTTGTTATCATTAAGGCAGGCTCTATTTGGCTCAATTGGATGAAAGCTGACTAACTACCTGAAAGTTGATAAACAAATTAACACGTGCAAAATAACAGAATATATTTATGTAATTAGTTATATATGATGATGATGATGTGGTCGAGTGAGAGATGGTTTGTTGGTTGAAAAGAAAAGTTAGGGAGATTAAAAGATTGCCAGTTTTAGAAATTAACGAAGGTAAGATCGAAAAGAAAACCGTGTAACTCCAAGCTTATAAACTTTACAGTACCTCCAATAGTTTATTAAATAACAGTTTTTTCTTTAAAAAAACTCATTTACTAAATAACTCTAGTAACTTTTTTCTGTCAAAAAAAGCTAATTTGCTAAATTATAAGCTATCTTAATGTATTACCCAACATACTCCAAGACAAACCACTAAGTCAATAAAAATTATTGCATAATTACAAATCCCTATTATTTAAGAGTTTAATTATTATATGTTATCGATAAAATTTGTACGTTATAAATTAATCACAAATTATGATATAAGTGATTTTAAATTTTTAATGATAGTTAAAATAAGAATCAAATATTAATAATGATATGTCAATTTATGATTGATTGACAATGTAAATTTTTTTTACACTGTAATATATATGAATTAAATTCATTAATTAAAGAGATTTTTTATTTGTCAAAAAAAAAACAGAGAATTTTTATATTGAGATCAATATCGTACAATTACCATTACCATTAGCATAACGTTCACGAGGTTTTTACCGGGGCTAAAAACATTGACGAGGCAAACCAATTTCTTTCTCCGTGAAACTTTTGTTGTTTATGAGGGCCCTAAATCTTCACAAGCTACGTATAACGAAGACATAAAAAATGCAAACAAAATAAAAATCACTTGGGGTCTGAAGATGTATCCATTTCCATGAAACAATACATCGGGATTGGGTTTTAATGAATGTTCACAGTTCACAAGTAAAAGCTTATCGAAAGCTGCAATCTCTGCCTGCTCTGAGATCGGCACCTTGCTAGTAATTTATAGGGATTTGGATCCACTGGGTTTAATATTTGACACCTCTTTAGATATTTTTTTTGAAGAGAAAAAAATATGATACGATAATAGAATGAGTTGCATGAAAGAGAGAACGTTTAAAGACATCAAAAGCACTAAATCTCAACATGTATTTGATTTGTAAAAAAAATATTTCTTCTTATTAATAATATAAGTAAAAATTTAATAGAATATATATATTAAGAAAATTGATTAATCTCATTTAATATTATTAATAAATTAAGTGTATTATCTAAAATATCCTTCATAAAGAGATTTGGGACTTCGGACTTGAAATAAAATGAGTTATTGGAAAAAAACTAGTAATAAATGAAAATGGTATTTTAGAAATAATACCATTAAAAAAGAGGGAAGTAGTTGTCTTTTATAAATATTTGACCAAAAACTTTGAGACTTTTTTACTTATAATATTGACCGGAGGGAACTCCCTCCGTTTCATTTTACTTGTTCCATTTGAAATATTACATTGTTTCAAATTATTTATTCCTTTAAAAAATCAAGAAGTATGAATTACTTTTTTTTTCAAAAATACTCAGTGTTTCTCAACCAATCTATATTAATGAGTTTTTTTATCAATGAATATAGTGGTTGGTGAATAATTACAAATCTCCAATCGTACAATTTAAATTGGGATATTTTAGTCAAAAAATATCATTTTATTATAAAAATTAATAAACGTAAACATTTTCTTAATAATGTGTATAACCAATTGAGACAAGTAAAATAAAAAATGAGATGGAGGGAGTAAGGAATTGGACAACACAAGAGTATTTGTTCTATGTTTGATTCAAAAAAAGGCCATGGAACAGGACAAAATAAAGGACAAATGACAGCACAAAAACTCATATTTTTGTTCCTTATCAAATCATGGGACAAAAAGTTATCTCAAAAACAAACTATTTAAAAGACAAAAATGGATACTTTTATCTCCTCTCTCAAAACATAATATATCCTACGTTAGGTTAATATTATATATACAGAGACTATATCTAAAAGTATATAACATAATATATTATTATATAACATAATCTTAAACATATATTATTAAGTATTATATATAATACTTATATATATATATATATTGTATATAATATAGTATGTATATAAAAATATATAGGATTATATTACTTTGTATTAAATATTATGTAATATTATATTATATATTATAAAGGGTATTTAGATAAATTTCATATTGTTTTACTTGTGTTGTCCATTGTCTATCAAACTGTATATAACACAAAAAGTTATGTTGTTACTCAAGCATTTGTCCTGTTCTGTTCTCATAATTCTGTACCTCAATATGAATCAAACGTACCGTAAAAAGATGTTGTTACTCAAGCATTAGCGATTCAACTGGACTTTTCATTATTTAATGCGCTTTTCATTATTTTCATGAATAATAGTATATGTAATATTAGGTCTTGTTTTTGTCAAAAAAAAAAAAATTATTGGTTCTTGTTAACGAGTGTCGTAAAAAGATTGATTAATGAATCAATAAAAGAAAAACTTGTATTGAGAAATTAAGTGTAACATTTTTTAATATATTAATTACACAATTTTGGCATATAAAATTTCCTTTTTTATTTTCTGAAACAATGTCCTAATGGTACTTGTTAGCATTCTTCTTAAATATTTTAAGTAGTTATACACTTAATTTTTTAATACAAAATTGTTTTTTTATGATTTTTTTAAATAATATCCTGGGACACTTGTTAATAAGACCCTTTAAAATAGTTTAAATACAATTTTTATTTTATTTTACTTGCAAACATTGTCTAAATACGTGCATTAAAGACTTAAAACCCATGCTCAACTATTTATGTCCCGTGCACTTTCAACTTTGAAGCAAATAAGGTATATCCTTCTCTTCAATGCTATCAGAATTTAGGTAAAATTAGTGTTTTGGTCCCTTAAGTTAATTTAATTTTTCAAAATTGATCCCTCAAGTTTATTTTGTGACATCTAATTCACTAATTTAATAGCAAGACTAGGGCTGGAAATGAGTCGAACCGAGTCGATTTTGGTTCAGGTCGTAGCTCAACTCGAGTTCGATATGAACCTTTTTTTTGAGCTCGAACTCGACTCGACTCAAGCTCGCGAGCAGCTTGGTTCAACTCATTAGCTCGCTCGTATCAATCAAAAATCAAAATAAGTGTTCGCCCCCCTCCCTCAATAAAAAAAGTTGAATAGTTTTAAAAATTAATACAAAATATATTATTTAAATAAATTTAATATTTAAACAATATATTAAAATATTATTTAAAAATAATAAAATATATATAAGTAATATATATATATATATATATATATATATATATAAAAGATTATCGAACTAGTTCATGAACCAAATGAGCAGAACTATACCTGGCTCAAGTTCAACTCATTTATTTAACAAACTCAATTTTCAGCTCCAGTTCAACTCATTTGGTTCATGAACCAAGTTCAACAAACTATTTATTGAGTCGAGTTTCGAACTATGTTTGAGTTGATTCGATTCATTGTCAGCCCTAAGCAAAATCATATACTATCATAATAACTTAAGGGATCTGTTTGTCACGAAAAAAATTACGAAATCTGTTTGCTACAAAAAAATCCTAAAGAACAAATTTAAAAAATTAAATTAATTTAAGGAACCAAAACATTAACTTTACCTAAAATTTACGTGTGGGCCGGGGTATCGTTCCCGATGGTTAATGGTTTATTATAGTTCCTTGATGGGAACCTAAAACCAAACGACCCCAGTGGTTTGCTATTGAAAAGGAATTTGTTGAGAAGGTCATATATGTTTCTCCCTTTTTATTAGTGATGTACTAACCTTTATATATTATATTTGAGTTCTCATTCTATTAGTTATTTTTCATAATATCTCTCCTTCTTAGTATATCATGTGTCGTTTTCCAAATACAAAACCAAATATGCTTATTTATTTGTTTCATTTAATCATTTTCTTTTCAGGATAAACATTTCTATTTAATAAAATGAAAATTAGGATTGTGTAATAATTATCTAATATTAATTTATGGATTTTATTACAAACGAATAAAAATTTGTATTTTTTTGGACTATGCCTTTTATACAGGTAAAAGAGAATAATATATTTATGAAAAAAGAATAATACGTATTTAATTTAATTTGTGTAAAAATTGGGTGTAATAGCGATCGTATTTTCAAATCTAATAATTAATTGTTATTATTATTACTAATCAATCTTTATATATTAAATTCTAATATTTATTTTTGAATGTTAGTCATTTTTCACATTCCCTCTCTTCCTCAATTTGTCACATGTCATTTTTTAAATAATAAATACATTTCCAAATTTACTTACTTATATCTTTTTCATTTAATTATTTTACTTTTTTCATCAAATGTTTCTAATTAATTAATAATTAATAATACTATTGTATACTAAATGTTGAATACTACTTTCCGGATATTTTACTACTAATTAACCATTATGTATAACCAATGTAAGTTGATGCAAGGGGAGCTCTCATGTTGAAAAAATATATGAGAAAGTTATGTTTTTAATTCTTATCATTCAATCCTCCTATCTCTTATTTTAAACACATTTTCTCTTTTTTTCAATATATTAAATAAGGAGTTGAGATTTAACATAAAAAAAAAATAATATGAGAGGATCTATTACCTAATCCAAGTAATGGATAATTATAAAATAGATGAAAAAATGTAAAAAAAAAAAAAAAAAAAAAAAGATGGTACTAGAATATGATTATTGATTACAAAAATTGATTGTTCTGCCGTGGGACCAGGGATGCTAATTTCAGTGGAAAGTGATATGACTGCGTAATGCATGTAGTGGAGCCCATCTTCATTGTACAGTACAGCCACAGATGTCTCGAACATTTGCATCCCATTGTTGTTAGAGAGCTGACTTTACAATCTTTCATTAATACAATATTTAATAATATTATAATAATACTCCAACATATATGAGGTCTTGTTAACAAATGCAGTAAGAAAATTATTGGATAAGGAATTAACATAAGAAAAATTTTTATTAGGAAATTAAGTGAAATATTTTTTAATATATTAAATATATTATTTTTTCATATGAGATTTTATTTTTTGATTCCTTAAATAATATTTTAACAACACTCGTCAGTATTCTCCTATATATATATATATATATATATATATATATATATAAACAAAAAAAAAGCCGAAGAATGGATGTCACTTTTCAATTTAAGAAAATGGATTATATAAGTATAATTTTTTTTTTCATATTATAATTTAATTATACTTTTTTTGACCAAATAATTTAATTACACTTAAACATATCATTTAAAGATTTAAATAGATAGTAATTATTTAAAAACTTTGTTTACTAGCATAGTAACACAAATTTGAATAATAATATATATTGCTTTTACAATTATAGTAAATTAAAATTGATTTGGTTTAATAGGCTTTAGAAATAAGGGTGCTCCATAAAATGAATATGAATAATAAATTAATGAATGATGTGATTTGTTTTCTATGAACCACTATAATTAGGGTCTTTGGCACCTCAATGGCATCCTGGGATACCCCACAAGCTTCGACCCTTGGACCGGGTATAAGACTAATCTTCGGTCGGTTGCTTAACAAAGAGATGCCTGACGGAACAGGCGATGCCAAACTGGCGATAAACAATGGAAGATGGGCTCGGGCTCTGATATCATATTAGATTCCATCCTAGAATCAATTAACATCAAGTGGAATTGCCCAACAGATACCGCACCCCAGGAATTGAGTCAATCGATGTGGGACTTCCAACAAGACGCGAATCATGATGAAGGAAGGGCCAAAGTGCACATGGGATGAAACCATACTGCATTTGGGATGAAACCGACAAAACCACTAAGTCAATCTTTCAGGTTGGATTAGACGCGAGATTAGGAAAAATTGAACAGAGTGGATTAGGCGGAAATGATCGGAGACACAGGATCAGACATAACTGGTTAAAGATGCATATTAAAGGCAAAACTGAATGGAGATGTTGAACTATATACAACGAAAAGGTGAAACTTTCCTCAAGGTGGATACCATGACTTTGATACCATGTTGAAAAAATTAGGTTAGGGACAAGTGAATAAGGAAAAGAGAGACAAAAAGAATAATATTGATATAAAGCAATGTGATAATATTTGGTTTGATATTCTAATAAGAGAAATCCAAGAGTCTTATTTATACTCATAACATAATCTTAATCCTAATAAAACGATGAAACAAATCAGGAAATAATAAATAAGAAATAACTCCTAAAAGATATTCTAAGATATCCTAAATTATTTTAAGATACACTAAAATATTATGAGATATGTTATAGATATTTTAACATTCTCCCTCAAGCTTGTACAATTAAACTTAACAAAAATAAAATAAACTAAAATAACTTTGAGGTTCTGGTAACGCAATAGAAGAAGCGGTGTTGCAAGGACACAACCTCCCAACTAGAGTGTCTACCACTAGGCATTCTGCTCCTTGTGAGATCGAGATGTTTACCATTCGATCAACCCTTGGTTGTTATCAATCCTGTGATTTAGTTCCACTTTAGAAGAATGCAATTAACAAATTTAGTTTGAAGTTGAGCGACATTACTCAAATTATTCTATTTATAGGATGGATTAGCTGTAACAAATGATACGGTTATTCCTTATAAGCCATAATAATTAGGTGCATTCTCTAATACCCCTAATAATTTTGGGGTAAAAATTATCTTGTCCAACTAAAATGCAACACCTCAATTAAATGAATGAGTCAAGTCAAATAATTTTTATCATCTAATTGGACCACCTAAATAGGATAAAGTCACTCTTGGGATACCATAGAATTCACCTAATATCAATATATCCTAGTTGGATTCTCTTAAAAAATGGAAAAGCATGGTGAATGGCTAAAAGGAAAAGGACACAGATCAGTTCCAATGATATGTTTTTTTTTTTAATTAAAATAAACGGGTCCTTGTTAAGTGGGACTGTGACAATTTTTTTGGTGTTTTTAATAACAAAAACATGATTTTATATATTTAGAAAACGAAAGGGAGAGAAAAAAGAAAGAGTGTGAATGTGAGTGTCGGCCTACCTAACCATGGTTAATTGAACCTGAGTGTGAGTGAGTTTCATGCGGACCGCTCGTGAGGGCTTGCTGCAACAAGTGCCACGGGTAGAGCGTCGGTGACTCGGTTTGGACTCGTGCGAGTAAACCACAGGGTGGAAACGGAATTTCAGAATATCGAGACTCGAGATTTTGGCATATAAATGAAGCAATGGAATGAAAATCAAAATGCAATGCAATTGAGAGAGAGGAATGGCGGATTCTAGCGATTCAGTGTCGGTGGATATGGAAACCATTTCTCTTGCACCCAAGGTAACTAACTAAAGTACATTCTTCTCAACCGAATTATCTATATTATGCCAGACGAGATTAACCGAGAACAACAATATTTGGCTTTCTTTCATATTATCATGTAGTATTTCCGTGCCTCTTCATAAGTTATTGGCTCGTTCTTAGCATTTTTTACATACATACTAAAATTAGCTTCGATTATCGCTGGGTTTAGCATAAACGACATTGTTCCACTTGGCACTGGAGAATCTAGACGGTTACTTTAGTTTTGTGTTTTAGTGGGGACCTGAATTTTCTTTCTATTATATTATATGCCTACTTCAATTAGAAAGTTAGCAATATATATCTTGATATAGCCATTAGGTTACTATACTAGTTTGTTTTCGGTTATTAATTATAGAAATTCTAAATGCTTAAAAAGCTTTCAAGTTAGTGAAGACATTCTGTTTATGTTACCATGCTTTCCATGGACTAAATAAATGGGATTTGGTAATATGATGGCAGGTCTAGAGATTAATTAATTTTTTACAAAAGGTAGCTCTTAACTTTTGATATCCGCCTTGAAATATTTGTATCTTTATTTATGGACTGATTCTTTACATATTTGGTGAATGAACCTTGATGGCCTAAATTATTTGCACGTTTTTGTTGTCCATGCCGAATGCTCACATGTGGCTAAAACATCTTTTGCTCTCTTACCTGATTTTGTCACTTTTCTTATTATGTAAACATGATGAAGAATAAGAAGATGGTTTATCGTATTCATATGTGATTTCTTCTCTGTTCTGGCAACTTCATGTGTAACATGCTACTGGGATGTCTCTGCAGGAACATCTTATAAGAACTCGTCTTGGTTCTGTCGCTGTTGCTGTGTATGGAGACCAGGACAAGCCAGCACTTATCACTTATCCTGATTTGGCTTTAAATTGTAAGTTAAATGGGTTTTGGCATTTATATATTTGTTTTAAACATTTTGTTCAAAATGCTGTCTCAGTACATTTACATAGATTCAATAGTGGAGTTTTGAAAATCTGCTAGTTGCAGGTAATTAAAATATGTATCATAATCTTTGTAAAAAATCAAACTTTCAGCCTTCTACCCCCCCCCCCCCCAAACAATTATGGATTAGTTAATCGTTTTCTTGTAAGATATTATGCAAAGAACATCAAAATTAAAAATAGTGTTTGTGTTGTTACAAATTTTTTTTTTTTTTGCGTCTTTCTTAACATTATTTATTTTGTTGACAAACTAACAATATAACCTTTTTGTTTCCATGCATGTGGTTTCATCAGATGTCTCCTGCTTTCAGGGATTATTCTTTTGTCCAGAAGCCTGTTCCCTGCTGCTCCACAATTTCTGCATATATAATATTAGTCCACCTGGGCATGAGGTCTCTAGTTTTATGTCTTCAAGCTGTAATATTTTTTGCTTGATTCTTATGTCTCTTCACGTTTGCAAATATTTCCATGTTGGATGTTTTAATTTTTCTTGTTCCTTATCATTTTGTACTTTCTTCAAGAGCTATCGCAGTTGGGAGCTGCTGCAATTGATCCGGATGATCCAATTCTTTCTGTTGATGACTTAGCTGATCAAATAGCTGAAGTTCTTAACTTTTTTGGGTAAGCATGTTCTAGCTTAATCATCATTTTATTTCCATGTAGGTTATGATAGGAAGTTTTAGATAGAATGGAATGGGATGAAACAGAGGGGAAGGGATCGAGAAGAGTTTCCTTCCCCATGCTTGGATGATTAATGAGGGACAAATGAGAAGGTAAAAAGTTGTAAGCCTAAATTTCAATAAAATCTTTATAAACTCTTTTCAAGCAACTAAGTTTATTGGGCGAACAAGTGAATGACAAAATTTTGAAATAAAAGCAAAGTTGTTTCCCATCCTTACCCCACAATTTGGAGGGGACCAATAATTTACGATATTGGTAACTGAAATTTCCTCCGAAATGGATTGAAAGTGATGGGCTTATAACTTGTGGAACTGAGGTTAGAAGTTGATGCCTCCTTTCCTTGATCTTGGGAAGACAACCTGACACCCTTCCTCTCTTTCTCTCTTTGCAGTCTTAGTGCAGTCATGTGTATGGGAGTAACTGCCGGGGCTTACATTCTTACCATATTTGCTGTAAGTCGTCATTCCTGCTGCATCCCTGCTTCTCCCCCTCTTTCCACTTCTTAAATGCCTATTGAGTTTCAATAATGTAATCTTAAAATCTTTCTTACTATTAACAACAGATGAAGTATAGACAACGTGTTCTTGGTTTGATACTTGTTTCTCCTCTATGTAAAGCACCATCTTGGACTGAATGGTTGTACAACAAGGTTCATTTTCTAAACCTAAAAACTCTGTAACCTTGTGAATATAAATCTCACCCTTTGCTGAAGATTTGTAATATTTGCAGGTCATGTCAAACTTACTCTACTTTTATGGCATGTGTGGGGTCGTAAAAGAAATATTGCTAATGCGGTACTTTAGCAAGGTACGCCTCTGCTTCCAAAAGCATTTCTTTTTCTACTTTAAGTATGGGAGGTTGAGTCATTTAGTTTTATTGATGTTGATAGGAAGTTCGAGGCAGTGCTCAGTTGCCAGAGTCGGATATAGTTCAAGCATGCCGAAGGGTTAGCCCAATTTATTTTATGTCTTCATGTAGTGACTGGGTTATAATTGGTAGCGACTAGTTTGATGCTGAACACTTGTCTGAGTCTTTTAAATATTTTTCTGACAGTCATTGGAAGAGAGGCAGAGTTTGAATGTGTGGCGGTTCCTTGAAGCTATTAATGGGTAAGGTTGCACTTCAAAATAGCGAGTTTCTTCGAATTAAAAAATAACCTCGATTTTTCCCCTTTATACTTAATATTTTTGTTTCGGGTGGTAGGATTGGAGTTTTTCTTTGGAAGATATGAATTATGGTTAATTATTGCTAGTAATAGAAACCATGGATTGCTCTAGTCGCCTAGTTGTGAGGGGTTTGGAGGTTTAATTCTCTATGCCGTCATTGTACCCCAAAAAGAAATATTGCCAGAGTTTCAACCGGAAACCTAATTCAATTATACATACTTGCACTCATGGCTGATGATTTACCATTTTTCATGCACAAATGCTTTAGTTTAACATATTCAGAAACAACTATGTGCCTATATCTTACAGATATATGTCATTAACTTTGTATTGGCATCTAGCAGGAGATATGACATAAGTGAAGGATTGATAAAATTACAGTGTCGTTCACTAATTTTTGTTGGTGATGCCTCTCCATGTCACTCTGAGGCTGTCCATATGACTTCGAAGTTAGATAGGCGATTCAGTGCCTTAGTTGAGGTGTGTAACATAGTTCCGGTTTGTATTAATTTAAGAACGTGTTTTTATCAAAACGTGCTTTTTACAGCAATAGTTGGTGGTAATTACAGGTTCAAGCATGTGGGTCAATGGTAACAGAGGAGCAGCCTCATGCTATGTTAATACCAATGGAATACTTTCTCATGGGATATGGCTTGTACAGGCCATCCAAGCAAAGTGTCAGCCCAAGGAGTCCCTTGAGTCCGTCTTGCATTTCTCCTGAGTTTTATTCACCAGAGAGTATGGGTTTGAAACTGAAACCAATAAAAACAAGAATTTCTATCGAAATGTAGTAGATGAAATGAATAAAGGTTGGCCATTTGTTGCTCCTTCTGATCTGTTTGTTGAACAAGATTATAATTCTCTGGTTTGTCGGAAACCTGATGAAGGAGAAAGAAGAAATCAACAGAGAGGGAAGAAACAGGGTAAGAGTTTAGTTGAAAGCAGATATAGTCATTCTTTCATTTGTAATCATAGATTTTAGTTAGCGAGTGTGAATTGTTCGTAAAGCTTCGAAATTGTTGTTTCTGGATAAAAATAAATAAATTGAAGTTCTTGTACCAATTGTAAAGCGAACATGGGGGGCATAATACCGTTACTGTGCAATCGTATGCTCTGAAATACTTTCATGTTGTTGGTATCTTTTCCACTGTGATGAATATAATTTCTATGTCATCAAGGGTCTCCTGAAATGAAACAAATGAAGCATTTTTGGAATTTGATTGGTTGTGTTTGTAGTGGAGTTCAATTGGTTATACATTGTTGTGATGATGAAAAGAAAGAATATGAATTTGTCTTCTAATGTCTCTTTTTTTCACAGTATCGAATTTATTATTTCTTGCAAAAACAGTCAATCCTCTTAAGCATGACTGACGGTTTATTTTTGCACCTTGGATTTATCTTGTAAGAGTTTAATAGCTTTGTTTTACTGTCTTAGCCAAGTTGCTTAGAATGGGTTGAGTGTGTGGATTAATGGCTACCTTTTGAGGATGAGTTTTGTCATTGTGGTTGTTGTAATCGATATTAGAGCAATTCGGTCCTAACGGTCGAGGTGTCACCCAATGGTAAGGCCTACTTGGGAGGGGTTCATCAATAGCCGCTGTGGTCGTCAGCTGAAAAAGGGACGGGCTGAAGCTTGCTAAGAATCTCAAAGGAGTTTCATATCACTTAGAATGGGCTGAGTGTGGTTGTTACAGTTGAATTCATCTTGTTGAAAGTATTTTCCTTTTCATTTTACGACACTACGCCATTAGAACATCAATTGCCTCGCAGTTAGCACACACCCTCTTCAGCCATGAAAACCTATCGATTTGTTCTATTCGCTAATGGGAGGCTTTTACGGTGCAATGGTGCACCTATACTCCTTTGAATCAACCTGTTATCGTAAGTTCATAATTTACCATGTATAGTCCATTTGTTTTATTAGTTTTTGTCCCACAGCTTCTTAAATATTATTGTACTCTTTCAGCTTAAGACCTTTACAATTACTGGTATTTTCATGAATCTACGATTTGTTCATAGTCAGATATTCAACACCCAAACTGTAGACCAATATTTTCTTGTCTCTGCAGTATTTACAGTAATTGTTGTTCCATTAATGGTGTTTTTATATAAGCAACCTGCACTGTTTTGATGCCATTATTCGCAAGGGAGACCGATTCCGATTAGATCCAAATGCAATTCTCCGAAGTCAGAATATCAAGAAACAATTATGTTCTTTTTCATGGGGTTATATCTAAATAACAGTTTTTTAGTGTCACCTGTTAGACCCAGTTTCAAGTAATAGTCTTCTAGGCATTGATCTGTTTTTTAAACTACATCATCTACGGCTATAATTACGAGGAGCACCGATGCTCCTGATTTAATGATCTAACCGGAAGTTGGCAGTCCTGCCCTTGCTCCAATTTCTACAAGTGCAGTTACATAAAGTATTTGAAATAAAGCTAAAACAAATATGGCGTTATGGGCAGTCAAATAAATTCCGTGTTATTTACTGAGAATTCTATATATTGTTCAATAAGACATCCTCATATAATACCCATACCCAAGTATGCACAAGTTGTGGTTTGAGTTGTGCTGTGTTTTCTACTTTAAAAGAAAATTGTTATGCGACTTTTTTCACCACCTTGAGTCTTCAGTTGAGATTGGTCATGCTTATCCTCATGTTTCCATGGCTGCTCTCCATTCCTTGTTCATTTCGATAAGCCTTTCTTTTATTCATTTCAGCATACATTTCCTCAATCATAGGTTTCCACAGCCGAACACGAGCATTTATAAACCAATTGGATACCTGCCCAACCAGCCATTAATTAATAAGATATAGTTGAAGGCACAACGAACCATACCATATTGTTCCTCTCCAAACAACTAGCATAGCAAGGATAATGTAAAGTTAGTAGTTAGTAGTTACCTGGCTTCTTGTCAACCCACTTTTTACTGCAAGTAAATGCTTCTCTGCATCTTTAGGATACCTGAAAATCCATCAAATCATGTTTATATATTTCTTAAGTTCACTAAACATGCATGAATGATTATAGCCAGCCCAAGAAATAAAGATGGTATGAGTATGCTTGAATTGAAACTCACGGATGGAGGAAATTCTGAAACATCCAATCTCTTAGAACTGACACAGATCTTTCTGGCAACCCTCTTTGGGGTCTCCATAACTGATGATTTTTTCTTTTCAACTGCTGGAGAGCCCATTGCTTTTGAATGAATGAAGTTTCAACACACCATTCATTCTCGTCTGAACAAGACTTGTTCAAATCTGATCCAGTCCCCAGTATATGATTGCTAATCCTCTCTCTCAACTCCTTGTATAGGATAGAGATCCTTTGAAGAGCAAAATGTGTATGTATTTGGGGGTCAAGCTCCGTAGCAGCATGGAATGCGGACACAACAGTATGTATCTCATCTAAACACTGGCTATATCGATTGTCGACCTGAGTAAAAAGGTTAGTAACACTGTCAACACTTTAGGATGAAAACTTTTATGTACTACAGTTCAACTTTGATGTCAATTTTAGCAATTTACTTACCATCCATGAATTTTAACATGCAAAAGTGAAATGCAAAGTTAACATGATTTAATCTCACTACTCTGTCCAGGACCATAGCAATACTACTATAAAATGAGGTAACCGAAAATGTACTGATGTAGCATCATACCAGCTGTAGAAGTGCCAGCAGTTGGGATTTCTTTGATTCAGCTGCATGCCTTTGTAATGGAGATTCTGCATGATCTTCTTCAAACATAGAATTTGCATTGTGGTTTATCAACATACTTCTCTTGGGTAGGAAAGCTGAAGTTGATTTATTTCCACCTGCTCTACTACCAGCGGCTGAACAATTTATCTCTTCTAGATTTTCAAATGAATATCTTGCAATTTGAGCAAGTATTTCTTGGATTCCAACAAGATATCTCGATCCCAATACTTGTGGTGAAAACTGTACATATTTCTTAGAACCCAAACTCATTGAAAGTTCCCTATTGCTGTTGCAGGAGGCCTGCTCCAAGCCTGACCTGCTTCCATTCATGCACTGGGTGACATCAGGGCAACTTACCTCTGAGCACTGTCCTGTGGTTGGAGATGTTGCAAGACTTAAAGAGAGTCCATTACTGAAGTTAGAGGAATTGTAAGCATGATTGTTCAAATTTGCAATATTTGATGATGTCCATCCTTCTGGATCCAGGTTTCCTATGGATGAATAAGGATGACACCCAGTTTCATCAATCTCTGGAACTTTGGGAAACTTGTTGACATTCCACTTACTGCCACCAGGTACTTCATTGTAACCACGGTCCTCAAAATTTGCAGCCAAAGGGTTTGAAGTAGCATGCCAATTATTGAAGATATATGGCCCTAGTGCCCCCAGTGAAGGAGGCAAAGCTGCTGAATTCTCCAAATTTTCTTCAAGACCAATTCTAGCAGCAAGAATGGCAGCAAGTGAAGCAGGAGTAATTGGCATTCCTCCAGCTAAATGCTCTTGAAACCCAGTGTTGTCTATGGGATTTGAGGAATCTCCCATAACAGTCTTTCCTTGTGATGTAACTAATGAACTAGAGCCAGCAATACTTGCAGGATTTATGAAGCGAACATCAGCAAGGACATCACTTCTAGGTTCACCTTGCTCTCCAGCAAGCATTGAAATTCCATCTAAGATACGGGTTTGGTTATTAAGGTCAAGTGAGTAGCACTGAATGAGTGGATTTGTGTGTTGTGATATTTCATCTAAATCTCGAGTAGAAATGTCCAGCGGAGCACTGTACATACCATTCTCCATCGACATAACAACTAGCAAATGTAACAAGAGGCTCTTGGTACTGCAGTGTTCTTTCAGAGAAGCTTTACTTAAAGAAAAGAAAATTGGAAGGAGAAAGGAAGCACGTGAATAGATAATTATACAGCACATGAATTAATGGAGCATCCTTTCAAATTTCAAAGTAGATGATATACTCAAAGATGAAATGTGAAAAATGATTAAAGAGTGCCTTTTTAGTCTAGTTATAAAATATCAACCAACAGACAAATGAATCCAAGAAAAGTATCAAGCCAAAAGGATGCAAGTTAGCACAACCAACCTTCCCTTGATCTGCAAAGGAGTTGTTATCTATCTCCCACCAAAGCAAGAGGAACCAGCAGAAATCCTCCAAATATTTAGAACTCCTTACCAAGATAAGATATGTTGTCCTCCGAGAACCTGCAAAAAGGAAAATTATAATGAAAAATAAGCAGAGGTGCAGTGGTAAAGAACTAGACTATTTGTTTGAAAACAAGAAAAAGAAGCCAACCAGAAGTCAGGCAATCCTATCTTGCTCAAACCATGCTAAATAAAAGACTACTCTACCAAAGGTGTGTTCATTCCTTTTGCATGAACAGAACCATTTTTTTGTCCCCTTCAAGTATCATAAACCCAAAAAACCAGTTTCATTTTCGAAGACCCCATCAACAGTCACTGTATTAACACTGAAACGCTCAAAATATTATCTGGTCTAGCAAATCAAAAGACACGACCAAGAAAACCACTGAAAGGAAGAAAGTGTTTGTTTAAAGACCAAGGGGGGGAAAGTGGCTAATGAATGAGCCTATGTTAAGAGATGAGGTATTAATGTATGTAGTCAGAGGGAGATAGAAGCGGCAGAAAAGAGTAAAAACAAGAAAGGAGAGGAGAGGGGGGAAACACATTACTCTTTGGTGCAGTGCCACTCATTTCTGTTGCAGGCTTTACCGGGCCCATCTTTTTTCCTCTCTCTCTGATCTCTTTTGTCCTCCTCACCACCTCTTATTATCTGTTTCCCTGCAATCATCATAATCAAAATATCTGGATTCTCTCTGTTCAAACTCCTGTTCATGGCAGGTTGCCACAGAAACATTTTCAGAGAAAGCCCTTTGCTTTTTAGCTATTTTTAAAATCAACAAGCTAATGTGACGAGAAAGAAGAGTAAATGGAGTAAAAAACTCTCAAGCTTTCCCTTCAGAATGTAACAACTAAAGGCATAAGGCAATTGAAATGTGAGGGAGAGAGAAAGAGAAACACTGTTGTTATTATTATAGCCTTATAGGAGTGTCCTTTTCTCTCTTGGGGGTGGCTAGGCTAGACACGGGAGTTTAAATCAAATAGTGATGATGTAAGCAAAAGAAAATAATGACGACAAACATTGGTAGGAGTAGGAGGATCCTATTCATTCCTACTACTACTACTACTGCTACATCCTTGACGAATTTATTGTTGCCATTACCAATTAAGTAGATTATAGAACCTAGAATGTATCAAGTCCCTGGCTTGGCTTTGTCTGCATCATCAACCAATCCTATGAGTTCCTAAAGCATTAGAAATGTGCATAGCGGATAATCATGATAACTAGTAAGCACGACCTCTATATTCATTGTGGAAATAGTGGCACTAGTCTTTCTTTATTATCTGCATATTTATTCTGGGATCCTGCTTTATATGTCAGTCTCATAGATCATAATCCTGACTGCTGCTGTCTCTCTTTTAAAAAAAATTGTGAGAATAAGTTATTATAATAAGATTGTCATATCTTCTAGCCAAGAGCTAAGAGGTATTTACTGTTTTTTAGGAAGCAAATCAACTGATATCGAGTTGGATCCCATTGATCTTAATATTCATGTCCATGCTTAAGTATAAAATGAAAACAAGCTATGCTTACACAATTGACATAGCTCATTTTTAACGGTTCTTTTGAAAATTTACTTTTTAAGGATCTAAGGTGTGATTCTATAAACAAAATATAACTAACATGCATATAAAGACACTAATTAATATATATATATATATATATATGCTAAATTATAAAAACATTATTGATATGACTTTCGAGGTAAAAATATTAAAAACAAAAAAAACTTGCGGTTTTTGTTGGTTTCTTTACCAAAATCCACCTTTTGCATTTGATCCTCTAGGAACCGATTTTCCCCACCGGTAATTTTTTTTGGTACAGAATTCTTTTTTTTTGTAACGTTAAGAAGTTTGTGGGTATGAAAGGGATTTCATTTTATGTATGACTTTTAAGATAATTATTATAAAAGTCAAATATTTTTAATCAAGTGTCAATTTATAATTTATTGACAATGTAATAAAATTTACATTGATACTATATAACAATCAATTTCTAAAAAATATCTTACTTATTCGGTGATAAAATTTTGTTAGTTAACTTTCCAATGGAAATATGGTTTTTTCATGTAAGATAAAGATCCAAATATAAGTCTATAGTAGACTATCATAATCACAAAAATAAAATGTATTCATATAAAAAATGATAATTTGTTTTGCAATAGATTACGTCCGTGACTCCGTGTGCCACCAGTCATATCGCCCACATCCTCTTTCTTTTTTCTTTTCTTTTTCTAAATAAACGCTCCAAATCCTAATCTCAAAAGATTTTTTAAAGTTACATGTTTTTTTGAAGTGTTAGGCATGTTATATTACTAGGAGTTTTTACCCGTGCTTGTGCACGGGAAAGATTTCATTTAAATGAAATGTATTGAAAGTTGAATAATATTAGTAGTTGTAGTAGCAATTTTGATAAAAATAAAATAATATTACATTATTGATTAAAAAGTAAAAGCACAATTATACACATTAATTGTGTTATGATACATAACATATAATTGCGGTAGAAATAACTATGAATGTTTGAATTCTTATACATACATTTAAAATTAATAATAGGACCAACAATAGTTTACAACTTATTAGAAATGGTTTCTAATTCAGCTTTTGTTATTCAATCTCTTCTCATATGAACATCATTTTAACACATAAAAACCTAAAAACTTATGCTAACAAAACTTATCATGCCAAAATGGAATCATGAGATTTGGAAGACTAAACTCAGTCCAGAAAGAGGCAAAGTAATAGATTGCCTCTCATTCAGTTTATCCCTTCGCAATTTCTCAGGACATGCCTTGGAGCCAGATGCATATGATTTAAACTTCAACCTGAACTATCAGCTGCAAATGTTTTAGGGGAAATAATGAAAGAGAGAGGAAAATGGATACAATAAGGCAAATTAATCATAAATTTTGTTAAAAAAGCCCAAACTTATGGAAGAATTGATTTCTTAATCAATAATAGACAATTAACAGTAGAAAGGAAAGGCATCTTTATTTTGTAAATTAGATGAATCATTTCCAGAAGGGCAAAATCAGTATTTGAAGACAACTCAAAAAAGAATACAAATTTATATCACTACTTCATCAGTTCATCTCCATCTTTACCTCCTTGGGGCAGACCCATAAAAATCCAAAAAAGTATTGACAGACCTGAATAGAGTACACAAACAGCAGATAATGGTCGTTTGAGTTGCATGAGCACAAAGTGATATGAGCCAAAGGAGGGGCAAGTCAATTTTGCAACAAAAGAAGATTAATCCATTCAAGTCCAAGAAAAACCATTCAGGTCCAAGTGATCAGTGTTCTTATTTTGGCTATATCTTGAGTTATAGATGTCCTATTGAAGTGATTCTTAATTCGTTGGAAAGATAAGAGAATTATCTACAATTCTTATTTGTAGCTCAAGACTTGATTCGTACTCTATCATGATCAAAACCGGGATAGAAGTTAGGGACACTGTTCTGGACGGATTTGGTCTCATTTAGCAATTTTTAGGCTTGTAATTGGGTTTTGGTTTTAATTGTATAATGGGTTTCATGGTCCACGAAAATGCTCACCTCCTTAACCTAAAATGTTCCTTAGCTTCTATAAATAGGACTTGTATTGCCTCATTTTTGATAACTTTGAATGAAATTAGAATTTATCCTATTTGGATATTTTTGTGAGTTGAGCATTGGCTCCTCCTCTTCAAGTTCTTGGATTAGAACTTGCTTGATTCTTATCAAAGAGTTCTATCTCTTTGTGGCGAATCCTCCTTGGCTTATCAATCTTCCAATTCTATGGATGATTGTGGCGTCTTCCCCTTCATCTTCTTCCTCTTCCATTTGCTTAATTTCTTTTATGTTCTTCTTTACATTTGCGCCATTTACATTCTGTTTTTAGTTGTTGCACTTTAATTCTTTGTTTGGTTAAGTTTCTTGTTTAGTTATTTCCATTCTTTAGTTGTTTCCTTTGGTTAATCATATTCGGGTGACAACCGCACCTTCTTCTTCCCCAATTCTTTTCATCTTTTTAACGTAAGAACTAAGAACAAGCTCTTGGATAGATCCTTCAAATTTCGGTGATTCATTCTTGGATCATATCACAAAGGGAAAGGGGGGCCGGAGGAGAGAGAGACAGGATTACACAAAAAGGAAAGAGAGATTGAAATTTTTGAGTAGCAGATAATCATATTCTGAAAACACGACATCTACCATAGGGGAACCAGTCCCATCTTACCTGCACACCATGCTTTCCCATTGTAAATTCAAATAAGGATTCAAATAAGGATTTAAAAATAAATAAAAAAGCCGAAAAAAACTCACACGATGCCACATCAGCTTTCCCTGTTCATGTATAGTGGGAAGTGGGTTCCCCTTACTATGTTCTAAAGATATATAAAGATTCAAAACTCCCTTCCTCTCACCACCACTTTTTTTCTATTTTTTTGGGAATGAGTTGATTAGGCTTATGTAAAGTCAGAAAAAGGTAAAGCATGAAAAGGGAAACATACATGCTTCGGCTTCATCATTTCTAGACTTAAATCCTTCCAGAACCATTGCCTCTTCCAGCTCTCTAAAATCAAAAGTAGACCCTTCATTGCAAAGAAACAAAAAATGAAACATAAAAAAAATATGAAATTAGAATAAAGCAAATTTTTATCAATGAATAAATTAACACATATAAATAAATATAAATATATATAAGAATAGGAATTCAGTTATCTATGACTTAAAACTTTGAAGTAGTATAGAAATTATTCAAGAATGAATACATTAGGCCTGAGCAGGAACGATAATCCATTGAATAACTTCATAAGGGACATGCTAACTTGAAGGCCTTGAAAGGTTCTCATTAGGTAGAAATAAGAGTAAGAATATGATCAAAACTGATGTGTGCTTGTGCCTCTCTCTCTCTCTCTCTCTCTCTCTCTCTCATAGAAATGGAATTCTATGTGAATGAAGATCAGAAAGTGGTATGTGTTTACCTCATGTTTTTTTTTGGAATTTTAAGGAGCAAAATAGGATCCTAAAAGGACAAATTCACACAACAGCGAAAGATCAAAGCTTTCACCAGTACAATGAGATGTACATAACCAACAACATATACCTGAAGATGACAACAAAAATTCACGAAGGCCAAATTCTCCATAACTGCATCAAACAATGATAGCACTAAGGCAACCAAAAAATATACATGATTTGAATAACTTGAGAAATCTAAGACTCAATTTGTTGATGGTAAATTATACTTTATGGAAATGAAAAGAATAAAAGGACTAAGCTTGCAAAGTTGAGAAATTTTAAATTTCGACATGATCTATGTATTATCCTAATTGATCAGAATATGAGCAAGAAATAATATGTAATATTTTATATCATTGATGACTACATGCCTAATCATTTAATTATGTGCTAACATACCTTGATGACTACATGCCTAATCATTTATGTATGTGCTATACATACATTGAAAAGAGTCCATTATTCTTTTAGTAACATCCTACAATTATTTGTAAATGTAGGTCATGCCTGTATTCTAGTCACAATTTTTATACTAAAAATTTAAAATGTTCAAAAATATTTTCATTAAAGACGAAACACTTACGATAATGACATATGTTCAGGAAAATTGTTCCATCAGAATGTGTCCTAATTATACGCCCGTATTCTTTTCTCTTTCCTTTCTATTATCAATACATGGACTATTGCATACACACCTCACAGGACCCAACTGAACTCAACCCCTGGCCACATAAATCTGCCTTATATGACTACTTGTTTTCTAGCAGTTCTGAAAATATATTTTGAATTTAAATTAGAACTCCTTGTGTAATACTGACACTTTATAACCAACAATGAAACATATCAATTACTGCACAAAATATAAAATCACTGTAAGTTGAATGCATGTCACCATACTCACTCGAATAATTTCTAATGTCAGGAAAACTGCCCAAGCTGCACCAAAAGCTAGATCAAGAAACTTTGGCTGAAAGCAATTAAACAGTGAGCACCATATCAGTAAATCTACAGACAGAAGAGCCTTAGAGATAAAAAAAAAAAAAAAAAAAAAGCAGATGCTGAATCTCAGACCTTGTAGGACAACACTTGTAGGAAATTCATAAGACTCAACTTTTTTTCGTGGTCATTTTGTGCCCATGCCTTCCAGGCTCCCTAGCAATGTCCTAACCGCCATACCCCAGTGAATAACTAAGCCAGAAAACAACAAAATTCTTCAACAATTTCTGCCTGTAGCTCCTACAGTCCTACCCTTCATTTGTCTTGCCCTGCCAACAGTTAAAACAAAGAAGAGATGAAAACTCCGCCAGTTCCAAACCAAAGAAGAAAAAAATGAGATTATACAAAGCAAAATATAAAATACAAATCTACAATTCTCTTATCAAATTAAATGATGTACTATTCCACTATTGTAATTTTAGTTTTAAGCTTCTTTCCATCTACATACCCTTATAGGCTAAGTGGTATGATTTATGAATCAGTGAATAAACATGGTGTCAAGTGCCAACCAATGAAGAGGACATTTCCATCAACCAAAATGGAAAAACAAAGAAATATAAAAGGAAAAAATAATAATAAAAGAATCAAGAAACCCCAAGCTATGCTAAACCTGGGGGAAGACAAAGCCAAAAATATATATTGAAAAAACCAAAGTAAAGTTGAACAAAGCTTAATAACCCCCTCCCCAAAATAAATATATAAGGGAAAAAACCAAAAAACCCAGTAAGGCAAATCAAAATCAGAAAGAGTACCTGAAGAAACACAGCCCCTTAATGTCAGTTATTCCACCTTCATCAGATCTTATCCTAATCAAAGCAAAACAACAACAAAAAAAAAACTCGGCTTCATAACATGTTTTAATCTTCCAGTCATCTTAGCTACCAGTCATCTTAGTTCCAATGGTTTATCAAAAGGACTATGTAAAAAAGAAAGATTGAAAAAGAAGATGATGATAAAGGAAGAATAAATGTGGATGTAGAGAAAGTAAACTCATGTAACATACCTCTTGTACATCCTTGTTCTTGTCTTCCCATGGTAAAATTAGTGTATTTTATCATCTTCAGGTACTTAAGATATTTGATCTTGACTATTCCATTCTTTAGCTACAAAGAAGGAAGGAATAGAAGCATATAATTGTTACAAATAGAAAGCAAATCAAATGCTATAAGAAAATTGCTATTCCTCTCCCAATGACATCAGGAATGCAATGTATGGAATCAGAAGTGATCTTTTCTCTAAGGAAATAGGAATTTTTTTTCTTGTGGCAGCAAAGCCCACCAATGCCTAATCAAATTATTTAGATTAATCATAAGAGCATATCCTCACTTGTTTGAATACTTGAGGGACTGCTTTCAACTATCTGATCATGATTCATGACGACGAGATCAAGAACTCTGCAAATTATGTTAGTCAATAATAACTTTTTAAGAATCCTAAAGATTAGATTGTCCAGCGAATCACCACCATTTCTTACTTAATTCCTTCAACTAAAAGATGCTATTGACTTGATGAAATGCAATGAATGAGTGTATTAAAAGATCACGACAACACAATATTGCTAGTACAATATGAAATGGCTAGAAGTATTTGGTGTTCACAAACCTCAATAATCTCCCGCCACTCTTTTCTTGACAACGGGAAATAACAAATCCACTGCCTGATAATGAAATAGAGACCTTAGTTCTTAAAATAGTAATAGTATGTCAGATACAAATGGTGGTAAAAGTACCATAAATTAAAACTGGAAAGAAAAAACAAAATAACAGCCATACATGAAGACTTTCACACTCCAAAAATGATAAGTTCATAAGCAGAAGAAAACGATAAAAAGTGACTAAATCCTACAATGGAAGTGTATAAAAGAATTGTCCATATCAATGTAATCACAACCAAATTAGATGAATTATAATTAGATTTTTAGCATTTAATATTTCATAAATCACAAATCTTTCAAGAAGTGTTCCTCAAATAAGTCTTCTCCTATTATATAATGTGCCCTTACAATGTACATGTCAAATGCATTATAATTCTTGAGGAAAAGAGAACCCACATCAAAAACATTTAGGAAATCAAATTACATTAGAAGTAATACATTAGTATTATATATTAGTATTTCAGCACAAGGGAAACATTTAAGAGAATGAATGATATGAAGTAAAAACACTTAAGAAATCAAATTACATTAGATATTAGTGTTACAGCACAAGGGAAACAAAGGCAAGACAAGTTACCCAAACTACCAAAAACATTAGAAGTAAAAAATATAAATGGAACTCGTGTTACATCAAAAACTGCAGCTATTAACCATATTTTCAAGTCTTTCTAGATTCATCGAAGAAGTTTAAGAAAGATACCTCAAAACTTTGAAGAACTTAGTTTGCTTTCTGATTTTTTGGATCCATCCTGCTTCCACCTGTATACGTCTTGCCAGCTCATTGGCATGCAAAACATTAGCATGCTTTGACTTCCCACATGCAGACAAACTGTTGTACGCCTGTACCTATACAATGTGAAGAGAATTGACAGTATCGATTCCTTATGTTCAGATGCAATTAACAATGAGAATGGGGAGAGCTAAGGGAACTCATAGTGCAGAGGGTACAAAAAAACTCATTATATATAAAGAAATAAATTACCATATGCAGAAAAAAATATAGAAGCTTTCACTGCACAAGAATAAATCTGAATTATATCTTAACTAAATTGCATAATCATGATCATGAAGAAAATTAGATTATATCTTAACGAAATTGCATAATCATGAAGAATAAATCTGAATTAATACCTTCCCAAATCATGCTCTGCACAGTACCCCATAAACTCAACAATGTTTGCATGTCGGATTCCATCTATGTCGTTTACCAATTCAAGAAGCTCATCATCCTTTTGGGGATCATAAGCTTTCTTGTCTAGTTTCTTCACACCAAGTATCTAACATTCTTGATTTAAAGACAATTGGTTCAGTATTTTCAAAATTATAATAAGTTAACCATATACTCACTGATTTCCGACCACCCCAGTTGGTGTCTCACCAAATATATCATCACAAAACTTGTTATTTGATATCTCACTCTGCAAGTGTAAAAATGAGCTCCAAAACCCAGTAGATATAAGTATAAAAAAAATCCAACTAATTAGTATTGTTTTCTTTAAAATATAAGCTAATTTAAGGACAAACCTTTGGGGTACCATCTCCCAGGACCCTAGCACAATCTATCTTCTCAGAAGTGACATTCAAATTTTGAAGAGAATAGTTTTTTTTCTGAAAATAAAAATGGTTATGAGATTCCTACTTGAAGCATCAAAGCAGCCCAAAAGATCAAACATTATGTAGATAAAGAAACCATTTTCACTACGATAATTATTTAAATAAATTTGCCAATTCTATATCTGTCCCATTCTTTGTCAATCTGGTTGAAATCAACCCCTTGATACTCATCAACTTGCTCTTGATCAGGAATTTCAGTCCCTATTGAGACTTCTGCTTCAAATTCCTCTGCCTTGCATTTGTGCTGCATTTTCAGAAACTGAAGGAATATTTAAAAAAAAAAGTATTGGAACATTGCATATAGAACCAAGGAAGATAATAGAATAAGAACTCATTAAACTTATCGAGGAAGAAATTAATTACTACCTAGAAAAAAATCTAAATACTGATCTCCATCTCTTCTTTAGATGTTTGCTTCAACTTTATCATCCTTAGGCAATTCTTCAGATGTTTGAGCAAATCCCAAGTCTTGATGTTTCTCCTCAAATTTTCTTCTTCTCCTTCTAATCCTGAGTACTTCCCTCTATTCCTTAATTGAATTGATTCAACCCCATTGGGGCCTTAAGGACCTCTTTATTCTCTTGATATGAAACAGATCCCATCTAACCATTAAAATAGAAAATCAAACAGAGAACATAAACTCAATAATCTTAGGGTAAGCCTCAACTATAGCGTGAACTATAAAGTCCAAAACTAAGACAAAAATGCTTGGGGTCTTACCCCATGAAACAGTTGCAGCAAAACAACTTACACAACGAATGTAGTGTGGCTCAGTGGCACTGAGAGTTTCAAGAGTATAGCTTGCAATTATTGCTGCAGAACAGATGAAGAGATTTCAAAACCACAAAGATTAAGAAAGAAAGACAAATCAGTAATTTTCCAAAAAAATCAACCTTAAATCAGGAACCTATTGAAGAGAACTTTGATTGTTAGGATGATTTCTCAGGTAACGGGGAAACCAACTCGATCCAAAGGGGACCTTGTAATATAACTCTTGAGTTTGGTCCTCACAAATGCTGCCCCGTTTCCTGGTTTGACGTGAAGAAACTCTAAAACACAAAAAAACTAAGATTTTCATAAGCTAAAATCACAATTTACATTGTTAATTGGAGATACAGTGCAGACAAATAATAATAACTATGACACGCCAAAGAGCACCATCGACTTCAAGGTTGGTACCCACCTTGATGTCATTGCCAGTCAAAGCGTAAATCTCTGAAACAATAAGAAGAAGAAAGATGAAAATTATTGGAGTAATGAATGTATATTAGAGCAGATTCGCAAAATAAGAATGTAACTCCTCATTAGATTAAAAAAAAAATTAAGCTTGTTATCAACCTAAGGAAGAGAAAGAGTGAGAACGAAAACCCATATTAGAGTTCATTATCGGCGTAGAATAATTATAGTACCACTGGGGTTTGTTGCTGACATTGATGAAGTGAGTGTTATATGGGAATTTCTTCTCCTCCAAAGTTAAGAGCACCCTTTGAGAGAATGGACCTGAAAACATGCAAAAACATTTTGATTAAAGAAAAGGAAGCCACATCAAGAAAGAAGCATTCATTGTAAAAGAGAGAGTGGAGGGAAGGGAAGAGTGTAGCATATGAAAACATTAGGAGCACCAGCAACGGCCTTCCCGATTTCCCCCTCATCTAACACCTCCTTCTTCGACTCCTCCGGCACCGTCAACCCCTCCTGCCTCCGCCGCCTCCCCCACCACCACAATCCCTCCTTCATCGGCTGATTGCCCGCCCGACACAAAACCCCACTCACACCGCTAGAGCACACACCACATCTTTAGCAAAAAGCAAAGCAAGAAGCGTGTTTGAGAATTTTCAAGCAATTTTTTTTTTCCAAAAAAGATTGGAAGATAGGACACTCATAGAGTAGAAGCTTTTTGCAAAACACGCAACCTCCCGGAGCAGGTATTCCCTTTCAAGTTTCAACAATCCTTTCTGTTTTTTTTTTCACGGGCCTTACAACACAGCATACACTAAAAAGCAAGACCCATTATTATCAGGAAAAAATAGTTTTTTAATCTCAAACTCAACCACAAGAAGCCATCTCAGCAATCACTATTCATCTACAGTAGAAATGCTACTCACCCTTATTAAGTTATAAAGATTTGTTTGTTAAAAGAATAATTCTAAATATTTTTAATTTTTTTTAGAAGTAAAAATATATATTAAAAAGAATATAAATGATACTCTAACTCATATATAAGAATGATCCCAATAATATTTAAAGAAATATCAACCTGATGTTGGGAGAGTTGGTAACGTGACTCTCCCAAAGTAAAGGATGCAAGTTCGATTCTTGGAGTCGTCTGATTGGAAGACAA
Organism: Ammopiptanthus mongolicus; assembly: GCA_039655645.1. NCBI lineage: Eukaryota > Viridiplantae > Streptophyta > Magnoliopsida > Fabales > Fabaceae > Ammopiptanthus > Ammopiptanthus mongolicus. The sequence goes on from CM077345.1 coordinate 6,009,835, forward strand.
TCCAATTCCGTGTGTAAAAAATCGGACGTCTGTCGCTGTCAAACAAGAGATTAATCTCATAGCCGGTCCAAAGGGCCGAAGCTGTGGGGACACTCCGGTGGACCGACTGAGAAGCTAAAGGCCCTAATTACTGTGGGTTCTGAACAAAAAAAAAAGAAATAGCATACAAAAGCATCACAAAGTATTTATTAATCTTCCTACTTATTATTTAAGGAAGGATTGAATGCCATCTATATATCCAATACATTAGATGTATTTATTTTTTACATTTAACATTTTCTTTGTTTAATTTTTGGAGAATTATCATGAGGATATTATAAAAGGATATAGCAAAACTCTTGTTAAAAATGATGTATGAGTGCTTTTGGAAGAGTTTATAAAGAGTTTATGAGAATAGTTTATGAAAATAAACTAATGCAAATAGTTTATGAAAATAGTTTATGGTCTTTCCATTAGCTCTTTTTAGCTTATTTCGATAAGTTTGTCAGAGAAGCTTATAAAAATAAATTATTTTTAGTTTATTTAAAAAATAACTTATTAAATGAACGTTTAATTAGACTGTTTATTCAAATGCACATGTTCATAGATTTTCTACTTAATACCTACAAAGTACAAACACTTCACTAATTGGTTGGTCGGCAAGAAGTACAGAATACCCACATGGCTTCATTAAAATACAAGACAAGCTAATATATGGGCTGTGTGTGACCTTTTAGCTGAAATGGCGACCAACTAGGCCAGTGTGTCTGCATGGTGCCCACTCCTCACAATTACAAAGCCATATCGGAAATGTGGGCCTTAGTCTTATAGCCATTGGGCCCACCTATAATATTATTAGTTTTTAATCTAGCTAAACTTTTTTTTTTGGGGGGGCGGGGGGGCGGGAGACTCCAGCTTAACAATTTGCGTATTCTCATGAAGCAAAACAAGGTTGGGTCATATCATAGGCTTTACTTTATTGTTGTCGAACCCACACGTCCAATGCTGTTCCAACCCAACGAGTTGGCCCACTAACAGGTCAAGCTCATTTTCCAGATGTTGACTATACCAACCTTAAATTTTGCGTTATTAATGCATGCTAGCTAACTATTAGCAATGCGGAATCACAACTTCACAAGTCATAGCTCTGTTCGGTCAAAAAAAAAAAAAAAAATCATAGCTCTGTATAATTACGTACGGTTTCACTCTCATACATGTTTTAAAATGAAAACAGTGTGGATAAGGCTAATTAAATTCAGAAAAATGTTATTATGTGAGGTTGGTGTGAGTGGTTAAAGGTCTCTCGTCCTGTTTCGGATTCGAATCTTGAGTATAGCAAAAACTTCAGCTGGGAGGGATGCCACCTATCGAGATGCCGAACAAACTCCCGAGGAAGATTAGTCCTCGTCTCATGTTGACTATGAGATACTCCTCAAAATAGATCAAAAAAATTCACAAAAATATTGTAATTGCAATTGTGAATTGTAAGCCCCCATATAATGAAACTAATGTGTAGACTTCCTTGAAGATGGAAGTCAATAGCTTTGATGAACAAAAATTTCTTGTACCAAAAAATAATATTTCGGTGTCTTCCACCAGTTAAATGTCGTGAATGAGACAAATATTAATGAGTTATAATTTTATTTTTTGAGTTTATTGGATATGCACTGACAGTATAAAAAAATTTTGCACTGTCATCCAATCATATTTTACTATTTTATCACTTTGTTATATTACTTCCTAAAATATCTCAACAAACATCTGTATGGTGAAATATGATTGAATGATCGTATAAAACTTTTTTTACACTGTCAATATATATCCATTAAACTCTTATTTTCTTAAATATTAAATTATTATTGATTGAAAGAGAAAAGGTGGCAAAAAAAAATTAGGAGTAAAGATTTTCATCCAGCTTTAATAGCTTGATTCCACTTCCCCCTAGGGTCTAGCCTCACTCCTAGTGGCTAATGCCATAGGCATTTCATTTGTTAGATTAAGATTATTGTCATTTTTTGTGTTTTTTTTCTTCCATTATACAAAAAAAATCGTGTGAGGTATGATTGTGATCAAACAGAGTTGTGCAAAACTAACGAGTTGATAGCTCAGGTGCAATCAACCATAATATTTATCGTTGTCTGTGATTTGTTCCTTTCTCTCATTCTTTCGGGTGGTGCTTCTAAGCATGATTGAGATGTGCCACCACTTAGGATCCCATTTTTAGTGGGGGCACCAGACAAAATTTTATTTATTATGTATAAATATTTAAATAAAAAATTTATATAATAAAAATTATATTATTGTTGAAAAAAAAAATTATACAAAAATTGAACAAATGCCTGTAATTAAACAAATTGTTTTTCTCTAGGTCAATTAATGGGTGACGGTTCCATTTCTCTTATATATCAACCAAACTTTGAGTCCCGTGAGGATTTTTTTACGATTCATTATTTTCGTATACTATAGATCAAATAATTGACTTACTTAATAGAATATGTGAGTAATATAATATATATGAGGAGATTTTTGAATTTTTGCTTAGTATTAAAAGACTTGGAGCATTTTTTGATAAGGACTTGAAATTAGATTACAAATATCTTGAAACTTATCTAAAACATAATAATTCTTATGATCTTGAAGGTGAAATTCTATTTGAAGAATTATAAGTTCTTAGAGAGGCTTTAACAGTTAAATCAAAATCAAGATATTGAGTTTTTTGGAAACATTTAATAGTTATCCTAATGCATGTGCAACTTATAGAATAATATTAGTTATCCATGTTAGTGTTACATTTGCTGAGATAAGCTTTTATACATTGAAATTGTTAAATCTTATTTGCGTTCTACTATGTCACAAGGTAGATTAATAGTCTTACGTTGATTTTTATCGAAAATGATCTGGTTAAAGTAATAATTTGGTCCCTATATATGACACGGATTCTTCATTTAGTCCTTATAAGTAAAAAAATTGGAACTAAGTCCCTATATGTGTAAACATTAGCAAATTTGGTCCCTGTATGTGCAAACATTAGCAAATTCGTCCCTGCCGTCAGCAAATTAGTCCTTATACGTGACACATTTTTGATTTGGTCCTTAAACCTAAAAAAAATAATTTTAAATCAGTCCCTATATGTGCAATCGATAATAATTTTGTCTCTGCCGTCTATATAGAAGCTCGGACCCAACTAAAGATTATTTTCGTATTGAATATTTTCTATATATTATATCAATCTATTTCTTATATTGAGAAAAGTTGTATAATTTGGTCCGTAAATAATTTTACATTCTGAAATTATCCAAGTTAACTCTCAATAGAAGAAATAAATTGATATAATATATGAAAATAATCAATACGAAAAGAATTTTTAGTTGGGTCCGAACTCCTTGGCAGACGATAAGGACACAATTATTATCGATTGCACATACAGAGATCAATTTAAATTTTTTTTTTCAGGTTTAGGGATCAAATCAAAAATTTGTGTCACGTATAAGGACTAATTTGTTGACGGCAGGGACGAATTTGCTAACTTTTGCACATGTAGTGACCAAATTTGCTAACGTTTACACATGTAGGGACTCATTTCCAAAATTTTTACATATATGGACTAAATGAAGAATCTGTGTCACGTATAGAGACCAAATTATTACTTTAACCAAATGATTTTTTAAAGAACCTTATATTATGAACCAATTATTAATGATTTTGCAACAAAAGATATAAGAAGGATAATATTTAAATGATTAAGAGGGCATCGTTTTCTTTGTTCAGTCCAAAATCTCTGGCTGTGATTCTTTCTAAAGTTTGCTTGGATTCCTATAGTATATTATAAAAGATCAATTAAACTAAGATGAATACTAACAACACACTCTTTAACACTTTCTTTCCAACACACTCACTCCTAGTGATTGAAATTCATGTGGATTCTACTAATTTATGTGGATCCAACTTGAATTTTGTAGGACCCATATGAATTTAAACCAATAATAATATGTGTGTGAAAAGATATTATTAGGAAGTATATATGTTGCTAGTATTCCTCTTCAACTAATGTGTGGATGTAAATTAACTAGGTGGGTTGGAATATATAGTTGAAAATTTGACCGAAGGTAATTGATTCAAATCGTTCTTTTCAAATCTGTAATAATACCCAGAAAAACTATAATTTTGCTAAAAATATTATTCACCGACCTCTTATCAGTTACTCCATCTATTCTATTTTTTTAATTTTTTTAACATTCTATATATAAATTAAGAAATCATTTTTTTGTATGTAAATATATCAAAATATCCTTATTTTAAAAACCAATTTATTTTAAAGGGGTATATATAAGCACTATCAAGAATTAAATGGAATTCTAGACATCAAGTTTAGAGTGCATTTGTTTTAGGTTATTTGATCATAAAAATTATTTTTTTAAGTTATAAATTATTTTTAGTGATTTTAATTGTGTTTGTTTAAGATTTTTTAGGAAATGATTCTTTTAAAAATCATTTTTATGACTAAAATGAGAAGCTATTCCATTTAGCTTCTCACTAAAATCTGATTTTCTAGAGAAAAGAGAAAATATGTTTGTTATTGATTATGAAAAAATGATTTTCATTTAATCTCTAAATTATTTTATATGAAAATCATTTTTTCATGATATATAACAAACTCGTCCTTAGAGGAACATGTCAAGTGCTTGGAAATAGGGCAAACGTTAAGATTTAAATGGAATATTTTAATTGCTTGGAGTAATAGAGCAACACTTTCCGTGGAATCCAGTGAGGAAATTAAATGAAAGTATCCAATCGAGAAACCGAAGCTAGAAAAAGGTAATGCTTGGAAAATTATATTAATATGTAAAGTTCAATTGAGGTATATATTAAAAAAAATAAAAAAATTATATCTTGAATTTATAAAATCTCAATTATTTGAAATAAAAATAAATTGCTAAAGAAATTAAAGAAATGAAACGGATGAAATATCTATCACAGAAGTATATTTCAACTTGTTTTCTAAAATCTAAAATGATAATGCATTCAGACCATCAACCAATAACAAGGTCGGGCGCATGAACGCCTGGCAGTTCTATAGCATCTGATCCTTTTGTTTGTATAATAAAGATTGACTCTTACATCCAATGCATTTTACTTTAATTACACAAGAATTCCCGTTACAGCCTACACAAAATATATATACAAGGGATGCGAAAGTAATCTACTCAGTTTTTTCACATGACTATCTTATTTTTGTGCAGCAAAATTATATCTACTATAAATTAAAATATGAACTTTATGTTGCTTGAGAATACTATATGCTGTATATGGTGCAACCAATAGACAACTAGTATATAATTAACGATTAACAATGTACAAATGGGGGAGGCGCGCACTAGCGCTTTTTTTTTTTTGATAACCGTTATATAGGTACGGAATATCCACTACCGTTAATAGTGACTAATTTCTATCGGAAACCTGTTGGATAAGGTGGATTCTTCTCTGTCAATCAGGTTTTCTCCACACGTAAAAGTCAGGATTCAAACTCCTCATCACTTGCTTAAAGTGTCCGAGTTTCTTATCACTCATTCAACCACATGTTGGTAGGCACTAGCTCCCTTTAAGTTTTCTCATATAAATAATAATTTTGTTCTGTAAAAAAACAATTTTCATGTGCTCATGACTTAACTGTTTTATTCGTTATCATTATATTCCAACTTTATTCTCTCATCTATAAACTATTTTTATATTAACAAAGAATCTATAATAATAGTATTATAACTATGCATCTATGAAAATTGGTATGGATTTTTTGTTATTAAGGTGATCTTGACTATTTTGTAACCGTAGAATTTAGAGTTTATTTAATTGGTTGAGATTATTTTTATCACAAGAATGAAAAAAATACGTCCCGAGTAACCTTTTTTAAAAGTTATATGAAAGAAGTTTTTGGCCAAGATGATTTTATGGTGGGGAGTCTAAAATAAAAATATACCTAATTAGCTTTTGATTTATTATTCTCATAAGATGGTGTAAACAGAAAAAAATTATACAATTCTGAAAAACAGTTTAATATTTTTATTTTATAAATTGATATTCCATGCATTTATATTTTTTAATAATTATTACGAAAATAAAATTAAATAACTAAATGGAATTAAAAATAAATAGCAAAAAAAAAAATTCAGAAATATTAATTTTATCTATTTATGAAAAATTATAAGTCTCTCCAAACTTTAAGTTTAAGCGGCTGTGAGAGAGATATATTACACGGCAGGTCACATGATGATCCTGAAGGTTGGTCACAAGTGATGATCACAAGATGCACTTTTTGTCCATGCCGTTGAATTCAGGGTTAACATTCAGGCCGCACGAAAAGGTGGTAAACTCAACCACCACCCACCTTTTTCTTCCGATCAATCTATAGTCCCTCTCTCGTATTAAAGGAAAATGATTTTTGTACGTAAAGATATGAGACAATTGGGTGTGCATTGTACTCTCACACCAGCGTGGCTAAATACGGGACTATTTTATATGTAAAGTTAAAATAAATATATTATATATGTAAATATAATTAAAGTATCATTTATATATTTTAAATATTCAAATAATGTTGAATATTTAAATAAAAATATTTTTTTGTTCAGAGATAAGGCACACTTACTTAGGTGAACACCATATTTGAATTCAGTGTAGGTATTATTGTATACCCATGTTAAGTTGAAATAACTACATACAAATATTAGATAATATTATACTCATTTTATTTATTCATCTGGATTCTAGACTTCCTTGTTGAATCTGACCATATTTGAACGCTTTTTTCCATATTTGAGTGAGTTATGTTAGTTAAAAATTCATAATATCATATTTAGACATTTCACTCATATTTATATAGGATGTATTTATTTTATTTTCTTATACGGTATATGATAATATCAAATCTTACTCAATATCCCACACATGTTATATTTGATCATTTGAACAAAAAAGTATTAAAAAAGTTTATTTGTACAATTTTTCAGATATCATTTATTAGTCTATTTGTTTTAGATTCTGTATAAATAAAATTACGTTTGAAAATCACATTTGAGGAAAGCTTCTATCACATAAGTTTCAAAATAATTGCTCCAAAAAGTGTAAATAGTCTCAACCAAACATGCATGGTGTTTTGTTTGGTGTTCACCTTTTTTGAGTTAATTTGAAAGAGAAAAAAAATATAAACAAATATATTGAAATATTAAAATATAGTATTAATATGTAAAAATATCATACACATGATCAGAGAACTCGTAATTTCATATTTGAGTACACGAAAGCCATGCATTTCAATAACCCATCCCAATATCTCAAATCATATTTTCAGTGATGTCAAATGTCTCAACCACGCCAACTGATCAGTGACATTCTTCTTCTTCATCGTCATCTTAACCATACTTAAGATGTCTATGAAACACTATCAATTGCTTTCTAAAACACGCAGGAAAGCCAAATCAATCCAAGTTTTTAAAGAAATTATTACATAATAAGAAAACTACGAAATCTCTGTTTTTAAAATCTTAGCCATTTTTTCTATTTCTATTGAACAAAAAAAAAAAAAAAGTAACCATATATAATTAAGTTATTATGTTTAAAACTGCAGCCGTGCCCATCAAAATCTATAACTGAAGTCACACCCCATAAACTAATAATTATTTCAAAATATACAAATCAAATTCCAACTGTCTAATTGTAAATAAACGGCAATGAAAATATAATTATTCTTTTATGAAGAAGAGAAGCAAACAATGAAAATTCAAGTTGGAGGAAGCATGTAATACTATCCAGCAACCACCGATGAACACAAAGTCTAAAAGACGTACAGACATGAGTGGCCACTATTAATCTTGTCCATGCATCATGTTAGCCATGGCCACCGCTCCAAGTTTCTGAAGGTTGAGCTTTACCACAGTGTCAACAAACATCTTAGTATCCTCCCCTGTGTTCCCTTCAGGTATGTCCACGATATAAGACTCCAACACAATAGTATAAACCTTACCTTCCCTCTTAAACTCATTCAACGACGTCACAGACCGATAGTTTTGTAGCCTATGCTCCCCACCCACAACCCTAAAGCTCAATAAGTGCTTTTCATCATCAAGAATCTCGAGCCTCTCCGTGCTTGTGGAAGCAGGAAGCCCCGACACCACGGTCACCTCTCGGATGCTGCCAACGCCGCCGTCTCCTCTCATGTTGCAGCTTTTGATGAAGTGCTTGTATTTCTGAGGGTTCTCGAAGCTTCGAATGAAAGGCCACACCGTGCGTGCTGGAGCATCGATCCGTTGTGTTATAATAGAAGTGCAGGTGTTGGGAGAAGGTTCGGATTTGTGGTATTTGTTGATGATGGGTTCGAGTTCACCATATTCTTCTGGTGTTAGACCCTTCACTACAGGTTGTGCTTCTGAGGCCATATAAATATATTTTGTATGCAGTTTGAGGCTTTGAGCTGATTAATTTTGTGTCTGTTGGGATGAGGGAGCACTAGTGTGGAGAGGCTAATGAAGGGGTAGGTTCATGTTCATATTGATACATGGAGATGAATAGGGAACAATCTATATCAACACGCTTCAGGATGTCACTATTTATCTTTGAGGGTACCATGCCTCTTTTGTTTTGGACAAATATGCCCTCGACAATAGTATTCAATAGCGATATTAATTACTATATATTTTTATCAAATCATTATTATATTATTTTGTTTTTAGATGAAAAAAGAAAATATATATTTCAATAAACTCTCCTACTATCTTTAATTTTTTAATAAAAAAAGTTTAAAGATAATAATGTAAACAACTACAGTACTCTTTCATTTTATAACATCAAGCCTGCATCAGCTAGTACTCAGGGATTATTACATGCTCATGAAACAAAGACTAACATATTGTTTAGGAAAATTTCAATCATTAATTTTAAGTATGAGCCTAAAATTTATGTGCAGAAAAATTCTTAGAACATGCGTCCGTTTTTTTTCGACCTTTGGTACCTAAAAAATATTTTAGATTCTGACTTATTTGAGTTCGATCTATCATTTAAAAGGATACTTTTTTTTTTTTTTTTTGCATTTTAAATACTTATACTTAAAAGCTCAATTAAGGAAAACCAAACTTCATATAACTCCGGCCAAAATACTTCTACAGGAGCTTTGCTAAATTTTATAGTCATCTATGCCTTGTTAATTTTTTTTTGGTTTCTCAGGTTACAGGGTATCTCACGTGCAACTGTGGAGAGTACTAATCCCATAAGGTATTGGACGACATTGAATGACTAACCTCTCCCAATTAGATTTTCTCCTAAGAGTCAGAGATCGGGGTTTGAGTCCATTACCACTCAGAGCAATCACATGTTGGTCTATGGCTTGTTAATTAATTTGCAGTCTGTTGAACCTTGGACCATAGCGATAGCTATGTGAGGATAGCGCTATATGTGTTGCATGGGCAGCTTTGAGAGATTCGTGATGCATTTTTTTTCCTTTTTAGGGATTTTTTATAGATTTAGAGTGCGTTTGTTTTAGATTATTTGATCATAAAAATTATTTTTTTAAGTTAAAAATCATTTTTAGTGATTTTAATTGTGTTTGTTTAAGATTTTTTAGGAAATCATTTTTAAAAAAAATCATTTTTAGGGTCAAAATGAGAAGCTATTCCATTTAGCTTCTCACTAAAATCTGATTCTATAGAGGAGAGGGAAAATATGTTTGTTATAGATTATGAAAAAAATGATTTTCATTTAATCTCTAAATTATTTTATATGAAAATCATTTTTTCATAATCTATAACAAACTGACCCTTAATTTTGATTCTTATAACAATCATCTCGATCAAAAATCACATAAATGATAATATATGATTAATTAATAGTATTAAAAAATTTAATATATATGTATCACAATTAAACTTTTATATATATATATATATATATATATATATATATATATATATATAAAGACAGCTTATAAATAATTGTTTTGTGTGTTCTCTTGTTATTCCATTTCTCTTTTCTTTTAAGTGAGATATACATAAAAAAGTTGAATAATTCTAAATCCTCTTACAATATTGTCCCTTTATTAATCCTTTTATTTACTATATATAAAAATATTAAATAATTTTTTATATTTTTAAGACATTAGATATATTTAACTTTTTATTTAATATTTTTTTATTTCATATTAGGATTAGAAGAATGAGTAGAAGCATTTTATAGGAAGATATATAATATTTATATATATATATATATATATATATATATATATATAAAAGAAAACTTTTCTAACAATCAATTTTGTCCTTTTTTTGCATACAAAGCCGCGCCCTTTACTTTGTGCTACGTACGGTGGTACCTACTTAGAATTCAAGCAACCATTGTTTTGCAATTTGACGAACAAACACCTGTTCATTCATTGAATAATAGTAACAATATATATATATATATATATATATATATATATATATATATATATATATATATATATATATATGTTTATATATATATATTTGTTTATTTATTTATTTTCCTAAAGAAGGAATTAATTATAGTTAATTGGGAAAAAATGCTGGATGAGAACGTAATTTTTAAGTAAGAGTAAGGGTAAGATTAGAAAAAGGGTTGAAGAGGACAAAGAGCAAAGGTGGGGCTAGGATGGGGAGTGGTCGCAATCGTTGAAAAGGAGAAGGCTGGAGTGGAGATTCGCGGATCATGTGAGTTATCTAACAAACTCTCATCCACGTGATCTAAACTTCACTGTGCTGGATTCCCCACCCTCCCTTGGACCCAGCATTCCTCCTGCCTCAAAATTTTTTTTCTTTTTCATTGTTTAATTGACTACGATCAATCATTTGTGTGTGTGTGTCACTATATAACAATGATGGAAAAATAAAAAACACAATGATAGAATCTTGCTTATCAATGTTTTCAAGTGTTGCATCATGTTAATGTAAATTTACCGGGACTTTCTTCCATGTATACGATGGGTAAGAAATAGAAAGAGGCCACATGCAACAGATAAGGTATACCTTTGCATATCAATATGTACTTTATTCGAGTGGTAACAAGCTTGAATTCCTTAAGTAAATGATTATGAATTCGACTTTTGACTCTTAGATATGAAAAAAAATTGGTTAGGAGGAAACAATCATTACATGTCGTCTAAGTTTCCAACGGAAATTAGTCATTATTTACAATAAGGAATATTTTGTACCAAATAATATCGTTACCCAAAAAAACATGTACAACTTTACATGAGTGGGTAGTTGAATGGGGTCGGGTAGAGGTATTCGTGAATCGGTTTGGATTGATTTTGAGTAAAAAAAAGTCATCCAATTCAAAAATAAAAACGAATTGTTCAATCTGGATGGGATCGATTCCTATATCGAATCCATACCAATCCAATATAATTAATTGCGGTTTGGATTTGATTTGATGATTTTGTTTTCACCTACATAATAATTAAAAAGTAAATCTAAATAACATCAACAGATATAACATATAACATACTAAAAATTAAAACATTACGAACTAACAAGTATCAAAGTTATATTTGGAACATTAAAAACAGTAGAAAATACATCACGTCAAACTAATAGTATTATTAGGAAAATAAAAATCAATAAATAATCTAATACGGCGTCAGATTAGGATAATTCGGAATATAATAAATATGTATTAAATTTTATATATGCTTAACGGTTAGATTTGGCTCGATTTCAAAAAAAATAGAAATTGAAATTCGATTTGAACAGTGGTTTTCAAAAACCAAATCAAAAAAATCTAATAAAAATCGATGTTGTTCAATTTTCAATTTTTTATGATTTTTGATTTTTTTTATTGGTTTGAATTTAATGCCGCAAAAATGGTTATTGATACCATCTACTCTCTGAGCATTAATTTGGAAGCATTTACTAAAACAGAAGGTTTCATACATGCGGTGTCTCATTATTATATGAGCCAATAATAAAAAGAGAGGGATCATTAAGGATGTGTTTGGATTTACGTTTGAAAAAACGTTCAATGAAAAAACACACTTTTCGAGACACAAAACGTAAAAGAAAAAGTTTGTTGGTTTATCCATTCCAAATTAAATCCAAGCATGTACTTAAATCAATAATTTGTGTTAACTGTAGAGTTTGTGTTGAGAACAATTAATGACCAGAAATCCAAGGAAAGCTAGCTATATGTTTGTTTGTTTCAACTTTTTTCAAATTTCGAAGCGGACAATGCAGAGCTCCTTATGGTCGAAGACAAGGCAACAGACAGCAAAAGGCTCATTGGACTGATTTGTTTTGACTTTGTCTTCCTCTTCGTCGTAAACTATAAACTACTGAATAAAACAAAGCTAAGCCTATAAAAGCTTAAACGTTCCCCAATTCAGCATTGGAGGAATTCCTGCTTTACTAATTAAAGTAAGTGGGGGAGGGAGACACGAGCCTTGAATTTACAAATGCCAACCTTTGCTACTTCCAATCAAAGTTGGAGCAAGTTTTGTTATCGATGCTTTCACATTGATACCCGTGTCTTCTTTGGGTTACTACTTACAAGAATAGTTCTAGAAAACACCTTTAAAAATAAGGTGCAGCTATGCACCTTGAATGGTCACCATTGATTTCAAAACAATTTAGATGGAGGGTAGAATTGTGACGGGCAACCGGTCAATCAGGTTTTGCTAGTTTTTGCATAATGCATCTAAATGTTTTGCAACCAAAGTCCTTTTTCCATTTTTTATATTTATAAAATAACCCGAAATTAAATTAAATTTGAATTTAGAATCCTCCACCCCTTCTTCCCCCTCATCCCCACCCCTCATCCACCAAATCCCACCCAATCTCTCCGTCCCAGACTCAAGGCAACCCACTATCGCAGCACCCGCAGCGGCCATCGCACCACCCATGAGCACCACCATGACTTCCTACAAATAAGATCTGCGACCTCAAAAATGTCTCATTTACATCGTCTCTGCACTAAAGACGTTCTCCACCCCAGAACCATCGCCCGCACCAGCGTCGTTCTCCACCCAGACATTGTTCCTTAGATTTGCCTACACCAGCAGCACACTGGTACCAGACGTTGTTCACAAGTCGCACCGCCACGGTTTCATCACCACAACGACCACCGCAGTTGAGTCGGGACTGCCCAACCTCCACAAGCCGTTATCGCGGCTAGCTATCACCACCGTTCACGTTGCCGACCTCTCCTTGCCTGCATAACCCTAACAAAGTTTCAAAAATTTTCAATGATCCAAAGCACCAAAAGATCTATTGGCTTCAAATGCTTTAGATCTGGGAACTAATTAATTAAAGTTTATGGATTTTTTGTGTTTTGCTTTAGACTAGTGATTTCTAGGCTTTGTGTGCATACAATGTTGCTCCACTCCTGATTTTTGGTGTGGATTTGGTGATTTTGATTTGGCAATTGTTGATACCCAAAAATCATCTCACCCTTCTTGATCTCAAACGTTGCATCATGGCTCTATACAACCACATCCACCTTCACCTCTGCTTACTGATATGGCATCGCAGGTTCAATCCTCATAGCTTCATACACAACCCATTTCACCAAACTCATCTTTTCCAACGCACTGAAAGGTGAGTGACTGTTCGTATTTTCATTGAAATACCAAATCGTTGCTCGTAATAGTAGTATATCGCGGGTTGTCGTGTCCACAGAGATTCACGCGAAATTATGCCATTCAACAATATTTATAATCTTAAGTTTGCAAATTCAAAGATGTTTAAAAGCAGTAAAGGTTTTCAAGGGTAAAATTTTAAAGGATCACAATCACAATTTGTAAGTGAAATTCATAATAGTAATGAGATGTTGGGATTAGATTTCATCAATCTCTTCGTCTAGCATCCTAATGATCAGGCATATATATTCCCTTTATACATCAATATCCTCGTCATCAAGTTAATCATACATCATTAATTCCTTAATGAGATGAGATGTCAATCTTCTTTCCTAAACATTGATCCCTCAAATGTTTAACAAAGAAGTTTGAGTTGAGTTCCGATGATTCAATGACTAATGGGCTTAATTCTATTCCTAGATATTAGATTCATTAGATGATCTATTCTAAATCCATATTCAAAGAGTATTTTCCAATAACACTTCAAACCAAAGATCAAGTTATAGTTGATCACTCCATAACAAGCACAAAGAGCAAGAATAAATCATAAAAATTGATGTATAGAAAGGAAAATATATATATATATATATATATATATATATATATATATATATATATATATATATATATATATATATATATATATATGAATCAAAAGAGATACGTGAGAGTTGATTCATTACATCTAATCCCAACAAAGGGTGAATTAGCTATCCATTTCCATGGAAGCTATCAACAAAAAGGTGAAAGGATGAAGTTCCTCAATGGTTGAACACCTTTTTAGCTCTAGAACTGGTGAAGCACCTTCTATATCTTCATGTTTCTTCCAGAGAGAGAGTGTGTCTCTCCCTTTTGCTCTTTTTTTTCTTTTTATATCACCCAGAATTTCAAAACAGGACAACCGATAAATGATGAATTCGCTTAGCGCATACAAAATCGCTAAGCGAATGCACTTAGCGCAAAGTATCGCTCTAAGCGAATTTGATTCTTCAAACTTCCCTGGTTTCTGAGATAAATTCGCTTAGCGAAATTATTTTAGCTAAGCGAATTTGTGGCAGTAAGTTGATGCTGATTTTTATCATTTTCGCTTAGCGAATTGGCCTTAGCTAAGCGAATTTCTCCAACTTTGGCTCTTCAAAAGCTTCTACTCTCTCATTTCTTCACCTATATACACAAAACATGGGGTTAAGATGCAATCTTCAAAATTTCACAATATATTTATTACTAATCAAACTATTTACAACATTAATCTTTTGGGGGTCAAGTATACTAAATTTCACCAATTTAAGTTCAATAAGTATTGATATGATCCAAGTTTGAATCACCGAAATTGAGGATCTATCCAAGAGCTTGTTCTTAGTTCTTATGTTAAAAAGATGAAAAGAATTGGGGGAAGAAGAAGGTGCGGTTGTCACCCGAATATGATTAACAAAAGGAAACAACTAAAAAAAGGAAATAACTAAACAAGAAACTTAACCAAACAAAGAATTAAAGTGCAACAACTAAAAACAGAATGTAAATGGCGCAAATGTAAAGAAGAATATAAAATAAATTAAGAAAATGGAAGAGGAAAAAGATGAAAGGGAAGGCGCCACAATATTCCAATGGATTTGGAAGATTGATAAGCCAAGGAGGATTCGCCACAAAGAGATAGAACTCTTTGATAAGAATCAAGCAAGTTCTAATCCAAGAACTTGAAGAGGAGGAGCCAATGCTCAACTCACAAAAATACCCAAATAGGATAGATTCTAATTTCATTCAAAGTTATCTAAATGAGGTCATACAAGTGCTATTTATAGAAGCTAAGGAACATTCTAGGTTAAGGTGGCTGAGTAATTTCGTGGCCCATATAGCCCAAAATATAATTAAAAACCAAAACCAATTACAAGCCTAAAAATGCCTAATTAAGTCAAATCCGTCCAGAACAGCGTTCCCAACTTCTAGTCCAGTTTTCATCATGATAGAGTCCGAATCAGGTTTTGAACTTCAAATGAAACTTGTAGCTAGTTCTCTTATCTTTCCAACGCATCAAGAGTCGCATCAATCGGATATCTAGAACGCAAGATATGACCAAAACCGTGAAGAAGGTTTTCTTTGGACTTGAATGGGTTAAGTCAAACTCGTCCAGAACAGCGTTCCCAAATTCTAGTCCGATTTTCATCATGATAGAGTCCGAATCAGGTTTTGAACTTCAAATGAAACTTGTAGCTAGTTCGCTTATCTTTCCAACGCATCAAGAGTCACATCAATCGGATATCTAGAACGCAAGATATGACCAAAACCGTGAAGAAGGTTTTCTTTGGACTTGAATGGATTAAGTCAAACTCGTCCAGAACAGCGTTCCCAACTTCTAGTCCGATTTTCATCATGATAGAGTCCGATTCAGGTTTTGAACTTCAAATGAAACTTGTATCTAGTTCTTTTATCTTTCCAACGCATCAAGAATCACATCAATCGGATATCTAGAACGCAAGATATAACCAAAACCGTGAAGAAGGTTTTCTTTGGACTTGAATGGATTAAGTCAAACTCGTCCAGAACAGCATTCCCAAATTCTAGTCCGATTTTCATCATGATAGAGGCCTAATGAGGTCTTTATGCTTGAGATAATATTTATAGATAATTCAGTGATATTTCCAACGCATTAAATATCACTGCATTCGGATATCCATAACTCAAGATATACCCAAAACATTAAAGAGGGTCACTTGGACTTAAAGAGTTTGAATTGGACTTGAATGGATTGACCTCCTCTTGTTGCAAAGTTCACTTGCCCCTCCTTTGTCTCCATCATTTCCCCCTTCTTAGAGGAAATTCGACCTCGAATTTATTATCTTCATACCTACATCAAGAGAAAGAACTAAGTTTAGGGAAACTGAAAGTAAATCAAACATTGGATTTCCTTGAGTAGGAATCCTTTTATTTTTTTAATGTGCACACTCCCAATCTTCCGGGGTCAAACACCAATTTAAAGAACTCATCACATGTGGTAAATATGTTAGGAAATTTTTCATTATGCTCATACAACACCTTAAGATTGTTGAGGTCTAGAAATTGAAGTTCAAGGCGAGTAGGAAAGTTATACCTTTGAGAATTTGTATTGACCACCATATTTACCTCTCTAGGCTTGGGCATGATGACATTTGAGAGTATTGAATCCTTTTTGGAATGCTTCAAATTATTCTCATAGGTGGAATATTCAAGTTTGGACCCATTGTACTTTTTACCCAAATAAACAATTGGTGGTCCTTTTTGAAGTAAAACAGCCCCCATGATCACATTAGATGCATCACATTCAATTCGAAAGGACTTTGCAAGAACAGGTAAAGCAAGAATGAATGCACTAGTGAGCCTATCAAACAAGTCTACATGCAATTCTTGAGAACTTATATTAAACCCAAGAAGGCTAACATGATTTGTGCAAGATGAATTTTTATCAAAATGAGCATAAAAATTCCGTACCCTCATATCATGATACCCACTTTTCAAATCAAACTTAGAAAGATGGCAATAGTCATGCAATTCATTAAGCAAGTAATCAAACCTATTTAATGTAGGAAAGTAGCATGACCCATGCAATTTACCAAGCATGTTATCAAATATAGGGGTAGAATGTTCATGATTTTGGGGAGCCATGCAAGTAAGCAAACCGTGGGGTGTTTCCTTTGGACACACTTCTTCAAGTGCATTGGTTGTCTTGTAAGCTTCCTTTGAAGGCAAATACTCAATTCTCTCATTTTCTTTTGCCTCTTTTTCTTTAGCATCACTCTCTTTTGCTTTCACCTCCCTCTCAAGTTTTCTCTCAACATGGACCTCACTCTCTTGTTCTAATTTCTCTCCCTCTTTCTTTTCTTCATCTCTTTTCAATCTCAAATTTGTCTCTTGAATTTTGTCTTGAGACATTTTCTTCCAATATGCTTCAAAATTATTAATCTTTCTTTTCAATCTCTCCTCTTTTCTCTCAATATTTTTTTCACTCTTTTCCTTCCCATTTGGGCATTGATAATCCAAATGCCCCCATCCAAAACACACTAGGCACCTAATATCTCTACTTCTAAGTTTAAGAGTTGGAATAGAAGGAACATTGCAATATCTTTTGTGGCTGTTTCTTTTGAGTTGTTGCTCGACCTTCATGGATTGGTATACTAAGTCATCAAGCTCCACATAGTGTTGAAGCCCAACAATGTCTTGGATGTCTTGGTTTAGGCCATGGAGAAACCGAGCCATTGTTGCCTTTCTTCCTTCATCAATATTGGCTCTAATCAAGGTCATCTCCATTTCTTTGTAATACTCATCCACACTCTTAGTGCCTTGTGTTAACTTTTGCAATTGGTTGCGAAGATCCCTTTGATAGTGGCATGAAACATGTCTCTTCCTTATCACGGCTTTCATCTCCCTCCAATTAGCAATAGGTTGCTCATCATATCTCCTCCTTTCCTTTTGGAATTGATCCCACCATATCAAGGCATAATTAACAAACCCAAGAGATGCTATCTTCATCTTCTTTTGTTCACTATAGTGGTGATAAGAGAAGATTCGTTCTATTTTCATCTCCCATTCTAAGTAGGCTTCAGGGTTATTTCTTCCTTGGAAAGTAGGTATTTTCACTCCCTCAATCCTATCTAAAGGTCTCACCATTTTCCTCACTAAGTGTTTCACTCAAATTGGCTTTTTCCACACCATTGGTTTGTTTTGCACTCTTGCCTTTTCTCACTCAAAGTCCTCTTTCAATATCCTTGGAAAAGAACTATACTAATTCAAGAATGTAAACAAGTACCAAATCTTTGTGAAAAATCCAAACTAGCAAATCAATCAAGAAGTTCAAGAAAAGAAAACTACTAAGACAAAACTTAGAAATTTAAAGACAAGCAAGAAAAGCTAAAAAGGAAAGAAAGCACACTCTAATGGAGAAGTAAGAAGACAAAGACTCAAGAACTAGTGTTTAGGAATAGAATTTGAGCCAAAAATATGTCCAAAACATCAAGTAATATCAATTTTAAGGCTATAAACACTTAGAATAGGGTTTTGTGGCCTAATTTAAATTCTGCCAAATTTTTTTTTTACTTTTTATAATTGGAGATTGGTCCCTTTGTATTTTTCTGATTTTTTTTTTTTTTTTACTTTTTGGGATCCCTACTTTTGCAAAATAACTTTGACCACAAAATTTTTCTGAAAATTACAGAAAAGAACGCCCCAAACAGAATTTAAGTGAATCACAAAGATCAAATAGCCTTTTGAAACATGAACATGATGAACAAGGGGTTGTTCTTGGGAAGTGTGTCCAGAAATTAAATTCCCCCAAATTGATGTCTAGTTCATGCTTTAAGCTTAAAATTGATTGGTATACTTGATTCCACTTGTAAAGACCTTTCAATCAAGGTGTAGATTAACACTCTAACACCAATTCTTGAAATTCATAAAGATCAAAGTGGCTCAAACTCCAAGAACAAGATGAAGAATTCAAAAAAAATCAAAAATCTAAAACATGGAATATGAGGAAAGGAAGCAACTTGAGCTATGAAACATCTTTTGGATGCTATGAATTACAAACCCCAATGGTCTAACAACTCATTACAACACCACAAATGATCAAAATTGATGATCAAAATATGGGGTTGGGCATGGGTTTCAAGGTTAAAAAAAAATAGCTCAAAAATTGCAAAAATTTCAACACAATCCAACTAGCAAAACCCAAACTAAAAAAGAAATTAAGCTTAAGGAAGCTAGCTCTAGATATCACATGATATGATCCAAGTTTGAATCACCGAAATTGAGGATCTATCCAAGAGCTTGTTCTTAGTTTTTATGTTAAAAAGATGAAAAGAATTGGGGGAAGAAGAAGGTGCGGTTGTTACCCGAATATGATTAACAAAAGGAAACAACTAAAAAAAGGAAATAACTAAACAAGAAACTTAATCAAACAAAGAATTAAAGTGCAACAACTAAAAACAGAATGTAAATGGCGCAAATGTAAAGAAGAACATAAAATAAATTAAGAAAATGGAAGAGGAAGAAGATGAAAGGGAAGGCGCCACAATATTCCAATGGATTTGGAAGATTGATAAGCCAAGGAGGATTCGCCACAAAGAGATAGAACTCTTTGATAAGAATCAAGCAAGTTCTAATCCAAGAACTTGAAGAGGAGGAGCCAATGCTCAACTCACAAAAATACCCAAATAGGATAAATTCTAATTTCATTCAAAGTTATCTAAATGAGGTCATACAAGTCCTATTTATAGAAGCTAAGGAACATTCTAGTTTAAGGTGGCTGAGTAATTTCGTGGCCCATATAACCCAAAATATAATTAAAGACCAAAACCAATTACAAGCCTAAAAATGCCTAATTAAGTCAAATCCGTCCAGAACAGCGTGCCCAACTTCTAGTCCAGTTTTCATCATGATAGAGTTCGAATCAGGTTTTGAACTTCAAATGAAACTTGTAGCTAGTTCTCTTATCTTTCCAACGCATCAAGAGTCACATCAATCGGATATCTAGAACGCAAGATATGACCAAAACCGTGAAGAAGGTTTTCTTTGGACTTGAATGGATTAAGTCAAACTCGTCCAGAACAACGTTCCCAACTTCTAGTCCGATTTTCATCATGATAGAGTCCGAATCAGGTTTTGAACTTCAAATGAAACTTGTAGCTAGTTCTTTTATCTTTCCAACACATCAAGAATCACATCAATCGGATATCTAGAACGCAAGATATAACCAAAACCGTGAAGAAGGTTTTCTTTGGACTTGAATGGATTAAGTCAAACTCGTCTAGAACAGCATTCCCAAATTTTAGTCCGATTTTCATCATGATAGAGGCCGAATGAGGTCTTTATGCTTGAGATAATATTTATAGATAATTCAGTGATATTTCCAATGTATTAAATATCACTGCATTCGGATATCCATAACTCAAGATATACCCAAAACATTAAAGAGAGTCACTTGGACTTAAAGAGTTTGAATTGGACTTGAATGGATTGACCTCCTCTTGATGCAAAGTTCACTTGCCCCTCCTTTGCCTCCATCAAGTACCTTAAACTTTTAATGTTTTCAAATAAATATGGCACTTATCAGTAACACCACCATCTTCTCCAAAGCACCAAGAATTTCTGGGTTTTTGAGTTTTTGGGATAGTGGCAGGTGTGTGCCAACTCGCCGGCGATGAGCCGCGGTGGTCGCCTTTCTACGATGAGAGATGTGGTAAAGATGGATGAGATAAATTAAATAGTTGGGACATTTTTTAATTATAATTTGTTGAAGATGTATTTCATAAATTTAAATAACTGGTTATTTACTATTATTTTATTCGTTGACATGTTAAAATAAAAGGTGTATAATGCTCCATAACTCAAGAGGGTGTAGTGTAGAATCACCCCAACTTACAATTCATATTCAGTCGGGACAAAGTTAGAAGTTGTATATGAAACGGGTCAAGATCAAATAAATATATATAACATGAAATAATAAAACATTTAACTAATATATTTAAACAAACTATATGAAACAAATTTGAGTAATTTATATTATAGTAACAATTTAATATAATATAAATTACTTAAACATATTTATAGTAAATATTATCATATATATACATACAAGTTTAAGTACATAGATGAACCTTTACTTCTTTAATTGCTCATGACAATATTTCATGGAGCAAAAACCAATTATTATATTTACAGTAAAAAAATTAGTAATTTTATTTTCAATGTAAGCAATCATATAATCACTAAGAAAATCATTCTCCATATTATTTCTAAGCTTTGTTTTAATTTTCATAGCTCAAAAAACTCGCTCAATAGTTGTTGTAGACATAGAAAGAGTCAAAACAAGTCGAGTCAATCTATCGATCAATTAAAGAATAAACATCTTATTTGTTGATTTGTACTAATTTTTTTACATAAGCTAGGAATAGTAGACAAATTATGCAATTCTGGATCTTGAGGCACATCAAGCTCATAATGTTGCAATTCATATACCATCTCGATCTTTTCTTGCTCAGGAAAATCCGATGAATAAAATTTTCAACAAGATTACATATATTACAACCATTAAATGAATTGTAAGCATCTTTAACATATAAAGATGTGCTCAATATAAAAAGCTATATGTTGCTTGCTCACTGAATTGATTTATTATTCAACTCTTTCAATTGATAATCTGTCATAGTAGCTATCTATATCTTTTTTTATGAACCACCGTAATTAGAGTCTTTGATTCCCCAGTGACATCTCAATATATCTCCACAAGAAGAGGTCCTTTGGACACAGCATCTTTTTTACGGCGAGAATGAATCATGTCAAAGAAAATAACACTCATACCAAGAATTTTAATAGCTTGGATGTTACAAAAAGAACTAACTTTCTCAAAAAGAGTTTTCCAAGCCTAATCTCTTAACTTCTGAATCAATGATTCTATGCTAGATACCAAATACATGGTATTCAAAATATCTTGTGATCTTCCTTGCAAAACTTGACAAAGCTTGTCAATGATGCCCACGATTTACTATCACATGTAAAATGAATACAAAAACAAATGCCACCAATATTGCTAATATCATATTATACTATCAAATGACACCAATATTGCTACTTAACACCAATATTTCTTTCATCACAATGAAACCTTTTTTAATTATTAACAAAGCATGAACTGTTATAAAGGATTCGGATTTCTCCCCCGCAGTGGATCTCCCTCCAATCAATTTGGTTGATAAAATTAAACGCATATCGAATATAGTATCATCAGTTTTTTTTTAGCTCTCTCCAGCAAATATAAACTGTTAGATATAACTAAAGAGAAGATGAAGATGAGTTTGGCAGGAAAGAATCCACACTCGTTCATTCAAGAGGTGTGCTAGAAAGCCCGGAGTGCATAGTTCGACTTTTTCCAAAGAGTCAAATAAATCGTGTGGACCCTGCTTCATATGCGAGGACCATCAAATTATGGGACCCACTCAAATACTATTGTTCGATACTGAAATCGTAGATTATCATATGGACTATTTATATTTAAGGAAACACTTCGGTACCCGCACGGCACCGTGCCGTCACATTAAAATAATAATATAATAATTATAAATAAAATAACAATAAAACAATAGGTTTAAGAGAAGAAATTGATACCAAATATAAAGAATTAGGAAATCTATTAGAAGAAATTTTTTTTTTTTTAAGGCAAAATGGCATGCAAAAGCATCACAATAAAGACTACTATCCCAACTAGGTTGGCACAGCAACCACTACCAATCATCTGCAGCACACCATAGTATTATTAAAAATAAAGAAAAAAAGGCAGAAAATCATGGGGGCATAAACCAAACCCATGTACAAATTAATGAAACCTATAATTTGGAAGAGCAATCCTATTGCGGAAAAAATTCTCCCTTATGAAACTAGGAATCAAATCCCACCAAAAAAAACCCTGAAGACTAATACCGTGAGATGCTAATTTATCAGCACAATGATTACCTTCACGATATATATGAGAAAATCTAAAATTCATTCTATTAGAAAGTTCTAAACAATTTAACCATCTAATCCGAAGTCTCCAAGGAACCGTTTGAGGAGAGGTGAAAGCGGAAATAACCAAAGCAGAGTCACACTCAAGCCAAAAATTGTGCCAGCTCTTATCATAAGCAATTTCAATTGCAACCATTGCACCCATTAACTCAGCCTGGAAAGCAAAAGTATTGCCAATGAACATAGAAAAACATCCGAGCGCAGCAGCACCACTATCCCGAAAAATACCACCACAGGCAGCTAGCCCTGGTGAGCCTCTAGCAGCCCCATCCGTGTTGTATTTGATCCAGCTACACTTCGGGGGATACCAAACAATAGGCTTGAAAACTTGAGCTTTGGAAGGATAAATTATTATATGGAAAGCCATAAGAATATTGAATTCCTTAATATTTGAGGAGGCCGCACCTTTGCTTAAATTCCCAGCGAGAATGACATTAGCCAAGATCATGGAGATAGCAGCAGAAAAAGATACAGCATGGCTATCAAACCGGGCTGAGTTCCTACAAAACCAGATCGCATGAATGGCATTGGTGATGGCCGCTGTGATGACATCCTTGACTTGCTTGCTCCAATTCCCAGAGCAGATGCTAAGAACATCCAACATGGAAGAGAAATTGATATTGCATTGTAATTTCTCAGCAAGCCAAGACCAAATGTTTTGCGCAAAAAAGCAGCCGAAAAATAGATGATGCACAGTTTCAGCATTATGGCAACAAAGACTACACATAGAAACCACAGTGCATCCCCTTTTCCACAGAGAATCATCGGTTGGCAGCCGGTTATGAATAATTCTCCAAACAAGAAGAGACTTGGAAGGAGGGATAACCGGATTCCAAAGAAACTTAGACCAAGAGACTTGGTGACCAGCTTGCACTTGAAGCTGATATGACTCCTTAAGAGATAGAGTGCCAGAATCAGTGGAGAACCAGATCAGATGATCGACAGCATCAATAATAGGAATGGAGACATAACTCAAACCTGCTGCAAGAGAAGGACATCGCTGAAGAAGACTTTGAGGAATTTCCCACACACCATTGTTAATAAAATCACTGACTTTGGCCACCAAAGGATGATGCAAATGAGAAGGAATGTTCAGCATGTCAACCAGCGGCTCTTCTAGTCAATTATCAGTCCAAAAGTTAACCTTTCTGCCATCACCAATTTGCCAAGATACATTGTTCAAGACAGTAGAGAAAAGTGTTTTTACTCCAGCCCAAACGGAGGAGCTAATAAAAGAAGAGGTTGGGACATTGTGCTTTAGAACTCTAGCTCGCAAAAGCTGAGCCCACTGACTATCAGATGAGATAAGTTCCCAGCCCAATTTCACAAGAGATGCATTGTTGATAGCTCTCAAGGACCTCAATCCAAGACCTCCTTCAATGACTGGACTGCACACTTTACTCCAAGAAACTGTGACCAGCTTCCTGTGATTATAATCTCCAGACCAAATGAAGTTTCTCATCCACTTTTCCACCTCCTTAAGAGGACCTACAGGCCACATATAAACATGGAAGCTGTATATTAGCATACTCTGAAGAACCGATTGAACTAATTGGACTCTGCCCATAATAGATAAGAGAAAAGCTTTCCAGGCTGACAATTTAGCCTTGATTCTATCCGCAATATATTGAAGATGGATCCTTCTAGGTTTCCCCTTAAACAAAGGGACTCCAAGATAAACAAAGGGTAAAACACCAGGTGTGAACCCAAGAATGGAGGCAAAGTGAATTAGAAGAATTAGAAGATAGTAATAAAACAAGAACATAATCTTGAACTCTCAAAACTACTAGCACCAGTAACCTCATGGAGAGGATAAAAGATGAATATATGAAAACAATAAAGAAATCAAACGCTATAGAAGAAATTCAACAATTATTAGAACAATTAAAAATAGTTGAAGAAGAAAATAATCAAATACAAAAAATAGAACAAATTGAAACAACTAAGGAAAATAAAGAAAATGAGGAGATAATACTAAATTACAACTCATCTTCAGAATCGGAATTCAATTATGATGAAATTCGCATGGAAAAGGAGAAACAAGCTATACAAATCCCAAAAGAAAATGGGAAGAATATTGGAACCCTCACGGAGAATCTAAGGATAAATATGAGCAAGAAACAATGTATAATAAAGGATATGCAAGAAAAAATAATAGATGGACAAAAATCCAAGAAGAATTTAAACCTCACTATGAATCAATAAGAACAGGGAATATACTAAATATTGATTGCACAAGAAATAAAGAATAAGTACTTATGTAATGGTTTAACGAGATAACATTATTAATTGTAACAGATGAAAAATTTAGTGGCTTAAATCTAATGGATGTAAAAAAAAATTAATTTATAAAACAACAGAAAATGAACAAATTTTTTTAATGGAAATAAAAGATGAAAATTGACAACAATATACAAGATCATCAAAAAACAACCAAGAATTTGCTAGAATGATTATGAACTTGATTTATCAAGAATTTATAGGATATAATATTCTAGAACATAGTCTAGAAACAAATAGGTTTTTACACGAAAAAACCAAAACACACCTAAATAGACTTTAGATATGTAATATGTGTGAAGTAGAAAGTTTTATTTGTGAATATCAAAAGTATTATTATCTATTAAACATGGAAACAAAAGAGACATATAAAGAAATTTTTTCTAGATAAGTTACCCTATCCACTTAATTCCAAAAGCAAAACTATTTGGCAGTTGAAACCAAATGAAACTGCTAATACACTCGGAGGAATTATTCAAATTTTATATCAAGAATTAAGAGATCAATGTTTAAATAAAGAAATAATATGACAACTAAATAGGGGAAGAAATACAATTTGTCGCGATATACCAGAACTTGAACAACCAGGAATTTATGCATGTAATAAGCCAACAAAAATTAGAAGGTATTATAGGAAAAAACCTATCCAAAGAATAAAACATATAAAAATACTAAGAAAAAATACTTTGGAAGAAGACAAACACCTAGAAAATATTGTCCGAAAGGAAAAAGAAATGTGTATGTTGGATATGTAATATTGAAGGTCATTATGTGAATGAATGTCCCCAAAAGAAAGATAAAGACTTTAAAAAAAATAAAAAATAAAAAAAAGGTATATAAAATATATAACTTAGAACCACTAGAAGAAGAAATAAGTGACACCGAAGAAAGTACATATGAATATTCAGAAAATCAATTATCTTAAGAAGAAACAGAATTTAAATAGTACTTATATTAAAATTATAATAGAGAAGAGTAATAGAGAAACCGATGTTTAAATAGATACAAGAGCAAGTATTTGTCTTGCAACAAAAACATTATTTTGACAAATGTGAAAGATTAGAAAAACCATTAAAGATACAAATAGCAGATGGATCAATACATCCTCTACATTAGATGACAAAAAGAATTACTTTAAAAATCCAAAATAAACTATTTATAGTACCTACAATGTACCAACAGGAAACTGGTCTAGATATGATGATAGAAAATAATTTTGCTACGATTATATTCTCCCTTTTGCCAATACCTAGAATATATCTCTTAAAAGACACCCATATATTATGGAAAAACAAGTAAAAGAAATAATTGAAATACCAATTATTCATTTTTCGGAATGTTTTTACTCTAAAAAACAATCAGAGTTTAGCAAGCTGAACCGTGATGAATTAGTTATGACAATATATAGAAAAATTCAATATGCATTAATTAATCTAGAACCTGGAAGAAGAATTCCAGCCTATATAGAATAACTTCTAGACAAAGTTTGCAGTGAAAATCCTTTAGACCCAAAAATTAATAATAAAAATACTGAACTTGTAGAACTAAAATTAAAAGATCCGACTAAAGAAGTAAACTGCAAACCCATGATTCATACAAAACAAGATAGAGATGAATTTGCAGAAAATATTAAACAAATGTGCGAAAAAGGATTAATAAGACAATAAAAAAGTAAGCATTCTGTTCCAGCATTTTATGGAGAAAATCATAACGAAATAAAAAGAGGAAAGAGAAGAATGGTAATTAATTACAAGCAGATGAATGATGCAATAGAAGGAGATGCATATTTTCTTCCAAGAAAAAAATTAATTATTGAAAGGGTAAGAAATATGAACTAGTTTAGTACATTTAATTGCAAATCAGGATTTTATCAGATAAGATTATCTAAGGAATCTAAGACATTAACGACATTCAGTTGTCCTCAAGGTCAACATGAATGGAATGTACTCCCAATGGGAATGAAACAATCACCAGGAATTTTTAACGAAGATTGGATTCTATACTCAAGGAATTCAAGGATTTTTGTCTTATTTACATTGATGATATATTAGTGTTTACTAATAAAGACTTAGAAGACTATTTTAATAAAGTTGCACTAGTTCTTAATAAATGTTTAGAACATCGAGTAGTTTTAAATTTAAATAGGAAAAAGGTGGTCCTAGCTCAAAATAAAATTAATTATTTAGGGTTAGAAATTGAAAAAGGAAGGATAATAATGCAAAAACATGTATTGGAAAAACTTCAAAATTTTCCAACCAAATTAAAGGATAAAAAGGAATTACAAAGATTTCTTGGTCTACTAACGTATATTTCCAATGAAGGTTTTATAAAGAATCTTGTAGTGGAAAGAAAAATTCTTCAGCAAAAATTAAAAAAGGATGATCTCTGATCTTGGACAGAGGAAGACGAAACAATTATTTCTAAAGTAAAATACTTATGTTAGAATCTTCCGGAGTTATATGATCCATCTGATGATGACTTAATTATTATTGAGGCTGATGCCTCGAATGAATGCTAGGGAGGTGTTATGAAGGCAAAACCCCTTGGACAAAAGAAAGAATTACTATGCTGATACATGTCTGGAACTTTTTCAGATATTGAAATTAATTATCCAACCCATGAAAAGGAAACATTGGTACTAATTCGAATGTTAGAAAAACATCGAATTTATGTGCTTGATAAAGAATTTATTGTTAGAATAGATTCTACTTATGTTGCAAGTTTCAAGAACATCAACCATGCATAAAGGAACATATAAGCAAGGAAGATTAATTAGATGACAAATGAAATTAGTCGAATGTAATTATTCAATATCACATATTAAAAGTGAAAAGAATGTTCTTACAAATATTTTATACAGGGAATGGAGTGAGGCACAACAAAAATGTTAAAAAAACAACCGGATCTTAAGGAAGCATTGAGAGCTCACAAGCTGAAGGAATTAGAGCCGATTGATGCAGACCTTAAAGTACTAAAGCTACAACTTGAAACAGAGGATTTCCTCGAAAAGGCAATCCCAAGAGAAGTCAAGCAACAAGCCCAAGAAGATAATCAGAAATGGTACACAATTTTCAATTGACCATTTCCAGGAATGTATGACGATTGGTTCAAAGCAGCACCACATTGCCAAAAGATTTCAGGAATTATGCATAAATCCTATCCATCCAAAGAAGAAGCAGAAATGGCACTAAAAGAGTATCAAGAAAAGGAAAGAACAAAAAAGGAGAAAGAAATTTATTTTGGCCTAAGAACTTTCTCAGAAACAACAAAACTTAAACCTGAAGCAAAAACACCAATGAAAAGAGCATGAACTTCAAGTCCAATTTTCCGAAGAAAAATTTAAAGAAAATCTCAAAAGACTTACACGCTGGGGTGATAAAGAAAAAATCAACTGTTTTTATATGGTTGATAGGAAATTATTTGGAACAAAAGGAGTAATTACTCCAGCAGCTCCACAAATATTAACATTTAATATTTTCCAATTTGGACTTATTGAATGTCTCTATTTAAGTAAAAATCTTGAAGAAATTAGTTTGTTCCCATACAATTTTAAAGAAGCAGTTCAGATGTTTAAAAGAAATGTAACAGGCGAAAGATCGATTTTCCTAAAGTTCTACTCGGCTGATCCAGATTTTGTCACTAGACAACCAACAATACACTTAATCTTTATTGGAGTAAGCAATAATAAATTTCCTCTGATGGATGAACCCACAAGGGATGATTATGAAGAGGATGAAATTACTGTGTTCATTGTAAATCAATTAGCAAGAATCTTCTTTCAGTGCCAGTCAATAGGAAAGGATTCTTGTATTAAAACATTATACAAGGGACCAAATACTTTGCTGCTCAGGAAGGCAAGCGGAAAAGTAATTAGAGAAAAGGATCTATCCCTACTAACAAGTTATGAACTGTCTTTTTATGCACTAGAAGGACCAGCGATGAATTACCAGTCAGCTAACCTCGACAAAATATGCGTAATGGTAAAGCAAAATCGAACTCATGCATGTGAAAGGTGCGCAAAGCGAGCCCCACCAGAAGACAATAATGACTATCGGCAAGAAGATAAGGACTCAGATGAGAAAATTATTGAAGAATGACGTAAGCCCTTACGTCACCATGTACAATTATTGTAATATGACGAAAGCACTTATGTAATCTAGGGATATTTGTGTAAATGTGTCTAAGTCCCTTAGGTGTACAAATAAGCCCTTTTATGCTGAAGCAAAGCAGAGTTTTTCAATCCAGAAAAAATTCTCAGTTGAGAAGTTTTCTCTATAGAGAGAAAATCTGTTAGTTTCCTCATAGGAACTAGTCGGGCACCTAGAGTGTCCATTTACCCTTGTAATACATTCCCTCATCAATAAAATTATTTCTTCACTTACAAGATCTCCTCATATACTTACCAATTCTAGTTCATCTTAATTATTTGGCGGAAGCATTAGTGGGCAAGGAAAAAACTGATTTTTAAGAACTTCAATCAGATATGGTCACTCAACTATTTTTATATCGTTATTACTAGTTTTTATGTTCTAAGAATTAGTTAGTATGTCTGAAATAACAATGGAAAGAGAAAAGATAGATAATAATGATATAGAACATTTACAAATTACTGAAGAAGATAGAAACTATGAAAGAAGTATTTTAATAAATCCAAGGTTATTCCAAAAAATACAAAAGGAAGATTTAGATCTAGCAAAAAATGCAAATATGAGAGCAAAAGAAAAACTTAGAGGAATAATGAGGAAATTTACTCAGAAGGAAAATATTATATATTACGGGAAAATAATTAATGAAACACCAAGAGATATAACAGAGGCTCAAGGAAATACTTGTATACAATTGCTAAATAAGAAAAGACTTGCAGAACTAAAACAAAGTCTAGAGAAAGAAGAACATAAGAGGAAGATAGGATATATTCATATTGGAGCTATACATATACTAATCAAAGCAACTTTTCAGAAAGGAATAGATTCGCCTATAGAATTAATATTAAAGAATGAAAGAATAACTGATCTAAGAGATAAGATATATGAGTAATAGAAGGAAATTTAGCTTATGTAAAACTAAAATTTGAAATTCATCCAAACATTGAAATACCATTAAATACTCAAAGACTAGACTAATCATTAACTCTAGAACATAAATTCTTAAGAGGAAATCTAATAAGACTAGGAGATAAAATATTCTCGGTAACATACTGTGTTAACCATGCATTAACCAATTCATACCATAGTATTACTTTTAGAAATAATGATAGAATAGAGGTCCCAAGTTCATTCGACGAAATAGGAAAAATGTATTATCGAAAAATAAATGAAATAACAGTTAAAGAAATCAGGATCATTAAAAATGAATCAAATACCAAAACCAATTAGTTTCTCAAAACCAGAAAGAACTAAAGATGATAATGATATCAATAAATTAGTAGATCAGGTTAACAATTTAACTTTATATTTAAAAAATAGAATAAGAATTATTGGAATTATTTGTGTTCAATTATAGGGCTAATTATTTGGTATCATAGCTATCAAGGGAAATCCTTCGTAGTTAGATAAAAATGAGTGAAGACTTAAATTAATTTTAAAAAGAAAAAATTAGAATCCTTAAGGAAATAATCAGAGATAATTATGAATACTTACAAAATATTTACAAGAATAAAGAAGAATATCATATCGAAAGATTATTTAGGGAACATATAGAAGAAAATCTGATTCGAAGAGAAAATGGGCTTATCCAATTGGAAAATCAATTAAGAAATATAGAAAGTTCAGAATGGAAGTATATGTAGAAGATTTAGGATTATATATGCAGGGACAAATAGTTACTTTAATAGAATGATTTGGAACTACACAGGTAATGGTTACAAAAGAAGCCATAAACTATCTTAGGAGAAGAGTAAAGCAACTAGAAAGAAATATATCTCGAGGACAAAGCCCTGAATATAGAAGAATAACTCAGAATATTTTAAATAAGGAAAAATAAAGGTTAATCCAAGTTTTTAGGTTTGAATCTAGAAAAAGGGAAAATAAAAATTGGAACCGAATAAGAAATTAAAAAAAAATAATAAAATATATTATAACTGCACCATGTCCTCTAAAGATGGAAGGCACTCGAGCAACTCCTTCAGATTTATCCATTGCTAAATACTTAATTATTGTGAATTCAGCAACAAATTTAAAAGAAAAACTTACACTCCATACAGTGTTTCCGTACACATTAAAAAATATAGTACAAACTTACCTATAGTAGCCAAGGTGCCTGTGATACTGTTCTCCTGGCTTTGGCTAGGGTGGGAGACCTAGACATGACTCCCACCATGAGAAGGGGTGTTTCTGCAACTTTTTTGTTGTTTTTTAGTCCTTTAATTTTTTTAAATTTTACAAGTGACCACCTTTTTTTTCCTTCCAGATAAAAACCACCACCAACCTTAACTCCCCACCACCAAACAATGCCGACGTCGGAAAAAGAACAGCGAAACCGGTATCGCCTCCACATCGTCGGCCAGGACCAATTCCTAGTACACGATGACGCTCACGAAACTTGGCCTCAACGTGATACGCGGAATGGGTCGCAGTGGTTGATGCGAAAGCCGCAATCAGTACCAGCAGCGAAGCAGCCAGAGTGCTGCGCGCGTCACCACCACCACCACTGTGAGTCGTCATCACCGCTGTCGTCGCCACTGCGAGACATCACCACCGTCGTTGCCTCGTCTCGCCCTGCCTTGGCCACAGCCCTGCACAAACAGATCTCCACCGCACTGCTCCTCCCCTCATGACGCATCCTTCACCGCGTCGTCCTCCGCCGCACAGACCACTAGCTGCTACCCTCCAGCCTCCAACCTCCGCCGGATCTAACTTCCTCCACTCGCGTTAGGGTGTTGAAATGAAAACATGGATTGTTGCTAAAAGGCTTGAGAAGAAAAAGAGGAAGGAGAAAGTGGGGGAGGTGACAAAGAGAGAGTTAGAGGAGTGAGGGAGAAGATGGGGTTAAATTTAAAAATTTGAAAAAATCAAGGATTTTGAAATAATAAATTTTTTTGCAAAAATAGTGTTTCTCACGATGGGAGACATGTTAAATCTCTCACCATACCCTTGGCCCTATTCTCCTAAGTGGAGATGTGGAAGTTTTTTCCAGATTAGCACTCACCACTAACTTACAGGTTTAACCCCATCTATTCTCTTCCTCACTCGCAGGATGGACCTCACTTCTCCATCGTCACTTGCGTCTTCCCCTAACCAACTTCCCCAAATTAGATTTCCCTGAATCACGACGGCGTTGGTGGCGGTAAAGATGCAATAGAGGTGATGGCTGTTTGTAAGTTGCTCCCGCAGAGACGTAAGTCGTTGTGATGGCCGGATGAAAAGGAGAAAGCTCCGTGTGAAGCGAAGGCTACAAAAAGCAGGTGAGCACAGTATTTACTTACATTTTGTTTTTGGGTGGAATTTTTATGACCATTACAACCATTTATCATTTTCTTGGCATTAATCGAAGAAAGCAACATAGTTGCTGACAAGCAAAGCAAACGATGTCCACAGGATAAACATTTATTTAATTTTATGCAAAAAAAAAAAAAAAAAAAGTTAGTAAATGAGCAGCAAAATCTATTTTGTTGAATTTAGGGTTGTTTTTATGTTTTCTCCCAGTATTCATTTCTTAGCACCACACTTTGTTATTTCTTCCAAGTATTCTCTAATTTCTTATGTATTTCATGAAATTGCTTCCTTGCCATGACAGATTGATGCATATGAAGCTACTGGTTGCTATAATCTCCTTTGCTCCGGCTTTATTCAATTTGACACTGATATTGCATTGGGAGCAAGCGTCTACCCAACGAAGTAAAAGTAACTGACAGTGATATAGCATTAGTGCAGAGGAGGAAGGAGTTGACGCCTGTGACGGTGAGAAGAGGAGGAGTTGGTGGCGAAAGAATAGAGAGATGAAGATGAGGCTGAGGTTAGCATCAGCTTGGGAAAGGGGAAGGGAATTGACAGTGTTAAATTTGTAAGTTAGTGGTGAGTGCTTCCACATGTCCAATTACAATAGGAGAATAGTACAACAAGCACCTACGATACTTTATCTGAGTTTTGTCCAAAAATTTAATCCATTAATGTGACATAATTATTTTTTATTAAATATTATTCTTATATCAGTATCTGTAAATTTGGAATTGCTTTTGATTGTTCATCCTGAGAAGTATTTTTTGTTTTCACTTGTGGGTTGTGAGTTGTGAGTTGTGAGTTGTGAGTAAGAGTGTAACGGTGAAGCCACATGCTCTTTTAATTATTATTTTTTTCAGTTTCAGGCTCAGAACTGTAAAAGAAAGTTTTTTTTATGTAAGTATACCCTTTATCTATATAATTTCCGAAAGTGGAAAGTTTTTAGGATTATTTCTCAAAATACTCCATTTTTTTCAACAATTGAGAAGTTAGTTTGAATCAAATTGACTTTTTATTGTGTTTTTTTAAAAGATGACGTTGTCACTCAAACTAAACTTCCTCTCATCTTTTTTTATTTATTTATAGGAAGTAAGTTTGGCTTGTTTTTTTTTAAAATCTGAATCTTCACTTGTAAAAAAAAAACACATTATGAAGTGGGTTTGGTTCGGAACAATTTCTCAAAAGATGTAAAAGTTAGAGAGGATTGAAAAACTATCCCAAAATATGTCCAAATCTAGAAATAAAAAAAACATATATTTATATAAAAAGGTTAAAAGAAGAAAGGAACAAAAGAAATTATGTAACAGTATCCGTTTAGAATAATGTTAGCAGTATATTTTTTGTAACATTCTCTTTTAATATACTATTTATCATTAAAAAATTCATACGAGACTTGCTAAATGGACACCATTTAGTAAGTTCTGTATGAAACTAGGGGGTGTTTGATAGCAGGATTTTTTTTTTTTGTTTTTTGAGAATATTAACTTGGAAATCATGTTTCCCATATTTGGTATATCTTTTTCAAAATACAAATTCACAGGAAAGTAGTATTCGTAGGATTCTTTTTTCTTACATTTCACCCAAAAAGTTTCCCATGGGGAGGGGTGGGATTGTTAGTTTCTCGTGTACTTGGAAATTGTTTTTTAGTTAAGAAGACAATTATACGCCCAAAATCTTCCCCTCTCTGCTGCCTCTTCGTTCTCCACCGACTCTTCCCCTTATGTTCCCTCTTCACTTCATCTATGTCGTTTGTATCAAAGTTATATTTTCCAGAAACCCCTAAAACCCATTTCTCTAATCCATTGTAATAGCTTGTGTTTTGCTCTCTTATTCGGTTCTTCTCTCTTTTATGTGTCTTTCCTTATGAATAGAAATTATTTTGAAGTTTTTGGTAAGTGGGAATTTTGTTTTTGTTCTTCTATTTTTTTGAGTCTTTCCTTGTGAATGTTCTGTTTTATATGCTGTTACATGCCTTATATTTATTTTTTTTGCCGTAACCCCTATTTTTCTCCTTGCTAGACTTATGCCTGCTGCCATGGGAAGTTCATGCCCTGTTCTGTTTTCTCCTATATTTTTAGCCATGTTTTCTCTGATATTTCAAGAAGCATGGTTTGGAATCCAGTTTTGAGGATGTGAGCATGAAGCTAAAGCCCTCTGGGGAGGGAATGAGAGTGAGCTAGAGAGAGAAGGAGGTTGCAGAGCTTAACATTTCTCAAAAGTAGGGTATTGCATATTGTAGTTGCAGAGGTTATGGGTTGCAGAGGTTAAGGTTTCTCGTAAATTAGAGGATGAATGAAGGGTATTTTTGAGAATAGAGATGATATTCCCAGGAAATATGTAAGTGAACCAAACATGAGAATCAAACATTTCCCATAACATTCTCAAGAATGTTAATTTCTATCAAACACATTTTTAAAACTCTCAAATATCATGATTCCCATGAATCATGATTCCTGAAGACAGGGACCGACAGAGAGAGGGCCAAGCAAGGGGCCCCCCGCCCCTTCCTCCCTTTTCAAAACTTTTATTATAATCCTATAACCTATTATAAATGATATGACAGACAGAGGTAAGAAAAATAAGATGAATGAAAGCATTTTCCTTTTGTGAAACATAAAACAATAAAATAATATATATATTAGTCAAAAGAAATGAATGGGCCTGGCCCACACCCTTTTTAGCAAATATTAAAATACTAATATTTGTGTTAAAAGATTGAAAACCTATTACTCTATGAGTATTATCAATTGAAATTTGAAACGGTGTATGCTGGAGCACTTTGCCTATTATACTTCAAGCACTTTGTTGCATTCATGGTGATTGGAGCACTGGAGCAGTAAATAGCTCGGTAAAATTTCTTCAATATCTGGTATTCGTTCTTCGTTCACACTCCGCGGTATAGGTTCGTTTTTATTTAATATTCATGCGAGTTTTTTAATCAAATTTTGGTTTCTAATTAAAAAACTAAATACAAAAAATAGATTTGCGATATTTATTCTTTCCCTATGATTGTGTCTGACTTTCAATTAATTTATGGTTGTCTGTTAATTTCAAATTTTTTTTTTTATGACGGAAACATACTTAATTCATTTCAATAGAAGTAGTTTCAACAATATAAATAAGAGTAGAATGATAAAAATGAGGAGAAGCAAAAGATGTAGCCGCTCTAGCTAACTTATGAGCAACAACATTGGCTTGTCTCCTAATAAACTCAACTAACGAGTTAGAAAAAGATAAAAGAAGCTGCTTGCAATCTGAAATAATAGCTCCAAATTCAGAAAAGTCGTGTTTGTCCGAGGCAATAACTATCAATCACCTTCTTACAATCGACCTCACAAACAATATTATCCAAGTTCAAAGATTTTACCCATTGAAGGGCATACAAAAGTGCCAAAGCTTCCCCTTCACAAATCTGGAAAATAGGAGCTGTCCAAGCTGTTAGAGCCGCCACAAAATGACCAAGATCATTTCTCAAACAACACCCCATTCTCAAACAACACCCCATATGCTAGATAAGCCAATAGAGTGGTGAAAAGCTGCATCTACATTACATTTCATAACTCCCAAAGATGGCTTGCACCATGAAGCCCGCGGCTGAGCAGCATATGGTACAGCGTCGTGATCGAAAGCTCTTGAGGCAGCGCTCCAATCAAGTTGCACCAGGTAAGATTAATAATATTATTGTAGAAAGCATTATGGGAAAATCATCTACCATTGATGCATATTTTAAAAGAAAGCTAATGAAGCTCGTAAAGTTGAACATTATGAAGTTGATGTTCCTTTTCATTCTGAGTTGAGAAATCTATTAACAATTTATGAAGGATTGGTGAAAACAAGAAAATACTTTACTTATCATTTGATTAATCGTTTAATTCGTTTGGTATTGACTCTTCTGGTTTCAACTGCTACAACTGAGATATCATTTTTAGCTATAAAGATTGTGAAAAATAGGCTCAGAAACAAGATGGAAGATAGATTTCTAGCTAATTGTTTGATTACTTACATTGAGAGAAGGATTGCTGAAAAGTTTGATACAGATTCTATTATTGATGAATTTTATGATATAAAAGAATAACGTGTACGACTTAGATAAATGGTGCAATGTATTTAACTATTATAATTATAATTTAATATTTATTTAATATTTATTATTACATTTTTTTTTGACCCTCTAGTTTAATGAATTCCTGGATTCTTGCCCAGGGGACAAAAAAATCATTCTACTAAATGTCCCTTAAGGAAAGTCCTGAAAAGAAATCAAGGTAATCCCGTTTGAGGTATTTTGGGGCGTGGAGCATCGATCAAAAACAAACTTCAGGCTTGAAATTAAGCCAATCCCGTTTACTACTACAAAAGCGAAAATGGCCTCATATTTTGGAAATGAAAGGAGGGTCCATCGAGTCTTTCTCACCAAGCCCAAACGCACCCTTGTCAAAATTTGGGCTTGTCTTCTGATTCGTTATAGTTAATAGTTAACAGTTAATATACACCTAATTTTGGGTTCCACTAATCATCGATTTAATATTTAATATTTTTGGGTTCCATGCTATTTGTAGAATAAATTCTGGCAACTTTTTGGATAATTTTATTTTTTATAACACGTAATATACGTATGCGTTATAAAAATTAAAATTATCTGAAAGTTATTGCGATTTGTAATTTAAATAACATTTTGCATGTGTAAAAAAGTAAACAAAATGCCTTCAATTAATGTATATGTATATGTAAGAAATATGTCCCATGTGTGTAACAAAATATAAGTGATGGTTTAATTTGTATGATAGGACATGTTGTTTAATATTTGAAAGAAATGACGTGTCATTTAGTATTTGAACGGAAAGGCATATCATTTGATGTTTGAATGAAAGATTGTGACTCTTGGGAAGAAGTCTTTTCATGAATGGATATATTGCTTGATGAAAGCAATTATAAATAGGAAGGAAATGAAACATTTCCCTATCTCTACCTAAAAAGTTTCCTCTATATTTCCATCATAATTAGAGGCAATTAAAGAGAAGGAAAGAGATAAAAGAGTTTCTATTAACTTGAAGAAAAGCAAAAGGGATTTTCCATTGTTGCAAATTCAAGGATTGAAGCTTCAACTTTTAGCATAGAGAAAGGTTAGTGTTTCTATCCAATCTACTAGTGAAAGTTATGAATTCTCAAGATCCTTATGAATGTATGATTCTAGAAATAGTTTACATGTGGTATCAGAGCATGTGTTTAGGAATTCATAGTTATCCATTGATGATGGTTATGATCCATGCAAATATTATATCTTAAAATATCTTTTGAATATTTAAAAAAAAAAAAAAATCAAGTATGAATGTTTCCGCTGCATGAATGTGTGATTAATGGTAGTTTGCATGAGATCATGGAAGTTGGATAAAGAACAAAGTTTCTTTAATGGTAGTAAGGGTGCAGTGAAAAGTTGCGTTAGTTTTTAACTATTAATGTTTTTTATGGTCGAATGTTTGCATCAATTGAAATTCTGGTCTTGTGGCTTTACGTGGGGGGTTGTCCTTCTAGGACACTCTAAACAAATGAAAAGCGCGCCAACCACCAGACTGCTGCTGCAATTATGTTCCTTTTGATATCAATTATCTATATCATATAGCAGTGGGGATAGAATGCTTGTATTTGCCATTAAGGAATTGTATGATACTGTTAGTCTTAAAATTAAATGTGTAAGTTCATATCATTTAATTGTCTATCAATTATTTGTATTTTAGAATTAAAGTATGATAGATTTGTTAATCACCAAAGTGGTCAAATCCTTAAAGTCTATTTAATTGCAAATTAATGATGATTTATTTCAATTACCCACAAAATGGATGCTAAAATATTTAATTGTTTATTTATGGGTAAATTGAAGTTCATTATTATACGACAGTTAAGGATCGCCCAAAGGTTGATTATTTTTTCCTATAATTAACGAGCATAAATGTTGGTAGTGTAAATGCATTATTAGTTATATTTATTTATCCAAAGATAATAAATGTTTCTAGTTGGTGCACGTATCATTGCCAAATTATGTAAATTTCTATTAGCATCATTATGTCATGTATGGTATGTTGATGGATTGGCCAAAGGTGAACACCAATATGCATTGTATGAAGTTGTGTTCTGAATCTTTTAGCATGTTAGTATGTAACTCAAGGCATTAATGTTTTCAAACCTTTATCGCTCCCATAAAGTTGATAAGTCTCTTACTGAGACACTAATGAGTACCTTAACCACCATGAAATTTGATGGTTCACGTACTATGGATGAATGTGTTATCAAAATGATAAACATTGCAGCAAGACTTAAGTCATTAAAGATAGATGCAAATGAGAATTTCCTTGTGCAATTTATATTGAATTCATTATCGTCTAAGTATGGTCCTTTCCAAATGAATTATAACACCATGAAAGATAAATGGAATGTGCAGGAATTGCACAGTCTGTTGGTTCAAAGGGAAACCGGATTTAAGAATCGGGGAAATCATTCCATCAATTATGTTAACTATCAAGAAGATGAAAAGAAAGTTGACATGAAACATGACAAGAAAGGGAAGAGACTCCTAAAAGATCAATGAGGCCTCTTCTTATCAAATCCACAAGAAGGAACATTATGGAAACAGATATTATTTCTGTAGAAAGTTTGGGTATTTCCAAAGGGATTGTCCAAAACCTAAAGCTTGGTTCGAAAAGAAAGGTAAGCCTAGTGCTTATGTATGTTTTGAATCAAATTTAGCTGAAGTTCCTTATAATACTTGGTGGATTGATTCTGGATGTACAGCTCATGTTTCTAATACGCTGTAGGGATTTCTTACGACCCGAACCACAAGACCAAATGAAAAGTTTGTCTTTATGGGAAATAGAGTGAAGGTTCCAGTGGAAGCCGTCGGGACTTATCGTTTAATCCTCGATACTGGACATCATTTAGATTTATTTGAAACTCTTTATGTACCTAGTATTTCTAGAAATTTAATTTTCTTATCTAAGCTCGATGTTACTGGATACTCTATTAAGTTCGGTAATGGATGTTTCAGTTTGTATAAGCATACCTATATGATTGGTATTGGTATATTATGTGATGGATTATACAAGTTAAATCTTGATAATCTTTTTGCTGAAACCCTCTTAACCTTGCATCATAATGTTGGCACTAAACATGGTTCAGTGAATGAATGTTCTACTTACTTGTGGCATAAACGTTTGGGACATATTTCCAAAGAAAGAATGCAAAGATTAGTAAAGAATGAAATCCTTCCGGATTTAGATTTTACTGATTTGAATATATGTGTGGATTGTATTAAAGGTAAACAAACAAAACACACAAAGAAAGGAGCCATAAGAATTACTCAGCTTCTTGAAATCATACACACCGATATTTGTGGACCTTTTGATGTTAGTTCTTTTAATAAAGAGAAATACTTTATCACTTTCATTGATGATTATTCGCGTTATGGTTATCTCTATTTGTTGCATGATAAATCTCAAGCTGTAAATGCATTAGAGGTTTATGTTGAAGAAGTCGAAAGGCAAGTAGAGATAAAGGTGAAAATTGTCAAGTCTGATCGAGGTGGTGAGTATTATGAAAGGTATGATAAAACTGGACAACATCCAGGTCCATTTGCTAAGTTCTTTGAAAAGCGTGACATATGTGCGCAATACACAATGCCTGGTACACTACAACAAAATGGTGTATCAGAAAGGCGAAACCGAACCTTATTAGATTTGGTTAGAAGTATGTTAAGTAATTCTTCTTTACCCATTTCATTGTGGATTTATGCTTTAAAGACTGCTATGTATTTGGTGAATAGGGTTCCTAGTAAGGCAGTTCCAAAGACTCCCTTTGAACTGTGGACCGGAAGGAAACCTAGTTTAAGGCACCTGCATGTTTGGGGATGCCCGGCAGAAGTTAGATTTTATAATCCACACGAAAAGAAATTGGATGCAAGGACAATCAGGGTTATTTCATTGGTTATCCAGAAAAAGTCAAAAGGATATAGATTTTACTATCCAAACCATACTACAAGGATTATTGAAACTGGGAATGCCAGGTTCATGAAGTTAGTGGGAGTAAAACACCACGTAAGGTGGAAATTCAAGAAATGAGAGTGCAAGTCCCATTAACTTGTGTCTCTATTAAGGTTGTTGTTCCTCAAGTTATTGAACCAATTAATAACAATGAAGAACAACAAATAAATGATCCCATTATTCCCAATGAGGTTGAAGTAAATGAACCTGTAGTAGAAGAACCACAACCAATAGCATTAAGAAGATCTCAAAGGGAAAGACGATCTGCTATTTCTGATGATTATGTGGTTTGCCTACAAGAGTCTGAAGTTGACTTAGGAATTGAAAATGACCCAATTACATTTTCACAAGCCATGAACAGTGATAATTCTGATAAATGGTTAGATGCTATGAAGGATGAGTTGAAATCTATGGAACAAAATAGGGTTTGGGACCTTGTTGAGTTACCAGAAGGTTGCAAGAGAGTTGGTTGCAAGTGGGTCTTCAAGACCAAACGTGACTCTCATGGTAACTTAGAACGTTACAAGGCCAGACTAGTTGCAAAAGGATTTACTCAAAAGGATGGCATTGATTATAAGGAGACATTTTCGCTGGTCTCTAAGAAAGATTCTCTCAGAATTATCATGGCAATGGTGGCCCATTATGATTTGGAATTACACCAAATGGATGTGAAAACTGCCTTTCTAAATGGGAATTTAGAGGAAGATGTTTATATGGAACAACCAATGGGATTCATAGAGAAAGAAAAAGAATACATGGTGT
Organism: Ammopiptanthus mongolicus; assembly: GCA_039655645.1. Taxonomy (NCBI): domain Eukaryota; kingdom Viridiplantae; phylum Streptophyta; class Magnoliopsida; order Fabales; family Fabaceae; genus Ammopiptanthus; species Ammopiptanthus mongolicus. Next base: position 6,051,474 of record CM077345.1, read on the forward strand.
GTAAACTTAAGAAATCAATATACGGGCTTAAGCAAGCTTCCCGACAATGGTATCTAAGTTCAATGGTACTGTTGTGTCTTTTAGATTTAAGGAAAACACTGTTGATCGGTGTATATATCTGAAGGTCAGTGAGAGTAAGTTCATATTTCTGATTCTGTATGTTGATGACATCTTGCTTGTAACGAATGATCTTGGTCCTTTGAATGAGACTAAGAAGTTTCTCTCTAATAATTTTGAAATGAAAGATATGGGTGAGGCAAGTTATGTGATTGGAATAGAGATATTCCGGGATAGATCACAAGGATTGTTAGGCTTGTCTCAGAAAGCATATATTAATAAAGTTTTAGAGAGATTCAGAATGGATAAATGTTCAGCATCTCCTGTTCCAATTCATAAAAGAGACAAGTTTAGTCTCATGCAATGTCCAAAGAACGATTTGGAACGGAAACAGATGGAAACAATCCCTTATGCATCTATTGTTGGGAGCTTAATGTATGCTCAGACTGGTACGCGACCAGATATTAGCTTTGTAGTTGGAATGTTGGGGAGATACCAGAGTAATCCTAGTTTAGATCATTGGAAAGCTGCAAAAAAAAAAAAAAAGTTCTGAGATATTTGCAACGAACAAAAGATTACATGCTTACTTATAGAAAGACCGATCATCTTGAAGTGGTTGGATACTCGGATTCAGACTTTGCCGGTTGTGTAGATACAAGAAAGTCTACCTTCGATTATTTGTTTCTATTAGCTGGAGGAGCTATCTCATGGAAGAATGCGAAGTAGTCAGTCATTACTGAATCCACCATGGAAGCTGAATTTGTGGCATGCTTTGAGGCCACCATTCAGGCTAATTGGTTGCGGAACTTTATTTCAGGACTTGGAGTAGTCGACAGTATTGCCAGGCCGCTGAAAATGTATTGTGATAATTCTGCAGCAGTGTTATTTTCTAAAAACGACAAGTATTCCAATGGTGCTAAACATATGGAATTGAAATACTTTGCGGTTAAAGAAGAAGTTCAGAAACGTAGAGTGTCAATTGAGCATATTAGCACCAATCTTATGATTGTTGACCCTTTAACAAAAGGGTTACCGCCTAAAACATTCACTGGTCATGTTGAAAGAATGGGCATTATGTTTGCTAGCGAATGTTGACCATTATTGTTATGTATTAAGCTTTAATGTATGTTTGACACTCTGAGCTCATTAATGTATAAGTTTCTGAATATTTTGTTTTCAACTTATGTGCATGTGTATGAATGATGAAATTGAAAACAAAGTTTGTCTATAAATGATATTATTGTTAGACTTATTATATACTTCCCATGAAAGTATCTTGTTAGGAAGAAGACTAATATAGTAGTACATGGAAGGAACTATGTCAAAATAAGGATATATGACCGCCATGACTCTTATTAGTTCTTGTTCTTAATTATGACTTATGATGTAACAAATGTATGAAACAATTGTCCTTATTTATGCGCATTATGATTGATACTTTATTAAACCATGAAGGTGTGCTTTGTCACATGAGCCAAGTGGGAGAATGTAAGAAATATTTCCCATGTGTGTAACAAATATAAGTGATGGTTTAATTTGTATGATAGGACATGTTGTTTAATATTTGAAAGAAATGACGTGTCATTTAGTATTTGAACGGAAAGGCATATCATTTGATGTTTGAATGAAAGATTGTGACTCTTGGGAAGAAGTCTTTTCATGAATGGATATATTGCTTGATGAAAGCAATTATAAATAGGAAGGAAATGAAACATTTCCCTATCTCTACCTAAAAAGTTTCCTCTATATTTCCATCATAATTAGAGGCAATTAAAGAGAAGGAAAGAGATAAAAGAGTTTCTATTAACTTGAAGAAAAGCAAAAGGGATTTTCCATTGTTGCAAATTCAAGGATTGAAGCTTCAACTTTTAGCATAGAGAAAGGTTAGTGTTTCTATCCAATCTACTAGTGAAAGTTATGAATTCTCAGGATCCTTATGAATGTATGATTCTAGAAATAGTTTACGGTATATACCATGTGTGCAGGGTTATAGCTAGTTTTAGTAGTTTATAAAGTAGTTCTGTGTGCGTTCATTTTATACATAAAAGAGGCAAATGTTTGGAAGATGAAGGAAATAATGAAAAGCAAATAGTAAAAAGGAATATATATATTTTTGGTTATATTTTAATGTGTGTGTTTTAATTACGTACTGTTGTTACCTGGTAGCTGATGTAGGTGCATGCATGAAATGAAGAATAAATTTATCGGGTCACCGCATGCCTAATCCGCCAGTTGGAAAGATAGCTAGCTGGGCTATATATTAAGGATAAGCTTTTTTTTTTTTTTTATATGTTTCTTCAATTATAATTCAAATAAAGGAATTGAATTTCTTTCTATTTTATTATGTTGCAAACTTGCAACTGCAAAACCTTGGGTTGGAAAGGTCCAAAACGAAAAACTGTGTTCTGTCTTTCTACTTGCCTTTCCTGAAGTGCACCTTTTTACTCCCACTTTGCTAGCTCATTAACAATAGCTAGCGCCATCAAAGACCGCACAATCAATAGATATTGGTGATATATTTAATTATGTGCCTCATTGTCTCGATCTTTTGCCTTTGATTCCGATTTCTGAGTCTATATATACGTTGTTTTTGGGTGTTAAGTATAGTAAAGGTGGGTGAGTACCTTGTATAAGTAATATATGCAAGGGCCAAGGGATATTCTTTGTCTGGTTGAGAAATGAGAATGGCCAGGAAATGCACATATTGTGGAAACTTGGGTCACAATTCAAGGACTTGCAACAACAGTTTCAGTCATATAGGGGGCTATACTGGTGGACTAAAGCTCTTCGGAGTGCAACTTGACCTTTACTCTTCTTCATCATCTTCCTATTATTCTTCTCCACCTTCCTTATCTGTACCCTCCACGCGTTCCCTCCTTGGTGCAAATAAAAACTCGGATAATAAAATGTACGGCACATACTTAGCCTGTGCCAGTGGCCTGGTATCAACAATGCAAGACAGAAAAAAGGGTTCTGTTGCAACCGCTTCAGGTCTGTTGTGGCGTATGATTCCAATAAATTTTAATTTTTAGTTCCTTAATTAAAGAGATGGACTTTACACTTACTACGTACATTTGTTTACCCCTGAAAACTGCCACTTTTACTATTTAGTAGTATTGCTATATATGGCATATAGCTAGGAAAAGAAATATAACCTAGTGTAACATCAGTTTCTAACTAACTATGCAAATCTAGGGATTAATGGTTTGGATATATTGTTGCTTTTGAGCTTCCAAACTCTGTTTTTTATCATTGTTTTCTATGGTCAGGTGTGGCATGGACGAAGGAGGAGCACCGCATATTTCTTAAAGGGCTTGAGAAGCCGGGGAAGGGTAACTGGAGAGGCATATCTAAAAGTTTCGTGACAACAAGATCACCAACCCAAGTGGCCAGTCACATTAATAGCTTCAACAGAAGGAAACGCCGTCTCAACCTCCTCGATGTGAGTAAATAAAAATATTCGTCCATTTGCCTGAATATTGATTTGTAATTTGTCACCAAGTTCTCATTTGTTTTAAATAGAAAAAGTAGCTACACACGACATCTTCAACAATTTCTGTAACATATATTCGCAGGTGGGAGATGAAAGTGAAAACACATTTAATTGCAATGGTAGAAATTTTCTTTCTCAATGGCCTTCGCATCCCTATCCAGTGCTGAATTGGCCTATGGCTTCTTCAACTTCAATAAATTATACTCATCAAAGCGCAGCCCTTGATTTAGAACTCAAACTTGCAACTCCCATGCCTTTGGAGCTGACCGAGCAATGATCTGCAGGCCCTCTGAGTTGACCACTAGTACATGTGATATTTGACTTGATACACATGGATGATGTTTGGATGAGGTTATTGAACTTAATTATTTAAGCTTATAACAATATATAGTTTATGATAATAAGCTAATTAAAATTGTTCATGACGTTTCTATTAGTTTTTCTAACTTATTTTAATAAACTTTTAAAAAAAAGTTTATGGAAATAAGTTTTTTCTAATTTTATTTTAAAACAACTTAAATGCTTAATTAAGTTATTTATTAGAAGGCGGCCATAGTTAAGACATTTTATGACTTCGAAGAATGCAAAAAAAAAAAAAAAATTCTTAACATTTATTTCTGATAATTGTAAGACAAATTTGTTATTTATAAAGCGTGTTATAAATAATAAATTTATTTTAAAATTGTTATTTATAATAGAAATAAAAATTATTTTAATATTATTTAAGATAAATATACAAATAACAATGTAGCTATAAACAACCGCGTGACTCCAAAGACAATAAAAATGGCGTTATAATTGTATAAATATAAATATGATACAAATTTGAGAGATCGGGAAATAGACCAAAACTCAAAGGTCTCACCTTTAGGAGACTATCTGCAGCGGATAATGTATTTTTGTGTGTCCCTTTCTCAATGGAAGAAATTAAAGAGGCGATGTAGTGCTGTGAAGAGAATAAGAGCCCGAGTCCAGACGACTTTAACTTCAAGTTCATAAAGAATTTTTGGGGGACTATCAAACCAGAGATTTATGATATGCTGGGTGAGTTCCACTCAAATTGTAGACTCCCGGGAGATTTGCTTTCCACTTTCATAGCGTTGATTCTGAAAAAGTCAAATCCCCAATCTATAGGAGACTTTAGACCTATTACTCTAATTGGTTGCCTATATAAAATCATTTTTAAGATTCTGTCTAGGAGATTAAAAGACGTCTTAAGCTCGGTCATATCCAAAAATCAATTGGCTTTCCTCTCTCCTAGACAGATTTTGGATGGGGTACTTGTGGTCAACGAGGTGATGGATTTTGCTAAAAAAACAAAAAATGAATGCTTGATGTTTAAAGTTGGCTTTGAGAAGGCTTACGACCTAGTAAATTGGGGTTTTCTCGATGACATGCTTGTGAACCTGGGATTCGGTGATAAATGGAGACTCTAGATGAAAGCGTGCATTTTCTCCGGCTCTATTTCTATCTTGGTAAACAGTTCGCCCCACTGAAGAATTAAAAGTCTCAAAAGGAATAAGGCAAGGCGACGCCCTTGCACCATTCCTTTTCCTTATAGCTGGGGAGGGTTTATACGGCATGATGTCAAGAGCTGTGTAGAGGTTTTTTTTCTTCAAGGATTCAGTTTTAGGGAAAATCGATATGAAATCTCTCATTTGTAGTTTGCAGATGATACAATTATAATAGGAAGAGCGAGCTGTAATAATCTATAGACTCTTAAATCCATTTTTCGTTGTTTTGAATTGATTTCGGGCTTGAAGGTGAATTTCCACAAGAGTAGTCTTTTTGGCGTTAATGTTCAGGAACAGTTCCTATCGCTAGCCTCGTATTTTTTTTTGCATTGTAAGGTTGGCCTTTTGCCCTTTACATACCTAGGCTTACCGGTGGGTGCAAACCCAAGAAGAATAGAGACTTGGACGCCGATGATTGAGAAATTCAAAAAAAGGTTGTCCTTTTGGAAGGCAAAACACATATCTTTGGGGTGGGAGAATGGTATTAATAAACTCAGTTTTGTCCAACCTACCGATTTATTACTTATCCCCTATGAAAGCTCCTAAAAAGGTGATAACGATTCTGACAAAAATTCAACGTGTTTTCTTATGGGGAGGTTCAGAAAACAAGCATAAAATTGCTTGGGTGAGTTGGGAGGAAGTCTGTAAACCAAAAATAAAGGGTGATTTGGGTCTGAGAAATTTGGAGGCCTTTAATATCAGCTTACTAGGCAAATGGAAGTAGAGAATGCTACACGAGAAGGAAGCAATCTGGTGCAAGATCTTAGAGGAAAGGTACGGTGGTCCTGCTAATCATTGGCAGACACTTCAAGGTAATGCTTCAAGGTTTCATCCCTCCATTTGGTGGAGAGATCTGTTCAAAATTGATGATCTAATACAGTCTGCGAGTGGTTGGTTCAAGAATGGTCTACAAAAACAGGTGGGAAATGGGATATCAACTCTATTCTGGACAGATCATTGGGTCGGCAACTTTGCGTTCTCTGATAGATATGATAGACTATTCCAAATACCGATAAACAAGAATGACAACATAGCAACCTTGGGCGATTGGGTGATGGTGGTTGGGTTTGGAGATTAAGTTGGCGAAGAAATCTCTTTAAGTGGAAGGAGGAACTACTTAATGAGTTAAAGATGGTGATTAGCACTATTGAATTAAAAGGAGATAGGGAATATAAGTGGTTGTGGGCCCATAACTGATCTGGTCTGTACTCTTCAAAATTGACGCACATGCAGATTCAGAACTTGTCTTCGAGTGTACCCTGTCGCTTTGACACTCCAAACTTTAATTTCTTAAAAAAAATTTGGTTAAACTTGGTTCCAATGAAAGTATCAGTTTTCTCTTGGCAAATGGTACTTGATAGGATCCCAACAAAGATCAATTGCATAAGGAGGAACATTCTACAGGCTCACCAAAATGTGACCTGTGTTATGTGTCTCCAAGAACAGCAATCAATGTACCATTTATTCTTCACTTGTACATTTGCTTTCCTTCTTTGGGGTAAACTATATATTATTGGCTTGGTTTTCAGGCTGTTTTCTGCATCAGGCTAAAACGCACTTTTCAAATCATTATGGTCTGATATGTGGTAAGAAGCTAAAAAGAGTATGGATGGTTGCTTGGTTCTCTACGGTTTGGTCCATTTGGTTGGCAAGAAACAATAACCAGTAAATATTCAATTTGGTCTCTAAAATTGTAGGGTCGTATCAACTTAGTCCCCCCACATTATCAATATTCCAAAATGATCCTTGGAATTGCAAAATGTTAATCAGGTTCGTACCTCCGTTGATATTTGCATGAACTATAATGACATTAAGTTGGTAATGTCAGGAATGCATTTGAAACTAAGTGAATAATGACAGGGATGAATTTGCTATATTTTGTAATTTCAAGGATCATTTTGGAATATTGATAATGTGACAGACTAAGTTGATATAACCCTACAATTTCAGGGACTAAATTGGATATTTACTCAAACAATAACATTTTCTCTCAAGAAGGGATTGATCTCTTTAATATTCTTGACCAAATTAAATACAGATCATGGTATTGGATCACAATTAAGGTTTGAGAGACTTTCTCTTTTTCTGATTGGTGTGTACGCCCCCTAGAATGTATGATATTGGCTTCCTAAGTGTAGGTTCGACACTTCTAAGTGTCCTTGTGTTTTGTTGATAAGAATGACTCATGAAGCTGCTGGAACATTTTTTTTAAAGTCAGTTTTTTTATGCTATTTTTTAGGCAAATAAAAGTCATCATGACTGATAAGTTTATCTCCTATTTTTTAGGCACTTCTCTGTTAGTTGCTTTCCATTATCTAAGCAGTTTTCTTTTGGTTATTTTGCTGTATATATACGTTGCTCTATTGCTAAGAAAATATATAACTCTTCTGCAGTTCCATAAATCCCCTCCTTCTTCTTCTTATTTTAGCACATTATATCTTCCAATAACCAACAAAGTGGTATCAAGAGCCACTATTCCGAGGGATCTGTGAGACTGAGTGAGCAAGCCCAACCACAATTCTGTTCAGAATGAATCCAGAAGGTTCATCCATTCCAATTGCGCTTCCGGTGTTTAATGGTCAAAATTATCACATCTGGGCTGTTAGAATGGAAGCCTATCTTGATGCTAGTGATCTGTGGGAAGCTATTGAACAAAAGTATGAAGTTCCACCCCTGCCTAATAATCCTACTATGGCTCAAATCAGAGATCACAAAGAGAGGAAGCAGAAAAAATCAAAAGCAAGAGCAACCTTGTTTGCAGCAGTATCATCCACTGTTCTCACCAGAATAATGACACTGAAAACCGCCCAGGAGATTTGGAATTTTTTGAAGCAGGAGTACGACGGAAATGAGAAGGTTAAAAGGAATGCAAGAGCTGAATCTCATCCGAGAATTTGAGATGCAAAGGATGAAGGAATCAGAAACAATTCAAGAGTATTCCAACAGGCTTCTTGGCATAGTCAACAATGTAAGACTCCTTGGTACTGATTTTTCTGATTCTAGAATTGTTCAAAAAAATTTAGTTACAATTCCTGAAAAGTTTGAAGCCACGATTGCATCTCTAGAAAACTCAAAGGATTTGTCAAGCATTACCTTGGCAGAATTGTTGAATGCATTACAAGCACAAGAGCAAAGGAGGCTTATGAGGCAAGAAGGATCTATGGAGGGTACTTTAAAGCCAAATCACATAACTACAAAGGTGGCAAAAACAACATTAGAAATAGCCAAAGCAGCAATACACGAATCTTTCCATCTTGTCCCTACTGCAAAAAAGACAATCATCCACAAAACAAGTGTTGGTGGAGGCCAAATACAAAATGCCACAAGTGTGGTCAGTTAGGACATGTGGAAAGAATATGCAAGACTCAACATCAACAAGGAGAAGCCAAGGCTGCTGAAAATGAGCTTTTGGAGGAGGAGCAGCTGTTTGTTGCATCATGCTTTGCCACCAACACCACCACAGAAAGTTGGCTTATAGATAGCGGTTGCACAAATCACATGAATTTTGATCGAGAGCTTTTCAAAGAACTGGATGAGACTGTTATTTCCAAAGTCAGAATTGGAAATGAAGCACATATTGCAGTAAAAGGCAAAGGAACAGTAGCAATTGAAGGTCACTCAGGTTTGAGATTAATTTCTGGTGTTTTATATGTTCCTGAAATCGATCAAAACCTTTTGAGTGTTACTCAGCTGTTGGAGAAAGGTTATAGGGTGTTGTTTGAAGACAAAAATTGTGTGATTAAAGATGCAAACAACATGGAAGTGTTTAAAGTTCAAATGAAAGGTAAAAGTTTTGCCTTAGATTTGATGAATGAGGAGCAGGCTGCTATACACAAAGAAGATGACAATACAATGCTTTGGCACAAGAGATTGGGCCACTTCCATCATGCTGCTCTACTTTTCATGAAGAAGAACAACTTAGTGAAAGACTTTCCTGATATAGAAGTTATGCCTCCTATATGTGCTGCCTGCCATTATGGGAAGCAAACAAGGCTTCCTTTTCCACAAAACAAGGATTGGAGAGCAACAGAAAAGCTGCAATTAGTACACACGGATGTGGGAGGACCTATGAAAACACCATCATTAAATGGCAGTAAGTATTATATTGCATTCATTGATGATTATTCAAGAATGTGTTGGATTTATTTTATGAAGTTTAAATCTGAGGTGGCTAACATCTTCATGAAGTTCAAAGCTTGGGTTAAAACTCAAAGCAAATGCAAAATGCAGGTAATCAGGTCCGATAATGGAACTGAATACACCTCTGAAAAATTTAACCAGTTTTGTGAAGATGCTGGTATTGAACATCAGTTGACAGCACCATACACTCCACAACAGAACGGTGTGACGAGGTGCTTGCTTCATGACAAAGGGTTGCCTAAGAAATTTTGGGCCGAGGCTGCAAACACATCAGTTTTTATGCTAAACAGATTGCCATCAAAAGCTTTGCAGAAAAGAACTCCGTTTGAAGCTTGGCATGGCTGCAAACCAAAGCTAATCAATCTGAAGACATTTGGCTGCCTATTTTTCTCTTATATACCTCAAGTTAAGAGAGACAAACTGGACAAGAAAGCAGAACCTGGAATTTTTGTGGGCTACAACTTAATTGCAAAGGCCTACAGAATTTATCTACCACACAGCAACAAAGTAATTGTTAGCAGGGATGTCAAATTCTTGGAGTTAGATAGCTGGAATTGGGAAGATGATAAGAAGCTTGAATTTCAGGAGGAGAATGAAGATGTGGATGATGAACCTGTCAGAGGAATGAGACCACTTTCTGAAATCTATCAAAGATGCAATGTTGCTGTCATGGAGCCTGCAGGATATGAAGAAGCTGTAACTGATCAAAAATGGATAAATGCAATGAAGGAGGAGCTCCATGCAATGAAGGAGGAGCTCCAGATGATTAAAAAAAATCAAACATGGGAGCTGGTGGACAGACCTAATCACACGAAAGCTATAGGTGTGAAGTGGGTTTATAGGACCAAGTTTAATCCAGATGGTGCTGTGAACAAATATAAGGCAAGGCTTGTTGTCAAAGGATGTGCCTAAATGTTTGGGGTAGACTTCTCTGAAACTTTCGCTCCAGTTGCTAGGCTGGATACAATAAGGATGTTGTTGGCACTTGCTGCACAAAAAGGATGGGTTATACACCAAATGGATGTCAAGTCAGCTTTTTTGAATGGATACTTGGAGGAAGAAATTTTTGTGGAACAACCCGAAGGATTTGTTCTTCAAGGACAAGAGGATAAAGTATATCGACTGAACAAAGCACTATATGGTTTAAAACAAGCACCAAGGTCTTGGCACAGTAGAATTGATGCTCACATGATAAACTTAGGCTTTGTGAAAAGTCTAAGTGAATTTACCTTATACATTAAAAAGGAAAATGAAGATATACTTGTCGTATCTTTGTATGTTGATGATTTATTTGTTACGGGAAGTTGTATGGAGATGATTTGCAAGTTTAAAGAAGAAATGAAAGAAGTTTTTGAAATGACAGATCTTGGAAGGATGACATTCTTTCTTGGCATGTAAGTGCAGCAAAAAGAAAATGAGATATTTGTGTGCCAGCAAAAATATGCAAAGGAAGTTCTCAAGAAGTTCAATATGGAAGAGTGCAAGCCAGCTGTGATTCCAATGAATCAAAAGGAGAAGTTTTGCAAAGAAGATGAAGCTGAAAAGATTGATGAAAGGCTGTACAGAAGTTTAATAGGATGCTTGATGTATTTAACAGCAACCAGGCCAGATATCATATATGCAGTAAGTTTGCTATCAAGGTACATGCATTGTTCTAGTGAAATTCATTTTCAAGCGGCAATTCGATATATTAAAGGCACAGTTGATTATGGAATAAGGTTCAGTTTATTCTGATAGTGATTGGGCAGGATGTGTCGATGACATGAGAAGCACCTCAGGTTACTGTTTTACTTTTGGTTCTGGAGTTTTTTCATGGTGTTCTAAAAAACAGGAAGTTATACCTCAATCACCAGCAAAGGCAGAATATATAGCTGTTGTTGCTGCTGTGAATCAAGCTCTTTGGATGAGGAAACTTATGACAGATTTGCACATGGAACAAGAAGAAAGCATGCAGGTTTTCGTGGACAACCAAGCAGCAATCTCAATTGCCAATGTTTCATGGCAAAACAAAGCACTTCAAGATTAAGTTTTTTCTTCTGAGGGAGATTCAAAAGGAAGGAGAAGTGAAGCTAATTTATTGCAACATAGAAAATCAAAGAGCTGACATTTTAACCAAGGCATTTCCAAAAAATAGATTTGAATTCTTAAGGCAAAAGCTGGGAGTATGCAGCTCCAAAGTCAAGGAGGAGTGTTGATAAGAATGACTCATGAAGCTGCTGTAAGAGTTTTTTTAAAGTCAGTTTTTTTATGCTATTTTTTAGGCAAATAAAAGTCATCACGACTGATAGGTTTATCTCCTATTTTTTAGGCACTTCTCTGTTAGTTGCTTTCCATTATCTAAGCAGTTTTCTTTTGGTTATTTTGCTGTATAAATACATTGCTCTATTGCTAAGAAAATATATAACTCTTCTGCAGTTCCATAAATCCCCTCCTTCATCTTATTTTAGCACATTATATCTTCCAATAACCAACATGTTTCCATGAGCCTCAGGCTTTGGTTTCTCTTTTTGAGCTTTTTCCTAATATGTCGTTTTGATTCCTTTATACTGATTATGCATATACTGTTGCTGCTAACGGGTTGATCCTGTTTTTCCCTGTTGTTTTTTGTTTACTCTCAACAACAATTGGCCGCAGTAATTGTTGTATACTTTCAGGAACAAAAGGCTGCAATAACTGAAATGTGTTACAAATAATAGCAGGTATTTTTGTTTGGTTTGTCTGATTGCAACAGGAATATCGGTAGGGTGCAACATTTTACTAATCTTTGCCTATTGGTAGTTGGGATGGAAGATTTCGGGTGCAAGGAGATCATAGGACATAGTCAGGGGAGGCACTTTTGGGTTGGTATGCTTTTGGACAAAATTAAAGGTCTTTGGAAGGAGGGGTGAGATTTCCAGCTCATGGCAAACACGGGCCCTTATTGGTTTACCCGGGGTGGCGCACATCAATGGCTTTTTGGGAATGGCATTAATTAAGTTTAGTGGCTATACAAGGCTTGTACCGAATACAAGGAATGTCTCTGCCACAGTGGAATGGATTTAGAAGGAGGAGAGGTGTTTTTGTTCAAATGGTCTCTACTGGGCAAAATTTTATACTTCTTTTGTCTCTGGTTTTTTGGTTTATAAAAGGTATTTTGGTTTAATAGACATATTGGTCTTCTTGTGGATTAGCTCCAATATAGTAATTACGTAAGTTTTCCTTTTCTTATGTTTCTCTTTGTATACGGTACCCCTTTATACTCCCTTTTATATATATATATATATATATATATATATATATATATATATATTATAAAATTTTATGATTTTAACGTTTATATCTTTATATTCGTATGTATGATAATAATTATTATTATTAATTATATATTCCGCTAAATGACACTCTAATCGGTGGCCGAATTACCAATTTTATTCATTTATTTTTTTTAAATGAAATTAGTATGCAAATGCATCACAATATAAAGAAGTAATCCCAAACCACAACTCCTACCCATCACTTGTAATACACTAAAAATTTATTAAAAAATGAACAAAAGAATACAAAGAATAATCATGAGGGATATAAACCAAATTCATAAAAAGAAGAAAGCTATCTAAATTTTTAATTACGAAGGCCATCACTTTTCTGTCGGTGCACGATTCAAATATTTGGGTTGTTAATTTCTTTTCTTTCTCGCAGGGATAGATCGAGAAAGGTATCTTTAAACTTCCAATAATTGTTTTCTACGGGCTTTGTTATAGCAAAGTGACGTTAATTAATTAAGCTGCTATAATGTCCTAAGTAACTATGTAATCACAATATTTAAATTGGCATCAAATGTTACGCTATGAGCTTTGTATAGGTGAAAATTCATACCTTGACGAACAGTTGTTCAACACACAGGTTGATTGTTTTATCATTTTAATAATTTGAAGGAAAGTATTCAAGAAACTTTTAAATAGACAAAATAATACGTGGGATGTCTACATAGGAGATTAGAGCTGTCAAAATAGATCTCGCCTAATGAATGGGTCTGTTTGGCCCGATATAATAGGTGGGTTGCGCTGTAAAAATACTAATCCGAACGAATTTTGACCCAGTCCAACCCGATCCAAAAATTCATTTACTTGTATGGGCTGGCCCATGTCGGGTCGGGCTGGCCCGTTGGCCCGGTCAGTTAAATAAAATTAAACTGACAATTTTAAAATATATTTACATTATTAATATTTATTAATTTTAAATTTTTATTAAGTAATATTAATAAATATTAATAATAGTAATATTACATTATTATTGGGGAAAAAGAAATTGAGAACCCTCTAACCCTACGTCCCTACCCATTCCATTTCCCACCCTTTCAACTCAACTCTCCACCTACTTGCTTCTTCAACAGCGCTGCACGCCCCCCTTTCTTCATTCTATTAATGTTTTTTATTTTTAGATATTGTTTTGAAGTTGATTATGCATTTTATTAAACTGTGAAATTGTGTTGGTTTTAAATTTTAATGTTTTATCATAGATGTTATCATGGATTTCCTACTACATTATTATTCCAATGTTGATTGGTGATTAGTTAAAACAAGGAAAATAATTGTAAAAAACAAAAATAGTGGCCCATGGGCTGGCCCATTTGGCCCGCAGCTCGATGACGGCAGGGCGGGACTGGGCTAGGAAATTGGTGACCTATCCCCTATTTGGCCGGCCCGACCCGAAATGTGCCTTGGTCAGAATGGGTCGGGCTGACCCAAATTAACAGCTCTATAAGCGTTGTTATGGTACCTTTAGAAAGTAGAGGGTTTGAGTATATTTTATGTTCAATTAAAATGCATCATCTCATTTAAATGAGTCATGTCAATATCACATGAGACTAAATTCTCACCATCTGATTGAATCATATAAGTAAAAGTAAGTTACTCAAATGTACCATAAAATCTTCCTTCTATATATGCATGTATGTGTTTGCAAACGGTTTACCTGTATGTAAATCTGAAAAAAAATAAAAAAAGACCGTAATTTCACCTGCAAAAGTCAGATATTGGAATTTTCACTTTTCATTGATAATATTCAAAGTTTATCATTCATTTGGAGATAAAAATTAGAGATATTCTTATATTCTTCCAAAACAAAATATTTTTTTGCTCTTATATATACACGCCATTTATTGATGAGATTTTTTTTACAATATTTTAAAATAATATTGAAACAATATTTAATTTATATAAATGTAAGTAAATATCAAAATATCATATATTTAAAAATAAAATAATATATATAAATTATTATTTAAATATATTTTCCAAATATATTATTAAAATAACATAATATATTTGGTTGGTTTTTAGTCATAAATCAGCCATGCTGCAGGCTGTAGAATGGAAGTCACGTGTACAAGGAAGAAAGGCTAGATTTATTCTTGGACATGGAGTGGCTTTTCATCTCTAAGGACTCAAGTCCAAGCCATAGATTAATCACATACTCTCTAAGTATTGCGCCATATAGTCCAGAGTTGATTTTGAAGTTAATCGGGGGGCAAATTCATTTTTGTAATACTTGTCATGTAGTTTTACTTTACTGGCGAATGTTTTGTATGATGAAAGGTGGTGTAGGTTTACTCTTTTAGCCTATGTTCTATTCTAAAAAGGGATTGTTTAGGGGAGTTGTTTTGATAGATCTGGAAAAATGGGCTTACGATAGAAAGCTTGTTGGATGTCTAAGGGAGATTTTTTTACTGTTTCATATCTAGCTGTAAGCAAATAATTGAGATGACGTATTCTAATTGAATATGATAATTTTTATCCTAAAATTATTAGGGATACAAAAAAAAAATACCTTCTTCAAAATGAAGGTTGGCTTCAAAAGATTTTGTCCAAGGCCGTATCTAGGAAGGTTTGTGCTTTTTTGTGGAGAGTATTATAAAATAAAATCCCGACTAAAGTTAACTTGGTAGAAGAGGGATTGTACTTGAAGAACGGCAGGTTATAAGGAAAAGAAAGATATAAAACATTTATTCCTTAGATGTGAGTGTGCTTATAAGGTGGTGTTGATGTTTTAAGTGGTGGGGGTTATCTACCGTCATCCTTAATATCTTGAGAAAATAATATGATAAAATTAAATTTCGAATTATAAGTTAGATTTTATACAATAGTATTATTGAATTTCTATAAAGTAAAAACGATCAAGTAATTATACTATTATAAAAATAAAACAAATTATATTGAAAATATAGTGATTTCAATAAAGGTTAAAAGGCCCATAAAAAGTGAATGGGTGGGCTGAATTCTAATCTCAAACCCCAATTTTTCATGGGGCTCCATAATAATGCGTGAAACTCAACTACACCTATTAAATATTGTAAAAATTAGTTTCAGAATTGATTCACTTAATGCAATCAAATAAGAGTGAGGAGTGATCCTTAGAACATTAGTTAAAAGTGAAATGAATTTGTAAAAATAATTTTGTCATAGAAAGGGGCTAAAAAAATTAAATATTTTTTCTATAAATAATTACAAATTGTGAGATTTATAAGGAGTAGACTTCATAATTTGCTTGCTCTTCTTTGTTTTCAACCATTGATTCAGAACTTCAGCATGACTTCCAATGCATGAAGCGTGAGTACTGAAACTATTAATAATTTGTTTATTTTTTGTAAGCATCGTTTCCATTGAACAATTAATTAATAGAGTGACAACTAACTATACTGGAAAGGGTCACGCCCAGATTGCAAGGGAAGACATCAATCCAGCCCCAAGGAAAAGCATACAGTAAGATACTATCTGCAGCCTAAAGTTACAACTCATTCTTTTGCTGAGAAAATCAGCGGCTATCAAGTCCACTAAAGCCATGTACACTAAAATCCCTGCTGACAACGAGTCCAGGATACCTTCCGTGATGAGTGCACCCGGACTGTAAGGATTATACACCGAAGAAATGCCTGTTCCAATGCCAATCCCCACAGGCGTAGTCAGTGCAAAAAAACAAGCCATTATTGTTGCTGATGAGGTCTTAAATTGTGCTTGGGAGATGCACCCTCCAAGTGCGAACCCTTCAAAGAACTGATGGAAGGATAATGCCGCGATCAGAGGTCTTATGGTACAAGGACTTTGTGAAACTCCTAGAGACAACCCAATTATCACCGAATGTGATACGATCCCAAGCTCCAATACCTGCAATGCACACATGTATACATCTTAAGCTCAACACCATAATACAATGGAAAATTGATGTTTGTAGGTAGGAATATTCTTTTACATCAATTTAGTTTTACAAATATCTAATTAACTATTTAACCCTAATTAGATTAAAAATAAAGGCTGAAATGCAAACAAATAATGTACATATAAGAGCATCTTCATCGATAGGACTCGTTTGAGTTGCTTAGCTCCCTTTTTATGGATCTCGCCATATCACATTACAATTTTTGCGTAACTTTTCACTCCAAAGATTTGAGTTTTGAGTTCCACACGTTATTCATTTTTTTTTTGTAGCTTATTTTATCCTCTTTTCTGTAATTTTTTTATTGGATTCTTATATATCAATCAATTGCTCAATTGTCATTGCATGGGGATGTTATATTATCTTACACCAATAATGCAACCCAACAATAACCATTGGTTCTTATTTTTCAAAAGTTAGTTAAACAACTTCAATTGTAGTTGCTCTGAAGGACCAAACTAAGTGCAATTCTAACTAATACGTTTGTGGTACAGTCTTCCAATAAGAAGACACATCTAACAATTCACTAATAGGAGGTTATATAACATTCATATCCTACAACATTACAAACACCTAGAAAATAAAGCCTACATTTTGTTCTAAATATAAAAAAATAAGTGAATGAAGACAATAGAGAAGAACCAAAAAAGAAGGAAGAGTTAGTTACCTGGGAAACGACGACGTGTCGGACATCAGGTTCATGGTGGGCATGATCAGGATGTGAGTGTCCGTGCGCATGGCTGTGTTGTTTGGTGGCGCCAATGCCATGGCAAGCGTCCTGGCCATGAGGGTGGTTGTGTCTATGGTGCGCCGCGTGTGCATGCATCCCCACTATGTGCATTCCACCACTTTCCTCTTCCCCAAACACTTTCCCACTACTAATATTGCAGTCTTTAACCTCCACAATCCCGGAGGAGGAGGAGTCCACACCCGATTCCAAAGACCCGACCCGCGTTTGCTCCTCTATGGCCCGATTCACCCCTTGCTTCCGCTCGTAATACTGAGTTCCCACGAAGTCAAGAAGGAGGGTGAATAGCGCTGCCATCATCGCGAAGAACCCCGTGAACGGAAACTTAGACCACGGGTACGCCGGCAGGCATGGGTCGTTGAGCGCTTCGGAGGCGTCGGAAAGCATGTGTACGAACCCGGTGGCGAGAATTACCCCCGCCGCGAAGGCCTTGGCGGCGACGAAAAGGTTGCTGTCGGTGCGGAGGAATCGGCTGTGTTTTCCGACGAGGGGTATGGCGACTCCGGCGAATCCGGCGATGAGAATGGAAGCGATGGCAACGAACTTGAGGACGAATGCAGCTGACTCATCTCGACAGAGCTCTAACTCGGTGCCTCCGCATGTTGAATTCGTCATCGATTCGGATAGGTACTGGAAAAACGATGCTTTTTCTTTTTTGGAAAAGCACCGATCCAACAATTTAAATTCCCTTTTTGTTTTTAAATATAATTGACCTATGCGAATTGTACAAATCAGAACTTCAATGTTTGTGCAATCTGTTCTGTGTGGGGGGGTGTTTGTTCCATTTCAGTTATTTCTTTTGGATTTGAATTAAATTAAAAAAAGAAAGTGATGTAGTGGATTGAAACAATTACTTACCTGAGACGATACGAGTTTTTCCAACGAGGTGCTGGAGCAGTGACCAGAGATCCTGGGAAGAAAAGAAAAATATAATAAATATCAGTGGTCGATTGTATTGATTGGAAGGAATTATTACTATTACTATTATTTATAAAGGGGAGAGAAAAGAAGAAGAAGAAACCTCAATCAAGAACATGGGAGGGATATTGACGTGAAATTAAAGAAAGGATGAAGAGAGGTTTAGGGTGGGTAGGATGATGAGAATCTGAAATCTGAAATAGTAGGGAAAAGGACGGAAGGTGATGTGAGATGGTAGGAAAGGAGGGGAATGAAATGAAATGGAAGAACGGTGGAGGAGTTTGGAAAGAAGAAGTAAGCGGAAAGGAAAGAGAGAGAGAGTGTCGTCATATCGAGGACAGAGAGAGGGGATGGCAGGAGGTGGATGCTTCTGCTACGACCTTATGCAATGAAATCAGTGCGATAGTGTCGACATCCTCTCCTCACCCTTTCTCTTTCTCTACATCTTTTCCTTTTCCTTTTTATTCTCCTACTACAACCTACTGTTTTTTTTTTGACAAAACTACAACCTACTGTTAATTGTTAATTATTGAATTGAATTGAATTTCGATGTTGACTATGCTTTTATTACTTTTGCTATAATTAAGTGGGACACACATCCTGTATATTCTTATAATAGTTTTGGTAATCCCACTTTTTACACCTATTTCATAATTGTTAATAAAGAACTTATTATTTTTAAAACAAATTCTTTTTATCAATCAATTTTTATAAAATAAGTAAGTAAAAAATGCACAAATTTTGGAGAGTGCTCACACGATTTTCAAATTTATGAATTAGTTATTTTAAAATTTTATTATAATATTTATTTAATGTGATAGAAAATATTATATACTTTATATCAAATATTTTTGCATTTTAATCTTAGATATATCACGATATATATATATGTAATGTCAAATGTGAGAATATATTAGAATAATCTAATTTCTATTACATATTTATATTATTCTATTTTTACATTAAAAATTTCTTATCTTATTTTTAAACCGGCCCAAATTTCTTATATTATAATGCAGGTAATTGATACTCACTTACTCAACGAGTAAAAGCATAAATATTGAAATTGTTATCCATATGGATAAAAATCCGGATACGAGTATTTTTTAACACCGAAATGAGAATAGATATTATTTTATGCACCATCCCCCCGAAGGGCTACGTGAAGCACTTTGCTGTACTTAGTGTTGTTCATGTGAACGTGCATCCCAATTTATCCAAAAATGATCATTTAATATCATAAATCACAACAATAGCAGCCAATTATTATTTGTAACATAACTTGTCAACTACAATGTTACAATTTACTAAATTGGAGCCACGGTATCTTATAATTGAGGGCAGTGCTATGGTGTCCTTAGAAAAGTAACTGCATTGGGATAGTAGGACAATGGGCCAATAGTTGAATGAGTGTTCATTTAATGCAGCAATGTCATAAAATTTATTATTTAGTAGTGAAACTTAGACATATTACAATTTAATCCATAACAATAAAATGTTTTTCTAACCCCTCATAAAAGTTTTCACAGGTTGGAATCTGAAATGAAATTTAGAAAAATTCCAACAAAATGGTTAGGAAAGAATCAAAACTAGGATCCATACTCCAAATAAGAGAATAATGCCACAGTGCCAACGTGTTCTTTGTGCATGATAGTGAAATATTATATATATATATATATATATATATATATATATATATATATATATACATTTAATATAAATTTGATTATACCGGTTCATCTGTTTCAACATTTGGAATATTAAAAATTTGAATTTCTCAAACGAATATTCTTAGAAAACTCAAGAGGAACATTTGGATGATGAAGGGGATGCTTCTCAAGATAGGATTAGTAAAAAAAATAAAAATGAGATTTTCTCAAACAAAGATTGTTGGAAAGCACAAGAGGAACATTCAGATGATGAAGAAGACACTTCTTAGGATAAGATTATTAAAAAATATGACAAATTTGATTTACTCAAACGAAAATTCTTAGAAAGCACAAGAGTAACTTTCAGATGATGAAGGAGATGCTTCTTAGGATAAGATTATTAAAAAAAATAAAAATTTGAATTTCTCAAACGAAGATTCTTAAAAAGCACAAGAGGAACATTCAGAAGATGAATGAGACGTGAGTAAATTGTTAATTTGGTCTTTGAAATTGTAAGGTCGTATCAATTTGGTCCTAGCGTCAATTTGGTCTTTGAAATTGTAAGGTTCGTATCATCTTGGTCTCTGGCAAAGGGATTGAATTGATTATCTTTTGATAACTTCAGGAATGTTTTTGAAATTTCGAAAATGTCAGGGACCAAGTTGATACGATCTTACAAATTCAGGAATCAAATTGGATATTTACTCCGGAGACGCTTCTTCGGATAAGATTTATAAAAAAAATTAAAAATTTGAATTTCAAAGATGAAGATTCTTAGAAAGCACAAGAGGAACATTCAGATGATGATGACGACGCTTTTTAGGATGAGATTAGTAAAAATATTAAAATTTTGATTTTCTCAAACCAAGATTCTTATAAAACACAAGAGGAACATTGAGATGATGAAGGAAACGCTTCTTATGATAAGATTATTAAAAAAAAAAACTTGAATTTCCCAAACAAAAATTCTTAGAAATTGCAAGAGAAACATTTGGATAATGAAAAAGGCACTTCTTAGGATAAAATGAGTAAAAATATTTTTAAAAAAAATTTGGTCGAACACTATCCGTTACATATTAAAGATCAACACTATATATCAATCATATGTTCAATATTTTGGAAAAAATTAAAGATCAACCATATTAAAGATCAACATTATATATCAACTATATAGGGTTGGACAAAACAGATTAAAAGAAAAAATCAAATTGTCAGAATGAAAAAAGTGAAACATAATTTTAACTTTTAAATAGTTATTATTAATAAATTAAAAGTGAAAAAAGTATTTATCTATTTAATGACCAAACTGTAAAAAGTGAAACTTTTCTTATTGAATGGTCAAAAGATACTATGACTTTATTAAATGAAACCTCAATCAACTATTGATCAAAATTTTAACTATACCAAAACAATTAACTTTGTATGGACATCATAGAAATTCTCATAATTAAAATCAAATTTTGACTGTAAAAACGGAACGTGGCTCATTACATTTCATAAAATAAAACCCTAACAGTCCCTTTCTCATTTACCATATATTTGACTCTTGTCTCGTTTTAGAGTTTCAAACTGCAATGCATCTCATTGGGTGGGCCACCAACTGTACGACCACCATCAACTGCCATGCCACCTCCTCTATAAATACTTTTATTAGTCTCAAGTGCACCCATTAATTCTTAATATAAGAAATAAATGATCAAAATTATTACGGTCAAGATAATGTATAGGAATCTGTTGATTATATTTAATACTTTTATAAATTTAAATTTTATTTCATAAATGTCCTTATATTAATTATTCTTAATTCAATAACTTAATTACTTTTAATATTTTCTCTCATAATAAATAAGGATATAATTAAAATTTAACATTAAATATATCTAAAAATGAATCACTTTTTCTTATATATTAGACTAAAAAAAATCATTTTTATCTCTTATATTAAAAATCGAATGATATATCATCTTTGATTTCTCACTCTTGATTCTCGAGTGCCACCATCACCAACCTATCCTTCCGTTTGGTGGTTCCTTACTTCCATTCCCTTTCATTGTAGATGATGGTCATCCTTCCTTCCTCTGTAAGTATTTTTACCCACACCTCTACTTCTCCCAATGCAATAAAGTTTTTTTTGGGTTATTTTTTTCTCATTCCATCGCTCATGGGAGCTGCTAAATTGTTCAAAAGGTTCCAGCCCACTAACGTGCTGACTTAAACAATATATGACATTTTACAAGTCCATTTAAATTGTGGATCAATAACCACTAGTCCGTTTGCAATGCAGATCATTATACACCGTTCCATTTAACTGTAGACCATCACGAAATGGTATATACTAACTATACTGGATCAGACCACGTACCCACCTCTAGCTTTAAGCTATAGCCATAGAAAGCATTATAGATGAAAAGTAGTATTGAAAAGTGAAAACCCGTATAGATACAGAGTGTGTTATGGGTTACCATATTACCTATGTGATAAACAGTCCATTAGCGTTTTTCCAAGGTGGACAGGGCCTAATGTTTCTTGCTATGTGAATCCATTTTGGGCCCAAAACGATCATAATTTGCTCTTTGCCAACATTTGGTGGGCTGTAGACAGCATCGACACAAACAATATTGTTAAACTCATAGAGAGCCCTATGAGTGAAACCAAATAAATGTTATTGGATCAATGTGTGTTGGTTCAAGTGAAAGGGTTGAGTCTCGTAAATATGTGGTTGATCTTGGATTTGATCTCTGAATTTATGTGTATGAAAAAATACTATTACGAGGGGTCCCCACTTAAATGTTGGACAATATATGAGGAGATCAGTTTCATACCTATCGGATGAGGGGATATTGCAGGGAAAAGAATGAATGTTATTGAGCCACTCATTTGGGTTAACATTGCTATTGGGTTTAATTACTGTTTGAATGTACAAATAGTGCAAATAGACCACTAAGAGAAACCAAAGATAAAGAGGGTGGGTGAAGGGACTTAAGAAGGGATGGTGGACCAACTAATAATAAAAAAGGATAGGCTATTGCTAACAAGTGCCCTTAGGCACTAGTTAAGGAATCAAATAAAAGTAAATTTTTATTAGAAAACTAAAAACAATTCTTAAAGGTGAATTCTCTGGTATCCCGAAACTAGAAGGGTAAAAGTTATCCTGTCCAATCAGAATGTGTTGCCTCAACTAAATGAATCAAGTTAGTGAGTCATGTTTAATGATTCTCACCATCTAATTGGATCACTTAAGTAGGATAAGCTTTTAACCTTTTGTTTTTTGGGTACCAGAAAATTTACTTTCTTAAAATATTAAATACATTACTTATTAATGAAAACTTTCTTTTATTAATTCCTTAGCTAGTGTCCTAAAGTCACTCGTTGGTATTCTCCAAAAGGATGGATATGCAACTTTGGACACATAAGCTCTATCCAAATGTAAGCAGTACAATTTAAAGTAAGTTAAGTAGAATTGATTTAAATAAATAAATAAAAAAAGCACTTAGATAACTTGATTAAAATGTCCGTGGCACCTGTATGCGTGTGCCCCCTTTATCAAATGTGGAGGTTTGGGGCTTCAATTTTCGTCCCCTCCCTCATATTTGTATTCTAAAACTCCAAAAGCGAAGATAGAAAGGAAATGACGAATGCTTGTTCATTGAAGAAGCATGATTATCGAATAGTAGCAATGACATTTTAATTTTACAACTGGGTCAGAAAATACATTGCTACCATGGGAATGAAAAAAAAAACTTCGCTACTTTAGCTGAATAAATAAATTCGTTGAAGATTGGGATAATGCACACAGATTGGGCGTTTTAATTAGATATAACTCATTTATTGGACGCTTGAAACTTGAAAGTACCCCATGTTTTGAGAAAGGGATTTATGAAGTTAGAACTTGGAAGGTTATGAAGTTACCCTATTCATTTTTATCAATAGTCAGTGGGAGATTTGTATCCATCCTGTCTTCGGAGAGAGTAATCGCGTGGCAGATTTTTTAGCGGGTATGGCTGATTCTATGGAATTGGGGCTGCATGTTCTGGATGTCTCTGCAAGGTTGTGCTATACTTTTGTTCCACGATGTGGGTGGTATCTCCTTTCCTCGTATAGTAGTCTGTTAGTGGTTGTTTATGGGGCTTTGCCCCCCCTGTGAACCAAATATAATAAATAGAAACTGCTTATGCTCAAAGTTGGTGAAAAGTGACGTTGTCAATGTATAAAGCGAAGTTTTTAGTTTTCTAATAAAATATTTTTTTTTTTAATTTTTTAACCAATCACTTAAGTAAAAAACAAAACCTAAGGTATTTTGCTAAGTGATACTTATAAACATCATTTAAGGAATAAAAAAGTCACGATTTTATAAAAAATAAAAAATTTCATTTCTCGATATATTAGAAATGCATTATAAGAAAATTGTTTTTTTTAGTGACAAACAAAATCTATCACTATATGTTTAAAATTTATAGGTATATGTGAAACTTACATTTATCTACAGTCAGTCCAACCGTCCATTATGAACGACGAATAGCAATGAGAAATGACTGTCACTATAGGTTTTACCTACGATCTACATACACTCACCTACAGTTGTATTTGACTGTCAATGAGCTTTACCTACGGTTCATCAACCTTTACCTATGGTTTGACTGACACTAAAATCTATACCTACAGTTTTAACGACTGTCACTAAAAGTACCTGTAGGTATATAACAAATTTATTGTTGTGATGGCAAATTGGGTCAACCAGTCTCGTTCCGCCCAGCCATTAACCCACCCAAAACGGGATGGGACGGACCAACCTATTTTAGTCATATGGGTTGAACCCCTCACCCCACCCCACCTAATGGTGGATTGACGAGTTGGTTGGCCAAACACATAAAAACGTAAATTGGGTTGACGGGTTGACGAGTTGGTCCGCTGCAAAAAAAAATCATATAACGTTTCTTTTTTTTGGGCAATCTTCATAGCCTTTCTTAAATTATTATTAAAAAGTTAGAATAATCTTATCTTATACCATACAATTCGTGTTACAAAAGTAACGAAACTATTTTTTTAGTATGAAATAATTTTAACTAACAATTAAATTTAATTAAATAATATTAAATAATTAATAAATCAATAATAATATTTTTATTTTTTAATCTGGTGGGTTGGCCCACTGATCCGTTTTTAGGTGGGTTAAACGGGACGAGTCAAAGTGAGTTAGTGGGTTGAGGACCCAACCCACCCCTCCAAATTTTGGTTGATTGGTCGACGGGTTGACCCGCGGGTCACAACTTGTTTTGTCACCCCCACGATATATTAACTATAGAGTAAATATCCAATTTGATCCCTGAAATTATAGGGTCGTATCAACTTAGTACCCACATTATCAATATTCCAAAATGATCCTTCGAATTGTAAAATGTAGCAAATGCATCCTTGACATTATTCATTTAGTTTCAAATGCATTCCTGACATTACCAACTTAATGTCAATATAGTCCATACAAATACCAACGGATGGATGAAACTGATTAACTTTCTGAAATTCCAGGGACTATTTTGGAATAATGATAATGTGATAAACTAAATTGATACGATAATATAATTTCAGAGATCAAATTGAGTATTTACCCATTAACTATATCGTTTTAACCGAAAAACTTCCTTTTTAATTCCGTAACCAAGTAGAGAGCATGCAGGCACATGTCCATTTCTCCCTGAACCTTCTTTGTCCTGGAGCTCGTCATCTGAACCATTTACCTTACTTCCAACATTGCTAACAGCAATAAAAAACAAACTCAATTCTCAAGGAGCTGACAGCCAACTCCCACGCCCTCAACAACTCACTACATCTCCATCTGCGTTGCAAATGCTCCTCAAACCCATCAGTTTATTCCAAGTTCACCACCGAACACCAGAGTATTAATTCCAGGCAAAAAACTGATGAACCGGAGAAACATAATTTGGATGACACAGCAAAATAGAAACTAGGAACCGATGAAGAATACGAAGATAATGGTGTTGTGCAAATTCAGCATTAACTATATATATTGGTTAGCGCCGCAGCGGATGGCAAGGCTGGCGATTTTATCAACAACCAGCAGTTGAAGTTGCAAAGGCTGGTTTATGTAGATTGCTGAGCTGAGCCTCTTCTGCTGCTGCATGTGGATGTTGGGATACCTTTCTTTATGTTATTTCTTTCTCTAACACATGGCCCTTCTCGTAAAATTCATCCATTCCATATATACATAGCATATAGACTGAATTGTTTTTATGACTGGGTCTTTTGTTTTTTGGTGGCACCTTTGTTTTTTTTTTTGACAGGTTTGGTGGCACTTTTGGTTGTGTGCTGATCTGTCCAAATCATTAACTGTAATATGAATTATTTGAAAGTTGAAGGAAATCATTGATCACTATTCTAATAAGATCAAGCTTACTACCTAATTCTTAATCGGATCAAGATCTTTTATCAAAACTATAAGGGAACTAGGAATCTCGATTTAATTTTAATATTTCCTAACTGTATGTTTTAATTATTGGATTTCAAATACACACCTTACAGTGTTTTGACCATCCATATTATTTGTAGTCTAGTTCCTTGATAACCATGACATATGTACGAAGTATCCATCACAGTCAGGATTCAAACCCCTCATGATTACTTACTTAAAGTGTCATTCCTTATCACTCGGACCAACCACATCTTGATTCTCTCACCCCAAATAATGCAATATTAAGAGAGACAATTTTTAAAATGAAAAGTAACCAACAAGTATGCAATAACATCACTCAATTTCTAATTCAGATTCTGATTTACTGTAAAACCTTTGGAGCACCAACAAAAAAAAAAAAAAAAAAGAAAACCTTTGATGAAACGATCATACAATACTAAATATAAAAAAAAAAAGGGTGTTAAATGTAAGTCACATGATAATTTCATTAAATATGTAATGATTAAATTTTTTTTTTTATGAATCATCGTAATTAAGACGTTTGACTCCTCGGTGACATCCCCATAAACTTCGACCATTTGTATCAATAATGAGACTAATTTTCGATCGGCTACTTAAAACATGGAATTAACCCTTAGTTTTTACAACCTCCCAACTAAAATGTCTGCTACCAGGATTCAAACTTACGTCCTCCTTCTTACTAGATCAAGCCGCTTATCTCTAGACCAACCATTGGTTGGTGTATGTAATGATTTAATGATTATGCATATTCAGTAAAATAAACTTTTAAACATATAATAAACTTTCTTACATTTTTTATAAATTGTAAAAACTAGAATGGAAGATATAACATAAAAGAATTAACAAAGTTACAAATATTAGCTTGCATATTAATTTGATTTTAGAAGAAAGGTATTGTATTTTAGATTAGGATTTTTTTATGGTCTAAGATTAGGATCTTATTTATAGTTTGTAATAAATGAATTTGACATTATTAGGAGTGACCTGGTGAGCCAAAATGTGAGGGCGATTTGTGTGTTTCATAAAGGTCAAGCTTGTGCAAAAAATTTAAAATGAGAAAATAAGAGTGTATCTAACATTTAGAGACGGTTTGTTTTAGATTCTGTTTAGACAAAATTACATTGGTTGAAAACTCCTCTCACATAACTTTCAAAATAATTGTATCAGGAAGTGATATTTTCAAGTTTGCATTGAAAATAATCTAAACCAAACAGACACTTATTAGTTAAAGTACATTGAGATTTTAATTCACCATTTTAACTAATCAAGAATAAATAAATCTTTAGTTTTTAATATTACACCTTTGTCCATTTGAAAGAAAATTTTTACTTTCGTAAATGAGCTGAAATTAATATCTTACATTCCGTTGATTTGGCTAATAAAACCAGTTCATGGAACCAATTTAAGGAATGATGATTGGGGTGGATTCATTGATACCTCTATGGCTAGGCCGAAAAGAAAGGCAGGACTGTCACCTTATTATATAAACCCAGTGGTCCGATATATAAGAAATATTTGACAAAATAATCAAGATTAAAAAGATATATTAAAATATGTTGATTTTATTTAATATTTTTATAAATTTAAATTTTATTATATAATTGTCCTTATATTAATTATTCTTAATTCAATAACTTAATTACTTCTAATATTTTTTTATAATAAATAAAGATATAATTAAAATTTAGTATTAAATACATTTAAAAAAGAGTCAATATTTTTTATAAATAACACTAAAAAAATATATTTTTGAAACTTAGGAAGGAGTATTATATTATAAAAATGAGAATGATGGATACTCGTTAAGGAAATAAAAAAAAAATTATATTAAAAATTAATATATTTAATATTTAAAAAAAATAATATATTTGATATTTCAATAAAAGATTATTTTTTTATATTCTTTAAAGAACATTTATAAGACACTCAATAGCTTAGAAAAATAGGCGTTGATTTCATCGAGTAGAGAGAGGCCCACGTGGGGTCTACCTAAATCAAACCAAACAAACGCTGATTATGGGAAACGGAACAAAGCTCAATCCAACTATATATTTTTTGAGTAAACGTGCAAATTTTTCCTTCACAAAAAATTATGATTATATCTTGGTTTGAAAGAAATAAAAAATATTAATTTATTTTTTTAAAATATAAAATATGAATTAAATTAATAATTTTTAGGATAATTTTTAAAAATATTTTAGTCCCTTTTAGAGATTATTTTGATCCATATTTTATATTTTTAAAAATCAAATTGATATTTATCATTTCTTAAAAATTATAATATCTCAATAATTTTTTATTTAGGACTAATTTAAATCTTTCCTCATATTTTTTTTTTTTTTCCAGAAAACCTCACGAAAAATTTCCTTTTCGTAGAGGAAGAGGAACACGGTTCTGTTGTGTTCTGTGTCTAGAGTCGAGACAGAAAGAGAGACTTCTCCAAAACATTCAAAGCTGGTTTTTTGAAGTGGAAGTAGGAGAGAAAGAGTGATGGGTTGGGTTGCAAATCAACAGTGCAGAAGATGGAAGACAAGTCTTAGCATATGGGGAGCTTCATTTCTCTCTTGTATGTGCTTCCTTTTGTTCACTCCCACAATCCCTCGTTTTTCCAACCACCACAATTTTGTTGACATGCGCAATCTTATAGGTAAGTAAGGTAACCACACTCACTCTATAGTTACTTACTATACCAAACTTGTAATTAATTTTGTTGTTTTGCTTGCTAATTTGGTCTTCTGGGACTTGTACAGGAGGAGTACCCAACACATTGAATGTGATGACTAATTTCCCATTTTTGGTTGTGGGTGTTCTGGGCTTCGTTCTCGCTCTCGAAGGAGGTGTCTTCAACATAAGGTTTCCATTATGATTCTAACAAAATTGACTCATTCCTATGATTATTCTAACACAATGTGTTTTCAAATTACAACTATTAATTAACTGGCATTGTTTGTTTTAGTTCTCAAGGAGAGGTGTGGGCTTGGGTACTATTCTACGCTGGAATAGCAGGGGTGGCTTTTGGCTCTGCTTATTACCATTTGAAGCCCGATCACCACCGTGTGTTGTGGGACACATTACCGGTTAGTATTGCAATTTACTACTCCTCTATCTATCTATGTTCTTTATTCTCTCATTCTTATCCTTTTTCATCTTCCAATTACTCTATTGTTTTAAATTTATAGTAAATAAATGGAAGGCAATCTGATTAAACTAACTAACACATATAACACGCAAAACACTCTTCTTGCAAGTGGGGCGGCACTGCCTATTTCATAGTTACTAGGTCCTCTCATTAACCACACGTACCGAACTCGCGGTACCACGTATTGCTTAACGGGTTCATCTTAAATAAAGTCTTGTAAAATATAAGGAACCGTGTACTAAATGACCCACGTAATGCGTACCCGTACCGTGTATTGTGTGCCCGTACCCATAACGTGTGGCCTATTTTCTCTGTTTTCATAAGCTCCCTAGTTTTGTCAAATGGCAGATGATGGTGGCCTTCTCCTCCCTTTTATCTAGTTTGGTTGCGGAGAGACTCAGCCAGAGGATTGGGTTATGTTGTCTGTTTGCACTCATTTCTGCTGCCTTTCTTTGTGTAGTTTGTGAACGGTTAGTATTTGTTTTTCTTTTTAAATCTCATGCTTATTCTATCTTTGACTTCTTACCCTTAAAGTCAAGGTGTCAAAACTGTAACCA
Organism: Ammopiptanthus mongolicus; assembly: GCA_039655645.1. NCBI lineage: Eukaryota > Viridiplantae > Streptophyta > Magnoliopsida > Fabales > Fabaceae > Ammopiptanthus > Ammopiptanthus mongolicus. Next base: position 6,081,328 of record CM077345.1, read on the forward strand.
AGTTTTATGCTGAATTCTATCTGCTAGTTGGTTGCAGAATTTATAATGATATTCGGTTCTGCATGATGTTCCAGTTGATTCTTCCTCTAGCTATTCCAGTAATAGCATTTCTTTATGGCTCCAAATATACTCACTCAAGATATTGGTTTTTGTCAACAGGTAAGCCTTGCATGTTTCTAATTCTTTTATTTTGCTTAACAAGGTTTCTATCTGATTGCCTATTCCTGGCTTTTGATTTGGAAAACTACTTCTAGTAATAATTTCAAATATTTAATGAACAATAATTTACCACGTCAGTGTATTACACATTTCAATGCAGGGAGAAAGTGCCTTGGGTAAGCAAAATGTATGTGGAGCATTTGTTCTCAAGCAACTGGAACTAAAGCTTTGCTTAGTTAGTGTTTATCTGTTTGAAATGGAATCTCTATTGGGACCTTCCATCATTGCTATAATGAAGTTAGTAACAGGGATAGAAGACTGAAATAGAAGTAAAGTAGTAAACCCTTATGCCATTGAGTATTGACAGCTTTTAAGATACATTCTGTACTTACTGAGTTTGGGTGGTTATCTCAGCCAAAAGTTAGAATGTTTGGTACGAGAGAGGAAGTTGTCATTCTGCTTTTTACACATTGGCTATAGTTCTGATGATTAGTAGTCAATACTTTTACGGGTTTTGTATTTATATGGAAACTGTAGGTGTTTACTTATAAACTAGTTGGATATGTTAACTGTTTGATTGGGACAAGGGAAGATTGTTTTCTCTTTAATTAAGCTGAAGAGTCAAGTATTAAAATATTCTGTTTGATTATGAAAAGAAGAAAAATAGAAATCTTATCAAAGATGCTACAAGTTATGGCGGGGTCAGGAGTATTGAAAGTTGCATTGACAATTGTGATTTGGCTTTTAAAAATTGTGGTGTGATTTACAATCTAGTTTCTAATTTGATGAATATCCTAACATGAGGTAGGTTTCAGGGCTTCCCAATACCATATTAATGCTGTGTCCACTCTTATAGTTTTAAGTTTTGGGGCTTATTTGTGCTTATTTGTTGATGTTCCCACTCCGAAGCAATGATCAGTTGCGAAGGATGAGTTCCAATGTTCACACTTCTGTGATATAACTCTTGTCTTTGGGCAAACCCCCAGTTTCATCGTATCCACTATATTTATTTCTCGTTATAAAAGGCACGTTTTGATTACACAATTTACATTGGCAAAGTTCACCACTCAAGAAATGCATCTTAATGTCCAAAAAACAACTTCCACCACCTTTGGACATCAGCTAGCTTGAGTATAATTTTAAAGAAAATAAAGCAGTTGTTAACATATGAATTAACGATACATCTTCTTAAGAAATAACTATATTCTATTAATTTTTGTGGACATGCTTTGAAACCTGAACTTTATTGACACAGGGATTTATGTGCTAGCAAAATTTGAAGGTGTTACTGACAGGAAACTGTACCATGTAAATAACTACATCATCAGTGGCCATTCTTTGGAACACTTGTGCTTAGCACTGATCCCAATTATACTCAGTGTAATGCTCATCTACCGGGAACTTAAGTTTCAAAGGTATCTGATCAAAATTTCTTGTGGCTCTACTGATTTCTTGTAGAAATCGGTATATTAAATTGTCGTCATTAGTCTATTTTTGAGTCAATTACCTTTTTCACTTTTTCTAGTTGTCGTTCTCTGAGAAGAGATGTGGAGTGTTGTTCTTATATATTTGTTGGCTTGCTGACAGATTAGTTGATCGTAAAGATCGGCCATGAAGAGGTGGAGAGAATTGATGATTGTTCAATTGCAGTAACATGAATGGGTGAAAGTGCCTAACGATTATGTAAACCATGGTTGGCAAAACTAGATGAAAATCTCTTCCCTTAACTTGTAAGACTAACATGTTTGTTTAGCTGTATAGTTAGTGGACTCAAATTCCTTTATCTTCTCTATATAAAGGAATCTCTATTGACACCAAACTGCACTTGCCTTGCCTGGTGGTCGGTCATATGGATGGGAGCTCGTGCCACTTCAGATTATAGGATAAGTATGATAGAAAACTAAGGTGACGGACAAGTGGTTTCTAACTTGAATTGTTTTTTTCTTTGTCATTGATCATTGCCCTTCTCAATATTGGAACTATTGTCAGAGCATATTGATTCATCATCAACGTGAGCCATTGAAAATTTTGTATTGTAGTCTTTATTGATTTTATTTTTTCTCCAATTTGTTTTTGTTGAATGAAAGGATAACTAACATGCAGAGTATAATGCTTGTGAACTCGTGATTGACTTAGGATTGCGGTCTTCCACGTTTGCTGTCTCCATTTGTTACCGATAAATCCAAGTGAGCACTGTGCATCGAGGATTTAGGATTCACATTAACAAAATTTATGGCACGTGTTGGCACTTTAGTCGCGTTCTTGGGAAAGACATGCTTACTTCACATGCTGTTTGCTTTGTCCTTTTGAATAGTAATTTTTATGTCTGTTCATTTTTTTGGCTCCTAATAAATTTAAAGGTTTTTCTATCATGTGTAAACTTGCACATATTAAGAAATCAATATATAGAAAACATTTATAAAAAATCACACATTTAACTTTTTAATATATTGAATGTAAAAGTTTTTAAGAGAGAATTATTATTATTGATTCCTTAACATGTACAAGTTATCTTAAATTCAAATCACGTGGCTATACCCACAGAAGCATGATTATTTATCCATGTTACATTCGGTGATGTTTCGTTTTCTTTTGAGGCCCTTTCCCTCTCCATTATTTAGAGATTTTCAGTCGAAAATTGAAGTTTAATTTCTTTTTATATCAAGTAAAGAAGAGGTTGCTTCTGCTTAGAAGATTTAAGATTTTAAGTTAAAAGAATCGTTAGCTCATAGAGTTAATACTTAGATTAAACTAATCATTTGGTCCTTATACGTGACATTGATTTTGAATTTGATCCTTATACGTGAAAAATTTTGAAATTGATCCCTACATGTATAATTATTTTTAATTTGGTCCTCGTCATTTATTGGTGTAGTAACACCGTCAAGTGATAGGGACCAAATTCAAAATGATTATCATATGTAGGGATCAAATTGATAATGATTCTTACATGTAGGGATCAAATTCAAAATAAAAATTTGAATTTGATCCCTACATGTGACAATCATTTTCAATTTGGTCCCTATACTTTAACTTCAACAAACAACTTTATGACACTAATAAACGGCGAGGACCAAATTAAAAATAAATGTACATATAGGGATCGATTTCAAAAAATTTCACGTATAGGGACCAAATTCAAAATTGACGTCACGTATAGGGATCAAATAATTAGTTTAACCTAATACTTAATACTCAATCATTCAAAGGTGCACACAGATATCTGAGTCATTCAATTATTACTAGAGCTGTCAAAGGGAATGCTAACCAGTGAGTCAATTCAACCGTTATGAATTTGATTTGGGTTGGGTTGGGACTTTATAAAAAAAATAAATTAATTATAATTTCTCTCAACTCGTAAGTTAAGCGAATTCGAGTCGGATTAGCTCACTAAGTTTGGAAATAATAAAAAATCAAAAAGTAAAACACGTAAATGATGGGTCAAATGCAACCAAGGTTGTCAAGATCGCGATCTTACTCGTTAGATTTTACGATTTTCATTATCCACTGTGATCTAGATCCCAGCTAAAACTCATATTGATGAACATGTGGTAGGATCAACGAAGACGATCGTAGAATCGCCAAAATTGTGTGATTTTCAGAGATATGATGAGATGCTCCTTTTTTGGGTTAACCAGTTTTCCCTAAGAAAGTGGGTAAAGCCCAACCTGACCTAACTTAGTTTTCAACCTAAAATAACCCTAAACCATCACATTCAACCTTCATTCCTTTCTCAAACCCTTTTAGACGAACTCGAGAGTAGCCGAGATAAGTGCAACGGTGATGACCGCGACCAGTGGCGATGGTGACAATGTGTTGTGACCTGCGATAGTGACAACAAGGTTTGATGAGTTTAAAGTGGGGTTCCACCTTAGTAAGGGTTTTTGAACTCGCTCTTTTGAATTCTGAGTCACCTTTTTTTGTTTTCGTACTTTTTAGTTCGACCTTAGTTGTTGTTTCTCACTTATTAACTTAGTCTTCAATTTGAAATCAAATGTGATTTAAAGACTTTTTTCTTGCTCACATTTTTTTACATGGATGTGTGTGTGTGTTTCAGTACAAGTAAAGTTTAGATAAAAGGAAGAAACGATCCTTGCTAGGTCAGAGACCAACCTCAACGAGGAGTATTTTTATGTTCAGATATATATTTATGATTTTGGTAGGATCTTATGATCTGTATTACGAACTCATGTTTTACATGTCTTTCTTCTACTTTCGATCCTACATAGAATCTCGATTTTGACAACCTTGCATGCAACACAAATCAGATGTGAAATTCGTAACCCGTTTTTCTTGCTTTCTCTCCCTCTCACCCTCATGGATTCACCCACGCAATCGGTGTCCCCACCCACATCTACATCTTTGTCCTTGTTATCTTCATCTTCTTCCTGTTGTCCCCATAGTGGCCCACATCATCTTCTTCTCTTTAAGCGAAAGTATGGGATATGCACCATCTTCATATCTTCTCTTCTCTAGATGCATTTAGAGAAGACATGTTTAAGTCTTTTATTTGCCGACTGAAATAGACGCGATTAGTCTCTCATTCTTAACTCTAAACCAAGGAATGCTACTTCCCAAGGCTTCTTTTGTGAGCATTTTTTAGTGATTTTTTTTAAAAAAAAAATGATGAACCAATCCATTTAAGGCATCGACCCCCACGGATTGAGTAAGGCTGGCCAAAATTTGACTCGCCATTAAAGTGAGTCAATCCAGCTTGACCTACTTGGCTCACTTTGACAACTTTAATTATTACATTAGTGCCAAATTACTACTGGATTCATCATGTGTTATCCAGCCCAAGGATTTTGCTTTAGGATTTAGGATAAACAACACTTGCCCTCCACACCCTAAAAAAGAAACAATTTGCTTTATCATTAATCAATTTTTTTATTAATGCCTTATTTCTTGTCATCAATCAGAACATGAGGTTAAAGATTGGATATGAAACTTTGGATGGCATTTAAAAGCTCAAAAATGAAGAATTTCATAGGAGAAATAAATACTTAGGCACTCAATTCACTTAAATTCACTTGTTCTATCCTTCACTCAAAATTTAGTGCTTAGGCACCCAATGCAGCCCAAAACACCTCAACAACACTATAAAAATGTTTTTTTCTAGAAAAAAACGAAGAGCCCAGGCGCAAATAAGAAAGAGGGCGGTAGAAGAAGGGATTTTGGAGACCCATTCTTGGAGAAAAGGAGCAAGAAGGATCCTCCACAAAGATAACCATATAGTTTCACTCTTCTCTGCTTGTTTTCCTTTTCTTTTTCCATGGATAATTGATTTTCTTTAGCTAGGGGATTACGTAATTTGATTGTGATGATGCTTTACCTTTAATTGAGTAATTTTATGAACATTAATATTTATCATTTATTGAGTTTTAATTGTTATACTTAAATGTCTTTGGATGCTTGATCATCATTCAATTGTTCTTTTGGCTCATGTCTATGCTATGAATAGTGAGATGTGTGTTTGATTCTTGCAATTGGTACTATGAATTGAGTTAATTTACGGAGATATATGTTTAATTTTCATAAAGTTACATAATTTTGCTTTGTTAATTTGAGCTAAAAATTAGGCTTGTTAATAGGGTTTAGGTAAGGTTGTTTCATCAAGGAATTGGGTAAAAACCAATTTAGGGAATTTGAGATTAGAATAATAAAATTAAGGATAATTCAAAAGGTGTTTTATCTCTGAAGTATCCAAATTCATAATAAAATGAAATCGAACTTTTAGCACATTTATTTTTATTTTTGTCATTTTAGTGTTTGTTATAATTTCTCAAACGAAAATATAAAAATATTTACTCGATATTGTTTGTTTTATGTTTATAGAGCGTCTTTCATATTAAACTCACGTCTAAATAGTTGTGTGAAGTGATTAACTAATACACCCTGTGGATGATACTCGATTTAACCTTCATATGATTCGATATACTTGCAATGGGCGTATTGGTGGTACGAGGTGGAGAGAAAAGAGGAATAAAGGGTTGTGGGGATGGATGATGGAACCTCAAAGGCACCGAGGCCGTGAACGAAATTCCTAGAGAAAAGCTGGCCAAGTTCTCAATTCCAGAGATCAACAACAGTTATGTCGATGCGGGTTCCGGGTGCTCTTTGAATGCAGGGACAATTTCGAACTTCCCTGGTGCTGCAATGCAAATATATATATATATATATATATTTTTGGTTTCTCAATATATCCTCCGCACGCAACTGTGGAAATTAATCTCTCAATGTACTGGACAACATTTAAGGACTGACCTCTTCTCCTTACGCAAGAGTCAGGGATCGAACCCCACCACATACTTAAGGGACCCGAACTCGTTATCACTCGAACCAATCACATGTTGATTGCAATGCAAATATACAACATAACAATTCTATTATTGTAAATATTATCAAGGACTTCTTAAAATATATATTATTCCTCTATTTAATTGTTACCTGTGCAATCATTTACAAGTCACTGTTTAACAACCATTGATTACATTTTATTAACAAATGAACTGTTGATATGTTGAGAACCACTTTCAAGGTGCACCCTCTAGAGTTTGGATCGGAATTAGGACACTCCATCACTCAGTTTTGTATACGAAACCTCTCATTTTTAAATACTAGGATAATAATTTATTTAATAGAAAATAATAAGAAAAATGTTAATCAATATAATATTTTTTTTAGAAATTAATATTTTTGAATTTAGTAATATATTAAATATATCATTTTAATAACTTTTTTTAATTTCTTAACCAGTTACTACTGTCTACTTAGCAAGAGAAAAAAAAAGTAATTAACAAGGATAATATTACTTGAACAGTTATATACAAGTGGGATTTATGTCAGAAATGGACCACGGATTGGGTTGCGAGGTAAGGTAATTATTGACTTTGGAGTTACGCAACTGCAACAATGAAAATGATTAACAAACTAATCCTTATTATATACTCCTAGTTACAGTGTCAGGTGTCAATCTTTAATCTTTAATGTAATGAGCAATGAGTCAATGACTCAGATTCTACAGTTTCGAGACAGACAATATATTTAAAAAAATAATTTGCAAACAGTATTATGAGAGTATTAGTTAAAAGTTTTTTTTTTCTTCCCCTAAGGAAAGAGTATTAGTTAAAAGATGAAATTAAAACTATGAAATATAAAATAATGTATAATATTTTGTGAATTCTAACAGTATGTAATACTTCTTTTTTTTAAAATAATAATAATTAGCAAGATCTATATTAAAGTTGGCCGGTAAGTTTTTAAGTTTCTGAATATTAAAATCTACACCAGATTTGTGATAGAAGAAGAAAAGTTGATTGCAAGTTTGTAATTTTTGTGTTAAGATCTCCCTTTCTTCTTTTTTTGTTGAAAGTTTGAAACTTCATGGTTTACGTTTTTGAATCTTCTCCCTATGCTTCAACTAAAAAGAAGAGGAGGCGTTTTTGGATGAAAGTTTGATATTTTTTTTGTAAAAACTTCGATTCATTTTCTTATTAAATGTTTGAATTTTTCTGGGTTTGTTTTTGGTTCAATTTCTTGAAGTTTTTGTTTGACAATTTTTTGTTTGCTGTAAAACCGACCCAACCCGCCCGTCTATCCGCTAACCCCGTCCAAATCATCACCCGCCCAATCCGAAGCCACAGGCGGGCGAAAATGGATATGGATTTTTGAGGTTCGATTTTTCTCGAGTTGAGCTTTTTCGATCCGAAACAATCGAATCCACCCACTGTCCACCATTACCCCTTCTGCCTTGATTTGGAGATGCCATATTTGCCAAGGTGGATTGCACGGTACCCAAACAAATACTCACAATTTTAAGTCAGAAATATAAGTTAAAGTATTAATTCTAATCATTAAAAAAAAACGTAATGATTCTAAAATTCAAATCCGTAATATTACGGATAAAATTTGTAGATTATAATTAAATTACACTACAGCCAACTACTATTAAATACGTAATACGCAGGTTTTAAGTCAATGGTTTAAGAGCTTGAACAATATTAATAATTTGAACCCACCAAAAACAATTGGAAAGAGGAACAAGCTATAATAATCTCACACTCAAAGAGAAAAAACTTAAAACAGCAAAAAAAAAAAAATACACGACTTTGGAGAAAAATGTATGCACATAAAATTCTTGGTGGGCTTGATGTCAATCGCTTTGCACATCATGTTATCAATCTCGTCCAAGTCTTCATTTTCAACCATATATTTCGGTTTCTACTTGTTCATTAATTAATTGAGAGCTGAAAATAACAAAAATAAAATAAAAATTCTTGTAAAAATGGATGGAAAAGGAGTGGCCCCAAAGTTCCCGAGAATTCACTCAATCACATGTTAGGAAGCCAACAAGACAAAGCCACTTGAAGGAAATAGAAAAGCGGCAAGCAATGTGTGTGTAAGATAAGCAAAATTACAAGACTCCGCACACGACCCTTGACTTGGCATTCAAGTTTTATAATAATAATAATAATAGTTGAATCATCATATATCATATTAACTAACCAAAGGTTAGATTAAAGAGTGGACAACAGACAGAGAATAAACGTAGAAATCCAAATTAAGCAAAACAAAAGAGAGAAAAGAAGACCCATTTACTGCAAAGAAAGAAAGAAAGAAAGAAGAAAAAAAAAAAAAAAAGAGATTCCATATTTTTGGTGAGGTGGAAGCATCCCCTTTTGGTTCTGGGTACCTATCTCTCCCCTTCACTCTTCTCTTTTTCCTCTACAAAGCTTCTTCTTTTCTTCTCTCCTCACTCACTCACTGCTCACACCCTTCTTCTTCTACTCTTTCATTTCCTCTAACCTCTTCGATCCCTCCCAGTCGCATTATTATTATTATTATTTGGTCTAAGGGATCTATCCAAAATGACTGAGCCATCTTCCAAACCCAACGGGAACGGTGCAATTAACGGCGCAGCCACCGCACCCGCCGCCGTCAACGGGAACCCCGGCCCAGTGAAAACTCAGCTTTACAATCCAAACCGCCAAGTTTACCGTCCCCAATCTCAGTACCACCGCCGGCAACGCTCCCACCGAAACCTCTGCTGTTGCTGTTGCTTCTGGACCATCCTCACCCTCCTCGCCGTGGCTCTTCTCGCCGCCATCGTTGGCGCCGCACTTTACGTCCTCTACGGCCCCCACCGACCCGAATTCTCCGTCACCAACCTCCGCATTGCGAAGATGAACCTCACCACCTCGAGCGACTCACCTTCCCACCTAACCACCCTCTTCAACCTCACCCTCATCGCCAAGAACCCCAACAACCACCTCGTCTTCTTCTACGAACCCTTCACCGTCACCGCCTTCTCCGACTCCGTCCCCATCGGAAACGGGTCGTTGCCGGCGTTCGTGTCCGACAAGAACAACCAGACGAGTATTCGAAGCATCGTGTCGGGTTCACAAGATCTGGACACGGATTCGTTGACGAGTCTGAGATCGAGGATGAAGAGGAAGAAAGGGTTCCCTGTGGAGATTCAGATGGACACGAAGGTGAAGATGAAGATGGAGTGGCTGAAGAGCAAGAAGGTTGGGATTAGAGTCACGTGTGATGGTATCAGAGGGACGCTACCAAATGGTAAGTCTCCTTCACTGGCTTCAGTTATCGACTCTCAGTGTAAGGTTGATCTTCGAATCAAGATCTGGAAGTTCTCTTTTTAGTTTTTAATAATAATTTTTCATTATTTTTTGCCATATCTTCTATTATTACCCACTAATAATCAATCCAATCATCAATTCCTTCTCTCTCCTCTCCTCTCCTCTCCTCTTTTTTTTTTTTTTTTACATTCTTTTTGTTTTCAATCATATTTGCCTTTCCGTTTTCTGGCCTTTTTTAGAGGGAATTATGGATTATGGATTGATTATGGTTAACATGAAATGTAGAGGAATATCTTAATTCCTAGCCTACCCAAGATCAAGAATGTGTTGAGAAGGTGAAATTGGTGAGGGAAAAAAAAGAACAGAAGTTTGAGCTTGTTATATGAGGTTTAGGGCAAGGAAGCCCTTAATTTAGATTTAAATTTTTTTTTGTTGCCGGTTGTAGTTTATTTCTGTAATTTGTTCCAAAGTTTTATAGTAATGATGCAACTGCAAATTATATCCTGGTTTTGAAATCTACTCGTGTGTCTATGTCTGTTTTCTTCAATAGATCGCTATTTCATTAATCCCCCGCTCTGAGACTGATCGAATGGGATTCGGTACATTGCTTTGAATGAATGAATGAATTGGCATGAGGTTCTTAAAAAAAGAACAAAGTGTATTTTTCTTATTTTGTGCTTTCACACTTCAAGGCATTCTTGTATCCCTAGGCTCTAGTGCAGAACAAATTACTAACATTTTAATTAAAAAAAATAATTGAAATTTCAACATATCCATCTCATCTCTGATGTCAGTCAAACCACAACCGTGCGTTGGTGCGTGTATGATAAATAGACTAGATCGAACAGATGATTATGGGAGGTACGACAATGAGAATATAACATAGTAAATTTTGGAAAAATAACTTCACAGGTCAGTGATTAGTAGCTACTCCTAATGTATAAGATTTTCTAGCGGATGGGAAAAAGCGCCTTTAGTAAAGTATATTAAATTTCAATCTATTAATTAATTAATTACTTTTGTTAGAACAAATCACCTGTCTATCGATTTCTATTGGTCACATACACACAGGATAGACGGGTCGCAGGGCACAGACGGATCGCGCGAAGCACAGACAAGTCGCGAAGCACAGACGGGTTAAACACACAATATAGACAGATGAACAGTGTATAGATGGGTTACACGAAATTACTGAATAATTGCACACACTCACATTTATTGATTCATTCACAAGTATTTATACACACATAGATGTTAATCCCACACGGATTAACTGATTTACAGTTACACTTCTAACTGTCACTAATTAACTCAGTACATCACTAACTGAATTAACTAACTCAATACACTCCCTTAATTCAGTCAACACTAAGTGTGATATGCAAAGAAGCATCACTATGAAGTATAACATCCCAACTAGGTTGGTACCCTAGACTTCACCATTCATTTGCAGCATATCACACTTTACTGAATTTTTGACAATGACACAATTCCCAGCTTATCTCTTAACAGCTTGAATTTATCTCCCTTTAAAGCTTTAGTCAGTATATCTGCTCTTTAATCTTCGGTGCGGCAGTAAACTAAGCTCAACTTCTCCTTATTTACTTGATCTCGCAAGAAATGAAATCTAGTCTCAATGTGTTTACTTCTTCCATGTGCCACTGGATTTTTAGCAAGATTGATAGCTGATTTGTTGTCTGCTAGAAGCTTCATCTGAACATCACTCTTCAAATGTATTTCTTCTAGTAATGATTCAAGCCACAAAGCCTGACATGCACCATAAGAGGCCGCAATGTACTCTGCCTCACAGGATGAGAGTGCAACAACAAGTTGCTTCTTTGAACTCCAGGAAATAGAGGCATTTCCCAATATGAACACATATCCTGTTGTACTTCTTCTGTCACTTTTATCTCCACACCAATCAGAGTCAGAATACCCTCTGAGTTTAATCTCTGAAACAGCTAAACTGTTAGAATACAGTAGACCATAATCAAGTGTACCTTTTATATACCTTGAAATTCTTTTTGCAGCTGAAAGATGTGAGGTTTTAGGACTTTCCATAAATCTGCTAACAAGTCCAACACCATAGGTAATACCTGGCCTACTATTGCACAAGTATCTAAGTGAACCAACAATCTGCTTGAAAAGAGTGGAATCAACAGCTTTCTCACTTTCACCTTTCTCAAGCATTAAGTTGTTTTCAACAGGAGTGTCAGCCTGATTAAAGTCATACATATGAAATGTTCTCAACACATCTGATGCATACTTTCTTTGGTGCAGCAATATACCTTTTCTGCTAGTCACAAACTCCATTCCCAAAAAATATGAGAGTATGCCTAAATCAGACATTTCAAATTCAGCCATCATTTTCCTCTTGAACTCTTCAATTTCTTCACTCCTATTCCCAGTCACAAGCAAATCATCTACATACAAACATACTAATAGTAGGTCCGATGCATTAGAGGCTTTCACATACACTCCATATTCCACACTACATTTGCTGAAACCTAACAGTAAGAGAAAATTGTCTATTCTCTTGTTCCAAGCCCGAAGAGCTTGCTTCAACCCATATAGGCTTTATACAGCTTATACACCTTTTCTTCACTGCCAGCTATCTCAAACCCGGGAGGTTGACACACATAGACCTCCTCATCCAATGATCCATTTAGAAATGCTGACTTGACATCCAGCTGATGTAAAGTCCACCTTTTTGCACTTGCAAAGACTACAACAAGCCTTATGGTCTCAATTCTAGCCACAGGGGCAAACACATCTCCATAATCCAGCCTTTCTTTTTGTAGAAACCCTTTGGCCACCAACCTAGTCTTGTATTTGGCTACTGAACCATCAGGATTCATTTTGGTTTTGAAGACCCATTTCACTGCTATTGGCTTCTTTTGCTTGGGGAAAGCAACCAACTCCCATGTGTCATTTTTATTAATGGATTGTATTTCCTCCTGCATTGCTGTAACCCACTTAGGTTCCTGAACTGCCTGCTCGAAAGTCACAGGTTCCACATCTGCATAAAATGCTAACTGAACCAGATCACCTTCTCCTGCTATTGCACTGTCAGGAAACATCACGTAATCAGTCAATCTGGTTGGTGGTTGCCTATTCCTCCGTGGTCTTGTTGTATGAGCACCATCAGGAGCAGCATCTTGTAGTTCTGTTGCATTCTGAACAGGATCTGCCAAGGTGACAGAGACCCTTCTATCAGTCGTGCCTCTCTGTGGGGTTTGGTTCCAATCCCAAGCATTAGACTCATCAAAGATGACATCCCTACTAAAGATCATCATATAGTGTATAAGCCCCTGTAGGATGATAACCAAGCATTACCATCTTCTCACTCTTGTTCTCCAGCTTACTTCTCTTTTCATCTGGGACTTGTCTGTAACAAAGAGAGCCAAAAATTCTCAAGTGGCCCATAGCTGGCTTCTTCCCTGTCCAAGCTTCCTCGGGAGTAATGCAATTCAATCTTTTGGTGGGACACAAATTTAAGATGTATACTGCAGTTGCTACTGCTTCACCCCAGAAGCAGCGTGGCATTTTCTTACTTCTCATCATGCTCCTGGCCATGTTCAAAATAGTCCTATTCCTCCTCTCAGCAGTGCCATTATGTTGTGGAGTATAGGGAGCTGTAACTTCATGAATTATGCCCTCTTTATCACAAAAATTCTCAAGCTCTCTTGATGTTCTTAGAATCTTTAAGAACCTATCACTTTGTTTTTCAACCAGAACTTTAAATTTCTTAAATACATCAAATACCTCTGATTTTCTTTTAATGAGAAACAACCACATTTTTCTTTTATAATCATCAATAAAAGAAACAAAATACTTGTTACCTCCAAGAGAAACTTCTTCAAACGGTCCACAGACATCTGAGAAGATGACTCCAAGAGGTTCAGTAGCTCGTGTAGCAACATGTGACTTGAAAGAGTTTCTCGGTTGTTTCCTTATCATGCACCCTTCACACACTTGTTCTGGTGATTGAATGGAGGGAAGATCATACACCATCTGGCTGTTTTTCAGCTGACACAAACTTCTAAAATTGAGATGGCCAAATCTCAAGTGTCACAGTCAGCTTTCATCTTGGACAGCTGCTGACAAACAGAGTAACTCAGCTATCTGAATATCAATCTTAAAGGTCCTATTATTGGACAAAGGAGCCTTCAAGATCATCTTTCCCTTGCTGTCATAGACACTCATCTGATTATCTTTAAGATTCATAGAAAATCCCTTCTCTAGTAACTGCCCCATGCTTAGCAGATTATTTTGCATGGTTGGTACATAGAGAACATTAGATATGTAGGCTGGTTTCCCATCTCTCCTTTTAATCAACGCTTTCCCTTTTCCTTCTGATTTTATGGTACTGTTGTCAGCAAACCTCACATTGCTCTTGACTGCCTCATCAAGTTCTATAAACCAACCTTTATTCCCAGTCATGTGATTGGAGCACCCTGTGTCAAGATACCAAGACCAGAATTTGTGCTTTCTGTCCTGGTAGTGACCATTAGAAGAACTTGATCGGAGTCTGAGCTTTCACCATGGGCAGCATTCGCTTCTTGTTCATCTCTGCTGTTAGAAGCCTTATTGGATCTACACTCATCAGCAAAATGGCCATATCTTTGACAAGCATAACACTTTACCTTGCTTTTGTCAAATTTCCTCTGACCTTTCCACCCTTTGCCACCTCCTTGTTTGCTGAAACTTTCCCCTTGCTTCTGATCAACGGAGTGACTATCTTGACCAGAATTGGGGTTTCCATCGGCTCTCCACTTGCCGCTTTTAAATTTTCCTCTGCCCTTCCACTTCTTGCCAGTGTCTTTCCCACCTTTCTTGCTGATCTGAGCTTGGAGTGCTTGCTCAGAATTTCGCTCAACACTTCTTTCATTCAGCCTTTGTTCATGAGCCTCCAGGGACCCTTGTAATTCCTCCACCTTCAAGTCCTCAAGATTCTTAGATTCTTCAATAGCAACCACAATATGGTCGAATTTGGAAACCAAGGTCCTAAGAATCTTTTATACTATCATCACATCAGTAAATGTTTCACCACAAGCTTTCATCTGATTTGTGAGGGTGAGTACCTTTGTGAAGTAGTCGGCAACATTTTCTTGCCCCTCCATCTGCAACAGTTCATACTGTCTTCTTAAAGTCTGGAGCCTCACCTTCTTGAGTTTATCACCACCCGCATGACTCCTCTCAAGCATATCCCAGGCTGCCTTTGAGGTCTTCGCAGCAGAAATCCTTTCATAATTGGCCGAGTCCACACATTGATGGAGCAAGAACAGAGCTGTGTAGTCCTTCTTCTTTGACTCCTTGTAGGCCACTCGTTGCGCCTCTGTGGGGTGTGCCCCCAATTCTTAGAAGCCAATTTTCACCACGTCAGTCACATCTTTGAAGCCAAAGATTACCTCCATCTGGTTCTTCCATCGGTCCCAGTTCTTGGAATCAAGAACTGGTAGGTTTACGCCCATAATGCCATTTGATTTCTCCATCGCAAAAAAAAACTAATCGATTTGCACACTCACTCAATTACCAGAATCACACTCCTGATCCCAGGGCCGTAAAGCTTTGATACCAAATGTTAGAACAAATCACCTGTCTATCTGCTTCTATTGGTCACACACACACAGGATAGACGGGTCGCGCGAAGCACAGACAAGTCGCGAAGCACAGACGGGTTAAACACACAATATAGACAAATGAACAGTGTATAGACGGGTTACACGAAATTATTGAATAATTGCACACACTCACATTTATTGATTCATTCACAAGTATTTATACACACATAGATGTTAATCCCACACGGATTAACTGATTTACAGTTACACTTCTAACTGTCACTAACTAACTCAGTACATCACTAACTGAATTAACGAACTCAATAACTTTAAGGCAAATGTCCAGGATCATAAGGGTATTGATTAAGTAATCAACGATAGAAACTTTGCATTGAAAGTGGTGTGTTCAATACATTAAACATTCAAAAGTTATATTTTTCAATAAAATTATTCTTTTTTTGGATTCCTAAAACAATGTTCTTAGAGCATCTTTAGTGGGAGTTCCATAGAGGTTCCTTTAGAATAAAATATTATTATAATATGTCACATATGATTTTGGGTTCCTTAAATTTAAAATGGGTTCCTTATCTTATCTAAGGAACCTAAAAAGAGAGTTCCATCGCATTTAAATATTATTTTTTTGCATTTGATAGTGTAAGAATGTGGGATGTTGAAGGGAAAGAGAAGTTAAGGAACTTGATAATAGAAACCTCCATTGGAGTGAAAATTGAGTGGGTGTCATAAATTTGAGTTGGCATACATGAACCCATTTAAAAATTTAAAATGGATTCCTTAAAATTTTATCATTGGAGATGCTCTTAGAACACTTATTATGATGACTCATACGTTAAAGATAAATTAATTAATTTCGGACCGAGAGACTTGGGAGTTCCAACTTTGAAGTAATAGAAAGCACTGAAATGAATGCGAAGTGGAAGTGCGTTAGGTCAGGTGCTGGTGCTATCTGTCTGAATTCTGATACGTGTCCCACCAAGTACCAGACGCAGATCCGGTTGTATTAAACTTGTTCCTCTGTTCAATAGTGCTTTTTCAGTTTTTAGAGCTTGAATTGCAAGTTTGCAACAAAATACTACCACTATGGTATGGAGTAGATGGACAACACAAGAGTGTAACTGGGTTTAGTTATTGATGGCTTCATTGCAACTTCCTAGCTCACTCATATGTAGTAGGTGAGATGAGGATGATCGCAGATTCAGGACTCTTTTGTCAAATGGCATGGTTAACATTTTAATTTGGGGACCAATGCAGAGATCTCAAAAACTTGGTGCCCTTTGATCTGAAGGCAAATGGGTCATGGGTGGTGTACGGATCTTTAAATGCTTTCTATTTTCTAACCTTCCTATGGGTACCTCGCACTGCCGGGGAAATCCCAATTTCCTCCTAAAGCACATGGGAAGACTGATAATGGATTAGATCCTGTGGTCCTGCCTGCTGCTGCATAGATATTAGATTAATGAATGACCATAAAAAATTTAAGAAAACAGAATTAAAAGAGAACAAGTTTTAATTTCAAATACAACATTGAATCTCTAACTGCATGGAGTAAGTGATTTCTCATTTATCACCGTCAAGTGAAGTGCATGATAGTGATAGGATGACTTAAATTGGGTGCACGTGGTTACTATGGCAGGTTCTCCCTCTGGTCGGCAAGGCAGTTGGATCTATCTCCCAATTCTTTTTCAGTCCCTGTCCCCTCTTCACCGATTTTTTCCTAGTTTTCTACCTAAGCTTACTAGTCATTGGGGGAACGAACAAGAATACCAGATTCCCTTGTCTTCACTTCCAATGCAATTGTCGATGGCACTAATATAAAAATAAAAAGGGAATTCACTTACTCCAAAAGTAACTTTAAGAGAATTACTCTCAATCTCATCCATCCATTTAATCTAATCCAACAAAGGTCATATGACTTCTTTAATGAATTAATATAGATCTATTTGGTTAGAATAAATGGATGGATGAGATTGAAAGTAACTCTCTTAAAGTTACTCTTGAAGTAAGTGAATCCCCTCTCATATATATATATATATATATATTAGTTCATGATTTTAAAAAATTATTTAAATTTTTGAAATTGTAAGCATCAATTATGTTAGTTATTGAAATTATGATCCATCGGTCAAATAGATTTTTACATTCACATATTAGTATGTTTTTTTGAGTAACATTCACATGTTAGTATGACTAACGTTTGTAATTTCAAAGGATTAAAATAATAATTTCTGAAAATTAATAACTAATATAACAAAAGCTTATGTACACTTCAAAAGCTGAAAGTGGGTTTTTGTCCACCCAAAGGAAACCTATTTGAAGAGGTGGTAAATATAATATAATAGTTTTCAATCACACAAGTAAAGCAATTATCTGTTATAATTTTGTTCTTGTAGGAAGTTGTTTGTGTTAGATTGAACATCATATCTCAACCCAAAACATTAACACGAACATTAAATTTATAAGTCTAACCACTTATAAAATCTCCACTTCATCTATTACTAAATAATATGAGACTTGGAACTCACCTCTTAGTTCTCAACAGTGTACTGCCATGTACCGAGTATCCTTGCGGTGCTCCGTGTTTGTAGTTTGGTGACAGACACACCTTGAGATTATTATTAGAAAGGATAAATGTGAAGGAGAGTGGTCGTTTTTTATGATCGTGACCCTAAAGCTAGCAGAGGAGAACAACTTGCTTGTGCGTGGTCTATTAGTCCATGCAAATGATTTGCTACTCCATAGACAAATAAATGATTGCAAGTAACTGTTTCAGCTGCATTATTACCAGCTAGCTTGTGATCAAAGAAACAAGTATGTAAAGCCGTTCGCAAGAATTTAGGGATGTTGTTGGCTAGGTTTTTTGGACTGTCCCTATCAACATCGATTGTTGTTTTAGAGACTTAGTTTATAAGCATATATATATATATATATATATATGTGTGTGTGTGTGTGTGTGTGTGTGTTAAATGTTAGAAAATTGGGGTATGAATTTGCAACAAAGAAGAGAGGACAAAAGAAAATGCGTAATCTCCAAGTCGTGTATAAACACCAAGCTTTAGATTCGATTCGCCCCCACTAATATCTATCTAGTTAGATTGGATGCCACATGTGTAACAGCGAATCCTCTTCAGGATACAATAGAAAAACTTTGGTTTGGTTTACACACCTTAAACCAATCTTATCGTCAATGACAATTTACAGAACAATAGTTTTCTTAACTCTCTCTGCGCACAAGGGAGAAAGAAAGTGATTTGTGGAGTAGTGAAGACTTTGCAAATTTCAAACAATTCATGCCACTTGATGAAGGAAAACAACCCTCCAAGGATTTTAGCAGCGGTCAAAATAGTGACTTAAGTAAAATTAAAGTTACCAACATGACATACAAGATCTGTTGGCCACCAACAGATGCGTCCCTCTCACCATCAGGAATCGAACTCGCACCCTAAAGGTTTAGGGCAAGCGATGCTCTACTGCGCTATGCAACCAATTCATCCCAACTTTACATTTTTATATTTATTTAAACCGTTAATAACATGTAGCCTTTCGATAGGATGCAACTTTTGAAAATCCCTCAAATTAAAGATGCATAATTTGTTTAGTCCGTAAAAGAGAACGCAATCAGAGCATAAACTTAATGGAGCATTGCAATTGGTCTAATGGAAGGGGGTTTACCGTGGTTCTGGAGCATAAACTTAAATTTTTTTTTTCTTGTTTTTTTGTTGAAGTGATGGTTTTTGTTGCATAAACACAGACGGATTCGAAATGGAGGTGTGAGTATAGTGTGGAGCAGAGAGACAAGGTTGTTTGGTTAGCGCGGCGTTCACCATGGGGATTCAATTGTCGCTGGGTTCTCATCCCCCAAGCCCTAATCTTTTTTAGATTTTTCATTTGGGATTCAATCGGATTTGTTTGGGTTGGTAAGTCACTTCTGATTTTGCATTTTCTGAACTAGGGGAATAAGGATTTAAGCTTTTTTTTCTTTGCTCCGCATATGGTTTTAATTTATATTTGTTGTGAAATTTTTGTATGCTTATATTTGCTCGTACTGGAACTGGTGGTTGTCGTGGTTGAATCCGATTTAATTGTGTTTATCTGTGTTATCATCCCCCAAGCTTGGGTTCTCATCACCCAACCTCTAATGCTTTTATCTCTGCACGTATTTGATCCAACAAATAACTGCAAAAATGGCCTCTGGTTGCCATCTCAGGGAGAGGCAACAACATCAGTGACCATGAGAGTGTTACCGGTTTCCCTTCTTTCATCTCATCCATTGGTTTATTTTAATAATAAATATATGGTTTAAATTTAAGGAGGATCCATCCTCCATTTTTTCTCTAGAGGACCTTGCACGTCTCCCCATGCAATAGTGTTGATATTTTTTAATTGGAGAATGTTATCCTGTGATAAATAGAGTTTAGATGAACATATAAAGACGCTAATTCACGATTTACAGGTTCAATGATCATCAAACCAGTGATAAATAAAGAGTTTATTTTTGATATACTGTCAATCAATCACAAATTATCGTGTGTGTGACTTTTAAGATAGTTATGATAAAAGTCAAACATTCTTAATGATGTGAGAATTTATGATTAATTAACAGTATAAAATTTTTTTATACTGATCGTGCATACATATTAAATCTTAATTAAATATATATTTTCTAATATTATATAATAAATTTTTGTTAACATGTTTTATAAATGTATATGTTAAGGAATCAAAAGTAAAAAATAAAAAGTATTAAATAAAAATTATATATGTTTAATATCTTAAAATTTAAAATATTTAATATTTTTTACCTTAAATAATTAATAATAGTAATAAATGTTATTTTAAATTCTTAACATGTGCCCTTATAACACACATTAACAAAACGTAATATTGATTAAAAAAATGTAAAATAATATATTGAGCAATAAACTAACAGAAATGAAGAGAAAAAGAAAATGAAAATGGAAGTAGAGAAGATTAAAGAAAGATGTGTGTAAAAAGAAAGTGAAGAGAAAAATAATGAATATTAATAGTTGCTTGATACTAGAAATATGAAATTAAGGGAAAAGAAAGAAGATGATATTTTGTAGACAATTACGTCCTTGTTAGATGAGGGAGCTGTTAGTAGACAAAAGATAAATTTGACATTTTATATCACTTTATCTCTTTTTTCCCTTTCTTCTCATTTGTGGAGATAAAAAATTTTGCGCCACCTTGAGAGCAATTTTTTTAAAAATTACTTTTGGAATATCTTGTCATACCTTTATTGGACTTTATATGTGGACCTTTATAACTTAGAATTGGGCCTATATTTGGCTCAAAAATTATATTTAAATGATTTAAAAAAAATTCAAAATGAAAACTGGTTTAAAGTTCAAATTGATTCACAACCGATTTTCACAAGTCCTTTGAAGTTCAAATTTTGGGCTTTTGAATTAAACTCGTATTTTTCAAACTATTTATGAAAGTATGATATTTTTGAAACATTTTACCGTGGCACGTTGGCATTTTTATTTTTTTCATGCAGACATGGAAAACGTTACTTCATTCTAATGTGGATTAGCGCCTCCGTTTCAAAATAAGATTGGCACATGACATGCTTTGAACGGAAAGGATTCAAATTTAAAAAAAAAAACAAAACAAAAGAAAATTAGTAGGTTCCACGGGTTTGCACCACGTGGAGCACCTCATTGAAAGGCAACCCTTACTGCTGTTATAAAATGAATCATCGCTACACTTTATTTTTTATGATGTCCCTCTCCTCGGTGCTTCATAGATTCGTATATGGGACTATGAACTTGAGCAGTAGTCATCAAACTGCACTTTATTCACTGACCCCATTACTTGTAGAACACCATTAACGGGCAATAGAACCTCCGCTGCAAAAGTACCTGGCCAAGGTAAAGTTGTGTTGATGGCCCAGATTGAGAGAACTGAATGTACAAGCTGACGTCCTCTCAAAGCAATAAATTAACATATTATCTCATGCTATGTTGTTGTATAATGTTTCAAAGTCTCAGAACATAGAATAAGGGATTAAACATCCAGATATATAACATTTATAAAAGTCAAAAGAGGGGCAAACCTTGTCATGTGGAGATTAGTGTATGATACTGAGTTGGAGAAAATATGGAGAATAATGACCTAAGCAACTAAAGGTTTGTCATTCAGTATCCATATAAAAAAGCCCCATAGTACGCTTATCCTAAAAATCAAAGTCAAATCTCTGCTCATGCCCCACTGCGGACATGCAACCATGACAACGAGTCTGACTATTTTTCCAGTTCATGTTTGTGTTTTATTACACATTTGGTTAATGTTGTAAACGCTGGAAAGTGGAAACAGCCACCACATTGTTCCCCCTTTTAAGGCAATACATTTAGTCTTCAACCCCCGCAACTATGTAAGAAAACATGCCCTCTACAAAGTACTTACCCATTGTTGCAATTGCAATTGCAATTCAGCTTTTGAGTAACTCGGCTCTTTACATCGTTGCTTTGTTAAAAGACAAAAAATGGAGTCATCTACTACTAGCCTCACCTTTTAGCGCAAAAAAAGTCCAACGCACTTTCTGATGTTAACAGACAACATATACTGTAAAAAACATATGTCGAATCTATTTCCTAAATTTAAAGGCAAACACCTTTGCTTCCCTCAAAATTAAGTTCCAATTTCAGGAACAACATTGTTTCATTGTCCATCTAGAAAAAAGATGTCTCCATTTTTTCAAGCATGAATCGCTATCTGATTATGTCCATTAACACAGGTATCAAGAGAAGAGTGAGCAAATTTAGAATCTTTAATGTACGATTTTGCAAAATTGAATCTAGTTGGCGATTGAAAAATTCTTACATTCCTGCATGAATAATTTTGTATGACAAAATATATAGCAACATTTTGGGTTTGGCATCGCATCCCTACCACCCTCATCAATCGTCCATACAAATATAACATTTCATATATAACAATGTTAATCATGCAATACATGGAATAAGTTTCACAATATCTTGTAACAATTACTAAGTTGAACGGAATCGATATGAACCACAAGCAGGAAATTGCAATTGAGAATCATTCAGCAAATTTGAGTCTGACAATGTTTCATTCCTTGCTCTAAGTAGCAATGAATTCACAGAGATAACACAAATGGCTATTCAGAGAGACCCATTGCGGCATAATGAAACCACACTACTAAGTATATAGTGAATAAACAAAATGGTACTTACAATCCACTGTCAGCACAAGTGCTGATCGAAAATATAATAATAAGATAAAGACCCACATTAGCCTGCAGATGACCAGTATCAGTAGTTCCTCACCTATATTGATAAGGAGATTAGCTGGTTCTGCCAGCATGCAGCTCAGTTCATGAACGAGTGAAGCCACCAAGCAATGTGAAAATAAATTGTAAATTGTTCTTCCTTTAAAACCAAGCTTTAATTTCCTCATACTTTTATCAAACATTGTGAATGGCAGCAAAATGTTAGGAAGCTCCACTCAAGTTCCTATCATCCATGAGTATTAACAGCTTCCCAAACTAAGTTTTTGGGATTGGGATTGGACAGGTTGCGAGCCTGCAAGGCGGCAACTCGGAGCGTCTGAATTGTCAGTGCATTAGCTTTCCAGAATGAGACACAGTTATAAGGCACATTATGTTTCTTGCAGAGCTCCTTAACCAAAGGAGAAATTTTCCTGAGATGACACCTTGGCATCCGAGGAAACAGATGATGTTCCACCTGAAATTGCAATCCACCATGAAACCAATCCATCCAAGCTGAGGACTTTACATCAAGCGTCCCATTAGTCTGCTGCTCAAACCAATCACTGGCACTTGGGGGCCCAACATACACACTGGAAGAGAAATGATTCAAGCAGAACTGAACATGTTGTATCCCAGTGACAGAAAAACTAGCAATAACAAACAACATTCTTTCACCCCAATTGGGTAGGTAGGACACCAGAAGAGGGTACCAAATCCAAAAAACAAGCAGCCCCAAAAGCTCCTGCACCCTATTGGGTACCTTCCTCTTGGACAAGAGCAACATGAAAGATTGTGCAAATAAATTGATTCTAGCAAAACACATAACAGGATAAAATGTCCAATGCTGATAGCTAACTAGGAACCTAGTAACACAATCAAAGTTCATCTTCCTCTCATAGAAATAAGAAGTAAGGGAATTGAAGAATTTAGAAGATACCACAAAGAAGGGCATGTGCTGAAGATCTGGATCAAAATCAAGACTGTTACAAGCGATGTGGTGGGCATTGTGGTTCCACTTCCACCACCCAATACTGATCCCTGCAAGACAATTCCCAGAGAGGATCTGAGCAAAACGAGTGAAACCACGAGTTGTCATAATCTGGTAGTGGCCAGAGTCATGTCCAATCCACCCGCTCTGAATCCAGAAGAAGCCCATTAAGGCACCACAACCCAAATGCACCAAAGGGCTGTTAGAGAAGAAAACACCATAAACACTGGCAGAAAACAAGAATGCCATGAGCCATAGTGTGAAGAACACGACGTGTCCTTTGTTTTCAAACAAACCCATTGATGAGAAGTGGGAGATGAGTTTTCTGTAATCTTTGGAAACCTCAGAGACGGAGTAGTCATGAAGATAATAACCGGTGAAGAAGTTGTGAAGGTATTGGGATGCAGAGAGGGGAGGATGGTAGGCGAGGAAAGCGTCTGTGGCATCTTGGCCAGCAAGGTTCAACAATGGAGTCTCACCACCGGGGTGATGTTTGGACCAGTTGGTGACATCGTAGATCTTGCCGTGGATTGAGATCCAAAGATCTCCTCTTTTGTTATGTTTCCTCAGTTCTTCCAGTGAAATGCACTTTCTTCTTGTTGCCTCTGACTCTGCCACCGCCGCCATTGTTGCCGAAGAACAAGCTTAATGAAGACCAACAGAGAGAGAGAGAGAGAGATCTATATATGACTGGTACTTAACACACACAGTGTTTGTGAGTGAGTGAGTGAATTGTGAGTGAACCAAAACCACAACACTCATAGGGTTAGGGATAGGGATGCTTTGTGTAGCCAATGAAATGGTGAAGTGATTTATAGGCTGAGATTAGAGAGTCGAATGTTTTCAAAACAGAAAGTATATTCCAACATCAATCAAGGTTGGGGGTGGGTCATGGGTGTTCCATTTTCTTTTTGTGTTAAGTCGTGATTATTGTTACTGTCGAAATTTGACTCCGTTAAAAGTGAAAAAATAAATGGGTTATTCATTATTTATTTGATTAATTATATGAAGATTTCAATTCATAATAATTATTTTTTTTTCACTTTAGAGCTCCGTTTATTTTAAAAGAATCAAATCCTTATTGTCGGACCCTCAAATGGGAACCCTTCCAAGTTCCAATAGTGTGTATTCAGTGATCAAATCTAGGATCACATATTTAAGGGATCTAACCCCCTCGCAATAGTGTTATGACCTGATAAGATTTATGAGAAAAACCAATATAATTAAGGAGAAGGCTAACTAGTGTACTTGAGATATTCTTTAAAGAACCGAGAAAAGAAAGGAAATTTTGTGGATCTGGATTACTTGCATTTAGGAAAATAGTGTATTTAATATATTAAAAAATATTATACTTAATTTCCTCATACAATCTTTCTTTTTGTTAAATCCTTAACCGTAGTTAATCATAATAGTATATTTAATATATTGAAAAATGTTACATTTAATTTCCCAATACAAATTTTCATTTTATAATGTACTTAGGACACTCGTTAGTAAGATCCTATACATAAATGTGTTACAAATATTTTTAATTAATTAAATATAACAAATAATTTACAACTATGGATGATCTTCTCGTTGTATACCAAAAAAACAACTATGGATGAGGATGAAGAAAAAGTATAAATACAATAATTATTCTTCAGTTAAGGTTCAAAGGGTCCAGGGTAAAAAATTTCAATTTTCCCCTTTAAAAAGGAAAGTCTATTCAACTAGTATTTGCCTCTTTAAAAAGTAGTGAAGCTGTTTTTGGTCTTTAACCAAATATTCAAGACAACATAGCTGTGGGATAACCATTAGGGCCCATTTGGTAGTCATGATAACAGAGGCAGGATAAGACAAGCTATCATATCCTGCTTTAATCTGTAGTTTGGTAAATCAGCGGGATATGATAAATTTATCATGTTAGCTTATCATATCCTGCTACTTACTTATAATTCTATTTTGAGGAAAAGGCTAGGTTAGAACCAACAGGGTAGGATAAGAAAGTGTTTTCTCTTTTATCCCTTGTCCTTAATATTGTTATTATTTAATCATGGTTTCAAACCTAATTAGTCAACCTTATTACTAATTAAAATATGTAGTTTAATTAGCAATTTTTATAAAAAGTGAAAAATATCAAAAGTTAATTTTTATTTAATTTTTTATAATTTAAAAAATGGACTAATGTATAATTAAAAATAAAAAATATATATTATCAAATATTTTTTATATTTTTAATTAAATGTATAAAAAAACCAAATAATATTAAAATTTATTTTTGAAAAAAAATGTAATTTTGATATAAGGTAATTTTATCATTTGTGGATATTTTATATCATATCCTATCATTATCTGATGCACATCAAACATCAGATAGGATAAGAGCTTATCATGCTTATATCCTATCATATCCTTATCCAACTCTCATATTCTATCCGTTTTTATCCTATCCTGACTACGAAACGAGTCCTTAAATCGAGTTGATGGATAGATAAAATCATTCCTAAAGTGACAAGTTGTTTTTAATTTTAAAATACTTTAAGTCAAAAAAGTTAAAAATTTAACTGTGATACCTAGTTAATGCAAAAAAATTACACAAGTAATTAATCATGTAATATTACATTATTAAAATATTTCTTTTATAATAACCCTCTTAATACATAATTGACTAATAATGTAAAAACTTCATAAAATAAAACTCATGAATGAATCTAATGTGCTGATATTTCTAACTTCCCTTTGACATAATCAAGTAGGAATAATTTTTCGCCTCATAGATGGAACTGACACTTGTTGTCTACGTGGTGAAACGTTCATTCGGTTTAGTTTATGCAATTTTTTTGTTAAAATTATATTTTAAATAAAGGCTTCCAAACCTAAATTATTTTCAGAAGTGCACCCAAAAAAACCTACATTATTTTATGACAAACTTATATTCCAACAAAACTAATTTTGTAAAACCTAATCAAACATCTAATAAATATTAAATAGCTATATTCTTCAAAAAAAAAAAAATTAAATAGCTATGTACATATTGAAAAGTTCAGAAGTTGGGATCAAATTCCAATCAATGATGTATATTTTATCGAAAAACCAATATAAAAAAAACCTATAATATCTTGTATCATAAAAGAAGAAAAGATTCAAAAACTAATTGTAAGTGAATGCATGGATGTTGAATTTTAAATTCCACTTTTACTCTTTCACATCCCAATTACTACATGAAATCAGCAAAAAAAATCAGAACTGTATACGGCAAAAAAAATTTATTTTTCACGTAAAAAGAAATAGATAGTTCCCTTTTTTTAATAATAAATAAATGAAAATTTAAGAGGATAAAAGATGGTCTCATTCCATGGTGAAGACATGTCACATGCTTTAATAAAGATTTACAATAGTAATAGATGACAGACCACCTTCAATGGCAAGTTGGCAACAATATAACTTTCCATTAGAGAAAACAAAAATTCAAAACCAAGACAAGCAATAATATACATAAAATTAAAAAAAAAAAAAATTGATTTCACACGACATTTTAAAGTAAGAAAAATGGTTTCACCCAGACACACAGGAGAGAAAAGGTAAAGAGAATTTAATTCAGTTTGGAAGTATGAAAAACCTATATCAAAATAACGAGCGAATTATCAAAAACAAAACAATGGGAGTATCCTACCCGAGCTAACTCACTACAATATGGAGTCAACTTGACTCAATACATGATTTGAGTTCCAGTCACTGAAGTGGAACCACATGAACTCGAAAAACACCTAATAAATACTATCTGCACATTTCAATCCGGCAATAGTTATTTTGCAGTATGTGTCAGCACCGTCTTTTCCTGCTAAGATCCCACTGGGGCAACACCTTGAGCCTTGGCCGCAGCACTAGCTGCAGCTGCTGCCGCAGCTGCCGCCGCCGCAGCTGGATTGGACCGTGAACTGGCCTGAGTTTCAACTACATGTTGCTGCTGCTGCTGTTGCTGGGCATTAACTTCTGCAAGCAGATCCTTTATCTGACTTCCCGTAAGCGTCTCTTGCTCCAAAAGAGCATTTGCTAGCGCATGATGCTCCTTCTCGTGGGTGGTTAGAATAGTTTTTGCATTGTTGTAAGCCCTCTCCAGCAAGTTCTTCACCTCTTTCTCAATAAGCAACCTAGTTTCTGAGCTCATGCTTCTCCCATCATCTTTGTAATTGTGAGTGACAAGTCCAACTTCATTGCTCATACCATATTTAGTAACCATTGCCCTAGCCAGATTGGTTGCATGTGAAAGATCTGAGGATGCACCAGAAGTAACTTCACTTTCTCCAAAAATTAGCTCTTCAGCAACCCGACCTCCCATGCAAACATCAAGCTCTGCAAGCATTTGTTTACGGGAGATACTAGTCTGATCCTTATCAGGCAATTGAGCAACCATGCCAAGAGCCATCCCACGTGGAACTATAGTGGCCTTGTGAACAGGAAGTGCTCCGTCCGTATAAATTGCCACTAGTGCATGGCCACCCTCATGGAAAGCAGTATTCCTTCTTGACTCCTCAGATATGAAAGCTGACTTGCGTTCACTTCCCATCATAATCTTGTCTTTCGCAAACTCTAAATCATTCATGGTCACAGCTTTAGCACCATCCATCGCAGCCTTGAGAGCAGCAACGTTAACTAAGTTAGCAAGGTCAGCACCAGAGAACCCAGGTGTTCCTCGAGCAATGATCATTAGATCAACATCATCAGCCTTCAGAACCTGAATTTTATTGGAGATAGAAAATCCATATAACAAGCACGTATTGATCAACATATATATCAGCTTACACAACGATAACTTAAACGGGGGCAAATAAGAGACATCTATACTGGCAGACTGAAATTGCCAAAGACCTAGCTAGATATATATATTATTTGATAGGGCTACAAATGTTTCCTTCTAACAAGATCATAATCTTATCACAACAAATATAATGCAACTTATATTACAGAACTCAAATGAAAATAGAAATCATTAGACTATAATGGGTATGAGCTCATACAAAAAGTATCCAACGGATACTCAATCATATAGCCGAAAGAAAGCACACTACAACAATGCTTTGCACCAATTTAGTGTGAGCACTGACCATGTACCATCCAACCAAAGCTACAAAACAAAATACACTCTTTTCGATGAGTGAAAACATACCTTTGACATGTGGGATTCCAAAATCTGTCGCCTTCCTTCTACATCTGGGTTGGGAACAACAACATGGCGATCAAACCGCCCAGGTCTTACCAAAGCCTTATCTAGTGACTCTGGAAAATTTGTAGCTGCAATCACTATTATGCCTTCATTTTGCTTGAATCCATCTAGCTCAACAAGCAACTGATTTAAAGTCATCTTCATATACATTTGGTCCTTCGGATTTCGGCTTCCCCCAATAGCATCGATCTCATCAATGAAGATTATACAAGGCGATCGCTTCTTTGCTGCAGAAAAAAGATCCCTCACCCTTCGTGCGCCAACACCAACAAACATCTCTTCAAATTCACTTCCACTGCATGAGAAGAAAGGAACCCCCGCCTCTCCAGCAATAGCTCTTGCCAACATTGTTTTACCGGTGCCAGGTGGGCCAACAAGCAAAACACCTTTTGGGAGCTTACCACCAAGACGAGTAAAGCGCTGTCACAAGGGAAACAAGTCATCAAAGATAGTACAGAAAAAAGAGGCATGTATGGTCAGTAAAGAAGTATATAGAATATAACTAACAAAAGTATGATAAAGAGATGTGACACCAAGAGGAGTCAAACAGAATTCAGGTTCTAAATAGACCATTTGGACAGGTCACACAACTTTGTTTTCAGACTCGAAATCATCATCACAGATGGAAGCAGTAACTAGTAAGCAGACGTGAAACATCTATTATAATAAGTTATCATGAAGAAGTAAAATCCCAAACCCACTTTCCCAGTTTGCTAAAGCACAAACTAAGCCATGTAGCTGTTAAAAATCCAACAGGAAAATCAAGTAGGAAGTACTCTACAGTCTACAAATGCAGCTATAGTATTAGCACCTACGCATATTTTGATATACGGTTGACACATTGAAAGCTAAGGAAACAAGGTACCTAATGAATAGTGGTGAAGAAGCAACTAAAAGGAAACCTAAGGTTAAGAGTATGCACTACACCAAGTTATTTAGATATTATTGTCCTAAGCAATAGAACTGATTTCTTAACAAGTTTCCTATTTTCTGCTTTGACTTAATTGACACATCCCTCATCATTCATCAACATTAAGAATTATTTCTATTTCACAACTGTGTATCCACATCCCACACCCAAACAGTTACATTACTTTCAGTGGCATTACAGGAGCAACCAAGCAAGCACATGGAGGAATCAACTTGGTCACAATAGATTAGGGCACATGTCCATGAATATGGATGAAATTTTCTGTGCACATTCAAGTTTAAATACTCAAGCTTTAGTGCAAGAAATGCATGCAAGAGAGAGCAGGCATTCATGCCAGAGATGCCTACCTTAGGATCTCGTAGGAAGTGAACAATTTCTTCCAGCTCTGCCTTAGCCTCATCAACACCTTTTACATCATTAAATTTAGTATTGGTCTCCACACTGGGTTGCACTTCTTCGCTCATACCAAGTCCTAGGAAAGTTGAAAAGCAAACCAAAGAATGTGCCCATTAAATTCAGATTTAATAATAAATGAATCTGAGCAGTCATAAGTTACAATGACATTGTAATACCTTTACTAATTCCTTTATCCTCAATGAGTGCTCCTACACCAGAAATCAAGAGAAAGACCACAACAACATATCTAATTGTTCGCCATAGCTGCTCTTTAAAATTTCCACCTTCTACAGCCACCATATGAATTGGAAAACCTGAAGTTCCAAGACTTGCTTCTTTTGTAGGTTTTCCCACATTTCTAAGAGCAGAAAAGCCACCTAAACTTTCTTCCTCCCTCACTGAATTAGAAATACCTGAAAACTCACAAAGACCTCTTGGTTACAACTGATTGTCCATAAAATGTGCAAAAGAAATAAATGTTCAAATAGCTGACGAAATAAGACGAGACATAACACATTTTGGACGATAAAAATGCATAAAGAATATCTAATCCCAAATCCTAACTCATCGCAAGTAAGATTCTCAATGCAATGCAAATAAATCCATGCCTTATGACTTTTTTCTGATGGATTGTTTGTTTTAAGCTATAAAAAACGTTTCCCGGGAATAAGGAATTGGTAATGAAGTATTCCCTTGTTTGGTATTTTTTTAAAAATTCCTGGGTATCTATAATTCCCAGGTAAGTGATATTGTCTAATTTTAGTGGACTTTTATTCCCATGAGAGAGGGTGGGAATACATCACTACCAAGATGTGGGAACAGATATTGTTATGCAAAAATACTGAAATAGCCTTTTCCATCCACTAAGGCTTTTGTTTGCCGCTCCACGATGGTTTCTTGTTTCTCTTGTTCTTGTATCTCTCCTGATTTTTCCGCTCCACGATGTTATGTATCTCTCCTATTTTGTTCCCCAAGTGCATTCAAAACAAAAAAAAACCCAAAAACTCAACTATTTTGGGGGTTCTATTTTTGCTTTTTAACATACGAAGAAATAGAATAGTTTTGTTTGTCTATGTTGGTGACGGATACAAACCAGGGATGATGGTGACTAAAATAAACCAGGGAATAGGATGGGCACATTTTACATCACACTTGAATTTTCGCAAAAAAATCATTAAAAATATAAAAAAATATATATTTTATATTATAAATATGATAATTACTTTGATTTTTATATTTTGATTCTACTTTTTATCAATTGCTATGAAAAATTGATATTTAAATCATCTTATTTATCAGGGGTATTTTGATAATTACGACATGTTCCCGGGAATATACACTACAAACGAAGTAAAATTTTAAGTTATTCCCAGAAATTTCAAAAAAGATTCCCAAAAATTTTAAAAGCTAACCAAACATGTTTCATAAAATACCCAGCAATAACATTTTTGGTAATAGCATTCGTCTAAATGTGATTCCCCAGGAATGTAATTCGATACCTCGAAACAAAAACCACCTAAGGATAAAAATAAATGCAATTCAATGCAAATAAATTCATAGTAGTATGTAACAGGCCTTCAAATCAAAATTTCAACACTTTATAAGCATGTCGACCCCAAATATGGTACATTATTCAAAATATCTGCAAGTCAAGAGACAACCCCCAAAAGTAAAATCAAAACCAAAAAGAGGTAGAATCAAGAAAACTAAATTTAATTGCTTGCTTGGGAAAAATCCTTATTTCCTTAGCAAATGTTGACAAGAAATATGGATCAAACAGAGCATATGCAAATATAGTCAAGAAAATGAGCAGTTCTAGAGCCAAACAGTACCTCTCCGTAAAGTCTTCAGTAGTTCACTTTCATCAAGCCTATCAACTTTCACTAGTGCTTTAACATATTCAGAAAGTGCTGAAGGATTAGTATGCAGAGATGGCTGACTTTCAAATGCTCTAATCACAGCTTCAGGATCATTTCGATAGTAAAGTTCTTTAAGGTGAGCAACTTCACTGGCTTCATCTGCATCACGTACTCGACGCGACAGATTGCCAACATAGCTGGACTGGAATCTCTCCTGGGCGCACAAAAGCCTATTTCCTATAGAAGTTTAAAGGTAAGTGCAACAAACGAAAACTAAAGGCCAAAAGTTACATATTTTCTAGGTACTTTGGACACCAATGTTAAAAACAGTCATAAATAATTTTACAACTTGAACCAAAAAATCTAAAGAATTGTACAGAGAAACAAATTTTCAATAGATAAAACCCAAAGTAACATATTCAGAAAAACATAGCAACTCCGAATGAGAAAAGCAAAAATATATACTTATAGAAACAAATAACATGAACTAAAATAGAAGACGGATGCATGCTACAAGAACAATGGCTTTATACCTGCACGGCCTTCAAACTTATTAGCCGATAAATAGCTTCTAACAAAAGAATTTTTGACCTGTCCGTATGCTGATTGATTCCTTGCTACCTGTAAAAAATAAATTATAAAATTAACTGACAAGTAAAAGTAATACAAGATACAGATCGCAGATGGCAATTAGATTCATGAAAAAATAAGACATAGTTGATCAAGAATGCATACAACATGCTTAACTTATGTACACTAAAACTAGCTACCACCAGTGATGGTATAGTTGCCTCTTATTCAAATAAATGCAAAATTTTCATTTTATGGATGTTAAGTGTTTACTAGTGTGTCAGTTCAGGGACAAAGTGAGCATAATTTTGCAAGTTCCCTCCACTGTGAGACAAAGCCCATTTATAAGTATTTTGGTATTGTTGGTGTCTTATTTCAAAGATAGTCAATATTATACATCCAACCTCAATGATGACAAAAAAAAATTATTATTAACTAACATCCACTAATTCTCGAAAAGTTCTTCCTTGCCTAGTGTCCAATACTCCGTCCTCCTCGTGAAAAAAGAAAATATGAAATCTGATAACTAAGAAACAGGTTAACACTCGTATGGCATAAAAGTGATTTTCACGGCTCTACCAAGCACCATAGAGAGAAAATGAAAATCTTTCTTTCTTTCTTTCTTTAGTCAAGAAAAAGTAAAATAAAGTACACCCCCTCCCTATTTTCCAACTACTCAAACAAGCTTAGCCTATAAGACAAACTCTCAAAAAAGACCAAGAGAACTGTTTACTGTCTCCAGTGAAAGAAAATTCTTGTACTACCCTCGGATACCGAATTACAGCAACCTTCCAGTTCGGATTTTAAACTTTTAAAGAATATTTTCGCTACATTTGATCTTGAATCGAAACCAAGAATAAAATAGAAAAAGGCTCTTTGAGTAATGACCCCATTCAATAGCACAATCTAGAAAATTTGATAAAGGGGAATATTATTATGAACCTGAGAAAGACCATCTCAACAAAAAGAAACTAATTTAGGGTTCTCCGAATAATAATAATAATAATAATAATAAGAATAATAAAGTGGCAAAAGCAAATAGACAGGGTCAAAATTGATCGAATGCAAGTTTGATTGAAGAAAAAACCCACCTGCGTTATCAAACGCCTCCAAGCCATGTCAGCAAGCGAGATTGTTGTGCTATGTTGAATCGATGAAAATGAAAGATCGGAAACACGAGAGCGAAGGACCGATTCTCTAAATTCTCGGTTTTCAGCTCTCAACAAAGCAACTCATTGTTATTATTTGTTAATTAATGTCACAACTCAGGTTAACCTTATTCTTCCCCTCTCTTCTCTTCTATTCTCTTCTCTTTCTGTTCCCTGCTAGTTCGTCTCAGCTAACCGGTTTCCCAGTGCCTTTAAATGTCATATTTGCCCTTCCATCAATCCGATAGGATATTTTTATTTTTTTTGTCCTACCATGAGTTTTAAATACGTGGCTGCATTACAGTTCATGTCTTAATTCTTGGAAAACTTTCTTACTACTATTGGGTTTTTTTTTTTTTTGACTGGTACTACTATTGGGTTATTCTTTTCAAATTATTATTATTATTATTATTATTATTATTATTATTAGGTTTTACCCCATACTATCCATCGCAAATTTATCAAAATATCAATGTTTTAATTTTTATTTTTCAAATTATAACCCTTTCCAAATTATATATTAAACTACCATCATTTTTAATAACATTGAGAAGTCCCCTTTGATGGTCACGACTTCTCAACATAATTGAGAAAATTTTTTATCACACCCAGTTGAGAAATCTGGTTCTTCAACCACTACTTCTCAACGTGGGTTTTAATTTGGAGAAATTTATTTGTCACACTCAATTGGAAAGTCTGGTTTTTCACCCGTCTAAGCTTTCATAATTTCACCTGTCTAAGCCTTCGTTCGTCAGATGACTTTCACTCGTCTAATGAAACTTTCACTCGTCTAAACTTTCATGCTTTCACCCGTCTAATGAAGCTTTCACCCATCTAAGCTTTTAACCGTCTAATGAAGATTTCACTCGTCTAAGCTTTCATGCTTTCACCCGTCTAAGCTTAGACGGGTGAAAGCTTCATTAGACGGGTGAAATCATCAGACGAACGAGGGCTTAGATGAGTGAAAGCTTCATTAGACGGTTGAAAGCTTCATTAGACGGTTGAAAGTCATCAAACGAACGAAGGCTTAGACGGGTGAAAGCTTCATTAGACGGTTGAAAGCTAAGACGGGTGAAAGTCATCAGACGAACGAAGGCTTAAACGGGTGAACGCATGAAAGCTTAGACGGGTGAAGAACCAGACTTCCTAATTGGGTGTGACAAAAAATTTCCCCAAATTAAAACCCACGTAACTGGCTGCGACAAAAAAAAATTCCTAAATCATGTTGAGAAGTCGTGCCCTCCAAATACCACTTCTCAATGTAATTTAGAAATGGTGGTAGTTTGGTATATAATTTGGAAAGGGTGGTAGTTTAGAAAATAAAAATTGAAACAGTGATATTCTGATAAATTTGTCTACTATCCACGGGATAAATTAAAATAATAAATGATAAAGATAAATATAATATAAATAAAAATAGTTTAAGTACCAAAAATTAGATTAAATTTATTAAATTGTATAATAAAATTATCTAAATTTAAATTATAAATATTAGAAGTTTTAGGCATTGCACATAATTAAATTAAGAATTTAAATGGTGTGTAAACTTTATTTACATTGTCAAACAATTATAATTTGACAAATAATTAAAAATCACTGATATCATGATTTCTAATTGGTTAAGAGTGTAAAAAAATTTATATTGACAATATATACCAATAATTAAAATCTTAAATTAAAATTAACATACACCTTGTTATTTATGAAATAAATGAATATCTTTTCCACCAACATGTGATTAATTGGTTCGAGTGCTAATGGATTCGAGTCCGATGGCTGCCGACAAAAAATGATAATCAATATTAATCTTCTTTTACACAATAAGGCAAAATCACAGGTAATGTTTTTTTTAAAAAAAATTATGAATGTGTTTAAAATAGCTGAAAAAATATATTATTTAAATTACTAATTATATGTATAGTCGATTATTATTATAATAAATTATAATAGAATAAGTTATATATTTACATATGTTTGATAAAAGGTAGTTTTATGATAAGTTGTTCTATATGCAGTGGTGAATCTAAAGTGAAATTTAAGGGGAGCCAAATTTAAGGGAAGCCACTCGGCACCAGTCAAAATGATGCAATATAAAATTCATACTTAATCATATATAACTTTATCACTCAAATATGTAAATTGAGTAAACATTCAATATACGAAATCCTAATTAGCACTTGCTCATCTTGCAATGGTTCAATGTTCGTGTGTAGGAGAGATTAGGAAGCTTGAAGGAAATATGCGGAGGAGGGAAAACATAGTTGTAGTGAGCCTTAATGGTGGTGAATTGCAAATAATGTTTGTTTGATGGGATTATTCAGCTATTTGAGTATTTTTAAATCAATATGATCTAATAATAATAATAATGTTCTACAAAATAAAGGATTTGATAGCTTGTGGGCCTTGCTTGTAATTTTGTGTTGTATTGTTCAGTTATTTGAGTATTTTTAAATCAGTAAGATCTAATAATAATGTTCTACCAAATAAAATATATGATATTTTATGGATTTTACATATAATATATGTTGTACAAATTATTTTAAAGATGGTATAAATTATTTTTTCATATAAAAAAATTAGGCGGGGATTTTGGGGTAGTCATGCCTACTCTCGACCCCAATGAAGCCCCGCCCCTATTTATATGGATGACGTAAAAAATCATTTTATACAGTAAATCATAAAAAGGCGACAATATGGATAAAATGAGATAAATATAATCAGTTTCAAAATAATCAAATATTTTTTAAATAAAGTTGAAGTTTTGAACTTTTTAAAAAGAGTTTAATTTGATACTCAAATCATAATGGTGCTTTTTTCGGTACCCCTAATAATTTTGAGATAAAAATTATCCTACTCAACCAAAATGCACCACCTCAATTAAATGAGACATGTTAATGGTAAAGTCAAATGATTATCACCATTTGATTGAACCACCTAAACAGGATAAGTTACATTTTTAAGGTACCAGAGAATTCACTAATCATAATATGTGTATCAATTACAAATCATCATTCCTGTAGCTTTCAGGATAATTATGATGAGAGGCAAACATTTTTAATGATAGGTTTTTCAATGTATTCTTCGCGTACGTGGTACCAGACGTCATTAAAGAATTAATCTATCTCAACCATGTTTTCTAGGTAAACAAGAGTTATGGATCAACCCTTTACCACAAATAATATGAGGCCTATTAAATAGAGTGCCCCCACATAAAATTAAAAACCCTTGACCCAATAAACATATATGTGTTGGAGAAAATATTGAAAAGTGAGTATCGGTATGATTCCTCTCCAAGAAACCTCTCTCCAACACATTCAATCACTTAGATTGGTTAGAGAGAGAGAGTTGAAATGGGAGTATATTGATAGCACTCATCTGAATCCAAATAAACTCTCCATGAAATTTTGTTGAGAGTGGCTGGATCATTGAATTTCTGACTTCAAGTGGTAGAAAAAATTTGGATTCAGTTATTACGGGTTTCTTTCCTTCATTTCTTCGTTTTTATATTCCTTTCAAGATAGTGGATAATTAGTACACGTGTAAAAAATCTAAAGAGAGAGTAACGAATGAAGTCACTACAACAAAACTACCTCTATCCATTGAAGCCCCGACCGGAAAGTCAAATGGAATAATCATACTTACTACGTTTAGAAATCAACCACGCTTCGCGATTCCCTTTTTTCTCCCTACATTCTAAGAAACTACTTTCAAGGTTAACCTGTGGAATTTAGATAAAAGGGATAGATAACCTTGCTTGCTTGCTTTCAACAACTCTGAAATTGCTCTATGTATGTATGTATGTATATATATATTGGTTTCAATTCATCATCAATTTGAGCAAAAAGCAATGATGGGTGTCATCCGTTTTGAGCAAAGTTTGTAACTTGGAGAAAGGAAAAGGTCAAAAGGGACCACGGAGGTAGAGGTGGCAAATCGAAGGATGAGCGGTGAGGATGATGACCCAGAAAGAAAAAGTGTGAAATTGAGACAAGAAGCATTGAATTTGAAGCAGCAGCATCCTTGGCTCACCAACTTTCACCGAGATCTCATGGCTGGGGCGGTGATGGGTGGGGTGGTGCACACCGTTGTAGCCCCAATTGAGAGGGCCAAGCTTTTGTTGCAAACCCAGGAAAGCAATTTGGCTATTGTTGCCAGTGGGCGTCGCAAATTCAAAGGCATGTTGGATTGCATACTCCGTACTGTCAGGGAAGAAGGCGTTCTCTCTTTGTGGCGAGGCAATGGAAGCAGTGTTCTTCGTTATTATCCTTCCGTCGCACTCAATTTCTCTCTCAAGGTTGGTTTCTTCTTCATTCATCATTATCTTAATTTGCTTCCTTCCTTCATTTTCATAATTCCTTTCTTCTTGTGATTAAATTTATTTATTATAGGCACCCTTCCATTCCATAATGTCTTTTGTTTTTTTGGGTGTCTCTCTCTTGTTGCCATATCATCATTATTATGTAGTAGATTCAATTAGTTAGTTGAGGCAACAAACAAATTACTGAATTTATTCATATCACCTTTTGAGACTTGAACTTATATTATTAAAATTGTAACTGATATGCCATTGCTGAGCAAACTTTAGAGGAATTGGCAGCCGTCTATTAGTATAGTTTATCTTAATCTGCTCTGTGTCTGTTACTGAA
Source organism: Ammopiptanthus mongolicus (assembly GCA_039655645.1). Classification (NCBI taxonomy): domain Eukaryota; kingdom Viridiplantae; phylum Streptophyta; class Magnoliopsida; order Fabales; family Fabaceae; genus Ammopiptanthus; species Ammopiptanthus mongolicus. Next base: position 6,119,661 of record CM077345.1, read on the forward strand.
CATGTTTGACAGAAATAGACAAGCCCTAATAATGAAAGTTATTATGCAACCATTCAAACTTATATTCCCTGATGGTGTTTCTTCCAACCCTTTCATGTGGTAACTGTCTTGTATGGTCTTTGCTTGTTAGTTCACTTCTATGTTGAATGGAGAATGTCACTTGGTATTTAGTTATTTAAATAGTAAGATACTATCATGACTTGAGAAGAGAAACAAAGGGATTTGGATCCATCAATTGTGTATTCAAAGCTCAAACACCATTATTTAGATCCATTTGGGTTTGGTCATTTCATGGAAAACTGCCATGAAGGCAATGTGCAAAACAGGTTGGTTGTATATACTGTTAACTAGGCAGCTTGTATCTCAAGTAGTTATGTAATGATTATTGAATCAAATTAGGGAACCTGGTCTTTGTCCTTTACTGCATTATAATATTTGTTTTTCTCTCTTTAACAGATTTATATCTTTCATCACGTTCACTATTCCTAACTTGAATGTTCCTTTCTTTTTGTTTTTTGTGTCACCCATATAGCCTTCTTACCCTAGTAGTGTTCTATCCCTTGTTTCTCCTAACCATTGGCACCTATATCCGGAGGAAAAACCCTCAAATCTGCAGATTCTGATTGGCAAATATTTTCCATGCTGCAGTACTCTCCTTGTATTCATTATTTGCAAGATGGATTTTGACAATAACTGTTGAGTGTTGCCATTAGATGACTCTAAGAATTAGCCGGCACACCTTTCACCCATTTAATATGAGAAGGGGGCTTATGTTTCTTCATTTAAGTTCTCGTAATTGGTTTTCTATTTTCTTGTTACCAAAATATCAATGCTGATCGTTGCTACTTGCTAGGATATCCTTCCCATCCCTATGATGAAGTCTGACCTTAACCCATAAAGAAGAAAGAAGTATAATGCAATCTTGATATTTGCAGCACCTCATTTTCATGGTGCTAGGGATAGTATTATTATTTTTTTTAAAAAGGTGTCTCCTACCTCCCCTGCCTTTTGGATGTGATCGAGGACTATTCAGTATTAATGAAAACACCTCTTTCCTTGAGCTTTACTAGATTTTATTTGACCTTTGGTTGGTTTTTTCTTGTAATGCATGATATCCAACAGATGTTTCTTTATTACACGGTCGCTGTTTAGCATTGAGACAAATTAATCATTGACCAGAATTTCTTATGGGGATTTTGTCTCCTCTTTTTCCATGTGTTTATTAGAAACCTCTTTTCAGTCCCTGGTGAGAGTATGACCTCATTCACTAATGTGTGGTGTGGGTACAGGTGCGCGTTGAAGTGCGAGTTTGTAAAAGCATCGAATAACGAAAACTCTATAATACTTGTGTCAATATATTTTAAATTAAATATAACAAAAATTATAATATATATATATATAATATATATATCAAAATAATAGATCCATTGACACGTTTTACAATAGGAATTAGATCTAGACACTAAAAGTTAGGGACTTGGGTAGCTTCAATGAACTGTATCTGAACTTGTGATACACACAGATCCATCCATTATTCTTCTGGTTTGTAGTTGGATTCCATGATGGTTAGGATTTCCTCAGTCTCTCCACAAGAATTTGCACTTGTAGAAGAATAATTTGTCTAATTTTTCAATTATCTATGACTAACGTTTTCAAGCCGTAGCAAAATAAATGGAGTATTTCAGCATAATTAGGATGAGATAACTAGACTATTTTAAGCTCAACACTGAAAGTAATTTTATCCAAGTCACTATCTCTTTTTTGTTTTTATTTTATTCAATGAAATTTGAAGAAAGAAATAGCAATACTGTAAGATGCCAAACATAGCTTTATAATAAATCATGTGAAGAGGGAGAAAAAGGATTTGATGAGTCAAAATTCTGACAGAAGAAATTTGCGAAAATTTCGAAATATTTAAACTAAATGCATTTTAACTGTCGCTGCTTTTGTCTAAGAATGTGATTTAGTTTCGTAAATAATGCAATCATAAAGGTTTAGAATGACATTGGTATTTTTATCACAAAAAAAAGTCGTTCAATGCATTAGTAAAGGTGTGTCAAGCTTCCCACAAAATTCTGCACGGAAGTTTGTGACATGTGCCCAAGAACTTATCTTTATAATGTATTTTTTATGTCCAGAAGATGACAGAATGTTAATGTGTGACAAAAATTGTGGGCTTTATAATTGTGTTTGTGTCCAAACCTATGGTTGACATGAATACTTGGAGTGGAATTAAGCGCTAAAAATGCTAACCCAGCTATTTCACACTAGCACCAAGGTTAGTTATTAAATTGCCAAAGAGCAATCCTAACAATCTTTGAAGTGTATTTTTGTATGCTTTGCTTTTCTTTTCCCTCCTTCCTTTTCCCCTTGATCCTTTGTCCTTATCCAACCATATATGGTTTGGATAAAGGTGAGTATAGGCATCCTTCATTTTTTTGGTAGAATTTAGATTTCTTGGTCTGAGATAATAGATGACATTTTCCAAGCAATAGTATAACTTAACTTCCCTATCTATGCATTCAGTTAAATATGATATTCAACACTTGAGAAGAAAGTTACCTTTGCACAACTGATATATTACAATGTATGTTTCTTTATGTTGTCCTGATTGTCATTCATTTATATAACTGAAGAAAGATTGTATGCGAAGCTTAGTTACAGTTAATGTAGAGTTTTGATAGATTGTTTTCTTCAACAGGATCTGTACAGAAGCATTTTAAGAGGTGGGAACTCTCATGATAATAATCCTTTTTCTGGTGCATCCGCTAATTTTATTGCTGGGGCTGCAGCCGGTTGTACAACACTTGTCTTGGTATACCCCCTTGATATCGCGCACACCCGCCTTGCTGCTGACATTGGAAGGACAGAATTGCGTCAATTTCGGGGCATTTACCATTTCTTGGCTACCATATTCCATAAAGACGGGATTCGTGGGATTTACAGGGGCCTTCCTGCATCTCTACAGGGGATGGTGGTGCACAGGGGCCTTTACTTTGGAGGCTTTGATACGATGAAAGAGATCTTGTCTGAAGAATCAAAACCTGAGTTGGCGTTGTGGAAGCGATGGGTGGTAGCTCAGGCAGTCACAACCTCTGCCGGTTTGATATCTTATCCATTAGACACAGTTCGTAGGAGGATGATGATGCAGTCTGGAATGGAAAAGCCAGTGTACAATAGCACCCTGGACTGCTGGAGTAAGATCTATAGGACAGAGGGGCTGGCTTCATTTTACCGTGGGGCAGTTTCAAATGTGTTTAGGGGCACTGGGGCTGCAGCTATCTTAGTCTTGTATGACGAGGTAAAGAAATTTATGAAGTGGGGACGATTGTAACACCACCAACTTACCAATGTTCATTTTGACACCCGGGACTTTCATTACATCAAACTATTATACATTTTGAGGCTTAGGATAATTTTGTAAAGTACAATTGAGCTCCATTGCAGTTCATTTGTTGATGTGTCTTTAATGGAATTCTGTTTGGTAACAACGAAAATTTCCGGTTTTTATTCTGTTTCAAGTCTCACTGTTTTCGTCTTATTTTTTCAAATGCATGCAAAGGTGTTTCAACCCTTGACGACACTTCTGATGTATCGTTCTACACAAAGCCTAAATTAGCATATGATTATATGAAGTCTGAACATTAAACATAAAGTGTGAGCGTAACAGTGACCAATGGAGTGAAATTAGCTTAAAATTATCAAAGAGACGCTGACAAACTCTGAAGCATGGATACTTCAAAAATGATGATGAACACTTATTGGGTACTATGTCGTTCTGGATTGGGAACTTATGATTTTTTTTGTGTGTTTATCCTAGCTGTACCACAATGGTGAACATGTGAACCTGGTCCTATAACAGTAGTATTACATTGCATTTGTATTTTGCAAGAAACTGATTCCGGGCTCGAACACTGTGACCTTCCTGTCACACACACAATAACAAAAGTATTAAATTCTTATATAACAATGTCTAATGGCAAAGTAGATCTCAATAACATAAAAATTAAGAGATGATATTTTTTTATATAATTTGTATAAAGGCTTATTTCTGTTTTTTCCTTCATTTTTTTTAAAAAAGACACCAAAATCACTCTAAATAATAGTTACTTTTTTTTTTTTTTTTTTTTTTTTGCATTTTGAAGTTACGTAATTGATGATTGTGATGATTTAAATACTCGGACAAAATGAGAAGAAAAAGTGAAAGAATAGGTAGGAACTCCATAAAGAGTCTATATATGAATAAAGTTGAAATGAATATGCCACCCTTAAATTAAAAAAAGATTGAATTCATTCACACTTCGCGGTCATAAAATAATTACAGAAGCTTTCCTGATGTTGGACAATATGTTTTTGAGACGAGAGTGCAATACCAAAGGCCCGAGCATTAAGAATCATTTGATTTAGATGGGGGGCTATTGCCACTTTCACTTTAGCTGCCTAATATGCATTTAATAAACATAATTGCATTTTAAAACCTTAAATGATGAGTTTAACGTGGCTTCTCCATACTTCTGTGTGGAAATAGAATCATTAGGTGATTCTTCTTACGTGAGCTGAAAAGGATTCTAATTAGATCCGCCAATGTTTTAAGAAGAAAAATAATATTTTTACACTTTTTTTTCCTTACACCTCTTTTTACACTTACTTTGTAATCACTGATTTAAAGATTTTTGTTTCAAAAACACTAATGAATAAATATTCAATATGGTTATAAAATAAGGGTATTACTGCCGAGTGTCTTAATGACATTATTTAAGAAATCAACAAAAGGAAAATTTGTATTGAAAAACTGAATAAAACATTTTTCAATCTATTAAATACACTATTTTTTATACAAAATTTTCTTTCTTAATTCCTTAAATAATGTCCTAAAGACTAGGGATGGCAATGGATAGAGTATTATAATACCCGTCCCCATACCCGCATTTTAAAAAAGTATCCGTACTCGTCCCCATATCCGCCTAGGTAGCAACCTTAATACATGTACCCTCATCCGCTGGGTACCTAAGTACCCGTACCCGCATCCATTACCCACACTTTACTATAAGATATTTGTAGATTTTGAAAATAAGATAAATAAATATGATATATCCAAAGGTTTTTCGATTGATATAACTGTCATATTATTCACTTTAAACAATAAAATGACTTATTTTTGTACTTACATAAAGTTACATATTTTAGTTAAACTAAAACTTGCATGAAATACTTGCTATAATGAAGTACGGAACAAAAAATAATGTAACTTTTTTTCACATTTTGTATCCATATTCCACGTAATAAAACTCCTGTATACCAAACTAAAAATGCAATCCATAAATTTAATAATCAATTCGTGAACATGAAATGTATGAAAGGAAGAGTTTGCATAAAGGGAAAGTGAATCAGTGATTGAAGAAGCAAACAATACGTCTAAACATAGGTTTTTTTTTAATTGTTTTAATTTAATATAATATAATTGTGTATATATAAAATAAATAATATATATATGTAATGTGGGTATGGGGCGGGTGGATACTAGAGTACTTGTATCCATATCCATTAATTTTTGCGAGTAGTTACCCGTATTCATATCCATTAATTTTTGCGGATAATTATACTATCCATCATATTTTTTACGGATATCCATAAAATTCAATATCCATTATCATCCCTACTAAGGATATTCGTTACCCTGCTCCATAAAATAAATATAAAGAGGGATATGGGAAAAAAAAATGTAAGCATATCATTACTCATGTTTTAAATCAAAGCCATGACATGCTTGCCACGTCTGATTTTGCATTAAAGAAAGCAGAAAATTTGGAAAGTGAAACACGCACTCACACACTCTCTTCTTGGATTGTCGCTGTAGCTGTAGTGGTTGATGTCGATGATGTCATCACTTCTGTCTTCTCCCAACTCAAAGGAGAAATAATTGAAAATAGATTGAATGACTTTTATTTGTGATAATTTTGGTGATTTTAGGTATTTTTTGAAAAGAGAAATATGAGAGAAAAAAATGAAATAAAATGAAAGAATATGTGTCAAATGAGAGAGAAAGACATCAAAAATACCAGTTATGAAAATCACCCAATTTATATCCAAAATAATGGGTCACATGGTGGGAACTGGGGTTATATAGGAGTTAGGACTCTTAGCCCTTGATTATATCACCTCTATGCCTCCCTTGTTTTCCTTAATTGGGAAAAAGATTCTTCCATGCTTTGTTTGTTTCCCTATATTTGCATCTTCTTTGATACCACACCAAATTCATGCTGCGCTATGCTATCTTGGTGGTGGTTTATAATTTATTTATTTTTTTGAGGTCCCAGATTTTAACTAATAATTTCTTAAACAAGTCATATTTGCAGCGCTTTTTGTTCCGGCATATTCATATATTATTAATTGGTATGATGAAAGCACCATGATGTTCTTCCGGCTGTTGTCCAGCTTCTTTGATGCTCTGCTTATCAATCAATAAATCAGCACCAAAGTGTTTTTTGTTTATAGTACTGTGGAAACATGAAGAAAGCACCCTGAAAACATTTAGCAAAATCTTTCCGTCGTTAATTCCTACTTTTGTTGTTAAATTTGTCATTAAAATTCAATTTCCGTTGTTACATTCGTTATTGGTTGCTATGGATATAAATCCGTCGAAAACAGCGATGGAATTACGAAATTTCCAATTTTCATTTTTGAAGTATTTAGCGATGGAATTTTCATTGTTAGTGACAAATATATTTTCGTCGTTGTTTGTGAGGAAACATAAACTCCGTCGTTATATTTTAGTGATGCCACTTTTTGTGACGGATTTTGTTTTGTTGTTAATTCTGTCGCTAATTATTTTAGCGATGAATTTTTGCTATTTAACGACGGATTTTGTCCATCGCTGATTTCGATTTTTTTAGTAGTGCATTCGCATTGTAATTTGTGACTTGCTTGGCATAGTGTAATTTTTTTTATAAATAAAATAAATATATTTATCAAGAAGAGTACTAGGGATACTTTAACCCTATACAAAGATTCCAATACCTGTACATGAGAATTATAACACCTGCCTAAGCTAATGACAGATTCAAAAGCTAAGACTTGAACATAACTAACCCTGTGACTGCTTACAAGTATAAAAAACTAGCACCAATCCTTAACCAAAAGTTGTAGTGTTTCATGCCATCAAGACAAGGAATGTGAAGATGGATTAAAAACACCGAACACATGTTATACACCGAATCAGATGGAAAGTAGTAGTCAGTGATACAACGGACTCCTCTTGACTATTTGTTAAGGCTCAACAAGAACTAGCAGAGAATTGTGTTAGAATTAACTTGTACCCGAAAGGATTTACACTATGTTGGTCCAATTTGGGCTCATTCTCATGGGCGTGAGGCTTCGCCTCTTACAAGCTCTTTTGAAGTTTTCAAACATTTGTTAACTTCTAAACATTTGAGGAAGTCTATCACCAACTAATGTGATTTATCTCTTTTGAAATACTTACAAAATTCAACAACACATGATAAGAACACTGCTGCAGACCATGAAAGTATTTAGTTTCCTGCACCGAAAAGTGGAATTTTTTTTATTCTTGCTTAATGCAGATAAAAATCGTAGGGTTAGACTTGAAACTAAAGAGTTGAGACCGAAGCTGAGATTTATGGTAGTGGCATGGATGCCATGAGGCACGGCTTGTCAAAGTTATCTCTTGGCATGATGTCAACAATTTGATGAGGTTGTCCTCGCCCCATGTTACTTTTAGCTTTGAATCTATCTGGGCTTTTAACTTTTTGTGAATGCAAGATTCAATAATAGTTAGTAAAATACACGTGAGACAGTCTTCATGCGAATATATACTATTTTGTTTTTACAAATTGATTAAACACAAAACCGAGGAGACGATAATTTTTTATAATATGGTGGATTGGCTTTGCTCATTTTTAATCTTAGGTTTTGGTTTTGGTGGAAAAAAATCAATATATTCTATCATTCGAAACAGTGAAGTTGAAAAGAAGGGGGCAATTTATGCTGATGCAGTCAAAGAAGAACAATAAGAAGCAGAAGGATTCCAACTCCTTTTATGTGAACTAGCATAGCACCTATGTTATGCAAGAGAGATATTTAAAAAATAATATGATATTATATGTATTTAAATAAAATTAATTTCAAATAATAAATAATAAATTTTTTTGCTTTTAAAAGAATATTATTAATTTATGACATGATCAGAAATTTTAAGATTTGAAAGTATTGAGAGTAGAATAAGAGTACGATTTGTTTTAGATTATTTGATGATAAAAAATCATTTTTTAAGTTAAAAATCATTTTTTTAGTGATCTTAATTGTTTTTGTTTAAGATTTTTTAGGAATTCAATTTTTAAATAAAAATCATTTTTATAGTTAAAATGAGAAGTTATTATCATTAGCTTCTCATTAAAATCTGATTCTATAACGGAGAGAAAAAATATGTTTGTTACAGATTATGAAAAAATGATTTTCATATAATCTTTAAATTATTTTATATGAAAATCATTTTTCTATAATCTGTAACAAACAGGCCTTAAATTTGAAATAGAATATTGGTGAGAATTGAAAACTTTAAAAATAAATATTGGAAATAAAAGCTATTAATAGGGGATAAAACACTTCAAAAATGAGTTTTTTAGTGTAAAGTGAGAAGGTAATATTTACCTTGTTAGTTTAAGTGTATTGTGATCTCAACTAGCTTTAGCCAATCAAGAGTGAATATATTCTTATTTTCTCACCTTACACTTAAACTCACTTTAGAATAGGCTGCTTGATCTATTAATAAGAGGGACTAATAAATAAATTGAAATATTTCATATCATTTGTGATGATGTGCATTTATTTATTTAGTCAAATACTCAAATGGTATTTATTAGTGGAGACAAATGTTAAGCCCACCTTGCAAAATAAGAGCGTAACAAACAATTCCTTTTATTTTATATATAATATAATATGGAGAATGCTACTAATCCTGTTTAAGGAATCAAGAAAGAAAAATCTTCATTAAGAGTTGTTCTATCTAATATTTAAAGATGCTACTAACACTGCTTAATATAAGGTCTTGTTAATGAGTATCCTAAAGGCATTATTTAAAAAATCAAGAAAATGAAAAATTTTATTCAGAAATTAAGCACAACACTTTTCAATAAATTAAATACATCATTTATGCATGCAAAATTTTCTTTTTTAATTCCTTAACCAATATCATAAAAACACTTGTTAGCATTACATCATTTTTCAGTACAAAATTGTCTTTCTTAATTCCTTAGCTAATGCTCTTAATTACAACAATCATTAGCATTTTTTTATATATTACTTATCTTAAGGCATTGACTGGTATAATATAAATGTTTCTTCTTAAATAATAACACCACAATTAGTTGATGAGCTTTGGCCAAAGTACTGAAGTAGTAACATTAGTTATTTTTTACAAGATGGCATTACACAGCCATTGGATCTGATTATATGGATGTATTATTATGAGTAAAGATCCTCTCCATTTTTTATCTCTCCATTTCTGTCCATTTCCAAAGTTTTTTTTAAATAAATGTGTATTATATATATATATATATATATATATATATATATATATATATATATATATATATATATGTAGTCCCTCTATGTATTTATTATCCCAAAACTTTAGTAATGGACATCTCCATTTCTCATGAGAAATGGAGAGAATCCCTACTCAGTTTTGAGTGTATAAAATCCATAAAAGCCTAATAAATATCATCCATTTTAAAAATAAATATTTCTATATATCTAAAATTATAATAATAAAATCCTTCATTAACGGCGGTGCGTGCCTTTCTATGTCAGTATGTTTTTCTTTCATAACCTGCAGTCACCATCTTTTCCAAAGTACTAGTACTTTGGGTTCGAGAACTCTTGTTCGTTAACGGCTTAACCCCATAGGGGACAACAAAGAAGTAGTAAAGGAAATCATCATTCATCCTCCATTTGGACGGCAACGATTGTAGAGGTGCCACCCAATCAAAACCAAATACCAGCAGCATGCATATTGCCATTCTTATTAAGAGGAAGATGAAGAGAAAAATAAAACGATGAACTATAAAAGCAAATTCCCATAATTTTACCCCCACGAATTAATAAAATTACACAAGAGGAGAATATATATATATATATATAAGGTAAAATGGTACTCAATAGATAAGATAAGCTTAGCGATTCCCGAAACAAGGTGACAAAGTTACATCCCGATTTTAACAGACGGCCGTGATTGCTTAATAATTGGCAATGGACCCCAATCTACGGACCTGATGAATAAAACACGGAAGCAAGCAATACATAGCCAATTAATGGACGTTATTATATTAGTATTAGTATTAGTATTAGTATTAGTATTATCTTTGCTGATGTGATGAGTGACGACAGATGCCCTTTCCTATACACGTGTTTCCAACGGGTACCATTAATTGACGCCAAAGCATACTTAGCTAGCTCGCAGATTGATTCATTCCACTCCAGTGTATTTCGCCATTTCACTGGTTACTGCTGACTCCTTAATTACTCACTATTCCCTACTCACAACTCACAAATCCAGACTCTCCCACCAAGCAAAACAAAGAAATTTAAGGGTACTCCCTAAATTCTGTTATAATAGTTTCAATTACAACGTACAGCAAGGATAAATTGAGATTTGGTTCCGTCTAGCGAGCGAGAACACCTTAAATTATACTACAAATTAGTTATGCTTTTGGAGTTTTGGCATAACAATAATAATAGATAACGTAGCTAACATATATATTATAATATAATATTATATATGTGGGGAGTTAGCTAGCTAGGATGATATATATATATATATAGTAATAGGAAGGAAATTAATGATTATTGTTGACGGAGTAGTAGCTAGGTATTACAGACAGAGAGCACCGACTTGAAGGAGCTTGGGGACGAGGTGGCCGCTGAGGTGGAGGGCGAGGAGGGAGTCGAGGCCGCCGATGCAGGTGCCGCCGATGAAGGCGGCGGGGGGGTGAGTGACATCGGAGGTGGGTTGGAGGGCGGCGATCTCGTGGTCATCCAACTGGATAACGGTGGGAATAACACCAATGGTGGCGAGGAGGTTCTTCATGACGTGGCACATGCAGCAGAAGGAGGATCGGGTGAAGATGATGACGGGGTGCTCCAAGATGAGGCGCTGGATTCGGGTCTCCGTAGATTCGTCTAAGTCCATGGATAAGGAGGAGGAGGAAGAGGTGATGGTGGTAGTGGAGGGGGTAATTAGGTGGAGGTGTAGGCCGTCGTTTGAGGAAGGACAAAAGCCTTGCATCACCGTAGAACAATCAGTGGTACGTGCAGAAAGAAAGAAAGAACGAAAGAAAACAAAAAGCGTGTGTGTGAGTGTGAAAGGGCAACAGATCAACAGAAGTGAAGTGAGGGGCAGGCTGAGGCAGGGGATATCATATATGATGGAGAGGAGGAAGAGAGTTTGGAGGAGTTGTTTATTTATAAATAAATAAATAAATAAATAAATATGGACGGATGAGATGGAAATGGGGGATGGAGATGGTGCTATGCTTACCTCACAAAGTACTGTATTTCGTCACCTACGATACGATTACATACACTCACTCACTACTCACTGCTCAGTGCTCCCCACACGCGCGCTTCTGCTATGCCATTTCTTTCTCATTATTTACCGCCTCGCCTTCCCTATTCTTTTTTAAATGCTTCTATTTAAGGAATTAAAAATTAGAGTTTTCATGGGAAAGTAAAGGAGTAGTTAATATACTAAAATGATTTTGCGTTTAACACAAAATTAAAGGTTTATATTCCAACCTAAACATGATTTGTTATACATATGTACTTACAGCCTTGCTATTTGGGACAAGAGTGTTTTCATAAAACCATATGAATGGTTAAAAGTTCATTTTAATTTCCTATTTTTTAATAAATAATAAATAAAAATAAGACAAACCCATGATAAACGGTTGTGATTTTTCGTAACTGTCTTCGTACAGTACATTTTCGAACTATTGAGCATTTCCCATGTATTTAATGTTAATATTTGATTTTTCTTATCAACAATGGTATTTCTCACTTTAGAGGAGCCTAAAGTGAAGTTTTTAATTTTCTAATAAAATATTGTCTTTCCTTGATTCCAGACTCTTTAATAAGGATGACAATGTTAAAGAGTTTGATGGGTACCAGCAAAAAATACTCATAATAAATCAAATAATTATTTAGTTAATGGATATGAGTATGTATACGAGTACTTGTTCGTAAAATATAATGGGGATGAGAGAGAGAGAGAATAAGTAGTTGGAAAAGGAGATTAGTTGGAATTAATTATCATTATCTCATCTTATATTGTGTTTGTTTTAAATTCAATTCACTGCAAAGCTCTGTTTCAACTAATGTTTAAAGAAAGCTTCAATTTGAAGCTTTCAATATAAGTGCATTGGGACATGTCATTTTGCCGTTGCGTTGGCAAAAAGTTTAATCAAACATGCACTTAATCCTTGTACGAAAAAATGTGAACTAAAAATCCAAAGTATGACCGATTCATTTGCAAAGCTTAGTCAACCAATTAACAAATGTATTTACTAATCCAAAAGGGTGACTAAATCATATGTACCAGCTGCTAATGCTCCAACAAAAATTGATGTCAAACAATGATTAGTGTAAAAAAATTTATATTGTCAATCAATCACAAATCATCATATATATGACTTTTTAGGTAGCTAGTTATGGTAAGAGTCAAACATTTTTAATGATGTAGTCATTTATGATTGTTTGACGGTGTACAAAAATTTTACACCCACAATGCATGAGTTCAATTCGTGCTTTTATATTGTTATAATTTATTTAAATGTATGTATGTGTGAATGTATGTATGTATGTGTATATATATATATATAACATTTCATAGTTTTTATTTTGTAAATTTTTATAATTTTTTTTTGTTTTTCAGGGTATCCTCCGCGCACAACTACAGAGAGTAACTCATGAGATACTGGACGACATTGAAGGGCTAACCTCTCCCAACCAGGTTTTCTTCGTACACAAGAGTTGGGGATCAAACCCCTAACCACTTATTTAAGAGGCCTGAACTCGTTATCACTCGAATCAACCATATCTTGGTATTTTATAATTTAAATATACAGAACATTTATATTTATACATTTTATTTAATTTTCAAGTTGACCCAATCTTAGCATGCTCTTTAATCTGATTATGATTGTGTCAAAATTAGTTTTAAAATTAAATCTAACAAAAGCATGGACTTTAATTTTAGGATAAAGCTCTTTCGAAGTGAGAATGAGGGTAAAGTTAGTAAATAAATATGTATCACCCCTTAATTAATTAAAATGAATTGAGATATCATTACATTATAACTAATTAACAGCTGATACACTCTTATTATTTTAATTTCGTTAAACTCGACCAAAACCAATTTATTTGCACCTGTAAGAAAGCAGAGTAATGAGCATGAGTAAAACATACCTTAACTAAATAAGGTAGTCTCGCCAAATCTTACGAGAAATTCAGGTAAAACTTTAGTAGTTTTATTTAAGAACCAAACATATATTGTAACAAAAGATTTGGTAAAACTTCAGGGGCTAAGTGCTGGAATGTGCAGTTAGTGGACTCCTTCTTTCATACTCATGATGCACTGGCAATTCTTTATACTCTTTTGATTCAAAGTGTTGTGGAATACAAGCTTATTTAGAAGTATAGCAAGGATGGTTGCTACACTGTAAAATCGGGTATCGTGTTTTCTTGGACAACATATCAACTACCAATCAACTTAAGGTGGATGGGGATTGGAGGAGAATTTGGCAGTTGCAGGTCCCTCAAAAATTTAAGGTGTTTATTTGGCGTGCTTGTAGATATGTGCTTCCTATTAGATTGAAGCTTCAAAGTTGTGGGATAAATTGTTCTGGGATTTGTGTTTTGTGTAATAGTGCTCCTAAGAATTGTTGGTATACTTTCTTCAGCTGTTTTTCAAACCGTGCTTGCTAGACACAAGTGGATTTATGGCATGTTATTGATCCATGATGGATCAAATGGAAAGTTTTGGTGAATTAATTTTTTTGCTGTTACTGCAAAGCTTGATGCTTATAATTCCAGGAATTTGTTTGTTGTGATACTTTGGAGTATATGGCATAGAAGAAACATCAAGCTTTGGGATGATGTTGTTGAGGAGTCTACCTCATTTCTGTGGCGCGCTGCTAGATGGGAGTGGGCTCGAAGGAAGAGGTCAAGCAGCAGGGAACATGTGCTGCAAAACGTTAACACTTGCAGTTGGAATCCTCTTGATGTTGGCACTCTGAAGTGCAATGTGGACGCACCTTTTTTTGCAGACCAAAACGCGACAGGTTGGAGCATGTGTCTCCGCGATCATGCAGGTATTTTTAGGAGCGCTAGGTCCACGTGGATGACACCTACGATGGACATATGCATTGGTGAAGCTCTTGCCCTTCTTAATGCTATCAAGTGGTTGGTTGATATAGGTGTGGATAGAGCTATTATTGAAACTGATTGGAAGAGTGTGGAGGATGAACATTCCATAGACAAAGAGAACTTGACTGAATTTGGTGTTATTGTGTCCCAATGCAAAAACATGCTCTCTACTTATTCAAACTTTAATGTTAAGTTTATTAGGCGACAAACAAACATGGTGGCTCATGTGTTAGCTAGGGCAACCTTGTTGTCAGCTAGTCCCTATGATTTTTTCAGTATTCCTACGTATATTAATGACATTATCATGAATGAAATTCCTTACATTTGTTTCTTTAAAATAAAAAAGATTTCCTTCAAAAAAAAAGAAAAGAAAATATTTGATACAATTTCAAATACTCAACATTAATATTTTGAGTTTGATTTTGACACAGTGTCATTGTACAATTTTTTATACTATCAACCAATTATAAATCATCGCATGTATGACTTTTACAATTTTTGCATTATCAACCAATTAAATCCTAAAACTTTTTATAACAAGATTTTAGAAATGTGATTTCGAAAAACATAAATTTTGAAGTGCGATTATACAATGTCATTGGATTGAAAAATAAGATATTATTAAATAAAAAACAATTTTAATTTTTTTATAATAATATCAAGGAAGTATTTTAGAATCGGTTTAATTATTGAGTTGGTTCGTGAATTATTTGAGAATTTTCAAGTAGCCCCCTAAACTAAAAAAATTTATAATTAAGTCCTTAAACATATATTAAATTTTCAATTAGGTCCTTGGACATATATAAAATTTTCAATAGGGTCCCTGGGGTAATAAATCTATTATTGAACTATGAAATTGAACAGAATATTTGTGAGTTCCTTCAAGCTGGACACTTATATCAGCAATTTATCCATAATTATTGAGAATTTAGAACATCTAATCAAGCAATCAACCAAAAATTTTGATGCATACAAACGAGTATGATTTCGAGCGAATGAGCCATTTCTGAAGGATTACTTGAATAAAAATCTCAAATTCCCAATAATTATGCACAAAATGCTGATATGAATATCCGGCTTAGAGGGACACACACATATTTTATTCAATTTCACGGTTCAATAACAGCTTTACTATCCAATGACCCAATTGAAAATTTTATATATATTTAGAGACCTAATTAGAATTTTTTTTAGTTTAGGAATCTACTTAAAAATTCTCAAATATTTCAGAGATTAACTCAATATTTAAACCTTTAGAATTTTTCGTATATTCCACGCTAACTAGGGTGGAGCTCACTCATGGGGCTACATAGTAATGGAACAGTAACATTGAACCATGACGTAACCAAAAGTTAAACCGCATTTGTGTTGTGTTACAACATCTCCAATTATATAGTGTGCAAGTTGATTAACTTCACTCTTTAGGAGTCCTATCATATTAATTCATCACTTTTTACTTTTTATTACTTTAAATAATTTGATACTCTAATGGTGCAAGTCTACAATCTATTGGTATTACTTAACTTTACCTTTTATAGGCCATGTCATGTCAAGTCATCACTTTTTTTTTTGTTCTGAACCCATCGTAATTAAGGTTTTTGGCTCCCTAATGGGTCCAACGGATTGTCCCCACAACTTTAGCCCTTTGGACTGATTATGGAACTGATTCCCAATTCGACAGCGACGAACGTCTGATTTTTTACACATGAGGTTGGGCTATCTCCCCACTGAGCGACTTCAGGATTCGAACTTGCGTTATTTTTCTTGGGGAGAGTCACGTTACCAACTCTCTCAACACTAGGTTGGTTAAATCATCATTTTTTACTTTATACTATTTTAAGCAACTTTACACTCCAATAATATAATTCCTATAAGTTATCCCACATCTCTAATTTTTGTGCTATTTGCATACTATTTTCTATTTTTTATATCTACTTTATAATCATTGATTAAATTATATTTGCTTTATAAATAGCAATAAAAATAATATAGAATTTAATTTTGATATATCATTAGTATAAAAATAAACTATATTGTCAATCAATTATAAATAATGATATGTGTGACTTTTAAAGTCATTAATATAATAATCAAATATTTTTAATGATGATAATTTATAATTAGTTGATAATGTAAAAAATCTTTATACTAATACCAATTAAATCCAATAATATATATCATTAAAACTAGTGTGATAAAAATTAGAGTTTAATTTTGATATTTTTTTATAGTATCTATCAATTACATGATATAAATGACATGACTTTTAAGATAATTAAGATCAAAGTCAAATATGTTTAATAAATTGATAATTTATGATTAATTACGAATATAAAAATAATACATGAAAATAGGTGTGCTGACGTGGACTGAACGGACTGAGGATCGGTGTGCCCCACGCCCATGACATAATCGGAGGCACTTAACCATTATCATCCTCATGGTGTCACTCCCCATGACCCCATCCAATACGTGGATGAAACTTTTACTTTCCTTCAGGTAGGGAACTCCGTGCTGGGAGTTCGAGCCAATGAGATGAGGCTACCTTTGATGGTAATGGTAATGCAAATGGGGACTGGTTGGACTCTGAGGTGTGAAATGTGGTTTCCACCTTTCATTCATGAATCTAAAAGTTGATTGTCCTTATTAAGACTTTTTAAATATTTATTCATACTTTATTTATAATTTTTTAAAAATCAACATTAAACTTTTGAATGAAAAAAAATTGTTTTTGAAATAATATTTCTTATTTGGGAAAGCTGAATTAATTGAGTTTTAGCTATTTTGGATGAAAAAAGTTGTTTTTGAAATAATCTTTCTTGTTTCATACTTTGCTTAAATTTATAAAAAAGCTTTTTTTTGGGGGAATAAACTGTTTTATACAATCTAATTTATTTTAGCTTAAGATTGTTATGATTTGATTATTTTTCATTCTCAAAACTTGTTTCCCTATTTATCCTTACAAAACTAACTTTCAAATAAATATTATTAAATTATACAAATAACTTCATGCCTTTTTTTCGTAATTTACTATGTAAAAGTGATTTTTTTGCACCACCCAAAAGAAATAAATTATCTTAAAATCGCTTTTCAGCAAACATGCCCAAACAAAAACAGATTCTGATTATAATCAATTATCAGCACAATCTATTTTTTCCATTTTTCCCAAATACACTCTAAATAAAAAATAAAAGTAAGCATTTCCGACTTGCGAGTATAAAAAATTCACTCCTAAAAATTATAAAACCCAATCGAGATCCAATGGGTGTGGCACACTTAGTTGTGCAGGCTGAGCTTGCGGAGGAGGACCGTGGTTCGAATCCCACAAAGCACATATAGGCAATGAGGGAAGAACCTTAATTATGATTAAGCACCCGAGCGGAGATTACCCTCATAGCAAGTCCAAAGGATCTAAGTTTGTGAATATACTCTGTGGACCTACTGAAGAGTCAAAGACCCTAATTACGGTGGGTTCCAACCAAAAAAATAGAAAATGCCGCAAAGGTACACTGTCGACCAATCATAAATTGTCACATCAGTAAAAAAAAATGTTTGACTTTTATTCTAATTACTGAAGGTCGCTCATACCATGATTTGTGATTGATTGACAATGTAAAAAACTTACACTATCGCAACAATTAAACTCTCTCTCTCTCTCTCTCTCTCTCTCTCTCTCTCTCTCTCTCTCTCTCTCTCTCTCTCTCTCTCTCTCTCTATATATATATATATATATATATATATATATATATATATATATATATACGATTTGTCAACGTACACTCACTCATTTTTTAGAAGAAGTAAGTTAACAAACTACACCTTCAGGTGTATTTGACAAATTTGTAGTTATAACTTGCTAACGTACGCCTTCTAAAAAATGAGTGGGTGTACGTTAGCAAATTCTATTTGGGATTTCTAACATACACCCACTTAATTTTTAGAAGGAGTATATTAGCAAGCTACACCTTCGGATGTATTTTACAAATTTTTAGTTATAACTTGCTAATATACTTCTTCTAAAAAATGAGTTGGTGTACATTAACAAATCCATATATATATATATATACACACACGCACAAGAAATTGTTTGATTGATTTCATCATGTGAAAGTTGACTTTGTCATTTATAATTTTGTTTTGACAATTGGCTTTATTAAAATTTGTTACATGGAAAAGTATGTCTACATGACTTATGTTTAAAATTTCTCAATCTTAGTCGGATATCTTATTAATAGCTTCGTTTGTGCTTGATACTTTTATTTTCTTTTTCTTCTCCCAATCTCATTTTTATCGATTTTATTCTACTTCAAATACTTTTAGATTTAAATTTCTAATTATACACTAAATTAAGATTACATTTTTTTGAGAATGGACACAAATTTATTATTTATTATTTAATATAAGGGGAGGTATACTAGTATATAATAAAACAACAACTTGCCTGAGAAACTGTAATATGGGTTGGAAATTTGGAATTCGCACAGAGCTTTGAAATGATAGGTAATGTCTTTGGTCCTCTAATTGCCTTTGGAGCGCCAAACCTCAAAATGTATTTGGGATAATGAATTCACATTAAAAAAATGGATGAGATAAGTTGAGGGGAAACCGGTTGAATAGGTAAATGAAGACCAACCTCACAATGAACCATCATCATTCATCCACCAAAAGGAAAATGTAGAATCACATGTTGAAATAACAACAACAGCGACAACAAGCTTTCCTCAAACAATAGTCTCTCTACCAGTGACCTCCTTGCTAGTGCCTCTTCAGGTTGCCCTCTCTCTGTCTCTTTCTCAATTTATGATTATTGCTTCAATCTTCCTTTGGTTTCTCTTCCTTTTGCAACGTCGATCTTTGACTTTTGATTTTGTCAATGTGGACTTCAATGATACGAAGTGGTTCAAATTCTCATCATTGACCACTCTACTGCATTACTTAAAAATTGTCAAACAATTATTTAAAGTCTTTTTACCACTCAACTCCACCAAGTATAGCCTTAATTCTCAAGACTAATATACGCTACTAACTATGAAGTCATTCGCCTTTGCACAACCAGCATGTCAGTTACAATTATTTTACATTTCATTACTGTGGGCTCCACTGTTATACTTAAAATGAAGGTAAGTTGATCTTTTGGTCTCTCATTTGTTTTAATTTATTCAACTTGGTCCCTCTATTTTAAAAATGTTCAAGTTGGTCCCTTACTTATCAAACGTTAAGCGACTTGCTCCTTTCCGTTAGATTTGCACTAACAATATCGAAAATGTCTTCGGAATCTGAAAATTGTGCCCAAAAACGTTGGTCCTTCTCTTCCCCCCTCTCTTTTACGTTTTCTTCCCCTCTCTTCCTTCGTATCCCCATTCTCCCTCCCTTCATATGCTCCCTTAATAATCCACCCAACAAAAAAAACAATTTAACCAAAACTGCATCAAATTCAAAACTAAAAATAAATAATTGCTTCTAATCGGTGTTGTGGCAACCAAGCACAATCTGGGAAGGATAAGGGTTGTTAGTGGAAACTTTGAAGTTATAATATGAATGAAATTGGGAACAAACTGCAAAAGGGGGAAATGAGGGAAATTTTCTAGGGTTCCAATTTCATTGATGGAACTGCTTGAGAGAGAAGGGTTAGGATGGTGGGTGGAGAGCAGTTCGTCCCCCAATTGGTGCTACCGCAATGCCACTGCCCTATGTCGACCATTAAACCGCAAGACGATAAGGAATGATGTCAACTTGCACAAGCATACTCTGCGCCTTGAGGTGGATGAGCAAAACCTTGATGAAATTGTTGGGTGGATTTGTTAAGGGAACATATGAAGGAGAGGGAGGGAGGGGGAGAGAGAACACAGAGAGAGGGGGAAGAGATGGACCAACATTTTCCGGCACAATTTCCACATTCTTGCGACATTTCCGGCACCGTTAGTGCAAATCTAACGGAAATGACCAAGTTGCTTAACGTTTAGCAAGCAATGGACCGACTCAGACATTTTTAAAATAGAGGGACCAAGTTAAATAAATTAAAACAAATGAGAGATCAAAAAAGTAATTTAACTTAAAATTAATGTAAAATATCAAAAAATGAAAACAATATAGATATCAAGAAATACAATTAAAAAACAAAGCTAAATGCATAGGTTCAACTTCAAAGTGATGGTTTGAATGTTCTATGGTGGCTTCAAGGAGCCGGTTCGATAGAGGCTAACGAGGTGCTTCCAATGGTGCTGGGGCGATGTTGATGTCCTAGACTAGGGTGGTGGTCATAGACTATGTCAGAATGAGCAAAGAGCATAAGAGAGACAAATGCTCTTTTTGACCAAAATAACATAATAAGCTAACTTATAGCTGAAAGCTCATAGTTGATAGCTGAAAACCTGGCTGATTGAATTTGAAGTGTTCGATAAAATTAACACTTTAACTAGCTTATGAATATAAAGTAACATAAAATGACGTGTTTTATATAACTTTTAATATCAATTATTATTAAATTCTAAATAAAGCTTTGTAATTAGAATATTAAATTTTCAATTTTATTTTTAAATATTTTTAATAAATAATATAAATGAAATGCAGTTTTATATGATTTTTTTATATAAATTTTATTTTATAAGAGGCCAGGTAAAGAAATTTCATTAAATTAATAAAGGTTAAAATGAGAAAAAAGTTAATAAGCCATAAGCTAAATAAAATATCTTATGAAGAAAAGCTATAAGCTAATGGGATAAACTAGTATATCAAACACATCTACTTTGATCAAACAAGCTTACAAGCTAGTCAAATAAGGTATATGCTAGCATATCGGACTTGCCAAACAAAGTCAAAAAGAATTATACTGGTTAAGAATTACAGGGATAAGGCTCCTTGAAATTATCTTTAAAGTGAGTAAGTCTTGATTTAATAAATTGTATGGAGATCTTAATCCATTTTATCAAATGAAGGGCGAATACACCTAATAGTGATTGGTTGCAGTGGACATGGACGGTGACCCCATGCGACCGTCGCCTACAATCAGGGGTTCGAATTCTGGATTCGTCACTTTGGGAAGGGTTTTACCTAATCACCATCCCGGACCGAGGGTTAGTCATAAAGCTTGTCTATGGGGATCCAGTCAAAGACCAAAAAAATGAAGAGTGAATACATCTTACTTTACTCATTTTAGATAAAGTCAATTTCACTTTAAAGAAACTTTTCCCATTATGATATTGATTTAAGGATTTGTTTTCCTTTTAAAAAAAATTGGGACAAACCACAAACAACTTGTTTCTAATTAGATTAGCCTTAAACCAGGTTATATTGAGTCATTGACAATCTTGGTAAGATAAGTCAGGTTGGCTAGTAAGCGTCTGTCCGGCAAGCCTAGTAAGGTAATTTATAACTTATTTGACTACCTTATAAACTTGTTTGACGAAAGTAGAGGATTTTGGTAAATTAATTTATCTCATTAACTAATAGGTTTTTTTCATAAGCTAATTTATTTTGCTTATAGCTTAATAACTTCTGTCTCATTTTTACCCTCATTAATTAAATGAAATTCCTAATTTTCCAAGTCCCTCATAAATTAAAATTTATATAAAAGAAATCATATAAACATGTAATTAAATTTATATTATTTAATAAAATATTTAAAAAAAATTAAAAAATAATAATATTTTAACTATAAAGCTTTGATTAGAATTTTAAAAAATATATAAAAATCATATGAATATGTAATTGTATATCATTTTACTTTTGTAAGCTAGTTTAACCGCTAAAATATCATTTAGCTTTTCGATTATCAACTATCAGCTAAAAAATAGATCATCAGCTATCAGCTAGCTTATCAACCATGCGCTAACTTATCAACAATTTTTGTCTAGCAAAACCTAAGTAGAAATTCACTTTAACCATTCTAATTATTCATATTGTATTCTTTTTTATATATTTTCCACAATAGTAAATGCTAATAAACACAATCTCACTAATTTTAAAGGACGTTGTTATAGTACCATTGGAAAGTAAAGGATTTGGGTACTCTATGTCTAATTAGAATGCGTCACTTTAATTAATTGATTCATGTCAATGTCACATATGACTAAGTTTTCATAATCTGCTTGGATCACATAAACAAAGATATGATACTCAAGGAATATTATAGAATCTTCCAATTTTAAATACATACTTTTTGGAATATCGTTAAATTTTGTAATGGTATTGCTTTTTTCAGTGTAAAATATTAATTTCTCTTAATGAAACTTCGTTTAAAAATGTGAGCACCCAATTTTGTCCGGATTAATTAGTCTTTTGATTAAGTGATTAGAAAAAGAAAAGAAAAAATTGAGTAGGGTTTTGGTACATGATTTCTTTTTTGTTTAACCCACTTAAAAGCCCTTTTCTTGTTTCAAAAAAAAAAAAAAAAGAGAAAATGAAAATAAAAATAAAATTAAAATTTAAAAATAATAATAACAAGATTCAAAAGGGGAGACATGAGTTTTGCAGTTTGGGGAAGTCTTCCCTTCTTCTTTTTTCTCTTGTTTTGTTTTCTTTTACTTTATTCCTTTTTCTTCTTAGGCAATATCAGCAGTAAAGTTGGTACACTGCTCTCCTCCCTGCTGCACCACCAAGCACAGAGGGACAAAGCTGATCTATTCCCTCCTAAGGCACCCATCTCCTGCATTTGTACAATTTCCCTCTCAGCAAGCTAATAGCAAATTTTGGCATTACTCCCTCATGATTTTGCCTATAAATTCAACATCTCACAGGGAGCAAGGGGGGTTTTCGGAGGGAAGAGAAAGAATTGGGGAAAATCCCAGGCAATTAAAACATCAAAATACATCACAGATTTTTTCCTCACAACCGTGAACCTAACGGAGCACCACCGCGAACCACCGGAGCGAAACCGCAGGGACTCCCCTCCTTTGCCACTGTTCCAGACCAGTCTCCACCGCCCCTGCTCACCGCACCATCGCTCAAGCCCAGCACCGCCGCCCACGCGTCACCTCCGTGGACCAGCGTCGCCGTCCCACTCCGTCAACCTCCAAACCAGAAACACCGCACAGCCACCGCCGCACGGGCTCGCTGCCGCTGACGACCCGCTCCACCTCAGTAGCACCTGAACCCGCGAGCTGTCCTTCCAGACGCGAAGAGCGCCGCTCGAGCCCAGCACCGCCGCCCACTGCGTCGCCCGCACCCACCGAGCCTCACCGCCGCTGCCGTGCCCCTGTGCGACGAGCCCCTCTCCTCTGGTCTCTTTCTCTCTCTCGTGACAGCTTGGGGGGAGGAAGAAGCCTTCCCTTTCTCTCTGTTTAATCCCTTTTTCTTTTTTTTCTTTTTTATTTCTTCTCTTTATTTTTGTCCTTTGTTTTAGGTTTTGGGTTGTGTTTGTTCTGATTTATGTTTGGGCTTGGTTCATGAAATTGGTTGTGATAAAAAAAAAATCGTTCAAAAGAAAAAAAATAAAAAAATGATAATCATTTTCAAAGAAATTCACGCAACAATCTACGACGTTGATGTATGAATTTTCATCCTCAAGTGTTGTATGAATTGTAAGGGTTTATCGTATAGCACTGCTATCTTGAACCCTGTGCAAAAATGTTTTTTTATAAATAAAATCTTTTTTCAAAATTATTCTCGAAATCCAATCCTTTCTAAAAAATAAAAATAAAATAAAATAAACCAACCAACCAAACTTTTTCTATTAAGAACTACGTGACTTTGACTTTCCCATCGCATCGGGGAATACGTAGGAGCAGAATAATCATTCTGTCAAGCCAAAATTTTATTTTATTTTTGTTTAGTTTTAAAAATGGGGTAAAATAATATTTTCAAAGGTTATTAAAATTTTTGCACGATTAACTTGAGGTACAGTTCTTAGAACGGGCGACGTAGGGTGCTAACACCTTCCCTACTCGTAACCGACTCCCGAACTCAAATCTCTGTCTTTTTTAAGGGACCAGTTTTCCTTAAATAATCGGATTTTCCAAAGTTTTTCCAAATAAAAATATTGATGGCAATTCCTTTATTTTTTACCCTTTTTCGCGACACCCAGACGGGACGGTCGCGACAAAAATCAAAAGTAATTTATTTATAGATCTTGATTATTTTCATGTGAATAAAAAAAGAGTATGATTACTTTTGAAATAACTTTTTAAAACTCATATAACTACCACCAAATGAATGAATTGCATCAAGCTTTAATGGATTTGACATTTGGTGGGTTCAATACCAGGACTTTTGATTAGTGGTTGATTTTATATGTTCCATACATCGAACATGCCTCATGCTGGATACTCTGTTCCATTTTGGGACTAGCTAGGTCTCTGTCTAAAATTTAAAGAATAAATAAATCTTGTGGATCTAACTTAATTACTTAGCATATGTCCCATAAAGTGGAAGTCAAATGTCATGGTTCCCAGCATTAACCAAGTTTGATTCCTTAGTATTATTGCTTCCTATGGATCCAATTTAGATACATATTTATACATTCATATTTAATTAATGATAGGTGACACCCGAAGGATAATGCTCTTTTGAAAATGAGTTTGTGTACCTAACAGTGTAATTGAAGTGGAAGTGATCTGTGACTCCAGACGACCTTCATCTATAATGTTACGGGTTTGAATCCTAGAGTTGTTATTCTATGAAGTGTTTTACCTAACCACCAAGCTTGAGGGTTAGTCTCATATCTTGTATATGAGAATATCCGGTCAAAAAGACAACAAAAAGAATTTATCTTTAAAATGAGTAAAAGTACATTCATTTTTCAAAATGTATGTAGATGTAATCTACTAAATGATTTAACGGTGAGTATATCCTTAGTTACCCATTTTATTGGTAAATTCACTTTATAAAAGCATTTTCCAAAATTTACATATGCCCCTCCCATTAATTTCATGTATCAGTTTAATTATACGGTCACTACTGCAAGGTGATGTTAAAGCTTGTTAATGATTTTGCTTTTCAAAAATTACTTTTACAATTGAAGGGAAAAAATTATTGGTTGTTTGGAGTTTATTTTGATATATCGTGGATGTAAAACGTTTCATATTGTCAATCAATCATATATTATTTTATGTGTGACTTTTAAGATAATTAGTATAAAAATAATGAAAGTAGTATACACTGTCAGTATAAAGTGTTTTACACTGACATTCACTGACATTTATGTTTTTTTTTTTTAAAATAATAACTAAGAGAGAGAAGTAATAACAAATATTTATTTGTCAAAATATCATTGGATGTTAATGTAAAACCTTTTACACCGAGGGTGCATACTTTTTAAACTCATAGTATAAAATTCAAACATTTTTTTTCCATCAAAAAAAATTTCAAACATTTTTAATGATGTAATAATGCATAATTGGTTTTCAATATAATTTTTTTTACAATGGTAACATATTCCATTTAAATCCATTTGTATAACTAAATTTGACATTTCAATTGATATTTGTCACATTTATATAGAGTATATTTATTCTACCTTAAAATATAAAATACCTTTTTTTTTGACAAAATAAAATACCTTAATATTTACTTACACTTACGCACACAGTTACACTGATGTTTATATTAAGAGAGTTACTACGGTACCTTGGATAATTTAACTGTTTTGGAACTGTTTTGGTTTGGACCAATAGATGAAGAGTTATCATTAATGATTTAATGTTATATCATTTATTATTCAGTATATTAAATTTTTTCTTTTACAATTTTATGCTTCACTAAAAAAAAAGTATCTTGATAATTTAAAATATTAATTACCAGAAATTTTTTTAAACTTTTCCTTTTAAAATTTTAATGGCAGGTGCATTTTAAAAGAAAATGTTTTAAAAAGTTAAAAAAATAAATAAATATTTAAAACCATTTTTTTATTAACCTTTTTACTTTTAATATTTTAATATCACCTGCCATTTTTTAAAAAAATTTAAAAAATAATTTTTTTAAAAATAAAAATTTTAAAACCAGATTTGTTTTGGAATTTCTTTTAATTTTTTAACTTTTTTAATACTTGTTCTTTATATTTTAACCCACTAATAAGAGGCGCATAACAAATTTTTAAAAAAAGAATAAATATAAAAATATAAAAGGAATTAAAAAAATCTGGTTTTAAAAGTTTAATTCTTTTAATTTTTTCAAAAATGTAATTATTTTAGTTTTTAGAAAAAAATTATTTTTTAGAAAAAACTTAGTTTTTTAAATTTTAAAAAAAAATGGAAAACTTTAAATTTTTTAAAGGTAGCAAAATGATTTGGTTGGTAGGGATAAATATGTAAAAAAAAAGTTTCAGGTTAAAAAAATAAAACTTTGAATTGACTTTATTAAATGAACTATTACTTTTCTATTGGTCAATCAAAAACTATTTTAAAACCTTTAAATATTTCAAGGTATCATAGAAATTCCCATATATTAAATGTACAACTCAGTTGTAGAAAAACATTTTTTAAAAGAAAAACTCGAGTAATTTGTTGTTCGTTTACAAATTGTTTGCCTATTTTGGTTTGGGGAGTGGAAATGTAGGTTTTCATATTTGACTCCTTATTCCGTTCAGTTGCTTTCATATTCATATTTCCTTACTTTAAACCATCATCTAAGACAAGAGACAGACCCCCACGTGAGAGGGATACGGATTTCGTGTCTCATTTTAATGTATCACATCATGTTCCAACTAATAATATTTTATCATGTAAGTTAAAATTTTATTTAAAATTAAAAAATAGAATACATTGCAAGATATTATTGATCGAGATATGATATGATACACCAAAATTGAACAAGAGATCCTCATCCACGTGAGAGACCCCATGCAGATTCCAAAAGCTGGCCGGTGAACCTTTTTTTATCCTCATAGGTATTGTTTGGTATGTTCAATAAGCTACCTTATAACTTATTTGATTAGCTTATAAGTTAGTTTGGCTAAAGTGTTTGATAAACAAGCTTATCTCATGAACTTATAATTTTTCTTCACAAGCTATTTTATTTAGCTTATGACTTATAGTATAGCTTATTGATTTTTCTCTCATTTTTACCCTCGAT
This sequence comes from Ammopiptanthus mongolicus, assembly GCA_039655645.1. Lineage (NCBI taxonomy): Eukaryota > Viridiplantae > Streptophyta > Magnoliopsida > Fabales > Fabaceae > Ammopiptanthus > Ammopiptanthus mongolicus. The sequence goes on from CM077345.1 coordinate 6,147,105, forward strand.
CATCCATTTAATGAAATTCTCACTTTACTATGATTGTCATAAATGTCATTTTATGTCATTTTACATTTATAAACTAGTTCAAAAGCTAATTTTACCAAACACTTCAAATTCAATCAGCTAGCTTTTCAGTTATAAGCTTTCAGCTAAAAGTTATCTTATTAGCTGTAAGCTAGCTTATCAGCCATATTTGCCAAACAGATTCTATGACTGGTAAACAAGTTTATCTCATTACCTTATAACTTTTCTAAATTAGCTTATACCTTATAGCATATAACTTATTGAGTGTTCTCTCACTTTTACTCTCATTCATTTAATGAAATTCTCACTTTACTATATTTGTTATAAATATGTCCTTTTATGTCATTTTACATTTATAAGCTAGTTCAACAACTAATTTTATCAAACACTTCAAATTCAATAAGCTAGCTTTTCAATTATCAACTATAAGCTTTCAGATAAAAATTAGCTAATCAGCTATAAGCTAGTTTATCAGTCATAAACTAGCTTATCAATCATTTTTGCCAAACAGGGCCATGATATTCTTGAGTGGTGAAAGATTAATCATCTTGATTTCTTTTGGCTCTAATTTTTGCGTTTTATTCTCAAATTTGAATGCTTTTAATTTTGATCAATAATTAGTTGATTGGCTAATTATAATGAGAAGACCAGAAGGTGATTTATGTGTCTAGGATGTGGAGATAAAATCATAGGATTTATGCGGATAGATCTTATACTGTATGCTCAATATAGCCTTTGAAACAAAATCATAGATCTTAATAAATTTCTTATTGGTTAATTCACATAGGAATATAATGAATTGGTAATTAGAGAAAGTTTTCTTTGATGTTAATAAGAGTTTATTGAATAAATTTGGGTTCTTGTATAATAAAATGGGTGAGAGAACATTTGGAAATTTATTAATTATTGATGTTCTCTCCCAAAAAGTTTTTTTTCATACTAGAGAGTGAGAAACTGAATGTCTGACCACTTGATTATGGGACCCGAACCATCAACACTCAGACCAATCTTGATCGGTAATTATAATATTAGTAAATTACGCCTAACCAAATCAGGTTTTATTGGAGTGAGGTGTTTAATATTTTAAAAATTAATATACTAACTTTTTTTAATAAAAATTTATTTTTATTGGATTTTGTATTCTAAAAACACCGATTAGTATGATCCCATCTTTTAAAAATGTTCGACAGTTGACCATTTTTTAAATCATTTATTTATTTATTTTTAAAACAATCATTTAATTTTGATACATATAACCATTAGTTATTATTATTTTTTTTTTTACTGATTTCCTTTATTTTAATACATATTTTACATTTACAATTTTTTTTATTAATGTAAAAGTTTTCCCATACAATCATTATATTTTACATTGTAAAAATTTTTTTTGGGTGGAATACATCATTAATAAATATTTAGTTCTTAAAATAAATATATAACAAATGATAATGTGTGATTGTTTTATAGAGGCTATGTATAAAAATAAACTACTTTTTAATTGTGTATCACTTTACATCAAGTATGAAGGATATAATTAAAATATAAATATACTAAAGTAAAAAAATTCAATTATAATTAAATAATTAAAGTATAAAAGTTATATAAATATAATCTAACAGTATATAGGCTAATGAATGCTTTTAAAACATTAGTTCAGGAATTTTGATAAAAAAACATTAGTTAGATAATTTTTTATTAAAAATTATAAATTATAAATTTTTAAAATAATAAAGAGTTTAATTGATATGCACCGTCAGTGTAAAGTTTTTTACACTGACAACCAATCAGAAATCATAGTGTGTGTGACTTTTAAGGTATTTAGGATAAGAGTCAAACACTTTAACTTATGTGATAAATTCTGATTGGTTGTCCGTGTAAAAAATCTTTATAATGACAGTGTATACCAATTAAATCTAATAATAAATGCATATTTTTTTATTAAAATTATTTTTTATTAATTTCTTATCAGGTAAAGTTAAGTTGATTAACCTTCCCTACCTTATAAATACATGAGTAATTAATACAAAAAAAAAATGAGTATTGCTGACCAGTGCAAAGGAATCAATAAGAGATAAGTCTGTATTAGACAGATAAGTTTAAAACTTTTTAATATATTAAATACATCATTTTTTCATACAAAAATTCTTTATTTTATTTTTTAATCAATGTTTTTAGGACACTGATTAGCATTATAAAAAATACATAAGTAATTGAGCATTACTTTCTTCGTCTCATTTTACTTGTCTCATATGATTATGCACACCTCTTAATAAAATGATTAAGTTTACAAATTTTTATAATAAAATATCATTCTTTGACTAAAACATCCCTATTTAAATTGCATGGTTGGATAATTATAATTACTCACCAATCACTATATTCCTTGCTAGTACTCTAATACAACAGCTCATTAATATAGATTGATTGAGATACGGAGGATATTTTTGAAAAAAAAATAATTAATACTTCTTAATTTTTTAAAGGGATAAACAATTTGAAACAATATAATATTTTAAATGGAATTGGTAAAATGAGAGGAAGTATCATTTATTTATTTTTTTGACAAGAGATTATCATTTATTTATTTTTGAACCTGCAATTAGTGCTTGTTTGGAATGATTAATTGTTTGAGTTTCAGCTGTTTTTTCTCCTAAAAAGCTGTTTTGTAAATAATCTATTATGTTTGGTAACTAGATTAATTTTTTTAAAAAGCTTTTGTTTTGGAAAAAAAGTAGTTTTTTACAATCCAATAGGATGGCCTGTTAGACAGTTTTGATTAGATTATTTTTTACATTCAAATCAATCTTCCACATTTACCTCCAATTCTATCGCATAGCCTTCGGTGCCTATGCCTAAAGAAGTGCTCCCTGGTCCTATTTTGATTTTTGCATTATATTTGTGGGTGTGGGTGAGTTTTTTTTTTGTTGACAAAATGTGGGTCTGTTTTATTGTTGATAGTAAATTCTATTTATTTATTTATTTTTGTCTAAAACTTCTCTTTATTTTTTTATCTCTTTAAGTTTTATTATTGATATTTATATTATCTATGACCATCATATTTATTTTTTATTTCGCATTTACCATTAAATTTCTTTAATAACCTTTTATTTAATTTTTTTTATAATAAAAAAATGATGACCACACAAAAAAAAACATTTTAACAAGTTTTAATGTTAAAAAAACATCAAATATTATAAATATAAACAAATAATTTCATACCCTTTTTCGTAATTTCTTGTGTAAAAGTGATTTTTTTTACACCATCCAAATGAAATAGATTATCTTAAAATTACTTTTTAACAAACATATCCAAACAAAAATAAATTCTTATTATAATTAATTATCACGATAATCGATTATTCAGCATAATTTATTTTTTCTAACTTTCTCAAATGCACCGGAAGTTGATACTTGATTGCATGATTGCTTGGGTTTGGCACATGCTGACATGACAGTACCGTCTCGTTTGTGTATCATGATGACTTCATCATGATAACGAGTATAACGAATTTTATACACTTCAATTTTATAATCAGTAAATCCTTAATTTGATAATTAAAATTATAAGATTATATTAATTTGATTTTTAATTTTTTTTAAATTTTAGAAAACATTCCTAAAATTATTTAACGTTAATCAATCAAGTTCTTCTATCAGGGATTAAATTCATAAGAACCTTATAATTTCAAGAATTAAATTAACATAAAATTGATTCAAGAACCAAATTTATGACCCTATAATTTAATGACCGGAGATTTACTCATTTCATAATGATTTGGTTTATAATATTTTTGGGTTTTACACTTTTACTAGCCTTTTTTGGTTTAAAATTTAACCAGTGCATTATTAGTTAACATTTTCCATAGTTTTTTTTTTCTTATATAAGCCTTCTTTATCGGTATTTAATTAATCTATTTAATATTTTGAAAATTTAAAAATTATGATTTTAATAAGGATTTAACCGGTATGTATTGTCAGTGTAAAAATTTTTTACACAGTCAACCAATCAGAAATTGACACATAAGCTAAAATGTTTGACTCTTATCCTAACTACCTTAAAAGTCACTCATATCATGATTTCTGATTGGTTGAAAGTGTAAAAAACTTTACACTGATAATGTATAGCAATTAAACTCTTTTAATAAAATTTACCTTTTATTTTTGTTTAATAAATTAAAGACCGGTTAATATTTGCTTATAGATAGTTTTTTTTTCATTAATAACCAACTGATTTTGTTTGGTGCACATAGGGAAGTGGTAGGGACGAAAATATTACTCATACCTATCTATATATATATATATATATATATATATATATATATATATATATATAGAGGTAAAACTCACAAGGGTATGAATATCTTAATGGATAATCACGAGTAGAATAAATTAGTAATTTTTTTAGCTATTTATTAACAGGACGGGACGGATATTATGGAATCTATATCAATTACGTAAAATTATTAAAATATCCCTTTATATAACAAACTGGCCTACTTTTTTCATTACCCTTGTTTTGCTTATGATATTTAGTGGCCGCACCATCTCACCATTCACTCCTTCTAACCCCAAACTCCTCCCTCGGACGACCCGACCATCATCTTCCCCAACTCCTCCTCGTCTTTGTCAATGGAACCCATGCGGGCGCGAACACGAAGCACGGTTGCCCAACAATTCTGTTCTTCTTGCAACATTTTTTTAGTTTGGCTAAAATATCATTTTGGTCCCTTAACTTATTTTTTAGTTTCAATTTGGTCCCTTAACTTTTAAAAGTTTCAATTTGGTCCCTTAACTTATCTTTATGAACCCAAGTTAGTCCCCTCAGTCAATTACATAAGCAAAAGTGACGAAAGTACCATACATGTTAACAATTTAAAGGACCAATTTGAAACTCATTTAAAATTTAAGAGACCAATTTGAAACTCATTTAAAAGTTAAAGGACCAATTTAAAACTCATTTAAAAATTAAAGGACCAATTTGAAACTTTTTAATAATTTAAAGGACCAATTTGAAATTCATTTGTTTATATCATTGACGGAGAGGACTAACTTATGTTAACAGAGACAAGTTAAGGGACCAAATTAAAATTTTTAAAAATTAAGGGACCAAATTAAAACTAAAAAATAAATTAAGGGATCAAAATAATATTTTAGCCTTTTAGTTTTTTCATTGTTCCATGCTAATTAGAAGTTTCACCGTGAAAAGGTCGCTCAATTTCTCTGGCCCACATTCTACTATGCGACATTCACCATATCTTTCTTTGTTCAATACAAATAGATCCTTCCAATTTCTTTCCATTGTCTTAAATCAGTTTGTGAATTTCTTTATCTAATGATTTAAGTTGGCCGTATGGCTGTGCATTGATGTGTAATTTTGATTTAAATATTTTGGGAATTATATGACATGACTTTGGTATAAATTTTTAGGTATTGCTCATTCTGCGTCGATGCATACAACATGTTTGACCAAATATCCAAACCAGTTAGTACTTCTTTCTTACCTTAAAAATGCCTAAACATGCTTTTGAATTATTTTTAAAACTTTTTTTCTTTAGACTTATGAAACTAAATGTAATAAAGTTAGCTTATGAATTTTATTAATGTGTTGATTGAAGATTTGAAGTACTAAGTTAGGTTTTTTTCGATACAGTTTTTTATATTTTTCAAAGTTGTGATATTTTAATTTATATCTATGGATATCTGTGAATATTCGTAAATCTGTTTAAAATTTGCATGATGAGTACCTGCACGGATATGGAAAGAGTATGGATAGGATATTCGTTCCGCGAGATGGATAGCGGGGGGTTATTATCCGTACCCGGTCCACGCCATTTACATACCTAGGGAAAAGGCTAAAGTCCTCGTGATTAATTCACTTTTTATTTTTGTTGTGTTTATTTTTATTATTTAATTTTTATTAAGTAATTTATTTTAAGTCATAACTAAAATAAAATTAAAAGTGTTTTTAATAAAAGATAATAAAATATGAGTGATAATAAAAAAAAATAGTATCAATTAAGGATTTAATTGATATGTTTTATAATAGCATACCAATTTTAAAAAAATATTTATTTATTTATAATAGCATAATATTTTTTTTGTTCAAAAAAATTGGTATGCTTTGTCATGATAAAGATTTTTTTTTATAATCAAACAATTATAAATTGTAATATCAATAAAAATGTTTAACTCTTACCATAAATGATTTAAAAGTCACATATATAATAATTTATTATTTATTGACATAGTAAAAAACTTAAAACTCATAATGTATCAATATTAAACTTAAATTTTAATTCGTAATTATAAAACGTATCAATAATTTTGTATATCCACGTTTCTTTTTGTGAATGTTTAGGAATTAGGATAGGAGCCACAGTTACAGTGTTTTAAAAGTTGGATTAAACTGCTTATGTCAAAAAAAAAAAAAGTTGGATTAAACTGCTTGGTTAAATTGGTAGAATTTTAATTGATTATAGTTTTTATTTAAATATTTTTTATTAACCAAAATTCAATAACAAGTTTAACAGGTTGAATTGATTAAATTATAACTTGACGGTGTTGCGTTGCTAGCTATTTTAATTTTCGATTTATTTTTCCAAAATATTCTACATTAAAGCAAATCAACTGAATCACCTAATACAACTGAGAGGTGAAATTGCATGTGTTATATGTACAAAATTAATTATTATTATTCTCACCAAAAAATTAATTTTTTAAAATAATTTTATCTTAAAAAATACTAGCAGAAATACCACATTCTCTTCTTTAATCTTGTTGGAAAATATCAAAATATACGTTAGTTTTATCGAGAAATACCACATCCTTTTTTACATAAAGGAGCATATAAATACAAGTTATTTTTTAGACTAAAAACAAATACACATAAATGTTTAATGATGTTGGACTTGTAAAACAAATCTCTCGCATATATACAGTTGAAGATAAATCTCTTTCGAGTAGAGAGAACATCAAAATGGATACAGACTCTCCTAACAAATTTTTTTTCATATATACGACAGGAATTGAACTTTTGACAATATACTTAAGAAAACCATTTTGATGATTTTCTTGGTTCCATTTCCATACACTCATTCTTATTCCCATTATCTCTTACAAATTTTCAATACAAATATTTTTATAGCTTATAAAATCTTGCTTAACAAGCAACCGTTCTTAGTTTTCTACTATAAACAAATCTATCATATTTATTGAAGGATTTAATTGATATGCATTATTCGTATAAAAATTTTTTATATTGTCAAACCAATCAGAAATTATCACATAAGGTAAAATATTCGACTTTTATCCTAATTATCTTAAAAATCATTCATATCATGATTTCTAATTGATTAACAGTATATTTATACCGATCGTGCATAACAATTAAACTGTTTGTAGAATCTCTAATAAATATATTTTGACACATCTTTCAAATCTTTCGTATTTTTAACAAATTTATATATTTATCATATCTTCACTAAAGTAGAAAACTAGCGATAATAATCTTACGTGGAATTTGGGTCAAACTCACTTGGATCGAAATCCATCCTCAACAATAATTTACTTCAAATATTTATAAATATTCAAATCTCACAAATATGCAAATTAAATCTTAAAAAAATATATAGGGTTAAATATATTTTTTATCTCTATAAAATAGCGAAAATTCGTTTTTAGTCCCTTATTTTTCAACAGATCTTGTTTGATCTCTCAATTTTCAAAATAGCTCACTTTTTGTCTTTAGCGTTAGCTTAATTTTCAAAATAGGGATCAAAGGTGAGATATTTTAGAAATTGAGAGACTAAAAATGACGTTTTGAAAATGAGGAACTAAAAACGAATTTTTCATTTTTTACAAGGATCAAAAATACATTTAACCCTTATAATATTCTTCTTCAATACTTTTTTGAGAAATTTCTCATAATTGTTCTATGCGAATAACAAATAATCATATAATGCTATTATATAGTTTGGGTTTTAAATTAAATAACCATATCATAAAATTATTAAATTTTTACCAATAAAAAAATAAATTTGCAAATATTTTATATATATATATATATATATATATATATATATATATATATAATAAGTCAAAAAATTTACTTTTTTGATCCTTTACTTGATTAGGATAATTCCAATTTTTCTTGAAATGTTTATTACCCAAATAATAAAACTTAACACAATATAAATAATTGTTATGCACTGTCAGTGAAAAGTTTACACTGTCAACCAATCATAAATCATGATATGAATGACTTTTAAAGTAGGTAGGATAAGAGTCAAACATTTTAGCTTATGTGACAATATCTAATTAGTTGACATTGTAAAAAATCTTTACACTAACAGTGTATATCAATTAAATTCTATAAAAAATGGTTTTCCACTTCAGTGTCTTATTTTTGTTTTTTAAATTATCATTGTCAATTATTCATTTAATAATTTAAAGTAATATAAAAAATATAAGTGTTAAATTTGTTTTCGGTTCCTGCAAAATAGCGAAAATTCGTTTTTAGTCTCTTATTTTTTAAAAGCTATTTTTTGATCCCTTAATTTTCAAAATAGCTCACTTTTGGTCCCTAACGTTAGCTCAATTTTTAAAATAGGGACCAAAGATGACCTATTTTGAAAATTGAAGGACCAAAAAAGGATGTTTTGAAAATGAGGGACTAAAAACGAAATTTCACTATTTACAAGGAACAAAAACATATTTAACCCTTATGATATTCTTCTTCAATAATTTTTTTGTGAAATTTAATCAAAAGGATATACAACTCATAATTGTTCTTTGCGAATAGTAAATAATCATATAATGCAATGATCATCTAACTTCATTCTTAATTTTCATAAATGTCCTTTATTAAATAATTTATTTAAATTAATTATCTATTAATATCACTCCTACTTACCTCAATTTATAAGTAAGAATTATAATAATAATTTTTTAATGTAAAAATCACATCCTAATTTTAATGGTAGATTTCTTTTAATTCAATGTGTCCTAAACCCAAACAATAAAACTTAACACAATAGAGAGAATTGGTATTATTCATTTATACTATTATAAAAAATGATTTTCCACCTAGTGTCCTTGTTTTGATTTTTTAAATTATCATTGTCAATTATTCATTTAATAATTTAAACTAATATAAAAATATAATTATATATTTTATTACTGATGAAAAATTTACAGATACACTTATAAAGGATAATGTTATAAATAAATTTTACTCACCAATCAAATAGTCCTCACCTATTTCAATATGTTTTTGGTTCCTGTAAAATAGTGAAAATCATTTTTAGTCCTTCATTTTTAAAACGTCATTTTTTAGTCCTTAATTTTCAAAATGTCCTTTTTTCGTCTCTTAATTTTCAAAATAGCTCACATTTGGTCCCTATTTTGAAAATTGAGATAATGTTAGGGATCAAAAGTAAGTTATTTTAAAAATTGAGGGACCAAAAAAAGGCTTATTGAAAATGAGGGATTAAAAACGAATTCTCGCTATTTTACAAAGACCAAAAACATATTTAAGGCAAAATATAATTATAAATATATTTTATTAAGAATGAAAAATTTAAAAATAAACGTGTAAAAGATAATATTATAAATAAATTTTACTCATCTATCAAATAGTTCTCATCTATTTAAATATGTTTTTGGTCCCGATAAAATATTGAAAATTCGTTTGTAGTCCCTAATTTTCAAAACGTTATTTTTTAGTACTTAATTTTCAAAATGTCATTTTTTCTTTCCTTAATTTTCAAAATAGCTCACATTTGATTTGAGATAACCTTAGGGATCAAAATGAGTTATTTTGAAAATTAAAGGACAAAAAGGGATTTTTTGAAAATGAAAGACTAAAAATGAATACTCATTATTTTACGGGAACCAAAAACATATTTAAATTTATTGTAATCAATGGAACACACCATCTTCATGCTAAGCAGACTTTCAATAAACTTGCCGCCATTCATAATGCTCAATCTTTCAAATCTTCAAAACAAATATTAGGCCTTTGTTCTGCGCTGAGCATCTAGGCATAGCCTAGCGGGCTGATCCTGTCCAACGTGACCCGAGTGATTTCTCATCTCATGTTTGTCTCCCTCCTCCTCTCTTTTTATAATCATCCGCTCTATGGAACTTGGAAGCCGTGTTTTTTTTTTTTTTTTTTTTTCAACAAGAACCGATTGGACACACGAAATGCGGGTTAAATTGATGATTCATAATAAAAATATCAGTAGTGGATCATTTCATGTTAAAAAAAAAATATGAGGGGTTATATTTTTAATCTCCATCATTCATCCCTCTATCCTCCACTTTAAATATATAATCGTGTTTTTTTGTACCTTCAGTAAAATGACCAGTTTTTCACAAACTATTGATTTTTGGTCTGCAATGTTTGGGCCCTGTTCAAGGACCCTAAGCAATATTTGAAATGATCATATCGACTAAGCTTATGTTAACAAAATTGACGTTCGGTTCTAGTTACAGTTTTTTTTTTATGAAGTAACATAGTTAGGGTATTTGGCTTCCCAACGACATTTGGAGGTATCCCACAAGTTTCAACTCTTTGGACCGATATACAACTAATCTTCGATCGGCTACTTAGAACAGGGAATTAATCATTGCTTTTCGCAACCTCCCAACTAGAATGTTTATCACCAGGATTCGAATTTATGTTCTACTCTTTATGGGATCGAGATGCTGACCACTTGATCAACTCTTAGTTGGTCTCATGATTCTTATTCTTATTATTTTGGGACCAGTTATAGGTCTTACATACATTGAGCGAAAAAAAAAGTGTCTTCCATACATCAGTTAAACTTGAAACCATCACATTTGGGAATTTGGACTGATTCATACTGTGATCCTGTCCAAAGCGGCAAAGCCTGCTTAGGAGACAGAGATTTGGTTTCCATTCTGACATTATGAATAAATAATATACGATGTTCTGACCCGAAAATAAAGTATAGTCCGTTTAGCCTAGCTCACTCGCTGACCAAAAAAACGAAAGCCCAGTTCACTCAGTTGGGCTTGGACATAGCAGAAAATTATCCTTCTGAGGATTTTATGTTGCATGCTGCACTAAGAAAAGACTTTAAAAAAAACATACCCAGGTATTTCCTAAAATGCCTCTCTAAATAAAATTCAAACTTAATTGTTAAGAATATCAAATTATGATCGAAATAGTTCCTCAAACGGATTAATATGTCCCCAAGGTTTGTTTTCAAAGGACTAATTGGTCCACATTTTAGATTTTCAGGGAGGACTTTGTTAAAAATTTTCTTAGGTTATGTTTGGAAGGATAAAGTGAAGTGGTTAAAAAGGTATTAACTCATATTTGAGAGTTTATTAAATAATGAAGTGAGATAGTTTAAGATGGTAATTTCATCCAATTTTTATACCCTCCAAATTGGGGGGGTTTGGGATCTTCCTCAATTTCATCACTAACTTTCAAACAATAGAATAGTATACTTCTGTCTCTGTACTTCACTCCACCTCCGGGAATGATTATATAAATTTAGATTAAGCTAAAAAGCAATAACTTTGGTTAAAATAAATGCAATAACTACTCAAAAAAAAAAAACTACTCATTTAAAATAAAAGCTAAACTAATATTAATAACACTTGAGGATAACATTATTAAAATACTCATTTTAACCTCAAATAATGAATAATCTAGCATATTATAACAATTGTGGTTGGTTATTTGAAAATGCTCAAAAAGCAAAATTGAAATTAATTTGACCAACATATGGTTGGTCTGAGCGGTAAGAAATTTAGACATCTTAAGCAAGTGGTCAAGGATTCGAATTGTAACTCTTGTGTATGGAGAAAACCTGATTGTGATGGGTTGAGAAGCCACCTTGTGTATCCAACAGGTTCCCTGATGGAGATTAATCATCGCTAACAGTGATAAATATTTCAATGATTATTACCAAAAAAAATTGAAATTAATGTGAAGGTATTGAAGTTTTTTTTTTTTTTCATGCCCCAGCCAATTCGATTTTATAGATTGTGTGTTGATCAATATATCTTCAAATGAAAAAAAAAGTACATATTCAACAATTAACAACAATTAACAACATTCTGACAGTAAGTTTTTTGTTTTAAATTTCATTCAACCCAAACTTCGGTTGATGAAAAGCTACCAAATGGAGCTTTGATAAAAAATGTAAAGTGTTGTATCGAGGTGCTAAATTTTCCCGTTTGACAAAACATAAAAACAAATTTAAATAGGATTTACACATAAAAGTATATTTACCTTTTTTCTCTTACCCTCGCATGACTAATATGAAAAGAATCAAGAGAGAAAAAAAAAACAAGAGAGATCCAAATACAAGAAACCAAAATAGTTGCGTAGCATCTGTCAATAATTTTGAATAGGTTAAATTAGTGATTTGATCTCTCATTTGCTTTAATTTATTTAATTTTATTTTTATATTTTAAAAATATTTAAGTTAGTCCTTTAGTTATCAAACATTAAGTAATTTGGTCATTTCCGTTAAATTTTACTGTTAAGTTGAATAAATTAAAATAAATAAAAGATCAAATTGAATAAGTTAAAACAAATAAAAGATCAAGTTCAATAAAATATAGGGATCAAATTGAATAACTTAAAATAAATGAGGAATTAAAAGAGTAATATAATCAAAACTTAACAGTAAAACTTAATTACGAAGATCAAATTATTTAATATTTATTAAATAAAAGATCAATTTAAATATTTTTAAAATAAAAAGATCAACTTAAATCAACTTAAATAAATTAAAAGAAAGTAAGGAGTAAATGAGTAATTTGGTCTTTTGATTACACGCGTAAAATGTTTAGGGTAGATATAAATCAGATAGGTCAAGAAGTTTCGAGAAGTTGAAGAAAATATCTAGGGGCACATGAGTGACAGATGGCAGAAACTTCTTACAATCTTTTGCCCTGTCTCTAGAATCTTCCCAGTCGACCGCCTTAAATGGATTAGTTAGTTTCTTTGCTACAACTAGTGCCAGTGACAACATGAGCTCTATACAACCATCTCAGTTACTTCCTATTTTAGAATCGAAACAGAACATACCAAGAGACAGAAACAGGTACATGTCTGGAACGACCCGCGTCACTGAAATGAAAGGGGGAATTAGAGTGAAAGAGGAAGAGACAGTAGCATGTGCAGCTGCTGGTTCATCTTCTTCTTGCTCTTCAAGCCTCTCTCCTGAGCCCATGGAAGGGTTACACGAGATGGGTCCACCTCCATTTCTCATCAAAACCTTTGATGTTGTGGAAGATCCATCCACCGACTCCATTGTTTCCTGGAGCAGAACTCGCAACAGTTTCATCGTCTGGGACTCCTACAAGTTCTCCACCGCCATTTTACCTCGTTACTTCAAACACAACAATTTCTCCAGCTTCGTTCGCCAGCTCAACACCTATGTAAGTATTATTCTTTTATTTATTTATATTTGCATACAATACAATGATGCATTAATTAATTCTGTGTTTGGATCAACCTTTGATTGTGTGAAATTAATCTAGCTGTAAATGAATTTGAAACGAAGTAATTTATCTTTGAATGTTTTTATTTTAAAAGCAAGTTTGACTTAAAACTTAGTGTTAATTTTTCAATCCAATACAAAAGCTACTTTCTATCCATTCTAGTCGATGATGGAAGCCAAAATTAATTGTATCTTGGACTACATGATGTTCGACTAGGAATATTTGATGCTATGTATGTGCTGGTTAATTATTTGAACACTTGTTGTATGTGATTATTGTGTAAACAGTGATCTGAACTTTGGAAATGGATGCAGGGTTTTAGAAAAGTTGATCCAGATCGATGGGAATTTGCAAACGAAGGGTTTTTGGCAGGGCAGAGGCACTTGTTGAAGACCATAAAGAGAAGAAGAAACGTGACACAGTCACAGTCACAGGTGCAGCGTATGCAAGGAAGTGAGGGTTGTGTTGAATTGGGGGAATATGGGCTGGAAGGTGAGCTTAACAGGTTGAGGAGAGACAGGACTGTGTTGATGGCAGAAATTGTGAAGTTGAGGCAGCAACAGAACAACTCAAGGGAGCAATTGTGTTCAATGGAAACCAGATTGCAAACCACTGAGAAGAAACAGCAACAGATAATGACTTTCCTTGCCAGAGCACTGACCAACCAATCTTTTATACAACAGTTGGCACAGAACAGAGGAGGATTGCAAGGTGTTGAATTCAGTAGAAAGCGGAGACTAACTGCAAGCCCAAGCGTGGAGAATTTGCATCAACATTCAGTGCCTATTGATTGTTCAACCCAACAACCAGATGAATTGGCAACTATTGAGTCTGAGATGGAGACCTTTTTCTCAACTGCTTATGATAATGAATCAAGCAGTGAAATCAAAGAGCCAACAGCTAGTGGGAGTGATTTGGGTTCAGTGAGTGATGCAATCTGGGAGGACTTGCTGAATCAAGACTTGGTTGGTGGGAATCCTGAGGATGGAGATGTAATTGGTGATTATTCTCAAATTGATGTGCCAGTGGAGGATTTGATAACGAAGCCCGATGATTGGACTGAAGACTTGCAGAACCTTGTGGATCATATAGGTTCTCTTGGGTCCAAACCGTAATGGATATCAAGTGGGTGTCAAATTTTTGTCCTCAGTTTGGTCTCTGCAACTAAATTCCCTTTGCACCTTGCTGCTTGGTGGTATGGCTTCATTGTTTTTTTGTTATATTTATGGTTTGATAATTTCTGTGATCTTGATTGATGTAGAATACGAATGGTTTTGTATGCAGCAGGGAAGGTGGTAGTTGCAGAAGAGGCCAACAGATATTGCTCTTTTATCTGTATCCTTTGTTAAGCAACCTAAGTTTTGTGAATGATTGAATAATTTCTTATGCTGCTATGTTTATATTCTCTTGCACTCTTTGTTTGTAACTATATTGTACCTTTTGCAGGTGAGACCAAAATCACAAGAAGATGATCCAAATGATTGACTAGGAAACCAAGTACATTAGTCTGCTGCATAGGAAAATCTGCTGGATTGTCAAGTTTATAATGTTCGGGGACTTTGAATAAATATCTTTGATTTTTGTAAAGGGACCTTTCATACAATACATCGTTCACATTCCTGTGCTTGTTACCTGTTTTATCCTAGTAAATTGAAACCATAACGAAGGAAATAAGCGCTGATCTCCCGTTTTTAATATTTTTGAACTCCAGTTTTGCTGCTATACTGAAGTGCTAGGCTTATGGTAAATTTTATTTTTGGGGCTTACAGCAACTTTAATGGGAAGATGTTTAATTAACTTTTAAAAAATAAGAAGTGGTTTTTGCCGTGTCCTACCATTCGAATAGGATGTTATCAAAGGATATTTGCTTTTATAAATAATTAAAATTAATTTATTTTTTAAATAAAAACTCAATAAAAAATCATAAAAAATAGAAGAAAAAAAAAACAGGTAACTTGTGGGAATGGTTTAGTAATTAGTAAATTTTTAAATTTTTAAAAGTTTTATTATTAGAATTAAGAGTTATTTAAAATAATACAAAATAAAAATGGTCGTGGTATGAGGTCCATTGAAAAGGGAGTAAAGTGGAGATGCTAACTTTAATATATTTCATATTTATTTTTTAAATGTTTTTATAGGAGAATGATGTGGTTACTGTGCCAAAAAGTGGAGTTTTTAACCTCTCAATAACATTTAGGTTTTTTTTTATTTCTTAATCAATGTTTTAAGAGTGTTGGTTAAGAAGGTCTAAATTATTTAATCAAGTTAAGTAGAATCCAAACAATTTTGATTTTGGTGTACGTTTTTTCAGCGGTGATAATAGTTATGAGTGTTGTCAATATTATCCCACATTAGGAGGGTTAGGATTGAATGAAATGTTGTCAATACTATTTAAAAAACAAATTTAATGATTAAAATAATTATTCCTTAGGTCAAAGAAACATATCGAGAAAAGACATAGGAGTTGAGTTTAGAGTTGAAATGGGCTGAGACAGAATAGAAAATTCATCATAAAAGTATTATTATTATCATTATTATTATTATAGTTTCAAAATAAAATTATATAATATCAAAGTGTTCAGTTTGATTTGGATTGAATGGGTTGTAAAAGTGATCATAGAAAATCAAACTGATCTAAAGAATTTTTTGAAAGTTTTTTTTTTATTGATTTGTTCTATAATTGTTTTTTGGTTCGGTTTGAACGAATTAGGATAAATTGGAATCGTGGTTGTGATCCGTAAGGTGGTGTATCTGTAATGTACTCTACTTATTATGACCCACTATGTCCACCAGAAACATAATGTGGAGAGCATAAACCAATCGAGATATCAACTTTTGACGTTGGATCCAAGAAGTTGACGACTTTCTTTGTATTTGGAAAATATTTTCAAGAGGAAATCCTAATGTGGGGTTCCTCACACTTGGAAACGAGTACCAAAGATAGAGGTAGCAAATCGGATCGATCGAGCCAAAGTATGAAATTCGGGCGGGTTGGTCCGGATTTGGATCGGTCTAATATTTTGGTGACCCAGCCCTGCCTAGTGACCCAACGGGCCATTTTGCCCACATATTTTTTACTTTTTATTTTTTGTTTTTTTTCTTAAATGCATTTATATATATGTATTAAATAACACAAAAATATAATGTAAATCACAATTTAAAATATGTAAACAAGTGTTAAAAATGAAATTTTCCATAAAGTCATTAAATAAGTATGTTTTTCATCATCAATAAATTGAAAGATCATTTATTTAGAATTTATAATATGAGCTATGAAAGCATGTTTCTATACCTAAAGACCATTTTATAAATAAAATTTCAAAATTTAAAAATTGAGCCAATCGGTCGAGTTGGGGCAGCCCGGTGAACCAATCGGGTCGGCTGGCCCAGATTTGGTTCGGGGATTGCAATTTTCTGGCTCAGCCCAATTCGAAACCAGGCTAGTTCAGGCTAACCCCAAATTGTCAGCTTTAACCAAAGAAGGGAACCCAACGTGGGATTCTTTGAGCTCAGGAAATTAGATCGAAAAAATGAACCCAGAGTGGGATTACATGCACTCGAAAAGTGAAATCAAAGAGGGAAACACAATGGAGGGTTTTCATCACATGAAAAATGAGACAGACGGGAACCCGACATGGGGTTCCTCGCACATGGAAAATGAGATCAATAAGGGGTTCTTGACGTGAGAATCCTCACTTTTTGGAAAACAGTTACGTCTTGAACAATGATGATGGAGAAACCGCGATTTACACATGAAAGACTATATAACGCAAAAGCTAACTCAGTCTTGCGTGCATCAAGTTAGCTCCATTTGGCTGCTTTGTCTATAGCCTAACCATGAGCAGTTGCTCTCGACTCAGCACTTTGTTGTAAAGTTTAGTATCAAGGTTCCTTAATTTGCAAGTTAGTGGGAGTTTTTGGAGCACCTCTCTATTGATTGCATCGAGGTCGACCCTAAGTTGTGAATTTACGCTTTCTGATCTTTGGTATATTAGGCTTCTTGAACATTGGTGATAGCCCTACTAGTCTCCTAAGGAGTGAGTCCAACTTTGTGGAAGTACGTTTAGTGTTGTGTGTAATTGGTGTTGTCACGATCTTTCATACTCTCAACAAGGTAGTTATGGCTAGCATTGAATGGTCTTTTGCATTGTCAAAAAAGCGACAAGAATCGTTCTGGAGGCATCTTTTGCAAGTTGGTAAATAATTTAAAATAAACTCAAGTATTAATTATTTGAAAATAAACAAATAATATATATAAAAATATAAACAACATTTATATAAAAAAAGTATATGAACATGTACTTTTATGTCCTTTTATATTTATCAGCTAGTTTAATATCTAATTTTATCAGACACTTCTAAACCAATCAGCTAACTTATTCACTATCCACTACTTAATTCGCTATTCGCTATAAGTCTATCCACTATCAACTAACTTATCTATTATCAGCTAGTTTTTATCAAACAGAAGCACAAACATAATTTAGGTCCCCAAACTAATAAAGTTTGTAATTGGGTCCTCGAACTTTTAAATACTTTATAATTGGGTCCCTAAACTTGTAAATTATTTGTAATTAGGCCCCTGGAGTAACCAAACAACCTTGTAATTAAAGCATCCTATAATCTATTTCAAAGATTTTTGTCTATTTTGAAGGTTAATAGAACTACTACATCACTCGCAATAGCAAATATTTTTAAAATGTCTCCTATCCAAAAGACCTAATTACAAATTATTCACAAATTCAGGGATCCGATTACAAACGTTTAAAATGTAGGGATCCAATTATAAAATATTTAGAAGTTCGAATATCTAATTATAAATTTTTTTAATTCAGAAATTTATTTAAATTTTTTTAAATAATTTGAGGAAGTGTGGAATAATTAAACAAAAAAATAATTAAATCAAAAACTTGTTATCTTCCTTCCACCAAAGCAGAAGACAAAATTGCGGATCATATTATAGTGGAATTTCTAGGGAAGCGGGAGGAAGTTGGCGCCATTAATGTCATTTTCTAAGTCATTATTATCTCATGTCGGCAAAGGACGAAGGAAATAAACTAGTATTGAGATCTTATTACAAAACTAGGTAAATCGCGCACATTATTAATTGAATGAACCTTTTATTCTCAGTTGTCATCGAAAAGGAATCATCAATCCGGCCATGTGACATTGAACCTCTAGGTGAGGGAATAAATATATTATTATCATTTTTTTAATTACAATTCATCGTTAGTATAGAAAAAAAATTATATTCTCAATAAATTATATATTATTATATTATTAGAAATAATTTAGGGAATAAATTTTTCTTCTAGTTTTTCAGAACCCTAGCTTAGTAATCTAAATTTTCATAATTGATACTAATATCCAAAATGTTTACCGAGTATATTTCCTTGAAAAACATTCATATGAAAGGGGTGAGAATCCTAATTTCATATAGATATAAGAAAGTTTTTGTTTTTTTTAAAAAAACTATTATTCCCTAATTCTTTTATGGATAATATTAGTATTATTATATTATGTTAAAATATATTTTTGTTTCAGAGAAAAAAATCATGATATAAAATCAAGGCATAGACCAAATATTGACATGTACTATTTTTTAAAACTATTTTAATTTTCACATTCTTATAATATTTTTTATTTACATTTTTATTTTCAATTAATTTATATTCAACAAAGTTTTTTTTAAAATAATACTACCATTTTTAAGTAACATTCTCACGAATGTTCAAAGCCTAACAAACATTTTATAGGTCTCAAGGATCATGATTCTTGAGAATGATGATTCATATGAATCATGATTCGTGAGAAAAAAAATTATCTACCAAATGTCCTCTTATTGTAACTAACTTAAAAGTCATATATAGGGATGACAAAATTATCCACACTCGCGGATATTCGCATGGATCATCCGTAGTGGATAGTAAATGGATACCTATTAAATGGGGATGAGGATCATAGTATCCGCCTCACAGATACCCGTATATTTATAATAAATATTTTTTATTAAATATATATTGTATATTATGACAATATCTATCACTTTGAGATGAAATAAACTTTATTTTCTCTATTATTTCATACCTTTTAGTGCTTAAACCCACAATAATAATTTTTTTAAAATACATATAATATATTATATAATGTTAATATAATATATCGTTATATTATGTTGCATAATTTTATTTTATTTCCTTTTTATTTTAGACTCTTAAATATCCACGGATATCGATGGATACACTCTATCCACATTCCATGGATATTGACGAATATGGATGTGGAAGAAGCACTACCCGCATTCATCCTATCCCATTACCATCCGTAGTCACATATGAAACAACATATAATTAGTTGATATTATAAAAATCTTTATAGGGACGATATATTAAAACAAACTCATTTTTATCATTGAGAGATGTCTACATACCTGTATAGAACAAAAATGTTTTGGCTTCCGCCAATGGAAGTGACGGTATATAAACTCACATATGAGTGGAAAATTATTGAGAATTTTTTTTTTTGAGGGATTTTATTGAGAATTTTAAGTGTAAGTGAAATTTGGAGGAATAAGTCTACATTGAAAATGAATTAATAAAATGAATGATATATAAACAAAAAAATGCAGAGACTGAATAGGCTGAAAATGCATAGTGAAAATGAATTAATAAAATGAATAATATAACCAAAAAATAAAACGAATGATATATAAACAAATTAATGCATAGACTGAATATTTTAAGATTTTAAGTTAAGAGATGTAATTTAATTCACTTATATGCATTTGTTATTAACCCATTCGATATAGGGTTGAAGATCTTCTGTTTCAATTTTTTGTCATATTCTTTGTTCCTCACTGATAACAATTTGATATTTAAAAAAATAAAATCACAAATCATTAATATTTATACTCATTCCCAATATTTAATTGATAGGGAACATCAAAACATTATATTTTGAGACAACAAATTTTTATTCTTGATATAAATCTCTTACAGTTAGGGTTCCCTGCTCCCAAGAATTTTATATGTCCACGGGACTGAAGTAAAAAATTCATTTCTATTTTATGTAAAAATTTCACACGACGTTTTATATCAAATTTACTTTCAAAATATATAAAAACATCAAAATATAAATAATTTCACTTCAAACTCAATTATAACCACTCAAGAGCATTCAGATGAGATGACACAGGTCTCTTCCAGTTTAACTAGGGATATTGAGTTTGAATCCGAATCTTAGGAATACAGCAGTGTTAAAAAAACTCTTAAGGGAGACCTTTGTGACCCTTGTAGTCCTACCCGACTGAAGGATTAGTCTTCATAATTACGTATGAAAAATATCCCCAAAAAATAAAAATAAAAATTTAATTATAACCAAATCAACTTTATTCCAACGCACATTTATATACTCATTCAAAGAGATACTCATTGCTGGCGTAAGAACATGTCAAAGAACCACCAAGTCGACATAGTTATATTATTTATACAATATTTCTGTATATTTTTTTTTTTTGTACTACAATACATCTGTACATTTATACTATATTTTTATATTTTAAAATAATTATTTATATTTTTTTCCTCATCATTTCATCATATTATAAGACAAAAAAAGAACACCATACAATATCCCTTACAATATTATTTATAATATAAATTTTTTCTAAATTTCTATATATAATAGCGGGAAGTACACGTCTCTTGGTTCAGATTTTTTAATATATTTTATTAGTAGTGGACAAAGGATGAGGTGAAGCTTGGTCACAATAAATTAATCCGGTATCTGTGTCTGAAGTATATTCATATTTTATTTTATAAGCGAAGTATATTCATATTAATATTGCTAAACAATATTAGCTCATTTTTTTTGACAGAAAACAACATTACCTCATGCTTTTATAATTTGATTACAAGTAAATTTATTTTATTCTTTTCGTAGATAGTTATATTTCAATTTTATCACCTATATAATGTGTAAAAATAATATGCAATTACCAATTCGTAGGGCATCCATTGATTCCTTCGCAAATACAAAGCATAAATGCAGGTCAACATGCCAAAGTAGAAGAGGATTCGTGGTGATTATTGATATGAAAAATGCTAGCAATACACTCTTTAATATTTTCTTTTTAACACATTCTCTCCTATTAGTTGAAATTCATATGGGTTATACAAAATTCAAGTGAAACCTACATGAATTAGTGGGATCCACACTAATTTTAACCAATAAAAAAATATGATAAAAAGAGAGTGTTTAAGAGTATATTGTTAGCACTCCTCTTCCTAATAATCTTTTGTTCTTTTAGGCTAAGGATAAAATTATGATCATCATCTTGTTCACTGACCTATCGTTCTCCGTGGCTGAATATTCTCCCACGACTCAATTTTGCTCTCCCTGGGTATAGAAATAGGGTGCATAGTGGCGTGGGTTGTGTCTGTGTGTCTCTATTCTGGTAAACGGGCACCTACACCCTCCACACATCCACAAGTCCACAACACATGCAGCAGGTAGGTATCTTTTCAATGAAAAAGGAGGATTCATGATACTCCATTATTTTGGCCTTCCCACAAAAAACAAGAATTTTAAATAAAAAATATTTTTGAAATAAAAGCTTTGATTTGATTATTATGTAATAAGTTGAACGAATGAAGGAAATGGATTGGGTATTGGGGTATCTAATTCGCATATGTCATCATTCATATACGGACAAACCCATCTCCACTCTTCAGGTAGCGTTTATATATGCCTCGCTAGTCCATAAGGAGTTAAGTGAGAGTAGAGTCCCCCACCTCTCTTTTTTCTCTACTCCATTTAACAGCCGAAACCACCGTCTCTTCTCTTCTCTTCTCTTGTTCTATACATAACTACTACTATATACTGTTTGTGACGAGGAATGGTGGTGTCCATGGATTTGGAATGGTTGTTTCTAATTTTAAATAGTGTCCCATCGGCT
Organism: Ammopiptanthus mongolicus; assembly: GCA_039655645.1. Classification (NCBI taxonomy): domain Eukaryota; kingdom Viridiplantae; phylum Streptophyta; class Magnoliopsida; order Fabales; family Fabaceae; genus Ammopiptanthus; species Ammopiptanthus mongolicus. The sequence continues at coordinate 6,169,567 of CM077345.1, forward strand.
TCAGCAATATTATTCACCCTGCTGGCGTTAATGGGAGGATTATTGGGTTATCTGTATGGGCCCTACTGGGGGGTGAGGAAGGTTCCAGGCCCACTATCTCTACCGCTGGTAGGACACCTTCCCTTGCTGGCTAAGTATGGCCCTGACGTGTTCTCAGTCCTCGCCAAGCAATATGGTCCAATCTACAGGTTAGTTTAGTTTAGTTTACTCACATGTATGTGTATATTAATTAATGTAAACGCGCGTGTTACTTAATTAGTAACTGGTAGATAAGATCAGGCCAGTCACCAGAGTCAATTGATGATTTCTTATCTTATATATACATATTAATCTCTTTTTCTTCCCCTTCATTTGATGGCGCTAGAAGGAAAAAGACTGTTTCTGTTTATAGAATGAATTTCGATCTTTTATATATATATATATATATATAGATCGATAGATATTCAAAAGCCACAGACTACTCCTCATGACATCCAGAAGAATCATGATGGATTGGCAGCTAATTAAGTTTTGACTTGTCAAGGGTGGCTGCAGAGTGGGTCACTGTCTATTTGCCCCGGAAGAAATAGATAAAAATCGAAAAAAGTGATTATTGTTAGATTTAAATTTAATAATCATTTTCAAGGCATATTATCACAAATTTTATTATGAAAACATAATAACCATATATAGCATACATCTTTGTTATTCAGAACAACTTAAAACTTGATACCTTTAAGATCTACAACATGCTGATTTATCAAAGATATAGAATTACCTGAATCCATTGTATATTCCTAACCTCAAGCATTCTTCAGAGGATGAACTTGATCACCAACCTTCACGAATGGAGGGTAGTAATCCTGAAACGCAGAGAGGGGGAAGAGAAAAGAGAGACGGGTAATGAACATCCGTTGGCTTGTGGTTCTTCCTCAACCGAGACTCCTTATGCCTTAGTCGCTCTTCAGATGGGGAAAAGAGGCGGTATGCGATATTGTTCGGTGTATTGGGGACCATAGCCTATATATAGGGTGATGGCCAATTAGGGTTCCCATTATTCCGAAATAGGCCATCAATGACATCCACTCATATTTAGCCCATATCAATTAACTAATTTATTATCAAATCAGAAATTTAATTAGCCTTATCACTTAATTTGATCACATATCAATTAAGGCTCCTAATTGATAAATAGCTAATATAATTAATTGACGATATCTGCCCACATTATGACATTGGAATATAATTAAATACAGAATATTCCAACAATCTCCCACTTGGGCAATATATCGTAATAATTATATCAGAATTCTTTAGGCGCGCATCCGAATGCTATTTATCTTTAAATTTCCCCTTTACAATCTGGTCCACATCATACATCAACAATGGGACCACCGCGACTGTCGTCACTAACGTCTATTGTGACTAAACCCCGACGACCACCACATCAATGCACTTGATGACATAGATCGATATGGATGAGTGGCATGGAAATTTCATGCAATGTGATCTCTGAATCATGCCTATTTCCAACTGGTCCAACTTAAGTCTTTAGTGAGATCAATTTTGCAATTTTGCAAACCAAAGTCTTTAATGTGTAAATAAATTTTACACACAACAAGATACAAACAAGTTCATAATGAACTCATAAACATAACTTTGTTTCTGCAGAAAATCCGAAATAACAAAAGATTTGTATCTCAAACATAAAACACAAATAGAGACTCCCACTAAATTAAGGCATCCTCAGTGACAACACCCATATGAGCAACATGCTTGTAAAAAAAACTTAGTTGTCAAGCCTTTTGATTAGTGGATCTGCTAGCATAGAATTTGTCCCTATGAGCTCCATAGAAAACTATTTTTCCTGAACTCTTTTCTTAACTACAAGATACTTGATGTCGATGAATTTCAACTTTGTAGAACCCATGTTGTTGTTGAAGTACAATATGACTTGACTTATTTGTCACAACCTAACTTGAGTGGTATTTCAATACCTTTTACTATATGCAACCAAGTGACAAAAAAACTTCAGCCATATCCCGTAGTCGGATGGCTACTATCTTGGCATCCTGTAAAATCGGAGTCAGAATTCCTCATGATCTCTAAACTGTCAGATCTCCGATATGTGAGCATATGCCCTTTTGTTCTCTTTAAGTATCTCACATTCCTTATGGTTGCTTTTCCAAAAATCCTTGAATTGCTCAAACATCTGCCTAATAATCCTACTATGTACGCTATTTCCGGATGCGCACAAAACTGAGCATACATTAGACTTCCCACAGCCGAAGCATAGGGAATCTTCTGCATTTCCAGAATTTCCAGATTTTCATAGGGGCATTTAATTAAGACTAAAATGTCTTCCTTAGTGACCGAGGTATCTCCTGGTTTACTATCTTTCATGTCGAACTTATCCAAAACTATATCGATATAGCTCTTTTGTGATAACCCAAAGATACCTCGAGAATGATCTCTAAGTATCGAATTCCTAAGACAAAAGAAGCGTCCCTAAGATCTTTCACCACAAAATTCTTTGTCAGAAATTTCTTGGTTTCGCGCTATAAGCTTATATGGTTCTTGGCTAGCATAATATCAACATATAATACCAGAAAAATGAACTTAATCCCACTGAACTTGTAATACCCACAGTTGTCCTCGATATTAATCTCGAAACCAAATGAGACAATCTCTTGATGGGACTTGTGGTATCACTAACGAGACGTCTTCTTTAGCCCATAGATAGATTCCGTCAATTTTCAAACCATCTTCTCTGTGTCTTTCGACACAAAGTTTCCCGGTTTGCATTATGTACATTTGTTTCATCAATGTTGCCATTGAGAAACACCATCTTGACATCCATCTCGTGAAGCTCCAAATTATAATAAGCAACATGAGCCATGATTGTCCTTAAGAGAGTCATTCAATGATACTGAATAGAATGTCTCTTTATAAGCAATCCTTTCTTTTGAGTATAGCCTTTTACCACTAGACAAAACTTTATAACTCTCCATATTACCCTTTGACACCTTCAAGTAACAGGATAAGTTTCAAACCTTATTGTCTAGCTTGAGCTTGTACTCATACCTTCAATCCACTTTTCCGAATAGAAACGTCATATGGTTTGATGGGGGTTGATAGAATCTTCTTCCATTATACCATTTACCTTATGTTCCTAGATAAATACTATATAATTATCCAAAGTAGTATTCACTATTTCTTTAGTGGATCATGGCAAAAGGCATCGACTCTTGATGCTCTAGTTCTTGAGGGTGTTGAGTTTGACCTTCAGGAATAATTTCCTTATCTTGAATGGGAAGAATAACAACAATATCCTCACAAGGATCCAAATTTGCTACACCAATAGCAACTGTATGATTTGATTCAAGGATTAGAACCAATTCTTCCTCAAAGATATTGTCTCTAATCTTATCTCCCCCCAAATTCAATATCCTCAAATAACTAGTCAGTTCCTGTCTCAAGGTTTCTTTAATTTGGGATTATCAAATTCATTTACCCCTTTGACCTTTCAGAGTATCAATAAGGTTGCCGCTCACTATTTGGGGGGGGGCTCCAATCTTCTTCGCAAGACTTATAAGGTCATGCCTTAGTTGGATGTTCCCATACTTGAAAGTGATTGAGCGGTAACTTTAGTTGGTACTCTGTCAAGCATTTAAGCTGCAATCTTTACTGTTACTCTCGTAGTGACTCTGGTAAGGTAGAATGACTAATCATACTCCTTACCATACCTTTAAGCGCCCTTACTTGGACTTAACTGCATTCTTGATAGCCATATTCTGATATATTTAACTTTTAATGCATTTAATACAAACAATAAAATGTATAAGGCCAATGGAATCTAGGATTCCCTCATACAAGTTGCTCAATTCTATTCGTAGAGATGTGCTCTAAATGTTTGTGTCATAGTGCTCCTTAATTTTACTATCAACATTACGCTTAGTGTCGTACGATTCCTCACTCAATGTTTTGCCACAAGAGATCTCAATACCAAGCAATTATAGTTTGTCCAGCCCATAGCTTAACTGGTTCCTACAATATTTGAATTTAAAAGACAAATTAAATCCATCGTTTCTAAATGAACAAAATTATCCTGATTTGTTCAATAAGAAACCAAAACCAAATTTCATCTAAATGATGACTAAACCAAAATGTCTTTTAATTTCAAATATTAGCCAGTAACAACAATTTAAAATGTCAATAGCCTTATCCTTTACTGACTTGGTCAAATCCAATATAGATGCATCTTTCAGCATCACTTGGCCTTCATCTGTTCAAACAATCCTTTATAGGCATGCCAAACATGATATTTGGGACATTTCTTCTTTAGATACCCGATGTCCTTATAAAATAAATAATTGTGACCCTAAATATTTCTTTTGAGACGGGCCCTTGGCAGGTTTGTCCTTAGTTTTCTTTTGTTAGCCCTTATCCTTAGAGGTATTTGTCAAATGAGCATTATTTGTCGTCTCTTGCTTCATTGTTTCCTTTCTTGCATATCTTATGAAATGAATCCATTCAGATATCATTTCTCTTTATAGCAGCTATAAGGTGACTTAAACTGACTGAATTATGCATGAAGGAATACCAAATGCTAAATGCATGGGTAAGTCGTTAGACAACCCACGTTTTAGCGCCTTAAGTTTATGAGCAAGATTGGACATTTCCATAATGTGCTCCTTATATTTCCTTTGTCTTTATACTTAATGAAAAACTAGCTCTCCAATGAGTGCTTGTTTTCGTCTTTATTGCTTTCAGAAAACATTTTTTAACTTCAATAAGGAAATCTCTGGCATTAATTATGCCATCCAAAAATAATACCCCTAAAGATCTCTAGAATATTGTGCTCTATGATCATAAGACCCATATAATTGGAGCGATCCCATTTCCTATTCTTGATCCTCTATAGAGGTACTAGATTGTGTGAGAGAAGGTGATTTTCTCCATCTTTATGCAAGATCTAGATTCAAGAATAATCTTAATGGTCTCCTTTCAATCCCAAAAATAGTCAAAACTTTTGAGAATCGAAATTGAATTAAATCAGCAGATACATAAGCAATATTAATTTAAAGAGAACATAAGTATCGTAAAGATACTTACCAAAATACCCTGTGCACCATTAATATTAAGTCTTTGGACAATAACATTAATTGCTGGTGGTATTTTGTTGTAATGATCAACATTGATAATAATTTCTGTCAAACAACAACTATCTTTGGATACTTTGTTATTCACATGAAAATGATCTTTATAATCACTATGTGTTTACCATCATAGGTGTGAATGCAACCCTGCCAAATATTAACCTTCCTTTGGGCCAATTAATATCCGCATGGATGTACACCCACATAATCTTTAATATTTCTTTTGAGTGATTTCCATAAGAGATGTCACCTTAGCGACTTCATGCTTTAAGTGACTCACACTCACTCAAAATCCAAATTGGCAAATTGAAGACCCAAACAAGATATCAAGCGCACCATTAATCCCCAATCTTCGGATTGTAAGAATTAACTGCAAGTGATACTCTCAACGCAATGATCAAATATTGGTGATAAGTCCTGTCAAATAATGGTCACCTTCGGGCATCCCATTATCCACATGGAAAATATTTTATAATCACCACACATTTACCATCACAGGTATGTAATTATCCGGCCAAGTTGTGCCTTGCTTCGGGCCGACAACAACTCGCATGAATAATTCCATATTACATCTTTTGTAAATCCAATTGAATCAAATTTACGCAACAGAGGTTACTTTGGCAACGTGTTATTTCAACCAACTCAACCAAAATGACCAGACAATTTTAATAAAATGGGGGGTTCCAAATTTGCCATTTTCACACTAAAAAACCTGAAAACCCGAATGCTTAGTGTGAAATGAATCTTTTAAAAAAAAGATTATTCTAATATGTGAACTTTTCGAATAGGTGGTTCTGTAGTTCTAACTTTGGTTCTTAGAGTCTGGACCCATTTCAAAATATTGTCCACAACCATAGGTAAACTATCAAAAGTGGCAATACCCTCGAAAGGAATCACTCTAAGTTAGGCCTTCGTGATAACCAAACAGGATGTACATCCAGAAGGCTATCACTACTCAACCTTCTCCCTATCTCAAGTTGCACTCAGGCCCGGGTACAGGGTCTCGCTCGTAAGTGTGTGAGAAATATGTAACAAACGTATTGCTCAACAGTGTGAGACCATAAAACATACTGGAAAAGAAGCAAAACTTTTCCCGCACAGTGCTCACGCTAAAGGCGTTAATAACAAAAGCTCGTAGCAGTTCCTTGCTATCGCGTCATACTGGTGGCCAAACACAATGATACATAACATATATTGAAGATTCATAGTGATGACCAACCAAATCCACAAATTATATATGTATATACATACATAACAAACGATAGTACAGAAAGAGAAACATAATTAAACTCACGAACCATCAAGCCAAAAAAAGAAAACTAATTCTTTTATAATTCCCAATTTAAAAAAATTAGGATTCATACGAAACATGAATAACCCGAAGAAAAAAATAATATCCCAATAAATCAAACATGAAGACCGCTCTGATACCACTTGTTAGATTTAAACTCAATAATCATCTACAAGGCATGCTATCACAAACTTTATTACGGAAACATAATAACCATATATAGCATGCATCTTTATTATCAAGAACAACTTAAAACTTGATACCTTTAGGATCTACAACATGCTGATTTATCAAAGATATAGGAATACTTGAATCCATTGTATGTTCCTAACCTCAAGCGTTCTTCAGAGGATGAACTTGATCACCAACCTTCACGAACGGAGGGTAGTAATCCTGAAACGCAGAGAGGGAGAAGAGAAAAGAGAGAAGGGTAATGAACATCCGTTGGCTTGTGGTTCTTCCTCAACCGAAACTCCTTATGCCTTAGTCGCTCTTCAGATGGGAAGAAGAGGCGGTATGCGATATTGTCCGGTGTATTGGGGACCATTGCCTATATATAGGATGATGGCCAATTAGGGTTCCCATTATTCGGAAATAGGTCATCAATGACATCCACTCATATTTAGCCCATATTAATTAACTAATTTATTATCAAATCAGAAATTTAATTAGCCTTATCACTTAATTTGATCACATATCAATTAAGGCTCCTAATTGATAAATAGCTAATATAATTAATTGACGATATCTGCTCACATCATGACATTAAAATATAATTAAATACAGAATATTTCAATAATTATTCCATAATCTGATTAATGCCCTGTTTGTTCTCGTTTATTGAGTTACTTGATTGCTTCCATACAAAGAACTGAAAAAGGGCCCGCTCGTAGCCGTCCTTTCAGCTAGCTCAACACGCTTAGTCTTACTGATAATTCTCCCCTCTTTCAACCGGGAATTGTAAGCCAATAATAGATAGATATTTTCATGTGAAGATTTTACGTAACAAGATCGTATGAAAATAGATAAAAGCTATAGGTGAGTTGTCTAGTGTAGGAAAATCTTTGATTGATTATCGTAATTAAAGACAACATTTTGGGTGGACTTTTGGCATGTTAACTAATGGCACCTAAAGCTAGCTAGATATTGGAAGAACCTATGCTTACCTTACTACCATCTTCTCACAAAAAATTCTCCCTTCCGTTATACTATTATACAACAAGTAGTTATTGTCTTAACTTTGCTTAGTCGTTGTCTTTGCTGATTATATTCTAAGCACAAAAGGATGGGTATTCTGTGTGCGTCGGATACTTTATGTTAGTGTTTGGAGTTATGAAATATTTTTTATGTAATGTAATAATAAAGATCTAATTTTAATATATTATCGGTGTAAAAATTTTTTTATATTGATATAAAGTTGTTCGTTATTATATCATTAAAAATATTTAATATTTATAATAATTATTTTGAAAGTCACACATATAACAATGTGTGGTTGATTAATGGTATAAAAAAATTATACCGAAAATAAAATTAAAATAAACTCTAATAATAATGGGGATAATAAAAATAGAAGTGAGAATAGGAATAATATTTTCGTTTTGTTTGCTATAGATAAACATGGAATAATAACACTATTTTATTTTATGTTTAGTATATAATAATTGATAAAGGATAACAAAATTAATGTACAGTTTTTAAGTTAAATAGGTTCGACTTGAATTTTTTTGGACCGAGTCAAATCTGAGTGCCCAAACTAATCTTTTTAGGCATAAATAAAAAAAATGCAAATTAGCTCAAAATTTTGAAACTAAGTGGAGTGGATGGGTTGAACAGTTTTTTATAATTTTTTGAACATATGCTTGAGTAACATGGAAGGAGGATATCATTATTTTTGTGATGGAATATGTCTATTCCTACTATAGTATAGCCTTTCCCATAAAAATTTTCATTCCCATTTTAATGAACTAACCAAACATTGGAATGGGACTGACCCATTCCATTTCATTGCATTGCCTCACAAAGGGAAAGGGTTGTGCAGCGAGCCTCCGATCATTATTGTTATTCCGAATCATGGATTTGGAATAATCCTGGTGTTGTGAAGATCTTAATCATCATATTTGTTTATTTTTTATTATGCAGATTTCATATGGGAAGACAGCCACTAATAATTATAGCAGATGCAGAGCTTTGTAAAGAGGCCGGAATAAAAAAATTTAAAGACATTCCAAATAGAAGTATTCCCTCGCCTATTTCTGCTTCCCCTCTTCACCAAAAGGGCCTCTTCTTTACCAGGTATGCAAATTGTAAGCTCAGAAGGTTTTCATTCCTAATGTGTGTCACGTCCATTGAAAAAAGAAAGACCAATAAGAAAATACAAATGCCATTTTTAAATAGGATATGATGTAGCTCTGACGATGATCGCAAATCTCTATATATCAAAATTAGAGTTCTCAATCTCATTTTCTAAAATGAATTACAGTATCAAAGTTGTAAAAGCTGTTCTTTAGATGCTAAGTTCTGTCAGTGGACTAACCACACAGTTAAATATCATTTCCATTTTATGATTATTAAGTTGTTAAATTCAGAAGTCAGAACAGAACCGTATATGCCTAGTATGATAATGGTTGTCCAAAACTTTAGTGATGCTAGCTAGATATGCAAATTAAAATTCACAAAACCTGAACAATCTCTCTCTCTGTTGCACAACTTGGAGGAGCAGGGATTCACAATGGTCTACCATGCGAAACACCATACTGTCGGTCTACCAACCATCCCACTTATCCAGCTTAGTGCCAACAATGCAGTCATTCATAGAATCTGCTACCCAAAATCTTGACTCCCAACAAGAAGACATCACCTTTTCTAATCTATCCCTCAGACTTGCAACTGATGTGATTGGACAAGCAGCCTTTGGTGTCAACTTTGGCCTCTCTAACCCTCATTCAGTTTGTGATTCAATCAAGAGTGTTAACAACAACGTGGGAAATGCAGCAGGTGCTAGTGATGGAGTATCAGATTTCATCAATCAACACATATATTCCACAACCCAACTTAAGATGGACTTATCAGGTTCGTTCTCCATCATATTGGGCCTACTAGTCCCAATACTACAGGAGCCGTTTAGGCAGATTTTGAAGAGAATACCAGGCACCATGGACTCGAAAATTGAGCTTACGAATCAGAAACTAAGCAGTCGTCTTGATGAGATTCTAGAAAAGAGAATGAAAGACAGGATCCGAAGTTCAAAGGATTTCTTGTCCCTCATACTAAATGCTAGAGAATCAAAAAGGGTATCAGAAAATATCTTCACACCTGATTACATCAGTGCTGTTACTTATGAGCACTTGCTTGCTGGGTCAGCAACCACGTCCTTTACACTGTCTTCAGTTATCTATTTGGTTGCTGGACATCCGGAAGTTGAGAAAAAGCTGCTTCAAGAGATTGATGGGTTTGGTCCAAAAGATCAGACTCCCACTTCTCAAGACCTTAGTGACAAATTTCCTTATCTTGATCAGGTTAGTTGAACTTACTGAAAAATTGCAGTCAAGTTAGATTAAAACTTACATCAATGATGTGATGCCACTCCATTTAGTGAGTTTTACTATGTTAACAACTATACGAGACATGTCAAACTTGTTAAATGACGTAGCAGCACATCATGCATGTGTAAAATTTGCACTGAAGTTGTGTCAAAAATTAAATTCAATACATATATTATACACCTGTATGCTCTTTTTGATTAATTCAGGTTATTAAAGAGGCGATGAGGTTTTACACTGTCTCCCCATTAGTTGCAAGAGAAACATCAAATGAAGTAGAGATAGGAGGTTACCTTCTTCCAAAGGTAATAGTAATGCAGCATCTGCTTTTGCTTGCATGATATCATGGACTTCATCTTTTGGTATATTTATCATGAATCATAATCATAAAGAGAGCTTTTACTAATGCCATCACTGGTCTAATTTTATATAAGCAGGGGACTTGGGTCTGGTTAGCACTTGGAGTTCTAGCAAAAGATCCCGGAAACTTTCCAGAGCCAGAAAAGTTCAAACCAGAGAGGTTTGACCCCAACTGTGAAGAAATGAAACGAAGGCATCCTTATGCTTTTATACCATTTGGAATTGGTCCTCGGGCTTGCATTGGTCAGAAATTTTCCCTACAAGAGATCAAGCTTTCTCTGATTCATTTATACCGGAAATACGTGTTTCGACATTCACCTAATATGGAAAACCCCTTAGAACTCGAGTATGGCATAGTTCTCAACTTCAAGCATGGTGTCAAGGTCAGAACCATACAAAGAACATAGAAGAGTTGCTAAGTAAACCATTAATATTGATGAAATATATATAGTAAATGTAGTTTAAGTGTACTGAGATCCAAGAGTGAAAAATCGTTTCATAACTTTCGTATGTTTATGAAAAAGATATTATCACGATTTCTAGCTTAAATCATTTCAAAATATATGTTGGACACTTTGTAGAAGATTATGGGAGAATAGATTAACAAATTCAGACTGAATGTGTTGACAGACTGGGTTTTCACAAATTATTGGTCGTTTTGTACTTTGGTTATATAGTTTAGGTTTAGCTAAAATTGATGATTTATCCAGATAAGCTCTCAGCGCAGAGTGGTACCAATTCCCACAAATGAAAAATTATACAAATGGAGACCCCTCAACCTCAATTATTATCAAGGAAAGCACAAAAACTACTTCTAGCTAGCTAAGTACTAACTCAAAATTAAAGTGCAGGGAACAACAAGATGTTGAAATTCTTGGGAAAAAATAAATACAGATCTGTTGAACTTCCATCAATGATCAATCCACATAGGGAGAGAGCTTTCCCCCTTCTTACCGTGGCTTCATTGAGCTCTTATCCAAGTGAGTTGGTAGATAAAGTGGCCTAGAAAAGTTGATTGAAGGGTCAGAACCAGCACTGCTTTTGGAATCCCCATTAGAGAAAATAGCTACCCTTTTGAGAAATTGACACTCATCCATGGACTGTTGCCTTTGAGATCTATTACACATTTGATTGCTAGTTTTTTGCTTTGCCTTGGTAGACTTAGTCAGGTTCATGTAATTGGGCCTAGCGTTACTACTATCCTCTATCCTGTCACAAGTGTTTCCGGACATTGGTGTTGTAGATGTACAAATAGAAGATGATGCAGAACTCTCATCATACCGAAATTCAGAACTCGGACTTGAGGATGAACGTGTAGCTTGCCCAATATGGGGAGGCCTAGCAGAAATCCTTGTGGTGACATTGTTCTTCTTGACTTTGACTAAGCACGGTTCTGCTGATGGTTTGGAATTTGAGCCTTCAAAGGAGTCCACAAATATCTTTGGAGGTGGTGGGGTTTTACTTTTATCTGAGCCTTCAGCAGGAGATTGTTCCATTAATCTACTCTCCCAAGGCTTTGCTGCCATCCAACGTTCCAACCAACTCCATCCCCAGTTAGCTTTGTCTGTCTCATTATTCTTGAGAGAGGAAAGGGTGGCATTCATTCGTGAATTAGAGCTTGGGGTTGATCTCCATTGCTGGAAAAATCAAGAATTTTATAACATCTTTCTTAAGCAGAGGGTGGGTAAAAAGAAAAAAGAATGGCAAACTTTCAATGTTACGTACCTTGTGAGCAAGAGAGTATGCTATTGCTCTCTCTCTCTTGAAAGCTCCTTCTTGCCTCATTTGTATCTTTGCTTTAACATCATCCAATGTTCCTGTGCTGTCACACCACCCTTCCTGCGGATTCACAAATATCTTGATGATTAGACAAATGTTGTTCACACATATAAGGCCAGGGAGACCACAGCAACTGAAATTGAAAATTTGAACCAAGTTTGCATGGTTTGTTAATTAATTATGAGAGACCTCTGCTTGCTTCAAAAGATCAGACTTGGTGCGTCTTTCAGTAAGCATGTTCTGGACTGCTTGGCCCTCAATGGACATGCGCACACGACGAGCTCTAACTCGGGCTTGGACACGAACGAGGGCCTGCATGCACCTCAATGTCACTGCAGCCTGCTTCCTCACCTGTCGACCCCGCACAAGTGCTTGAAGCCTCACCACTCCCTTCAATGCCCTCAAAGCCCTTCTTGCCTGCCACAATATGCTTTATTATTATTATTATTGAATTGAAAACATAGTTCCATTTAATAAGTCTTTCTTTCTTATGAAAGTTTTTGAAAACTGAAGAAACAATACAGTTAGTTGTTGAGAACACTTAATTAGTCCAGTTTCTCCCCTGATGTGACCAAGTCTACAATTAGACAACGCAGATCTCAACATGCATTTTGCTTTGAGGTATTATAATAACGGTTTCCATTTAGACGGGTTTACTTATGACATAAGCACTAAGAAATATTAAACCCCGGGGTGGAGGCTGTTTCCACGATTTGAACTTCAGCTGATGAGGCAAGAACTTAACCGTCCCTCAACCACTAGGAAATCTTAATCCAAACTAATTCTGTACGTTCCATATGCATATGTTTATTAGGAAGATATTGAAGACAAGTTTTGTGCTTTAGCTTAGCTTAGCTTAGCTTAGCTTCTCTCATATATATATATATATGAATATTTTTGAAGCAAGCCAAATAATTCATCATGTATGTGTCCAATAGTTGTTGTACGTATACATAATAAAAAAACGAACAGTTTTGTTTGAATAGAAAGAAAGAAAGAAGGAGGGAGAATGTTAGATGATACCAAGAAGGCGCGGAAAGCAGTTTGGATTCTGATAGCAGCCCATTCTTGCCTGACAAGTCTAAAATCTTTAGGTGGAGCTCGAACCACTGTGGCCATTGCGGCTCTAAAAGCATCTGCTACAGGTGGGGGGGAATCACACCCTAATTCAGATGCTGCTGCTGCTGCTTTGTTTCCTTTGAAACCCTTCCAGGAGGAGGAACCCATGATATCCCCCCCAGAAGAAGTAGAACTCCTCCATAACCTCCACTTCTTGTTCTTACCACCCTCCTTCAAACTTACATGTTCATCCTTGTCGGTCTTCTTGAGTCCGATTAATGCTTTTACCCATTTTCCGGAAGCACCCATCAGTGGGCAAGTGTTGCTGCTAATTACTTTGCTTCAGTTCAGAGAGTAATTACACTTGAATGAATCTAGTGCCCAGTGAGAGAGAGAGCGTGTAGGGGGTCGTGGGTTGAGGTTGTGTGGTGTAGGATGTTTAGTGGGCGTTCCTATATTTGAAATTCAAAACGTGGAAGGAAGGAAGGGACAGTGGGGGGATACTGAGGGAGTGAGGGTGTTCCGTTATTGGTCCCAGCAAAGCAATGGATGATTCCTTCCTTCCTTCCTTTGCATTGGAACCCTGCCACATCACGTTCACGTTAGAGGCAGGTAGGTCCCACTGCCTTTGGGGGATGCAAAAACTCCCCATAAAAAGGCACGAAGCCTTTGGTGTGTAGTATTTAGTAGTACCTGAAAAAAGTGTGGTAGGGGCTGGGAAAGAAAAGTTGGCCAAATTGCTAACGGACAAAAGGATCTGTATCTCAAACCAGAGTCAGTGCAGTTATAGCATCTCCACTCTCTTCAGTTGCATTCAATTTTTATGGGTCGTTCCGCTATACAAGGTTATTTATCACCTTAACAACCTTCCATTCTATTGATTTCTTTTTTTAAGGTATCTTTTGCGGACAACTGTAGAGATTAATCTCATAAGATACTAGATGATAATTAAGGGTTGATATCTCTTAATCAGATTTTCTCTATAAGTCTATACACAAGAGTTAAGAATCGAACATCTGATCACTTGCTTAAGGGATGCGGGCCCGTTATCACTCGGACCAACCATATATTTGTTTTCCACTCCATTGATGTAAATTTATGCAATTTTCTATTAAATAAATTTTTATTATTTATATAATGAATTTAATTGATATGCATTATCATTAGGATTTAATTTGTATACACTGTCAGTGTAAAATTTTTTTACACAGACAACCAATCAGAAATTGTCACACAAGCTAAAGTGTTTGACTCTTATCCTAATTACCTTAAAAATCACACACACCATGATTTCTGATTGATTATCAATATAAAAAACTTTATACTAACAGTGCATAGCAATTAAACTCTTATCATCATCGGTATAAAAAATTACCAATCATAAGTTGTCAAATTAGTAAAAATGTGTAATTCTTATCTTATTTACCTTAAAGAGAATGTTAACGAGTGTCCTTAACACATTGATTAAAGAATCAAGAAAAGTAAATTTTTATGGGAAAATGATATATTTATTATTCTAAAAAGTTATATATTTAAATTTTCCATAAAAACTTACGTTTTTAGTAGGGCACTCGATAGCAAGACTCTATCATAAAAGTCTAAAAATAGCATTTATACTCTCATGTTGTGAAGTCCAATTAAAATTGTTCAACAATACAATTTTTTCTCTCCCACCTCATATATGCAACTCTGCCCCAGAAATTTTTGGGTCTTGCTTAGGGATGGCAAAACGGGCCAACCCATCCCATCCCGTCCCGCTCCACCATTAACCCGCCCAAAACGGGGCAGGGCGGGTCAACCCGATTTGATCTTATGGATTGAACCCCCAACCCACCTCGCTTAATGGCGGGTTGACAGGTTGGCAGGTTAGCTCGCCAAAAACAGAAAACATAGAATGGGTTGGCGGGTAAACCCACTATAAAATTGAAAAAAATTAACAAGCAGCGGCCTTGAGAGGCAAGCAGCGACGAGGGACTCCGATGGCGGCGGTGACAAGCAGCGACGACAGACAGAGATGCAGAGGCAGCCGCACGGTGAGGGAGAAGAGCAACGACGAGGGACGGAGATGCAGAGACAATTGCACGGTGAGGGACGAAAAGCGAGAAGAGCAGCAGCGGCCTGGAGAAGAGCGGCGGCGGCGGCCGAGCAGCGCGGTGTCTGGTCTGGTACAGCGGCGGCAACGCTTCTGACTTCTGAGGGAGAGTGAGTGAGGGTGAGGAACTGAGTGAGGGCCTCAGCGGTCAGATGTAAACCCTAAAAGCTAAAGCCTAAAGTAATAAAACTAAAATAAATAAATTTTATTCTAAATTTCTATTTTCTAATGAAATAAAATAAATAAATCAATAATAAAAGTTTTTTAATTTTTTAAATTGGCGGGTTGGCTGGTCAATCTGTGCCTATCCCCTCACGGACCCGTTTTGGGGTGGGTTAAGCGGAGCGGGTCAAAGTGGGTTAGTTGATTGAAGACCCCAACCCACCCTGCCAAATTTTGGCGGGTTAACCCGCGGGTCAGAACTTACTTTGCCACCCCCTGTCTTGCTAACGAGTGTCCTAAAAATATTGTTTAAGGAATTAACAAAAAGAAAATTTTTCTTAGAAAATTAAGTGAAACACCTTTTAGTGAATTAAATACATCATTTTCCTATACAAATTTTTCTTTATTAATTTCTTAAACAATGACGTAAGAGCACTCGTTAACATTCTCCAAATTTTGTTATGCAACTTGGTGCAAGCAGGGATGGCAAAATTATCCGCACCCGCGGATATCCACATAGATTATCCGTAGTGGATATTAAATGGATACTTATTAAATGAGGATGGAGATCATAGTACCCACCCTATGGATACCCATATATTTATAATAAATATTTTTTATTAAATATATATTATATATTATGACAACTTCTATCATTTTGAGATGAAATAAACTTTATTTTTTTTATTATTTCATACCTTTTAGTGATTAAACTCATAATAATATTTTTTTTAAATGCATATAATATATTATATAATATTAATATAGTATATTGTTATATTATGTTGTATAATTTTATTTTCTTATATTTTTTTTATTTTAGACTCTTAAATATCCATAAATATTCATAAATACCTATATAAATATATATGAATATTGACAAATCTGGATACAACGAAAACACTAAGTCCGATTGACATCCCTGGGTGCAGGAAACTTTTGTAAGCAACTTTATCAACATCTGTTACCAGAAAAAAAAAAAAAAACTTCAAAACTTTATCTCCATCTACCATCACCCCAACGATAGGGGTTTTTACCTTCCTAGTATAATTCCGGTGTTATATTATGGATCTAGTATAAATGTAAAAAAAATTACGGATTTGATGTAGATAAGATAGGAAGTCGTAATTGTTGTTATCCAACTTCACAATAAATTATATTATATACATTTAAAAAATAAATAAATTCATATTATATACATTTTAAAAAAAAATGAAAATGGAAGGAAGTCGTATTGGATAAGTAGAACTTCACTTTTTTTTAACAAGTTGTTTCTTTAATGCATGATTTCTAATGTTTTTTTGTTTAAAAAAAGAGTAAATATCCAAATTGATAATTGATAAAAAAAAATCACAATGATATTTTGGTTACTTAAAAATGAAAAATATCAATTTGATCCTTAAGAATATAAAATATGATTTAAAATAATTCCTGACAGTGACTAAATGTCCCTAAAAATATCCTAAAAAGAATCAATTTGACCCACATTTTACATTCAATTGAGAACCAAATTGATATTTTCATTTACCACTTTTGATGTGTACATATAAAGAATTTTGTAAGTGTCTACAATTTTTTTAAGAGTAAAGGCCCAAATTGATCATAGACAAGAAAACATGATGACATTCTTAAGAACCAAATTGATATTTTTTATTTCTAAGAAACCAAAATGTCACCGTAATTTTTTGTTGAGGACCCAATTTAAATCTTTATTTTTTTTTAAACAAAAAACATTAGAAGTCGTACATTAAGGGAATGACTTCTTAAAAAAAAATGTGAAAGTTGTATATATCAAATACGACTTCCATTCATTTTCGTTTTTTTTTTAAATGTATATAATATAAATTTGTTTAAATGTATATAATGTAATTTATTATGAAGTCGTATACAAGAATCACGACTTTATATGTAATCTACACCAGATTAATAATTTTTTTTAAAGTTATTCTAGATCTATAATATAGATATGGAATTACACTGGAAAGGTAAAAATCCCCCAACGATACAACCGTGCACGAAATGGTTGCATAACTCTGCAATCCTTATGGGGTGTTACTCTCAAGATATGTTGCTCTACTCCCAACGCTGTATTCACGTTTCCCCTTATCAATGTCCTTCCTTTACGCTTCACCCTCAGTCCCCGTCGTCCCTTTTGCCCTACTTTATTTTCATTCCCTCATTGTTTTTTTTTTTTCTTAAATAGTAAGTTTTAAATTTCTATAAATATCATGATTTTGGGTTTAGTGTCTATTTAAATTTTATTCATTTTTAATTCTAAAAATATAAAAATTATTATACTTCTAGATCCTAAAGTATATTGTTTTTATTGAATGAGAGTCCAAAAAGGAATAAAGATCAAAGAGGTGTTAAACCAAAATATCGTATAATCCTAATTTTTTTTTTAAATTACATCAAATTAGTTTGGAGACTGTCCGTATTTAATTAATTATTTTTATTTTATGAAATAATTAAAATTTTATAAAATAAAGATTTAAATTTATAATTAAATAATAAAAAGTGTGAATAAATAATTTATTATTCTAATAGCATTATCTGGGTAGTATTACAAGAAAAAAATGGGAGTTAGAAGTTGTGTATTTGAAAATTCATTTGTAAAAATTGGCTTGGGTTTGAAGAAAGAATTTAATTGATATATGCTCTCAGTATAAATAAAATTTATACTGTCAACCAATCATAAATTATCACATTATTAAAAATGTATGACTTTTATCTTACTATCTTAAAAATCACTCATACCATAATTTATGATTAGTTGACAATGTAAAAGAATTTTACACTGATAGTAAATACCTAGCAAATAGGTTTCACAAATTCAGCTTTGGAAAAAAAGTGAATTTATGATAAATAATTTATGTTTGAAACTTTTATTATTAAAAATCATTTTTGTATAATGAATGTGTTAATCAAACTGATTTTTAGATATATTTATCAAATTGATCATCAGATTTATTTTCAAAGGATATAAATGTTTAAAGAATTAAAAAATAATTCATTTTCTCATAATATTATGGTAGGAATAGTAGTTAAAAATTCAAATTAACTTTTGATGAACTAAAAAAAATAATTTTATTTTTTTATTATTTTAAATGTGGTTCCGTTGATTGTACAGGCTGAGCTTGTGGGGGAAGATCTTGATTCGAATTCCGCAAAACACATCCTTGAGGAAGGACGAAAAACCTAGATTGTCAAAGTGAGCCAACCCAGCTCACCCGGGTTGGCTCACCACAGGTTGGGACTAAAGTGAGTCGGGTCAGGTTGGCTCACTTTTTTGGTGAGCAAAGAAATAACCAACCCGGCTCGACCCACCATGGATTGGTGAGTTAAACGAGTTGACTCACTTAGAATTATAAAAAATTAAAAAAAATGTAGAAAATTAAAAAAAATGTAGAAAATTAAAAAAATTTAAAAACTTAAATAAATCCACAACTTAAACTTTTTTAAATGTATATATATTGGTTACAACCCTCAATTTAAGCATTAAACATCACATCGAAACAAAATGCAAGCAGGGACACTTGGGTGACTTGGGTAGACTGTCAACCACACCAACAAAAAATGTTGAAGTTCGACAAGAGGCGCTTCTGTTGGTGCTTTCAATTCATTAAACTTGTAGAATTTGAAGGTCATATGATTCATACGAAAAGAAAAGAAAATTGGACGTTTGGATAGGGGTAAAACTATTGGGCATCTGAAGAAGGTTAGGCTAGGCATGAAACTTGTTAGAAAAAAGGAGAACCCGTGAGTCAATCCGGCCCATCACGAGTTGAATCGGCCTACCCGTAGGTTAAGTGAGCCGGATCAAAATAACCCGGGGTCAAAATGAGCCTGTTTTTATCAACCCAACCCACCGGTGAGCCGGGTTAGGCCGGATTGGCTCACGGGTTTCAACCCATATTGACAGCTCTAGAAAAACCTTAACCGTGACTAAGCACACGAGCGAAGGTGAATCCCATAACAGATCCAAAGGATTTAAGCTTGTGGGATACTTTGTGGACCCACTAAATAGTCAAAGATACTAATTATAGTGGGTTCCAACAAAAAAAAATTAAAAATGATTTTAGACACGCCATGTTTAATCTAAAGAACTTCTTCCTCCTAAATACACACTTGGACTAGGGGTGTAATCGGATCGATTTGGATCGACGGAGTATTTCAGCATCCGAACCAAACAATTTGATCGATTTGATTTGGATCAGATTCTTGGATTTTTTTTTTTCACAAATCCGAATTGAACCAATCCGATTATGATCGGATTGGATCATCGATTTACCTGCTCATTAATTTATTTAATTTTTTAATTCAAAAAATAGTAAAAAAGAAATAAAAATAAAGAAAAAATTATAACAAAAATACTAGATTAAAAATCTATAACAGATCAGAGGCAATACATTATACACATTAAAAATTAGTCAAATTGGCCTAAACAATACAGTATAACATTTTTTTTTGTTCAATTCCACAACAAAAATCAACGAACTACACAATAACATGAACATAACATACGAAACCCAAATCAACAATCAGCAACTGGGACTGCATTGTATCTAAAACGTAGGAAACCCATCCACAATCGACAATCAACAACAAATCAATTCCATAACTACAAAATAACATATATCTAAAACTGGGACTGCACTTTCAAATTCATTTTCAAATTCAACAAACTGGGACTGTTAATAGACTGCATTGTTCCTAAAACTTGGGCTGCACTTTCAATTTCAATTTACTACTACTACAACAACAACAACAGTGTCACGCCTGAGGCTGATGAGGGCGGAACGTGATTGTCGATGAATGAGGCACAGACAAGGAGCAGCTCCTGACAGGCTTCTAGGCAAAGTGACACATAAATGAACCGAATTCACATTGGAATGAGAGGGATCCTGAGACTGTGTAGGTATGATACTGCATAGTTAAGGAAAACTTAAAGAAATTGATTAGTATTACCTATATCAATAAGATGTATCTTCTTTTCGAGAGCCCGGAATATAAGAACTCCATAATTAAGCATGCTTGACTTGGAGAACTTGTGGGATGAGTGACCTTCTGGGAAGTTTCTCAGAAAGCGTGTAAGTGAGAACAAATGATGTTGAAAAGACCCGTATTGGTTTGTGGAGACAGTCGGCAATCCTGAAAACAGTCCGGACCGTTACAAACAGCTACATATAGTTTTCAGATCTGGGACTGCATTACAAAATTAATAACAAAATCAATGACAAAATCCTCATAACTAGATTCTTCAATAACACATGCAAAGAAAAGCAACAAATTTCAGCATAGTGGAATGAAATCCCTAAACCCCCAATTTCAGTTTTACAAAAGCAAAGAAAAGCAACCCTAAGGAACAGTGGACTCAAAAGCAGGGAAAATCCCAATTCCAATCCCTAAACCCCCAATTTCAATCCCTGAACCCCCAATTTCAGTTTCAGTTTTACAGAAGCAAAGAAAAGCAACCCTCAAGAACAGTGGAATCAAAAGCAGAGAAAATCCCAATACCAATCCCTAAACCCCCAATTTCAATCCCAAAACCCCCATTCAAACACTGAAAATCAAAGAGAAATAACGTCATACCTGGGTTGGAAGAATGTGGAAGGAGCGGAGGAAGGAGGCCGTGCGCTGCTGGTCTCACTGGCTGTGCGCGAACGGAGGTTGACGAAGGCTGTGCGCGAACGAATCTGCGACCGGAGGTTGGCGAAGGCTGTGCGCGAACGAAGGCTATGAGCGAAGCTGCGAACAGAGGCTGTGAGGAAGAGCCACCGCCACTGAGGTTGTCTTCGTGAAAGACTGAAAGTAGCCAAAAAGGGAATTAGGGACGTCTGAAGTTTGAAAGTGAATTAGGAAGTTTTTTTTTTTTCTTTACATAATAAAATATAAAATTAATAAAGTAAAATAATAAAAATATAATATTTTAATAGGATATCGGTTCGGTTCGGTTCGATTCGATCGGTTTTGGTTTTCTTTGAATCGATATCTGAACCGAACCTGATCAGATAAGGCTTTTTTAATCTGATCTGAACCAATGATCCGATCCAAACTCTCAAAGCCGGATCGGATTCGCGGGTTAGATCCGATCCACTTACACCCCTAACGCAGATTATCAACATGTGGTTGGTCCGAATGATAACGAGTTTGGACCCATTAAACAAGTGGTAAGGGATTCGATCCTTGACTCTTGTGTATGAAAAAAATATGATTGTGAAAGATTAGCTCTTAAATATCGTCCAATATCTCGGGATATTAATCTTCGCAGTTACGCGCGAAAGATTCCTTCCGAAATTTCAAAAAAAAATACACATGTAGACTTTCCAAGTTTAAATTTTGGTTTTTTTGGACATGAATGGGGACCGGATTGGGCTTCCTAATGTCGAGGTGACCACCTATCTTAAAAAAGGTATTTTGGTCTATCATTTATTTTGAAATAAAATTTAAATTTAATTTTGATACATCATCAATTAATCATAAATTATTTTAGAGTTTAATTATTATGTATTGACAATATAAAACATTTTACATAGACAATTAATCACCAATCATGATATAAATGACTTTTAAGGTAATTAGGATAAGAATCAATTTTTTTTTACTGATATGACAATTTATGATTAGATGTCTATATAAAAATATTTTACATTATCAATATATAATAATTAAATTTATTATTTTATATATAACTTTTAAAATAATTTTAAAAATAATTAAATATTTTTAATATGATAATTTATAATTAATTAACGTTATAAAAAAAATTTATACTAAAAGGTACATATGTCAGTTAA
Organism: Ammopiptanthus mongolicus; assembly: GCA_039655645.1. Classification (NCBI taxonomy): domain Eukaryota; kingdom Viridiplantae; phylum Streptophyta; class Magnoliopsida; order Fabales; family Fabaceae; genus Ammopiptanthus; species Ammopiptanthus mongolicus. The sequence continues at coordinate 6,191,787 of CM077345.1, forward strand.
ATTCATAACTTTTTCTTCGATATTTTCTATGGTGACGGGGTAAAGAGCATTCTGATTGATACGCGGGAATGACCAGCAACAATTTCAGCAAATATAGTAATCAAACGTCTGAAAAAACTGTACATCTTCGATTTTACTTTTTAACGCATTAGCAGTAACAAGGATTTAGAATTCAAAATGAGATGACCAGTAATTTGCTTGCATCCTGTGTTTTCGAGAATAGTGAAGCATTCATATCTCCCACCCGCATGGACTGTCCTGTTCTTAGGAATCCAAGGACAAGTCAATTGAAAGTTTTTTGAGTGAGAAGTTTTTGTTTTACTTTTTTTGGTTGGGACCAAGTATAATTAGGGCATTTCGTTTTTAAATAGATTCATGAAGTATCTACAAGTTTAGATCTTTTAAACTCGTTATGCGATTAATCTTTATTCGAATGTTTAGTCATAATTAAGATTTTTTGTCCCATCACAAGAATATATTTTGTGGGATTCGAACCGCGATCGTCTCCCACAAACTTAGCTTGCGCAATCAATTCCGTCACATTCATCGGATTATTTTAATTTTTAAGTACGTGAATTATTAGTAGATATGTTGAAAGTTATATTAGTAATATTAAAAATATGATTTTAAGTACGTGAATTATTATTAGATATGTTTAAAGTTATTTTAAATATGATTTTACATACATAAAAAAATATTTACATACTTTAAAGTAAAAATTTACTAAAAAATTTCTCTTCTAATACTAATATAAAAGAAACCAGAAAGCACTTCAAAAATATAATAAGGTATTAAATTAAATATTTTATTTAGCTCAAGTTTACTAACGGGAATTGAATAATGGTGCGGGCTGTTAAGACTAAATCTTAATCTTTTAAAAACATAATTATTAAAATGATTTAATTGGTATTCATCGTCAGTGTAAAAATTTTTGACATTATCAATCAATCATAAATTCTCACATAGCTAAAATGTTGGACTCTTATCCTAACTACCTTAAAAGTCATACATACCATAATTTCTGATTGTTTGATAAGGTAAAAACTTTTACATAGACAATACATAATAATTAATCTCTTATTAAAAATGGGAGTGTCATTTTTTTTATTGTCACCGTCTCAATTAACTGTATTTTTTTATTTTTTTATAAATTTTATTTATTAGAGTTTAATTTCTATGTATTATTAATGTAAAATTTTTTACATTATCAATCAGTCAAAAATCAAGTGGTTCATGTTTGAATGTGTTTTTTAAAAAACAAGTTTGATCTTAAAAATTCCTGTAAACTTTTGAACTCAAGGTAAAAACTACTTTTTGTCTCTTCTAGTCAAATCGAGATTTGAAAACAAAATCAATTTTGTCTATAGTAATCAAACACTTCTATTTTTACTAAAAACACATTTAACCTAAGATAAAGAGTCTGTTTGATAAAATTAGCTGTTAGCGGATAGGCTAGCTGATAACGAATAGCTTATAGCGGATAGCGGATGAGGTAGCTGATCGCGGATAGAGGATAAATTAGCTTATTTTCTATGGAAGTGTTTCGTAAAACTAGCGGTTGAACTAGTTGAAAAATATAAAATGACATAAAAGGATATCTTCATTAATGATTTTATATAAAAAAAGAGAGAAAATGATAAAGGTAGAATTAAATGAAGATAATAAGGATAAAAGTGAAAAGAAAAATGAAACACTATAAATTATAAGCTCAAACGCTACTTCAAGTAATGTCAGAAAAAAATGCTATAAGCTCGTGAAAAATGTTATAAACTCATGACAGAGACGCTTATCAAATGAAACTACTTTCTTATTTATTATAAACTATCCATTATAAATCGATAGAAGTGCCCTAATGAGGCTCAAAATCAATTCCGATCCTCTGCGTGACAAAACCAAACACACATAATCGGGTAAAATCCCCTGGCTGCTAGCAAAGCCCACATTTTAAGACCTGAAAGACAGCAGAATGAAAAACAAACAAGTGCTACCGCGGATCAATAGTCAAACAAAAGTTACAAAAGACATTGGAGAGTGAGCCTCGTCCGAGGAAAAAGGATTAAATTGTAGACAGATAGTCAATGGGATCAGGAGAAGAGAGATTTAATTTATAAAATTAAGTGATCCTCTAATGTCGATTATCTAGTTAGGTTGAGATTTTTATATAACTTATTAAATTAAGTGTAGATATATTTTTATTTATTTATTTTTAGAGAAATCTTATTGGAAAAGAATTATATATATATATATATATATATATATATATATATATAAATAAGAGGAGATCCACTTAATTATAAGAGAGTTATTCTCAATCTCATCTATCTATTTATTCTGATCCCCCTATATATATATATATATATGTTAAAGTAATAATTTGGTCCCTATACGTGACACAAATTCTTCATTTAGTCCCTATACGTAAAAATTTTGGAAATGAGTCCTACATGTAAATACGTTAGCAAATTTGGTCCCTACATGTGCAAACGTTAGCAAATTCGTCCCTGCCGTCAGCAAATTAGTCCTTAAACGTGACACAAATTTTTGATTTGATTCTTAAACCTGAAAAAAAATTAAATTGGTCCATGTATGTGCAATTGATAATAATTTTGTTCTTATCGTCTGTCAAGGAGCTCGAACCCAACTAAAAATTCTTTTTGTATTGATTATTTTTCATATATTATATCAATTTATTTCTTCTATTGAGAGTCAACTTGGATAATTTCAGAATATAAAATCATTTACGGAACAAATTATACAACTTTTACTCTCCATAGAAGAAATAAATTGATATAGTATATAGAAAATATTCAATACGAAAAGAATCTTTAGTTGGATCCGAGCTCATAGATAGACGGCAGAGACAAAATTATTATTGATTGCAGATAAAGATCGATTTAATTTATTTTTTTAGGTTTAGGGACCAAATCAAAAAATTATGTTACGTATAAGGACCAATTTGCAGAAACGAATTTGCTAACGTTTGCACCTATAAGGACCAAATTTGCTAACGTTTACATATGTAGGGACTCATTTTCGAATTTTTTACGTATAGAAAATAAATAAAGAATCTGTGTCACATATAGAAACCAAATTATTACTATATTTAAAGCGTTTCTACCATAGTTATCAATTGTCTGTTCTTTCGGTGTCCAATTCAATAACATCAATTAGGCATGCCAACCTGTCTTCCTGTAATGCCCTATGCATGTCGACAGAATAACTAAATAAACACCGTTACTGTCTGTTTTTTTTCCGGAAAAAAATGGAATACAATCGAATGGAACTAGATGAGGAGAAGGATAAGGATCCTTTGCAGTTATTTTTTAACTGCATAGCATCTCAGTCATAAAATATAATATTTTGAGGAAAAATATTGAAGACAAAAAAATGATTCATCAAATATTAATCCTTGGATGAGTAACTCTATATCCTGTAGCTGTTTTCAGAACTGTAGAGGATCCTAATCCATGAGGAGAACGGATAGAAAGAGTTTTTCACATTTAAAGAATCAATATCAAAATTCATGTTTTAGTAAATTAAATTAAAATTAAGGTTAAACTAATCATTTGGTCTCTATACGTGACGTCAATTTTGAATTTGATCCCTATACGTGAAATTTTTTGAAATCGGTCCCTATATGTACATTTATTTTTAATTTGGTCCTCGCCGTTTATTGACGTCATAACGCCGTTTGTTGAAGTTTAAGTATAGGGACCAAATTGAAAATGATTGTCACGTGTAGGGACCAAATTGAAAATGATTGTCACGTGTAGGGACCAAATTGAAAATGATTGTCACGTGTAGGGACCAAATTCAATTTTTTATTTTGAATTCAATCCCTGCATGTAACAATCATTTTCAATTTGATCCCTACATGTGACAATCATTTTGAATTTGGTCCCTATCACGTGACGGTGTTACAACACCAATAAACAGCGATGATCAAATTAAAAATAATTGTACATGTAGGGACTAATTTCAAAATTTTTCACGTATAGGGACCAAATTCAAAATCAGTGTTAAGTATAGAGATCAAATGATTAGTTTAACCTAAAATTAAATACTGTTCTAATCTTTTAAAGTGTGTATAAGTTTTTTAATTTTTTCAATAGCCAATTTTTTGAAATGAAAATTTAAAACAATATTTTAGATTAATTTTCTATTAAGATCTTGAAAACAAAATTTTCCCTTGACAAAATATGAGGTCAACCTTAAAGATACAAATCAAACCTAGTCTAATTGTATCATAATTGACAGCAAACATAATAAATAATGAGTTTAATTGTTATGCATTATTAATGTAAAACCAAACATAAATCATGATATGAGTGACGTTTAAGTTAGTTAATTTAAGAATCAAACATTTTTATTGATGTAATAATTTATGATTGATTGATAGTATAAACAATCTTTATAATGTCAATACATACCAATTAAATAATAAAGAACACTACATTTACAAGTTTTCTTAACTAGCTTCAATGTTACACAGATATCAAATTGTTGGCGCCTGTAAATAATGTAGCACGTTGTCAAAGTGTGATGACTGATCTTGTCTAACAAAACTATGTGAACAAGGGTACTCATAACAAGAAGTTGAAGAAAGTAAAAGTCTGATCATAAATGTTTTGTATTCACCAAGCATCGCCGTCGTCAAAAAGCCTCAAACCCTGATGACTCGTGATACTAGAATTTACAAATATAAGCATTAACGACTCCTTGTAATTTTCATGCAAGTGATAAGGATGGCACAACAATTATTCCCTCCGTCTCATTTTACTTATCTCATTTGATTATATATATTTTTAAATTTATTAATTTTTATAATAAAATGACACTCTTTGACTAAAATACTCATATTTAAATTATACGGTTGGATAGTTATAATTACTACTCACCAACAACTATACTCCTTGATAAAAAAAGCTCATTAATATAGATTGATTGAGATATACAGGGGATATTTTTAGAAAAAAAGTAACTAATGTTTCTTGATTTTCTAAAGAGATACACAATTTGAGACAATACAATATTGCAAATATGACAAGTAAAATCAGAGGGAGAGAGTAGAATATTTGTTCGTGCAGAAAGTTTTGTATGTGATCCACCATTCCACCGTCCACGGCAGTAATCAGTTACTCACTAAGAGATAAAATAACTGGGAATAGAAATATAAAAAGAGGAAATAACTACCTTTGTATTGCATCAACAGTTTAGGACTATTCAATAGAAGTTACATGTAAGGTTAAAGAAATAGTGTGTATCAGTGTGAAGGAACTTTTTAGATACCAAACATGAGCACTAATTAATTTAATCACCAGGGATTCCTCTAAAACAATAAGTTGTGGAAGTCATATGCAGTAATACTCTGTAAGCGACATCCCTGTAAAAATGGAATCAATCAGAAAGTGTCACTGTAACTTATTGACATCAAAGGTGAGCACGGAGCAATTATGCTGCAGAAACTGATCGAGATTTTTGTTGGGGTGGAACGCCAAGCCAAGCCTTCATCATGTCATACGTAGTGAAACTAATTGCTGCCGAAGGAACAATCTGGGGACATAGCAAGCGATGTTAAAAATGGAACCATTATAGGAACAAAAATAAAGAAAGGATGCCACCAACGAATTGGTTAAGAATCCTAGTTAGTTAGACTTCTGGAGCTCAAGGTGACAATAGACGATTTCAAGAACCAGCCATACATAACAATGACAACAATATTTTGAAGGAATTAATAAGGACTAGCTTTTCAAAATCTCAATGAGTATCAAACACAGACGATTTTAAACCAATGCACAGCGAAACCATTAGTTTCAGTCCTTCAGTTATTGGGAAACAGAACAAATGGAGTCCAACAGAATTACTCGTACAGTTTAAAGGGCCAGGCTTTCTCGGCACACAATATCCATTGGTTATCCTGTTGACTTCCATATTTATAAAATATCAGCTCCTATCTAGCATTATAATACAGTGACATAGACAAATTTAACATCCAATTTATTCAAGTCAATTTCATGAAAACTAATTCTAAGACAGATATAAGCTTTTGTACACAAACTGACAACAAAGCAGTAAATCATATAGAAATTTGGCAATTGATTTATCACAAAGATTATATGAACAGAAAAGACAGCAGCACTTTTTAACACAAACTAGAAAGAGTGCTTCTGGCCGTGATTGGATCTGCATGTGATATTGTAAAACAAATAACAGAACTTGAAATATGTGAAAAAGCAGTCTAAAACTCAGCACACATAAAGTTGGCTATGATAAGGTGAGCATTACCCTTATATAGTTAATGCTTACGCCTGCAAACAATTGCCTCCACCCTTGATTACGAAAAATCGTCCTAAGTCCGTCAAATGTATTTCTGTATCGGGCATCTTCATGAGCTGCATTTTGCAGGCTGCCAACCTGCTCAAACAAAAACAAGATGAGTAAAAGCTCCAGCAAAGGGATGGTAATGCTACATGGGAGTCTATGTTGACAAAAAGGGAGTTGTAAAATTTGAATACTACCACAAAAGGGCTCTCACATCAAAAAAATTATTTACCCAGAAAAAAAGTACAGACCCAATTCAGCTAGACACCCCCTCCCCCCAGAACAGGCTTGTCAAGTTGTGCTGAAGTACCTGCATCTGTCTCTTAACAACATCTAAAGGGTATGTTAAAGTCTGCCCAAACAACCCGGCTAGAGCTCCACATGAAAGGCGCATCAAAATGGACTTTTGATGTTCTTCAGGAACATGCATTTTCAATTTCTCATACGTGTAGAACTTCAAACCAGCGTATGGAAGAATTCCAGTAAGGGTTGGTCCTAAGAAAAAGAAAAAGGTGATGTTCTCAATGAATGTACTGAAAAAATAGGATAAGGAAGTGAAATGCAAGAGATGATAACTGAGACATGTTATAAGAAAACATTTTCCCCACAAACAAGAATTTCAAAGAATTCTCCACCAGGAACCAATTATGATTACCAAGCATAAAAGTTGCATTGGTAGATACTGTGACATACATACCTGCACCCCTATAAAGTCCACGAACTCCCCCTTCCTTATAGACGCTTGTAAGTACACCTTTAATGCCATTATGTGCAGGCCGAGAATGAACTCCCTTCATACCATCTTCGATACTTCTGTCCGTCACCTATAAAATGTAAGGAACAGAAATAAGAACAACAACAATGAGATTGTATATTACATGAAATTCTTCCCTCACGAGATATTTCCTACTAACTAAAGCATTAAAAAAAGATATAATACCACATAGAGAAGAAGTTCAAGAAAAGCAATCATGCAGGTTCACCTATTTATCTAAATGGAAAATGATCTATTACTTACATACAACTAAATAAAGCCGGGGCTCAATTTGGAGCATTTTGCAAATTTATTTCATTTGCAATGAATATAAAAAGTAAAATATCTAGCAATGGTATATTGTAAGTAAAAAAGTTCATCGGTTGATATCCCAGGTACAACAAACTATTTGAAAAAGCATGACATAGTTCCTCAGAGATAAAAATTTAACAGAACTAATAATATATTCTCCTAATGTGTGTGTGTGAGAGAGAACCAAAGTTCTTTCAAGTTAACTTGTCAGTTTTTATTGTCTTGGGTAATTATGTTTATATGCGGATTTGATTTCAATATAAATGCAATGGTATTCATACTTTCTTTCATTACCTTTTGTAGGATAACTCATGGCGCCATATGTATTGGAATCAAAATATCATGCAGTTTCATAGTCTCTCATATAAAGGCACGCATGCAGAAGCACTCTATTAACACCATAAAATTGTTCTTTGTCTCTCTTTTGAAATTGGTAGATGTAATTAATTTATTTTCATCTCTCTTTCTCTATTCCTTTTTCCTAGTTGTACAATGTTCCTAAACTTTAGCTTAATTTGGATTAAATGACAAACAAAATAATGGATGCATAATAAGAGGTTCTCAATACTATATAGCACATGTGCATATGTGTTAGAGGTTTCATCAAATCTACTTCAAACAGTTCAAACATGTTAAAAGGAGATCACTACCTGATAAGCAAGCTTGGTACGAGCAAGATCTAAGGGGTATGTACATAAAACTGAAGTTCCTCCAGCTGCGGAGCCAGCTAAAAGATCAATAGAAGGCCCTGATCCTAACATAGGATAATTATTCAAGATCCAACTTTTATACCGTTCATATGTCATAAAATGCAAGGCTGCATAAGGAACAATCCGGATAACACTAGCTCCATTTCCTCTGAAACCATCACATGACCAGGTTAGCAATCCAATACATACATTGTGAACAAAAAATATTGATATTATGTAATTTGAACCTTACTTATACAATCCTAGAAAACCTTCATGCTTTAGTAACTTATTCAAAGATTGATACACGCCAAGAGAGTGAAATCCTGCTGTCCTTGTCTGTAAACAAAAAAATAAAAAACAAAAATCTAAAAAAGTTAAAGAGGAACATACACTGATACACCCATTTTATAAATATTCCATAAACAGCAAAGAACCATCATATATTACGTATAACCGACAAGTGACTGAGTGACAACAAAGATACATTAAAAATAAGAGTTATCAGTAAAAAAAAAAAAAAAAATGCTCTCCTTGAAACAGGACAGGAGGTAATAACCTCTGAAAGTCAGTTGATGTGAGGAGTAGTAAGTTACAACAATCAAAAAAGTCTTTTCTCACTAAGTGAGATTGTCTACCTGGATCAAATGATGTCATTATGGTCTATCATAGAACATGTCTTTAGAAAGGTCATTTGTATTAATGTTTTCACTTATAGTTTTTCTTGATTTCTCTTGACCTCTAACAATTGGGTTATCCTCCATCTAATCTAATCTAATCTAATCTAATCTAGTCGTCTTCTTCTTTTGTATAATCTAATCTACTATTCTTACCAAGACTTGTAATGCTTTTCTATTGACGTGGTCATGAGTAGTAGTAAGTTACAAGGATGCAAAATCAATAACTTGAAGAATCTAGCTAGCAAGATCCACAAATCAAGGAGCAGGAACTAACTGACACCGTAGACAATCAAGCCCAGGACATAATAGAACCATAGCATCACAACATTATTATATGATGATCTCTTTACAGGAAACCTTAATAAATTCTCTCACCCTTCCCAATTATGTACACCAAGGAGGAGATACTAGAACCAAGATAGGTCCTAACATACTTCAAACCCATTTTTCTAGCATAGCATGGATGTGGTGGATATTTCATTTCATGGTGCTAATATACTAGAATTTGGAATCATTAATAACGTGATGTCTAGTGTTGAGAAGAATAGGTGAGAAAAAGGAAAGTAGAAAAGAGGGAAGTATACCTACCTGCCAAAGAATCTTGACCCGTTCGAGGGGTGCAACGGCAGTCTTAGAAAGGGCACCGGCAAAGCCTCCGGCAATAAGCTCCTTAACATAAATAGGGATGCCATCCAAACGAGAGTCGTCCCTCTGAATGGATGCATTTTCTACTAAACCAGCCAGCTGTGAAGATTCCATCCCAAACATTAATACATCAACAGCTATTGTTGTTGTTGCTGTTGTTGTTGTTGTTGTAAAGGCATGTGAATTGGGTGGGTATGCATGTTCACAACCCAATCTCCTTCACCAACAATTATTACATACATCCACAGCTAATTAACTAGATGGTGGAGTAATTTACACCAAAAGGCCGAGGCTTTCTGTGACTGAAGAACCGTAATCAATCTTTTGAATCTGAGGCAATACAACGATCATATATAAAACATACAGAAAGTGCAAGATTCATATGTTGGGTCTGGGTCGCATAAAAAGAAGATCGATCCTGGAGAGAAAACCTTGGTCTTGAGGGAAATATGGACGGAAGTTGAATAAAGGAGAACAGGTGAAAACAGACAGATACCCGTTCTCCTTTGAGTCTGTGTTTCTTTGATTTGATTTGATACCCCTTTTCTACTTTCCTATTATTCTCTCTTTCTCACCAGTTTCCAATTTCCAATTTCCAATTTCCAATTTCCAGTTTGCAAATTACAATACATCATCGTATCTTTCGTAGAAAACCTCACGTGGTGTCCGCGTATCTTCACTTCATCGTAACTCACATGTTTTGTGATTTGTCCACGTCAATCAAAAAATAAGGAGTGATTTCCGTCGATATAATAACAAAAAGTTGACTTACCGAAGGATTGGGATGGGGAAGCATGTCTTCCCCTAATTTTTTTTTTTTGATATCGTTGGTATTTGAAAATTATATTGAATTTTAACTAACATCTGAATTCTAGATCTTGTTTAAAGAGACCGCCAACAATCATTGATATGCTTTTCTCCGATATAAACTTCTTTTTTGGTACAAAAAATGATAGGAAAATGAGCTATCAATCTGACGCTTAGAACAACATAGGTGGAGCCCTTTCTCAAGAGATTTATTTTGCACAAGGTGAGGATCGAACCAAAGATCTCTAACTAAAGAGTATCTTTATATACATTCGCTTACCTTGAGGACCTAACATGCTTCCCCGTTTAGGTTCAAACCGCATTTTTATTACTCTTATTTTTGGACGGTAAATTTATAGTGTTTATAGTTAAAATCATCAGTATATTCTTCTTAAAATAAACACCCGATTTGATCCCTGAAATTGTAAGGTCGTATCAACCTGATCCCTGACATTGACGAAATGGCAAATTGGTCTCTGAAGTTGTAAAACGTTAATCAAGTTGGTCCCTCCGTCAACCCCAGTTAGTTAACGTCGTCAGTGGGTCTGACGTAACACGTTAAGTGCCTAGGTGGCACCCATGTAAGCGTCCACGTGACCTCCATGTCATATGATGCAATTTTAGGGACCAAATTGACATTTTTACTCTTTTCTCCCTCTACCCTTTCTCCTGCCAGCCACCACCACCAAGTCCACTTCCACCTCCCAAACCACCACCATCGCCGCCACCAAGTCGACCTGCACCTCCCCTATGTTCGCAACTTCCTGGTTAGTTTTCTGGTTGCGGTTGGGGGTCATTACAGGTGGTTGGTGTTTTGGTATTAGCCAAAGATTAATGCCATAGTTGATTTATAAAAGTGTTACATGTTCATAGAAATTTGGAATAAATATATGCAGTTATCTGATGTGGTTTTGGTTTGTGGTTTTATGGGCGAATGGGATTGGTTGTATCTGTATGTATGGTGTCTGTAGGTTTGGAGAGCACGACTAAAAGGAGAAGGTGTTGGGCAGAACGTTGTTTGTATTCTAGATCAGCAATTTGCTTTTGCTGTGTGGTGGTGGTGGGCTTGACCATGGAGTTGGGTTAGGTCATGAGGTTGGGGTGGAATCGGTGGTGGTGGTTTGGGAGGTGGAGGTGGGCTTGGTGGTGGTGGCTGACAGGAGAAGGGGTAGAAGGAGAATAGAGAATGAGTGTCGATTTGGTCCCTAAAATTGCATCATATGACATGGAGGCCATGTGGACGCTTACATGAGTGCCACCTAGGCACTTAACATGCCATGTCAGACCCACTGATGGAGTTAACTAATTGGGGTTGACGGAGGGACCAACTTGAAATAGACAGGTACAAACACTAGAAGGAGGTTGAATGGTGTTTGTTAAAATTAAGCGGAATTATAAACTTTTTCGTAAGCACAGACGAGTAAACTCAGGCAGGTCAATCAGACTAATAACTCGTCTGAAGGTTTTCACAGAAAACACACAATCATGCAAGATGAAAAAAGGTTTGATAAACACAATTATAAACCCCTTTAGTTAGATGATAGTTAAGATAAATAATCAAACTAAAGAATTAAGGGAAAGAGAGAGATTACTCAGCAGGTTTTATCCTGGTTCACCCGTTAACAATGAGGCTACGTCCAGTTCTTGGCAGCACCAAGTTTTCTCACTATAACTGAATCAGGTTACATGGCAGACAAGTATTATTTTCACACCTAGCCTCTCCAGGCTCTAGACGAGTATTGTTTGCACACCTAGCCTCTCCAGGCTCCAGACAAGTATTGTTTGCACACCTAGCCTCTTCAGGCTCAGACGGGTTTGTTTGAGAAAAGTTATAAAATAAATTACAATTTGCAAGTCTTTCACAAGCGCTCAGAAGAGTGTATTAAATGTGAAGCTCTAAAAGACTGCGTAATAATTTCAAATGATTGAAGAGTAAATAATGAAAGAATGAAGATATAAATGCTCAGAGTAATTGCTCTTTGAATGCTTTGTTCGTTCTCTTCTCTGCTTGAATCTTCAAAGTCTTCTTCATTAAATAGGCTTCAAGATTTTAAAGCCGTTAGATACAATGTTTGAAGGTTTGGCTTCTTGCAGATCTTCAATAAATGCAAATAGTCGTTCTGATCAGCCATTAAGGCCTTGAGAACTTCGCTTGTTCTCTCTCATCAAAAGGGTGAAGACTTCTGATACACCTTTGGTCTTAGCAAGTCTTTATACTTGCTTTTTGTCATCAGAGGGAAGACTTTCCCTTTTGGTGTAAGATGCAGCTGTGTTCAGGTAAAGCTCTTTATTGAAGTTCCTTTTCAGATACGAGACAGCTTTCATCCAATATATTCTTCAACGTTAGTCACCAGACGGGTGAGTAACTTCATTAGACGGGTTGACCCTTAATAAAGAGAATGACGTCAGTTGCGTAGTCTTTCAGACAGGTGAGTCTTCCTTTGATCAGACGGTTGATTTCTTCATTAGAAGGGTTGAAGGGATTTCTTCAACACTGGTCAACAGACTGGTGAAGACTTCATTTGGCGGGTGAACTTCTCCTAGTTCAGACGAGTGAACTTTCCATTGTTCAGACGAATGAACTTTTGCCTTAGGTCCAGACGGGTGATAACACACTAGAACTCAGTTCATATAGACACTTAATGTTTTAATCTGCACACTAAGTAGACGAGTTAAACACCACAGACAGGTTTAATTAAATCATTGAATAACTGTTTTAGTTTCGTCAAAACTATGATAAATGCACATCAGACATTTTGGAGACTCAACACAACTTGATTAACGTTTTACAACTTCATGGACCAATTTGCCATTTCTTTAATGTCAGGGACCAGGTTGATACGACCTTACAATTTCAGGGACCAAATTGGGTGTTTACTCATTCTTCTTAATTAAGTAACAACGATCGGACAAGATTGCCCGCCAACCCGCCTATTTTATAAATTTGTATATTTTAATCCTTTTTTATTTTTTTAACTTTATTTTATAGCGGGTTAGAGTCGGGTCGGGCCGGGTTGACCCACCAGCTAGCCAACCTATTTCGGTTCTATGGCTATTTTCATAATTTATAATTACTTTCAATTTTTTTATTTTTTAACGGGTCAACCTGTCAACTCATTTTTTAGTTTTTTGTTTTTGGCATGCCAACCCCCCAACCCAATGCTAAATGAGGTGGGTTAAGAGGTTCAACCCACTTTATCCAATCATGTCAACCCACCCCATCCCGTTTTTGGAGGGTCAAGAAGGGTTGGCCTATTTTGCCACCCCCCATCTAGATAATTAATGTTCTTAAAGTTACAGGAGATTTCAATTGGTTTAGGAGAAATCAATAGCACATATTTTTTTTTTTTGTTTTTCAGGGTATTTTCGTACAACTGCGGAGACTAATCTCACAAGATACCCAACCAAGTTTTCTCCGCACATAAAAGTCACGGGTCGAATCTCTAACTACTTGTTTAATGGGCTTGAACCCGTTAGCACTCGAACCAACCACGTGTTGACACATATTTTGCAAAGTTTAGAATTTTGTTATAAGTTTAAAATTGGGATAAGGAGATTTTAATTTTATTTTGTTCCTGTGGAAAGAGAACAAAATAAAATAAAAGTGTTTATGATTATTTGAAAAGAAGTTTATAAATCTATTCAAAAATTAAATTAAATCTGTAAGGCCATTTAGTAAAGATATATGCGTAAAAAAAAGGTGAACAAATCTTGCCTTCATATTAATATATTAATATAACTAACTTGAACATGGGTAGAAATATAAAGTATACATGTAGTTGAATTGGTGATGTTACACAAAGTGCGTCACAAATCACAATCCTCTATTGTAGAATTTGATTAGTGAATTGATTTAAATATTCAAGAATTAATATTGGAGGGTACTGGAACCGTCCATGAATAATCACCTTTAAAAATCTCCTGTTTCTCATCACGTCTGTTTATTTTAGCTCTTTTTGTCTCTTACTCTCTGCTTTCCAGTTATGTTAGATTGCCCTTCACGAGACAAGGATGAATGAATGCCGTTTTTCAAAGTCAGCACCGTCCCATGAGTTGGAACGACTAGCTCTTTCTCCTCTGACCAAATGAACCTAAAATCTATATAACAGGTCAAATATATATATTTAAAATGAACTTATCTGTAAAGTTAAAAAAAGTGATAATATATGTATTTTTATATTATTTAATGAGTTAAGATTTTAATATATTTTATTAAAATAATAATAAATATAGTCTTATTTTGTTGCTTTAGAAGTTTTATTTTCGTCCCCTATGTCTTCTTACCATCATTTCCATGTTGTTCCAAACGTTGTTTGATGTTTGTTTCAAGTTTCTTCATAATTTGAGCTCAATATGATTGAACTTGTTCCATTTCAACTTGAGCCCTTCGGAATTCATTTGACTTTTTGTTTTGGGCAAAAGTCCATTTTGCATTTTTATTGATAGGAAAAACCCTCTCATCCATTAGGACTTGCCTTAGACCAACTGGTGTAATTAATGGACTTGTGGTTTTCTAAATGCAAGAATCAATTTTCACTAGAAAAATATCAAATGTTTTTGTTAAGAAGGGATTGATTTTTTTACGTTTCTATATGGCCATTTGAATTCTTTGATCTCGTTCTATATTTTTCAAGTGGCGGTCTGCGGTGGCGTGAATCATTTTACAAGAGAGCAGTAATTTTTTATTTTTTTTTTTGCTTCTACTCCCTTAATGCCATGCATGAATGAAACCTTATTATATTCCTTGATAACCTGTTCACTATGTTATGATCACAAAATAATGGCATGCATTCATGCGCTAACCATCTCAACACGACAGAGATGACCCGATAACGTGAAGAAAAATCATTGATTCAATTGAAAGATTAGCTGTTAGTGATGAATCTTTCTTCTTGGGTTTGGGTTTGGGAGACATAAAATGCATCAGGATCAAGAAAAGAACACTGCCTAGAAATGGACATGGAGCTAGAGTTTTTAGGGTGGTATGCTGAGATTCTCTTTCCCTTACCCTCATAGATAACAGGATCCTCTTCATCAGGAACACATTTTTCTCCTAATATAATTGTCTTCATCCAAACAGATTCCTCTGCTTTGAACTTCCCTTTAATGTTGTCCTCCTTTTGATCGCGGTTTCTCGCCACAGAAAAACTCCGTGGCATTTTTATGCTTAAACTAAAAGATGCTCTTCGTTCAGAAGTTGCTCTTTTCATCACGCTACTTGAAGGAAACAAGATCTTTGGCTGGTGCATTGAGGGTGGAAGAGGTAGATCCTTTATCTGCGTATCATTGTTCTCATCTGCTTCTATCGTGGATTCTGACTTTTCAATCTGAGGATACTCCGATGATTTTTCTGTGGCTACCATGTCTGATGGTGGTGGTGATGCATCTAACTCTTTCGCTATTTCTAATGGATGAGATGATGGTGGAGGTGGTGATGGTGATGGTTTTTTTCGAAATCGAACTCCGCATATAGCTGTGACAATAGCAATGCTTGCAGCTAATCCTACTGCTAGGAATGAAAAATATAGAATGGGGTGTGTCAATGAGAGATTGTTATCATGAGGGAATCTTCTCCCCATGACAAACATTCGATTTCTGGAATGGTTGTTGCGTGGTGTCTCTACCACTACTACTCTGTTTGGCACTCTGTGTCTACAATTACTTTCTTGTTTCTGCCAGCCTGAGGAAGGTGTTGGTTGGATTAACTGTGAGGACTGTGAGGTTTCCTTCCCGCAAAGTCCTAATAGAAAATTAGAAATTGGGACATCAAATACCAGATTTTTTGTTTTCCTTGGGTCTCGACGAAGTAAGGCGAAATTGATTGCTTGGATTTAGGAGTTGATAGGATAAAAAATAGACACAATAATAAGGGTGCGTTTGGGAATACAGCTTATTTAAGCGCTTATGCAATAAGTTCTTTTTTAAATAAGCTAAAAACAGCTTATTTTCATAAGCTTCTCTGACAAGCTTATGGAAATAAGCCAAAAACAGCTTATGGAAAGATCATAAACTATTTTCATAAACTATTTGTATAAGTTTAATTTCATAAGCTATTCTCATAAGCTCTCCATAAGCTCTTCCAAACGCACCCTAAAGCAGGGGCAGGAGAGAGCCATAGATGTTTTCCACTCTTCCCATTTTTGGTAAAGATGCCAACATTCAGTTACCCCTGGAAAATGATGCACGAAATTTATTATTAGAAATTTTTCACTTCCGTCCTTTGACTTTATTACAAGTCTTATTTTCATTCCTCCTACGATATCGTGTCAACATCTTTTGTTAACAGAGATCAAGGGCGAAAATAAAACCAATAGTTAGGTTAAAGAAGTGTAATCCCATGGTTCAAAAAAAAAGTGTAATTGTTTTAACTTGTTTTTTAATTGAAATAAGACACATGTAATAGACTAATAGTTTATCGATAAAATTATGAGTAAAGATTCAAATTGATCCTCGATAAAAAATCATGATGATATTTTGATCCCTGAAAAATGAAAAATAACAGTTTGGTCTTCAAGAATGTAAAATGCGGATCGAAATAGTCCCTGACAGAAACTAAAATCTCCCTAAAATTTACCCTAAAAAGAATCAATTTGACCCACATTTTACATTCTTGAGGATCAAATTGGTATTTTTCATTTCTCAGGAAACAAAATGTCACTGTGATTTTTTGTC
Source organism: Ammopiptanthus mongolicus (assembly GCA_039655645.1). Classification (NCBI taxonomy): domain Eukaryota; kingdom Viridiplantae; phylum Streptophyta; class Magnoliopsida; order Fabales; family Fabaceae; genus Ammopiptanthus; species Ammopiptanthus mongolicus. Next base: position 6,208,667 of record CM077345.1, read on the forward strand.
AAGGATCAATTTAGACCTTTACTCTAAAATTATAATATATATAACAGTTGTTATACATATTTTATTCTCATTAATAAATAACACATAAAACACATGTGAAGTAATACTTACGTTTTCTCCTTAAGTCAATTGTGTAATGAGTTTTTTCCCTTCATTTTTAATGTTTTACAATTTTTGTACCTTGTGCAATGCACCAAGAAGAAAAAAGTTATAACTTTTCTAAATATTTTTGGTGATATAACTATTTTGAAGGGACTTTGGTTGAAATTTGAGAAACAATTAAACATAAGTCTTCATTAACGATTAAAATTCTATTCAAGTTCTTCGTGTTTTCTAAAAGTTTTGATTTGGCCCCATATGTTTTTTTTGTCCTATTCATGTTCTAAACATTTTTGTTCCAATGTTGTCCTTCCACGTGATGCCGTCTAAATTGTTGATAGGGAAAACTGATGTGGATCCTGTGAGTTTTTTTTCCACATGATGTGAATCTCGTGTGTTTATTTCAAGTTTAAATTAATTTTTTATAAAACACGAGAGACGTTAATAGAGTTTTAGTACGTTTAGAATTATAAACATGACATTTTCTTCACTAAATTAATCTTTTCCTTGAATTTTAGGGTTGCAGAACACCCTCGTCCACTCCCTAGAATTTACTCTTAGGATTGGTTTGTACGACAAAATTGGAATTGTAGTTCAGAATTTTAAATTCAAATCCAATCATGTTAGAATTAGAATTGATTAAGAATCATAAATTTTATGTTTGTGTTGTAAAAAATTTAGAATGTAGAATTATGATTCTAAATTCAATTCCCTAGAGTTGATGATGATAATGGTGGTGGGAGTGGTTATGACAATGGTGGTGGTGACAACAGCAGCGACAATCATGGCAATGGTGGCTACAGTAGTGACATCAACGATGGTGGTGGTGGGGGACGATGATAGTGATTGTGCTATATTGTATTTTAATTTAATTATCTACCAACTATGATTGATTTCACTGGTTTAAGTTAGTTATATTTTAATTTTATTGAATTGGTCCTTCAAATTATATTCTAACTCAAAGGGTTTTCAATTATGAAAATTAGAATTAAGTCTAAATTTCATATGACGTCAAACAAAGACTTACTATAATAGTCAAACAAAATCACCTCCACCGACAATCAAGCTTCTCTCCTTACCATCACAAAAACCCAGAATTACTCATCATTCATTCACCCAAGTTAGATGTACTCTCTTTGACATTAAACCAAAAACATGACTTTCATGATCCCTTATAGACAAACCGAGTTACTCCAATTACTATCCTCCATCATCCTACCTTTATTCTGAGTATCATAGCTAAATGTGCTATGTCAAACCCTCTTCGGTCCAAAGACCATATGAAATCCCTACATCTCAGATATACAACAACTAAATGTGCTTTATCAACCCCTCTTTGATGCCCAATTCAACAAAAGACCGCATATGAAATCCCTACATCTCAAATATGCATCAGATCATCGCACCTCCACCATATCTAAATTCCCCTACGATTCCTCCATCAAAGCACCCATTTGAAACCAATGCAATTTTAATAGAAAGAGTTTATATCTCAATGATGATCATTTAACCTATTATATACCATTTTGGAGAAAATTCAAAAGCTTCCGTTTTGGATACCAAGTTCAAAAGTTTTCTCAATAACACACAAAGTGGTAAAAATATGGACAACTTTGGGATTTAGATCCTCTACTGCTTTCAAAAAAATAGAATACAGTTCATTTTTTGGGGTAGAAAAAACAGGATACAAGAGAAAGAAAGATTTTTTAACCAAAAAGAGAAAGAAAGATGATGAGCACAAAAAAATACAAATTTTAAAAATGTAACTATTGGATCCTATAACCAATCACGGTGAGTCCATGCATACTAAAAGTTGTGTCTATATCTCTCTAACATAACTATCATGTCATACGAGAGGATCTATTTCCAAAACTTTCGATGTTTATGGTGCTAATTTTTTTTATTATCAAACATAACATGTACTAATAAACAGCTCTACCTTTGATCCTCCCATAATTTGTTGGAGGACCAATACCCTGCTATTTTGCACCCTTGATTTATCATTTCGATAAATGAATGATCTCGAGCATGCTTTGCCATCCGAGAGATCAGGTAACACTCTGCATCTTCAATTCCTCTTCTTCCCTCCTTAAAGCTGACACTAAATATTCTTCCCTCCTCAATACAAAATCATTCATTTACAGAAGAGTTACACAATCGATGGCCAACTTCCCCTTCCACCCACGTTGCTGCCCTCGAAGCCCCACATCAAGACGTCGCAGATCCATCTTTGTAGGGACCTTGTACTTAAGCCTCGAAACGAATGTCTCTGTAGATTAAGAACGACTAGCAGCTAGCTTATCCACCTCAACCTTCTCAAACAATTGAAATGTGAAAATTCCATCAGTTCTCACCTATTCGTAGTGAATTCAAACATTCAATAGAAATAAATGAATAAAATTATCACCTGCTTTAAGCAATAGACTACATAACTATAATATTGCGACCTGGAAACCTATCACATTACAAAAAAAAACAAAAACCAATCAGAATCATTCATACTGTAATTGTAAGTCTGTGAAGGAAAGGAAGTAGGTTATAGAAAGATGAGATTAACCTTGGTGACAAAAATGCCCTTGGGAGATAAGAATTGAGTGGCTAACTTGACAATATCGATGACGAGAGTGTTCCGGCTCATGGCTTCTAGAGCCCAAACACCAACGATGTTAGAGGAATCGTCGTGCAAGATGACGTCAAGGCGCAACAATCGTTCTGGTTCATCAACTTCTTGATTTCGAACTTGCACTCGGGCCGAGTGATTGATAAGTTGCCAACATGCATACCTTTTAGGTGTGCATTTAGATGGTTTTATGATTCATTTAATGCTTATGAAGTTGTTTTGTCACATGTTTGGTGTGTTTTTAGTGAGTCATTAGGCTTAAGTGTTGCGTTGTTTCATTTTTGGTCAAGTTAGTAATGTTTTAATTGATTTTGTGTAGGTTTGGTGCAAGAGATTGAAGGACAAAAAGGAGCCCAATAGAAGCCCAACTGAAAGTTACAATCTGAAGGCTTGAGCTCAACTCCAGTTAATTGCGCTCAAGTCTGGAGCCCTCGTGCTCAGCACAAGACTATGGCGTTGAGTGCAATCAGAAGACTAACTCTCTGTATGGTCCACGCTTAGCGCAGATTGAATGGAAAAGGAAGCTTATTCGCGCTTAGCGCGAGTGAAACGACGCTAAGCGCGAATTAATGATTGCACTATAACTATAAATTCCACTTTTAGCATAAATCTAAGCATCCAGCACATCTCTGACACTTTGCTTTACCCTAATTTCATTCTACTCTCCATGTTCCTGGCTGCTGGAAGCTTGCAGGAGTATTCATGGAGTTTTTCTTTTGTTTGTTGGGGGTTAGATATAGTTTTGTCTAAATTTTCATGGATTTGATTTGACCTTTTGATATGGTTTCTACTACTTTATGAGTGATTGATTTCTATACTTAATGCGTATTGTGGTTTGATCATCTATAATTCGATTCTTGATTTGATTTGCAATTGGGAAGTTTTTATTGAATATAGTCATGAAATCAATCACCTAGTAAGCCTTATCTCTAGGAATTGAATTTGCTTTATTAGATATCTTTGAATCCTTGATTATAATGCAAACTCACTAATTAAGCCACCAAAGGAATTAGAGTTTAATTTGGGGGATTTAGACTCTTTTCATCTAAGGAATTAAGGATTGAGTAATTTAGTGGACTGATATTCATAGTTAGAAATTGTATTAACAGTCGTTTCATTGCATGTGGGGGAAGGTTTAGTGAAGTCTAACTAACATATTTTCTCTTAGAAGTTAAACCTGTTTTGCATATAAAGTGTTTCATAAAAATCCAAAAAGAACTTGTTCCTATATTTTTGTTGTTTTTGAATATATCCTTGGTTGTTAAAGCTTTTGAGCTACTGTTGATCCTAATCAACCCTCAAGATAGAAATTGAATTATTACGTGTTAGTACTTGTTACACAATTCTTGTGGGAACGATATCTCTTTCACCCTTTTACTACTTGTGCGACTTATTATACTTGCCAAAGATCTAACAATTATGCCTTCTTGGATGGCGATGGCACCGCAAATTGGGGCGATGGGGAGAGGTCGATGCTGATGGCGAGGTGGTCGACGGGGACACGCTGGATGACAACCTGCATCTAGCCACAAGGGGCACAAAGGTCAAGGACAGCATGGGCGGACTTGAGAAAGCAGAACTGGTTGAGTTAGCCAAAAAAAAAAAAGGGCCGTTTGTAACCGATAAAATTGATGGAGGATCCAACCTTAACCTTGAGGTTAGAGGATGTGAGAATTGCCCCTAATAAACTATAATATATATATAATATAACATTTTTTTGGAAAAATTATAACACACACGCACACAAAAACTTGTGTATACGTATTGCTTAAATTGAAGAAGAAATAAGAAAGTTTTGAAAGCCGACAAAGAGACGTAATAAGAATGGAAAAGATATAGAGCATGTGGGGGTGCCCGTGCTTTGGTCACCAAATATGAGTCTCACACTCTCTTTCATCGATTTCTGTTATATGCTCAACTTAGGATCAACCCGGATTACCCTTCTAAGAAAGTTTCTGGCTTTTCCATTTTTGTTTTAGCAGCTATCCTATCCCCCGCGCGAGACATTGTTGCTGTGAAATTAACAGCCTCGGATATTGTTGCAACGTCTAATTAAGAGGTCCAGAAAGCATCAATTTTGAATGGAGGAAGGGTACCCCAGAAGCAACTTTAAAAGGGTCTGTGTCTTCTGCGGCAGCAACTCTGGCAACCGAGAAGTCTTCAGTGACGCTGCGATTCAATTGGGTAACGAACTGGTTAGTTATTCTGCAATACATACGACACTATTCTATTCTTCAATCTTTTCTCAAACACTCGTTTTTCCCCATAACGATTTGTAGTATACGTTTGTTGATGATATTCTGTTTTGTATGTATACCTGGTGTTTGTCGTTAAGGAACTGTTGTTTTCAATGCTGATACTTTATATGATACTGAAGTCGTTTCGTTTGTTAAAGGGCACTTTTTTTTTTGGGTACGTTGTAGTCAGAGAACATTTTTTTTGGATAACTAACAATTTTGTATCAATGCATTTATTGCTCTGCATATATACAGTAAAGAATTTATGATTATCTTTATTTGTGTTTTTTTTATTTATTTTTTTAATTTTTGGTGTGAATTACAGGTAAAGCGGAACATAGACTTGGTGTATGGTGGAGGAAGTGTTGGACTGATGGGCCTAATATCCCAGAGAGTCTATGATGGAGGGTGCCATGTTCTAGGGTATGCCTAAAAGAACTTGCTTTGTAGTGTTTATGGATGCTCTTGACATTTATTACTGTAAGCGGGGTGTTATTCATACTTGATTACATTGTATCACCATTTCTCTATTTCTTCTTTATTTTTTTTTCACTCTGTACCTGCAGAATCATTCCCAAAGCTCTCATGCCTCTTGAGGTATTTGTGCTACTATCTCCTTTAACAATCCGTATCATTTTGTTTATTTTTGTTTTCATATACAGTTAATTTGGCCATTGGCAATGAACTGGTTATTGTTTGATATTAGTTCATTCTTGGGTTTTATATTGTGATGATTTCATTACCAAGGATTGAAGTCTTTCTGAAGAATTAATCTAAACTGGAATAGAAGAATAAAAAAAGGTTTTCTTAACATGTACTAGTATTATTAGGGCACTGGTTAGGGAGCAAAAAATTATTAGAACAAAATTATAAGCATTTAATATATCAAACATATTTAGTACTTTCTTCTTTAGGTAATTAGGATGATTTAATGAATAGTAATAAATGCTATATACGATGGGGATAGATTCTTTTGTTTGTTTGTATACCAAGTTTTACCTTGCATACCTTAAGCCATCCTCCACCATTGCATTGGCATTTCACTTCTTACTTTGTAGCAGGACTAGTTTATGGCGACATTTGGTGGGTCCTTCATGATAGTAATCCCTTTGTCATGGAAATAGTTTATAATATGCTTTCAATGGAGAAAATATGATCATTTGATTGTTAGTAAGTTTTTGTTGGGAAATTTTGACAGATATCTGGTGAAACAGTAGGTGAAGTAAGAATTGTTTCAGATATGCATGAGCGTAAAGCTGCAATGGCTCGAGAAGCTGATGCATTCGTTGCTCTCCCTGGTAGTTACTTGAACAGCTCTCAAATAATTTTAAATTAAAATAATCCATCAACATATGTCTTACTACATGTGAATTCCACTAGAGGTGTTCTTATATATATACTGAAATTTGTTTCCATTTTTAGTGTTTTGGATTGCTGTACTCATTGTATAATATTGACTCTCACTGTCCTTGTTCCTCCCCCTTTCCTTATAATTAGGAGGATATGGAACCATGGAAGAGCTGTTGGAGATGATAACCTGGGCTCAACTTGGAATTCATAAAAAACCGGTAACCTAGTGTTTTTACTGCTTAGTATAAAATCCTTAGCATACTAATCAAATGCTAACTCAATATCATCCTGCACAGGTTGGTTTACTGAATGTTGATGGTTACTATAACTGTTTGCTTGCATTATTTGATAATGGTGTTGAAGAAGGCTTCATTAAGCCTGGTGCACGGAATATAGTTATCTCTGCTCCGTCAGCCAAAGAACTTATGATGAAGATGGAGGTGTAAATTTGATTAGCCTTTTTTCCCTTACTATGGAAACATTAGAAATGTCTACATGCAAATATGCATTCAAAATTGTGAATTGATCTTTTAAGATGAATGGTAGATTGGTTAACTAGTGTCATGAGGAAAATTTAATTGAACATCTATGCTCGTTGGTATATTATTGTTGGAGATGTACTGTCAATTGGTCAGTTTAAGGGTTGCCATTCATTCAAAACCTAAAATACAGTATTTGCATGACTTCTTACTTGGACTTAATAGATTGGAGCTCATATTTTTCAATTCTCTCCCCCTTAGGCACCTTGTTGTGTGGTAGTTCTCAATTAGGAAATTGTTACTTTTCAAAGCACTTTGTTATGTGCTTGTTGTCAATTAGGATTTTGCTGCTTTTGTGGCACTCGTAAACATGAATAATATATGTAGGTTTATAGGATATTTGAATTTTCAAACTCTCAAAATGATCATACATATTAACGAGTTCAAAGAGGACCGTGTTTTCTCTTTTCTATTCTTTTCTTTTTTAGGATAAAAGAAGTTTTCAAATTACTGTGTTATACTCTAAATGCTGACATTTTCTTCTTGCAGCAATACACTCCTTCGCACGAACATGTCGCCCCTCATGAGAGCTGGCAGATGAAGCAATTAGGTAATTACCACGGTCAAGAAAATGCAGAGTGAAACATTTATTGATTGAAAGTTTTTTTTATTTTTCAAAATTGATTTCTGATATGATTCTTCATCATTTGAGATGTATACGAGAGCCTGTGTAGATGGGGCCGTATGTTGTGTTGTTACTGTGTACTACGTTGTTTTTATGACCAGAGTGCTAGTATATGTGTTTTGCTGCTTTGCATCATTTCTTCATTTATTGGTCGATCGAATCACTGTGAGATAGTCACATCTGGTTGTTTCCACTCATTAAAGGCAAAAGTACTTCCAAATGGATAGAGATGATAAACATTTCTTAAGCAGAATCTTAGTTATGCGTAGTGGGGTGACTCCACTTTGTAGTGGCTTAATTAGACAAGATAGGTGAATCGAGGACAACCTAGACTTTTGGGGAACCTGAAGACTTTCACAAAGCTCGCGATGACTTTATATGGTACCATAGAAGGAACTAAAACGCTTATTCTCCATCATACTGAGTAATTTTTTTAGGAAAATAATGTCAGTGTATTAGAGTTTAAGTTGAGATCTCTAACTCAATCTCACTTCTCTCTCTTTTTCTTACTCTTTTTGGATGACAATATTTGGTTAAACTAATTATTCCTTGATTTTCAATTTGATCCCTATACGTAGAAACGTTTCAAATCAATCCTTATATGTACAATTATTTTTAATTTGGTCCTTATCGTTTATTAGTGTTATAACGTCGTGTGTTGGAGTTAACGTATAGGGACCAAATTGAAAATGATTGTCACATGTAGGGACTGAATTCAACAAAAAAAAAAAATGAATTCGTTTCCTACACGTGACAATCATTTTCAATTTAGTCCTTACATGTGACAATCATTTTCAATTTGGTCCCTGTCATATGACAGCGTTATAACACCTACAAACGGTGAGGACTAAATTAATAATAATTGTATATAGGAATTGATTTGAAATTTTTTTACGTATTGGGACTAAATTGAAAATCAGTCTCACGTGGACCAAAATATTAGTTTAGCCACAATATTTTTAATCTTTCCAATGTTAATAATGCAAATTATACGCTCATTTAAGCATCCATCACAGCTATAGAGTTGCCAGTCTCAGAAACATTGTTCTACATATGTTGTTTCCATGGTTAAATTTTTGAAATGGAAAATAATGCAATTTGATTGAACAGTCTCCTCATATTTGAGTTTTAAAAAAAATGATATCTTTGGAACTAAGATATATGGTGTGTGACACGATAGGGGGGCCATAGGGCAAATCACTATCCATTATGGTGAACTTAATCCAAAATATAGAGTGGCTTTTCTGATCCATTAACTATAACAAAAATTGACTCTTTTATGCAGAAACACAAGTTGGGAGTTATTAGTCTTGTTGACATCGTATATGAAGTGGTTGCTGGTACAAGTGTGGGGATCTTTGAGGGTGCCATCTGCATCAGACATGGATTCTCAAGGATCTATTTTTCACAGTAGGACTTGTATTGTATGGTTCATTCCCTCTTCCACTGTCTTTTCCACGTGAGAAGGGCCAAATATAATAATACCCTTTTTGTGTCGGCTATGCCCCCTCACGTGATGCCTCTGGGAATATCAGTAGTATGAGTTTGTTTTGCATTATGGAATTTTCACTACACAATACTATCCGCTTCTTAGTCTGTTATGGTGGACCAACTGATTTGGGTAAATCATAAGGTGGAGAACGCCTTTACTTCCTTGAGGGGTCCCTCTTCCGCCTTTTCTTTCGTTATCATAATTTGTTCGTTGTCTTCCTGAAAAAGCTAGTCATTGTTTATGAGATCCACCATGAAGGTATTCAACTGCTCATTCTCATATATATCTAAGCCAAGCCATATCATTATTCACTCAAATTTTCGTCGTTTAAGTCCCTTTAACCTTCGGATTCGTAATGTAAACAAGTAAAAGGATAATGATGTTAAAGACTGCCTTTTGCATATCCATATCCTTGCTTTTGAACATTAACCAAGAACAAGACATTCTTATGGTCAGTACAATTAAATATGTACTGCCTCATTTATGATGTTAAGACGGTGATGACATACGTAATTAAGAAGGTATACATCCAATGGATGGCTTGTTCGGACAAATTTGTGAAATTTCATTTATAATCCATGTTTATCTCTAAATTGATATATAAAATAAAATGAGGAAGAATTAGTTTACACCTATGTAAATTATTTTTTATTTACACTCACTTTGAGCAGTTGATTTCATTTCTATTCAATGATGTAAATTGTTATTGAAATTAAAATCACAATCACCGTTAAATCAAAATAAGAACAACGATTAAAGATGAGTGTAAGTGAAAAATAGTTTAGTCGTGTGTAAACGGATCTTTCCTCAATTAAAATACTTAATTACTCAATATATACATCCATAAACAAGCATTTTATAGCAGACATACATGGTCATCAAGTTATTAAGAGTATTACATAGAACATATCAACGAAATCAAAGGACACTTTTTGATAAACAATTTAATTAATCGTTTATTCAATAAACGTTTTTTACATGATAGCTTATAAGACTCCTATATAACCTCTTTTTAACTACGTCATGAGTTTCTCTAACAAGTTTAATGAAATAACCTAAAAAAGAGTTTATATCATAAGTTATTTTTATATGTTATTTCAAACATCCCTTTAAGTCTTGATAAAAAAACATCCATTTAAGTGCATATATGATTAATAAGCCCAAATAAACTATTGCAAACACCCCAAAATGTATCACAAATTTACACCAAAGAAGGTCGTTGGCAGCTTCAACAATAATTAAGATGACATATGTATCTTACTGTAAAAAATTTAGATGAGAGCAAAAGCTTCCGGGGATATTGGATTCATACGGCCAAATTGTACAGTCAATTTAGCTGCTAAATAGCTACAGATTCACGTTCAAACAACTCAGGTGGCAATAGTAATATCCATGCAAGCTTTGATAGCATCAGTGATAGTGAACAACAAAAGACATACTTGTTTGGAACACATGGAATATCGACGAATAGAATGGCCTTAAACATTCAGTGGAAACGTATATGCAACCAAAATTTCCTTGAAAAGAAAGGGGAAGTGGCAAGGAAAGAAAACGCCTAAGATACATCCTTATCAATGAACTAATTCCATATAATATTAGAGTATTGCTTTTACCATTTACCAATTACCAATTAAAAAGAAAGAAAGAAAGAAAAGAAGGATAGAGGATTGGAAGAGTAGAGAGAACAGAAGTCTCAATGAATGGAAATTAACATCACTAGATTCGCTGTCCATGATTTAATCCAACTCACCCATCATAAAATTAAAATCAAGAATAACGAAATAAATATACTTTGATCACTCAAAGAAGGTCTTTCGGGTCTAACATATAAACAAAAGCTTTGACAAACTCAAATAAACGAATCATAACCCATATATAATCTACAATTCTTCTCATGAACACAACTCAAATTTGTAAACAGAACTTGAAGTACAGATAGAGAACGAAATAACAGTACTACAATTAATAAATCACTACCATCCATAAACCACCTGAGTGTATTTATTCTTAAGCCACCTGAAGCTCTTTCTGAAGGAACCTTTGACCTTCCCCTCCACAGAATACATTTTATAGCTGGCAACCCTCCTCTTCCTCTGAAGCTCGGGATCAGCAATGCTCCAAGACTTGGATAAAGACCCGGAAATGCTTTTCCCTTTTTTCAACTTCAAGTCCTTAGGACCCTTTTGAGTTTGTACATAGGAAGCACTGTAGCTCCTGATTTCATAAGGCCTAGGTGTTCCATAGTATCTCTCCATTTGCCCATTTCCATAAGACCTTGATCTGTGAAAGTCCTCCATGGAAAATTAGGCAGCACAGCAACAAGATTGAATGAAAGGTTTGTCTATCTTCAACTTCAAGCCTTGAGCTTTTTCTTTTATTAGAATTAGAATTAGAATGATGATCAAAATTTGAGGGACGGTGGTGATGTGGGGTCCAACAAAAACCATAGGAGCTATAGTCTCTGATAGCTGTTGGATTTGGGCTGGCTTAGTTTTTTCTTTCAATTATATCTCATTTTCTACTCTTAATTCCACCTACTGTTACTGACTTTGGTAGTGATTTGTTATATTATTTGTGCAGATGGCGTGTTTATTGGGGAATCATAATTGTCTACGCCTCCACTCCTAATCTTTTAAGGTCTTGCTAACCAAATAACCAATGCTGGAATGACAATAATAAATCCAATAAAAACAAGTTTTCATTAAAAAGTTAAGCATTACACTTTTTAAAATATTAAATATATTATTTTTTAATAAAAATATTGTTTATTTGATTCTTTAACTAGTGTTAGTATTCTTACGACACTCATTATCATTTTTCATCTTTTAAAATTGTTGAGGATTTTGCTTTTGACCTACACCAAGTATTCCCTATAACACAGCTTGTCTGCCACCAATTTTGATACTTTTTTCACGTCAATTTTGTTATTTAAATATCATATTATAACACGTTGATGACACTTTATTTACATGGTAGTATGATATATTTATTTTAACTTTATATTCTCTTAAAGTATTATTTTAATAATAATCGTAATAAGATAAATAAAATATTGAATAAAAAAAATAAATGCATTTAATGTATTAAAAATATAAAACACACTTACTGCTTTTTATATTTAGTAAATAATATGATTGTTTAAGAGGATTAAGAATTATTCATTGCATATATAAGGCTTAATTTGTTATGACTTTTAGGTTGTACAAATTCAGCCATTCTAAATTGCAGGGCAGTTTTTTCATAAAGTGTAAGTTGATAATCATCGATAAAAGTAAAGAGTTATTTCATAAATTGCACTCGGGTTCATCGTACTTTTTAAAAATTTAAACTGTTATGTATCAGGAAAAAGAAAAAGTCCTAAACCGTTAATTTAAGGGACTGAACTTTATACTCCATTTTTTTTTTAAGTAAAGATTCAAATTGGTCCTCAACAAACAAATCATAATGACATTTTGATCCCTGAGAAATGAAAAATACTTATTTGGCCTTCAAGAATGTAAAATACGGGTCAAAATAGTCCCTGTCAGGGACTAAAATGTCCCTAAAAATTACGCTAAAAAGGATCAATTTGACCCGCATTTTATATTCTTGAGGACCAAATGAATATTTTCCATTTCTCAAGGACCAAAATGTTACCATGATTTTTTTGTCAAGAAACAAATTGGGCCTTTACTCTTTTTTTTATCAATTGAGGACAACATGGGCTTTAGCTGGTCTCTGTGTATTCACCAAAAAGGGCTTAAATATATGTATCTGGTATGTCAAAGGCTTTCTCAATTCAGATATCCTCTTATTGTAACATCCTAAAAATAAAAATAATTGGAGATAATAATGTTAGAGAAATTAGATAATTTTTGGGAGGTTTAGACTGCATGTTTTGGGCCTTTGAATTAATTAGAAAGGATAAAAGATAATTAAAATCTGCAACAATAACAGAACTCTGTCTAGACTTTATCTAAAACTTATTTAATAACAAACTCTAACTACATCTAAAATTTAATTCAAAAATCAGTCTCTATATCAGGATGCGTTAAAAATAGGTTTAAAAATAGGGAATCAGTGCAACACTATATATATACCTTCTTATAACACCATAGTGCGGCTAGGAACCTTTTTTGCACTCTAAAATATCTTAGTAACGGCTGTGGAGCATCTTCATGCTTGGGAGATGGGGTTGCAACAAGCAATGAGTTTGGAAGGAGAACAATAACAACAACAACAGGAAGAAGAAGAAGATGAAGAAGAAGGAGAAGGAGAAGGGGATTCAAGACTGAGGAAGGCGACATCTAGGATTCGCCATAGGGTACGCTTGGAGATTCTTGGAGATATTCAAGAGGTGTGTAGAAATACTCTTTCTCACCCTTTCCATGGTGCAATTTGTCTTGGGATTTGGGTTATGTTTTAAAAATACGTTTTTTTGGAAAATAATCCCGGTTTGGTCAAATCCTGATTTTAGAAATTTGGGAGTTTTCCTTCTAAGGTATTTCTGTTGTCAATTAAATGTTTATTATTGTGATTGATGACATGATATATATGATACATATGTGATATGGTTGAATTGACATGCTATATATGCACTATTTGATGATATTTGTGATATTGGCATGATACAGTAACTGTTAACATGTTGAATGTTGTCTGCTGCAATACCGCCTATGATAGGGGTATCGAAAGTAACACTGCCAATGAATTGGGGTGTCGAAATATGAAATACCGCCATGATGGGGTATCGAAAGTAACATCGCCACACGTTGGGATGTCGAAATGAGTAATACCACCAGTGTACAATGGTTGGTATCGAAATGAGTAATGTCACTGAAGAGAATGTGACATCGAAATACCTTCATGAGTAAGGTAGGCAATGGGACGCCATTGTTACGTGCAGTTTGAAAGTCATATGACGTATGAGGATATTTGAGATTATTTGATATATGAGATCTTGTCATACTTGATTCATGATGTGTTAGTGATGACTATTTGCTGCCAATAATAATTTATATTATTATTATTTTATTATACACTATTTTGAAATTAGCGGGTACCATGGACAGTTTTTTCGGTCACCGCACTGGCTGAGAACAATGCTTTTGTGAAAACCTTTTAAAAATGTATTTCTATTCACTGGGATTTTATATCTCATTAGTAGTATTGTTTTCAGAGCCTGAGGACGTCCCTGTTGAGCAGCCAACCGTTTTGAAGATTATCGCTTTAGTTTTAGAGCTTGATTAGTATTGTACGGCATATGCCAGGAGGACCTTTATTATCTTTTAATTATTTTCTTATGCGAGATGTTATATACGCCCTGTTTTGAGGTTTTGAAACTGATTATGTTATTTTAGTTTTGAATTAATGTAAACAATTATTTTGGATTCATATTATATTAAGTATTTATTCAGTATTTATTTAAGAATTTTTTTATTTTCCTGGTTTTATTTAAATTATTAATTTGGGTTACTAATGTAACGAAAGGCGTTACATTTTTGGTATCAGAGCAGTTCAATCCTAAATTGGACTGTGGTTATTGGGTTTTTCAAAAATCAAAACTTGGGCGCATAGGATGCTTGTTAGAGTTGTAGATGCGGCATACTATGCTTTGGATATTAAGCCTGGCCAACTCAATGTTTCATTGATAGTGAGCATATTTATAATGACTAACAGGCGAGGGGCGAATGATGTGCTTGTAACAGCTATGGACCGTGTGACCATAGATTTGCAAGAGCAGACGGAGACTCTCCATCATACGAGGGGATATGGGGAGGTAACACCCCAAGAACCTCAATACGTGGGATTACCGCTTTTTCGAAGGACGAACCGTCATTTTTTCGGGATAGCTTAGATGCTGCAGCAAGTTAGAGGAGCCGAAGACAAACTGTGCTTATAGCAAGAGGTTATCATATTGTTTGATTCAGGAGCATTCCATTTTTTCATAACTCTTGGTTGTGTCAAAAATCCAGATTTGTCTATTTCTAAATTATCTTTCCACTTGTGTGTTTCTACCCCGGTCAAAGATAATTTGGTTACATCTTTTACCTATTTAAAAAGTTCTTCGATACACCAAAATTTATCTTATGCTTTAATATGTTTTCAAATGTTGTGTTGGATGTCACTCTTAGTATGGTTTCGTTATCGTCTAATAATATTGTTCAAATAGAAATATTTATGTACTTCACAACCTATGTTTAATGAATCTTTTATGCTAAACCATATCGTATTCGTTTCCATGTAATAAGTTCTTAGTTGAGAAAGTTCAATAATCCATATAGTTGTTTTCCGTTAAGATAGAGACTGAGAGTGATGTAGCGGCACTACTTGTTGTCTGTTAGTTTCTAGATGCGTTTCATAAAGAGGTCTCTACCTTACATCAAATATGGGAGTTGAGTTTAACATAGATTTAGTACCTAGAAGTGGACCGGTGTCAGTAGCGTCTTAGAATGACACCCTTAAAGTTAAATGAGGCTAAAAAATAATTAGAGGAATTGCTAAAAAATGAGTTTTTGTACTTGAATTTGTTTATTAAAAAAAAAAAAAAAAGAGAGAGAGTTGGAAATTTAAGGTTGTTAATTCTTAACATTATATTCTTCAAATATATTTTTATGTCGCTTGATGAATTTTCTTGATAGATGTATATTCTTTGTATTTTAAAAAAATAAAATAAATAGTTTTACTTTTCATTTATCGTTTGTGATATTCTTCCTTGATAGTAAAATTGTCAAAGAGAGTCTCGCTTATTTTGAATTCACGTTTTTAACTTTCTTTTGTTTCAATGAGTTTTCAATTCATAAATGGAAATATCTTTGTGCATCATTGTTTTTTTTAGTCAAACCAAATTGATTATGAATTAAAACTTTCTTATCTTGATGCATCCTTTCACCTTCTTGATTTGCGTTATTTTATTTTATTTATTTGGAATCATAATTTGCTCATGTTCCTTGAGGCAAGCATTGACTTATTTATTTTTATACTAATTCTTTATTATTTAATTATAGTATATGTCTAATCTCTCTTTAATTATAATTGAGGAATGTGTTTGATTTGTAATAAGTTTTTTTAAGTGCTTCTAGTGAAAAAAAAATTATGGGAATATAAATCTATGTGTGGACATTAGATGATCAAACAAAACAACTATTAAGGATAGATATCTTTTTCTTAGAATAAATAACCTTAGATCATTCGAGTAGAGTGGCATTTGATTCAAGTAAAGTAGATGCAGTGATAGGATGAAAGCAACCTAAGAAGTGACAGGGGTAAGAAGTTCTTGGAATTAAAAGCGTATTATATGAAGTTATAAATGGGTTCTCTAGTCTAGCCTTACTTCTGATCGAGTTGACTAAGAAAGGAAAATATCTTCTATAGAATAAAATTGAAGTTTTTAATAATCATAAGAGCCTTAAATAATTGTTAGAAAAAAAAATATAGAATTAAAAATAAGGCAAGGAAGGTGGATGAAATTCCTTCGGGACCATGAATTTGAGTTGAAGTACAGTTTAAGAAAAGTCAATGTAGTGGAAGAGGCTCTAAATAGAAAATTCTTGCATCTTAATGCTGGAGATGAATATCTTAGAAGAGTTTATGGACATGAATTTCAATGTAACCTTAAGCGCTTTAAACTTGAAATTGAATAGGTTGGAATTTATAATGACCATAGAAAACAGATTAACCGAGAGCAGTTTTAGACTAGGAATTGCAATCTCTTTAGGATCAAGAGAGTTATGTGATGATGGTCTATTGTCGTTTAAGAATAGGATCGTTGTTCCTAAGGAGTCTTAGAGGGGAAGTGGTAGAAAAAATACATAAGGGAAAGTTCACCTTACATCCACGAATAACCAAGATGTAAAAAGACCTCAAGAAAATTATTAATGCATGGTAAGAAGAATGAATGATATATTAAAGAATTTGTACTTATATGCCCATTTTTATTATGTTGTATTTTTGTATATTTTTTTGAAAATTATTTTTCTTGAAATTTCATATTGTTTCTCAAATGACCAAATATTAATCACAATTAATATACTCTTTAGATTTGTTTCCCATATAGATTAATGGCATGTCAAATCTTAATAAACTTATATTTCTTATTAAAGACCGAAAAGAAAAAGAATGTTATTTCTTAGTTGTATCAGCTTACTCAAAAATCAAAATGAAATTGATTTCTTAGTTCTACTATGGTATTTATTGATGAAAATTGTTTTGAAAGTCATAAATGCTCAATAACTGTATAGTTTAATTGCAAGTTAATAAAATCTTATTTTCCTTTCGTTACCCAATTTTGTTTCTAGTAAGATCATCTCTTAACAGAAAGTAAAACTCTTTCTTTTCTTATGAAATTATCAACTTGGACTAGATAAGACTTAGTATGTGGATGTCTCTACTGTTTCTCTTTTCTTTCTTGTTTTATTTATTTGTTTGTTTATTTATAAAAATTTCTCTGTACTGTAAATAATATAATAGTGTTGGTGTGGAATATATATAAAGGACTATAAGATCTACATATAGATGATATAAAACTTTACTTCAATTTCTTTGTGAATTGTTTGTTATTAATCTATTTTGAGAATGCTTATAATGATGAAATTCAAGTGAAGGTAATATGATTCTAGGGGGATGGAGAAAAATAAATGCTTAAGTGCGTGATTTTATTATATGTGTTATTATTGACTTCTTTTTATATATATTCTTATAGTCAAGAGTCATGAATTGTGCAATTATTAATCGATGCTTCAGCCTAGTGGTTTGATGTATGCTTAGAGAGTATCAATGATGTAGGTTCTCTTATGATAGAGCAAGGTATGTGAGATGATCTTGTTAGGATCAGATTTAATCCAATAGACCACAGTTAGGATTTAATCCAAAATAGGTAAAGATTGTTATGCCGACAAGGAAAAGTAGCCTTTAGAATTTTAGGAAGGGGAACATGTATTCTTGATAGTCATTCCTAAGATTGGGATGTGGGGGTCAATATCAGTCAGAAAACTAATTCCTTGTTTTTATGGGTCCTTTCCATATCCTCAAGAGAGTCGGGCCATTTGCTTACCAATTGGC
This sequence comes from Ammopiptanthus mongolicus, assembly GCA_039655645.1. Classification (NCBI taxonomy): domain Eukaryota; kingdom Viridiplantae; phylum Streptophyta; class Magnoliopsida; order Fabales; family Fabaceae; genus Ammopiptanthus; species Ammopiptanthus mongolicus. Next base: position 6,226,668 of record CM077345.1, read on the forward strand.
TCTTCCAACATGTTTGTCATACCATCATGATGTATTTCTTATTTCTCAACTTCGAAAATTGTGTCAGTTATGTCTCATGTAATAGCTCCTGAGTCAATACAATTGAGTGATAACTTAATATTTAAGTCAGGCCTAGTCAGATCATCGATAAGAGCACTATGACTCTGCAGAACAAGACAATCCCTTTGGTGAAGGTGGTTGGGAAGGATTGAACTCTAGAAGAGGCTACTTGAGAATTAGAAGAAGACTTGGTTCGCCAATGCCCAGACTCTTTAATTGCTTCGTACGTGAGAGTGGAGTTAATTTCGGGGACGAAATTCTTAAAGGAGGGGAGAAAATGTAACATCCTAAAAATAAAAATAATTGGAGATAATAACGTTAGAGAAATTAGATAATTTTTGGGAGGCTTAGACCGCATGTTTTGGGCCTTTGAATTAATTAGAAAGAATAAAAGATAATTAAAATCTGCAACAATAACAGAACTTTGTCTAGACTTTATCTAAAACTTATTTAATAGCAAACTCTAACTACACTATATCTAAAATTTAATTCAAAAATCAGTCTCTATGTCAGGATGCGTTAAAAATAGGTTTAAAAATAGGGAATCAGTGCAACACTATATATATACCTTCTTATAACATCATAGTGCGGCTAGGAACCTTTTTTGCACTCTAAAACATCTTAGTAACGGCTGTGGAGCATCTTCATGCTTGGGAGATGGGGTTGCAACAAACAATGAGTTTGGAAGGAGAACAATACAACAACAACAACAACAGGAAGAAGAAGAAGATGAAGAAGAAGGAGAAGGAGAAGGGGATTCAAGACTGCGGAAGGCGACATCTAGGATTCGCCATAGGGTACGCTTGGAGATTCTTGGAGATATTCAAAAGGTGAGTAGAAATACTCTTTCTCACCCTTTCCATGGTGCAATTTGTCTTGGGATTTGGGTTATGCTTTAAAAATACGTTTTTTTGGAAAATAATCCTGGTTTGGTCAAATCCTGATTTTAGAAATTTGGGGGTTTTCCTTCTAAGGTATTTCTGTTGTCAATTAAATGTTTATTATTGTGATTGGTGACATGATATATATGATACATATGTGATATGGTTGAATTGACATGCTATATATGCACTATTTGATGATATTTGTGATATTGGCATGATACAGTAACTGTTAACATGTTGAATGTTGTCTGCTGCAATACCGCCTATGATAGGGGTATCGAAAGTAACACTGCCAATGAATTGGGGTGTCGAAATATGAAATACCGCCATGATGGGGTATCGAAAGTAACATCGCCACACGTTATGATGTCGAAATGAGTAATACCACCAGTGTACAATGGTTGGTATCGAAATGAGTAATGTCACTGAAGAGAATGTGACATCGAAATACCTTCATGAGTAAGGTAGGCAATGGGACGCTATTGTTACGTGCAGTTTGAAAGTCATATGACGTATGAGGATATTTGAAATTATTTGATATATGAGATCTTGGCATACTTGATTCATGATGTGTTAGTGATGACTATTTGCTGCCAATAATAATTTATATTATTATTATTTTATTATACACTATTTTGAAATTAGCGGGTACCATGGTTTTTCCGGTCACCGCACTGGCTGAGAACAATGCTTTTGTGAAAACCTTTTAAAAATGTATTTCTATTCACTGGGATTTTATATCTCATTAGTAGTATTGTTTTCAGAGCCTGAGGACGTCCCTGTTGAGCAGCCAGCCGTTTTGAAGATTATCGCTTTAGTTTTAGAGCTTGATTAGTATTGTACGGCATATGCCAGGAGGACCTTTATTATTTTTTAGTTATTTTCTTATGCGAGATGTTATATACGCCCTATTTTGAGGTTTTGAAACTGATTATGTTATTTTAGTTTTGAATTAATGTAAACAATTATTTTGGATTCATATTATATTAAGTATTTATTCAGTATTTATTTAAGAATTTTTTTATTTTCCTGATTTTATTTAAATTATTAATTTGGGTTACTAATGTAACGAAGGACGTTACATTTTTGGTATCAGAGCAGTTCAATCCTAAATTAGACTGTGGTTATTGGATTTTTCAAAAATCAAAACTTGGGCGCATAGGATGCTTGTTAGAGTTGTAGATGCTGCATACTATGCTTTGGATATTAAGCCTGGCCAACTCAATGTTTCAAAATGGGGGCGGGGGGTAAGCTGACCAATTTTCTGACGTACCAACTTGTCAAAATATTCTGTCCTCTTCCTACTTTGCCTTTTAATACTTGTCCCTTGCTTCTGTATAGATATAGCTGCATTAATATGTTGCATGTTTCTTTGTAGCACTCGTGTCTCAAATGAACTAGGAGCTGGTCATCCACGGGCTGCACGTTTAGCTGTGTATTTTATCTTTGTAATGGCCACTATTGAGGGCATCTTTGTTGGAACGGTGATGATACTAATACGCAATATTTGGGGCTATGCATATAGTAATGAAGTAGAAGTGGTCAGATATGTAGCAATCATGTTGCCAATTCTTGCAACATCCATTTTCCTAGATGGACTCCAATGTGTTCTTTCAGGTTTTTCTAGTTCCTATTTCTTTTATTTAACCACTAATAGGGACAGATATAGCTGCAAAATCAATACAGAACGCTTTATAGCATCTTCTTTACAATCGGATGGTTGCTTATAGTACCAGATGTCTATGATCAACACAAATAACCACATGGCAATCCAAGCAAGAGTGTTATAGCAGGACCATAATATTATAAAAAAGAAAAGGAAGCCTTCAATAAGATCATTTGCAGCAGATGTTCAATTAATACAAAATGTACAGTGCTGTATTTAGCTAATCATTTGGACTAATCTTCATTTTGTTGACACTAATATAGGTACGGCTAGAGGATGTGGTTGGCAAAAAATTGGTGCTTTTGTTAATCTAGGATCATACTACTTAGTTGGGATTCCATCAGCTACCTTATTTGCTTTTCTCCTACACATTGGTGGGAAGGTAAAAGAAGTCCATTCTTCTGTATTATGTAGTCTTGTCTTCTGACTTTTGTCTTTTTCATAAGAAATTTCATTCTTCTTTTCTGCTAAAATACTTTATATAGGGGCTTTGGCTGGGGATCATATGTGCACTCCTTTGTATGTGAAGTTCTCTTCTTCTTGCAAACAATCATGGACAGGCTTTTCATGGAGGCCCCTGCACGATGTCCTTGACTTCCTTAAACTCACCGTTCCTTTTGCTCTCGGTTCATCGTACTTTTTAAAAATTTAAACTGTTATGTATCAGGAAAAAGAAAAAGTCCTAAACCGTTAATTTAAGGGACTGAACTTTATACTCCATTTTTTTTATCAATTGAGGACAGCATGAGCTTTAGCTGGTCTCTGTGTATTCACCAAAAAGGGCTTAAATATATGTATCTGGTATGTCAAAGGCTTTCTCAATTCAGATATTCTCTTATTATGTATGTTATGTAAATTTATTTTATTTTTTGGTTGACTTTTATCAGAATATTCTTTATGCTCTTAATTGCTCTTGTCCTAGCTGCTGTCTCGCACCACGGAAACGTTCTTAACTAAACTACTACCATATCTGTAACGTGTAAACCGAAAGACAAGCCACTACACGAAATATGAGTGGATCAGCACATAGTTGACCCAGCAACAAAGAATTGCTACAACCGCACATACTGTTGACTAAAAGTACTTCATAAATACATGACAATCTATTCACTATATCTCTTGCCAGAAAGAGGAACCTCATTTTAAGCAGAAGCTTGCAACATTATCTAGGAGCTAAAGATGGAATTTAATAAGGCTGGAACTTAAAACAACTTCTATAAGCAAATGAAGGGCAAGCATCATATGACAGGTACAAAAGAGTCGGTTCAACACGGTGACAATAAGGTTAAGTCCAGTATATTTCCAACATAATGTTAGAAGTTTCAGCTTTACAGAGCCACCCTCACACAGATATTAAAACAAAACTTACAAGAAAAAAATATTCAAATCCAAAGCTAAAGCATTCTGCAATCTTTCCTAGGACGCTAGAGACACAAACTAACAACAATTTTTGCAACAACACTTTAATTATGCTAAACTTAAAATAAGAAAGAATTCCCATTTCAAATGCCCTAGACCATGATCCACTAATTAGTAGGGGCTTAGGTTCAAGTCTTGCGAGAGAATGGCCCTAGACCATGAAAAACTAGGTAGATATGATGACATCGGCTTCCATCATAAAAACATTACCAAACAAAATCAAAGGAGATCAACAACATTGGCTGGCTGGCAGGTCCTCAATTACCACATTATATATAGAACTTTTGGATGTCAGACAGCATCCTTTCATCATCCTTTCCCGCATGATGATATCCCTTGTGTTTTAACCAGAATCCGCACAGGTAGGTTTATTCATAAACTTCCTTGTGATCTCCAGGAGGCATTGTAGCTGAGAAAACCCCAACCTGTATCTTTGGTGGCAGCAACTGAAAAATATCACAGATCTGGAAGGAGGTCAGAAAGAAAGGCAAAAATGAGAAGGAAGGATAAACATAGTCAAAAGTAATTAAATTTCATATTAGACATGCACATACTATGTTAGGAACCCAAGTAAGCAAACCGACCGAGAACTTGATGGAAAATAGAGAAAGGACAACAATTTTATTACTTGACTCAAAATGAACAGAACAAGGAAAAATATCTCTCCTCCAAGGATTTCCCCTTTTACAATTGAGCAGAAGCTCTGTTTACAAAGATACTTAGATACCAATCAGTATCCCTTCTACCATTTTCCCCCTATTTATCTAACTCACCCCTTCTAACTAACTAACTGACTAACTCCACTAACCACCCATCTAACTAACTGTTGGCCAAACATACTACCAATGCAGACCACAAAGAAAAAACAAAATTTTCAAAATGGCAATCAGTAAGTATAAAGTTTTAAAGCTTCCTGCCATAAGAACATAAAAAACTAACAGTTAACGACAGTGAATTTTATTAAAAATTAGTCCCAAATTATAGTCCCATGTGTGATTTTTACAAATTTCAAAAGATGGATATATAAAAGAAAAGGGCAGGAAAGAGAGTAAAAAGGGGATTTCTATCTCTCCTATTCTTTCAGCTTCAAAATACAGACAATTATGCACTTATATTTTTAACAGGCTAATATGTTGTTGTCTGAGGACAAAATATATTGTAACATCAAACGGACTTGGACACCGAAATGTACTGTTTCACACATAGAAACAAGGTTACTAGTGGGCACTATAACCCATTATCTATAAATGTGAAAATTCAAATAAAAAAACTGAATAGTAATCTTAAGCAAAAATATCATTCCACAACAACAAATCAACGGAATGAATCAAATTAAAGAGATAAGCATAGGAAAATGAGAGAACCTGATCCTTGAAACCTCGAGAGAGCATCTCATCTGCCTCATCCAAGACGAACACTCTAATATAATCAGGGCCCAAAGATTGTCTACGCAGCATGTCAAATACATGACCAGGGGTACCCACAACGACATGGACTCCACTTGAGAGGACGTGCTAATCTTCACGAACACTGGTCCCACCCACACAGGCATGAACCTTGACACCAAGATAGTCACCTAATGCTCGCATGACCTTCTCAATTTGTCGTGCAAGTTCACGAGTGGGAGCAAGAACCAGTGCCTGGCATTCAACTAAGCTGTACATAATCAAGCTGCTGCAAAATTCCAGAGCAAAATGTAGCAGCTTTTCCAGTTTCAGATTGTGCTTGCTGAATTTCATCAAGTCCCTAGCAGAAAGGAACAATCCCCCTTTGCTGAATTGCAGAAGGTTTCTCAAAACCTTTTCAGAAGTTACACAACCTTGTTCCTCAGTTATCAATGACAAAAAAAAACGGCAGCAAGTACTCAAGATGCTCAGAACCATAAATTTGATTTGGTGCAAATATAAATAATATAAAATAAAGTTTGAAACAGGATATCAAACTATAGTACACTCACGCATTAAAGTACATACCGAATGCATAAATACCCCTCGGAAGGTTCTCCTGCAATCCCATAGCACCAAAGCTTTCATAAACTTCATCATAGGAAGTAAAAAACTCTTCCCCGTCAGTTCCAAGTCTGGCTCCATCAATGCATCAAATCAAGAATGATATGAGCACATAACTATAGGCATCACAGGTATGCATTATGTACGATAAATAATAAGATGGTATTGCTAATACAAAGTGTTCCAGACAAGCCCAGAACACAATCTTCTTACTTTATTTTGACATGGGCCTGAGCACCCTCTTCCTCCATTCGCCTTTGGCTGCTTTGTTTCTTGGACCAAATGGGGATGCCTGCGAAGATACTCCGATGCTTAAATCAGCAAAGAAATACACAGAGTATAATTATGGGGTGAAGAGTCAACTTAACTTCCCTTCTGGTTTATGGGCGCTTTATAAAGACTTCTCGGTGTGGAAAAGGGGGTTCTTATCCTCTAGGGGATGGTTCTCCACGTCTCCTTAGGGACTAGGTATGTGGGTCAGCGCATTTTCAGGCGGCGGGGATAGTCAGACGCGTGATTTTGGGGCGGCTCCGGATAATGGGCGGCGCCGAAACGTCCATGCCCGTAGAGATATGGTCTTTCCACAAACTTGTTCCTAGTGATAGCATCCGAGTGATGATTGTTCATCCGGACTTGAAGCTCGGTCCGATCCGGATCTTTATCTGTTGGGCCCTTATTGGGCCTCATTCGTAGGAATGGGTCAAAAGACAAAGAAACTAAAAGCATATCTTAATGCCATTGCATCTCTGCTAAGTATCCAGCTAAAGCAAAGGGAAACTTACAACTCATTCATCTCATATTGATGAGCATCGAATTGTGATCCTTTAGGTGCCAACCCAGCCATGATTGCAGCCTTGAGATATTAATGACATTACAAAAACTCTAATTTTTCGGAACTATAGTTCATAACACAATTGCACTAATTTGGTAACTATAGACAAAATGAATAATAGGTTGCAGACTATTAAACAATTAGTAATAAGCAAAGCAATGAGGCAGAGAAATTTTGAGCGGAGAAGAGAAGAACTCATATTCATTGGTGATGCGTCTCTGCAAGTGTAATGTATTGACTCAAGTAATATTGAATTTCCAAGGAAAGTTCAGAACAAGAGGATTGGGTTACCCAATTACCACTTTTCAATATCAGTAACTATTCGAACATCACAAATTGGTGTAAATTGTAGTGTTGGCAAAACGGGTCGACCCGTCATTGACCCACAAAAAATGGGACGGGGTAGGTTGATCAGCCTGGACAAAGTGGGTTGAACCTCCTAACCTATCCCGTTTAGTAGTGGATTAGTGGATTAGCCTGTCAAAAACAAAAAATTGAAAAATGGGTTGGCCGGTTGACGGGATGACCCACTAAAAATTAATATAAAAATTAAAAAAACAATTATAAAATATAGCCATAAAACCCGAAAGTGGGTTGACGGGTCAATCCGGTCCAACCGCCTCTACCCAGCTAGAAAATTAAAAAAAAAAAGATGAAAATTGATTACAATATATATATTTTTAAAACAAGCGGGTTGGCAGGCCGCTAACCCGTCCCGCCGTTTTGGTGGATTCAGTGGGACGGGTCAAAACGGGTTGGTGGATTGAGAACCCCAATCCAACCCGTCAAAATAGACGGGTTAAACGAGTTAACCCGTCGAACCCAACTCAATTTGTCACCCCTAATAAATTGAGTAACCAGAATTAAGTCTAAATCTATTACTAATTAAAACTATAATCGATAACAAGAACGCACTAACACTGAGGTGACTAATATGAGAAAAAGCTCTAAGGATCATATTTCACCTACTTCATAAAATTCAACGAATCAACCAAGCAAAAGTCTCAAAAGAAGGAATCCTAGTTTTTAACAAAGGGAAACACAACTCAAAGAATATTGGGTTTTTTTAATTACATTCCAAAAGTTGAATTTATGCATCTCAAATCGCGCGCAGGCGAATCTTGTCTTCTAGCAATCTTCAACTTTTTTCTTCATTGTTCTCCCATGGTTCCACAGCTTCACTTTTCAGCTTGATTCTAGCACATCACCTGCAATCAAGTAACAACAATTAATGCTTTATTGGACTCAATTTCCTAAGTAAAACCTAAAAATTCAATTGAAAGACTCAAGACTATACTTAACAACAATAAAGCTAAATTCGGGCCAAATTGAGGTTAAACTCAACAAATATGTCTCAATACCATAGCTAACCTAGCATAAAAACTAGATAAGCCAACGGGTTATCAAAACACCCCAAACTTAAATTTTGCTAGTCCTCAAGCAAACTAAAAATTAAAAAGACACAAAAACATGACAAGCTCAATGGACCGAATCATCATGCAAATCCATACATGTCAACACAAGTTTTTACAACTTTTAAACAACGCTCCCCTAAATCAACACAATCTTCTCAAGTGAATTCAAGATAAGAAACATGGGGAATATCAATCATCCACATTTTCATCAATGCAACTTAAGCGTTCAAGGCACATAGAATAAAAGAGATCACAAAATATGTAAGGTCCCCTCCTCACAAGGAAGCGTTTTCTCTGTTTCTCAAGTGTCTAGGGTAGAATTTTCCTCAATTCACTAATCAAATATACCCTCCATGAATTTGTTCTTCGTCTCAACTTTACTCCCCCCAACCATAACAATGCATCATCACAAGGTCTTCTTAAGGGTTGTAACCTGATCTTGGCTGAAGGTAGGGATTAACAAGATGGAAAAAAAGGTTATGACCCTAAGGAATAGAGACAGCATGTGGAGAAAACTTTTGAGGTTTCCAGACCTTGCCTCACACTTGCAATTCGCATGGTCTACCTTTGTTGACTCACCTTTCACTCCCCGCCCCCCGTTCAACTCTTTTTTATTTTTTTTTCCATCTTTCGCCTTGCTTTCTTCTCTTTATTATTATTTTTTTTATTTACAAAACTACACACAATATTTTAAGAACCAAAACTACACATAAAACTACAGCGAGGGAAAAAAAAGGAAGAGCAAGGGAGAGTTAAGAACCAAATATTTTAATAATATTTAAAACGATAAAAAAATCTTAATATTTCTAAATAATATACTAATAATTATTATTATAAATAAAGAAAATATAATTAATATTTGAAAATGCCATATGACATTAAAAAATATCTTTTTTGTCGTCCTGATAATGCTGGTATGATACAGCAACACTTAACATACTCATCCTAATGACAAGAACATTTTCCTAAATTTTTTAAGTTTCCAACACTGAATCCTAACAAAAAAAATTTGGAGAGAACAACACCACATGAATCCCCGTTTAAAGGAACTAAAAATGTCATTTAGCCAATCGTAATGTTTGATAAGAATGATAATTAGTCACGTGAAAATTTAGTTTAAGTAATTGACATATATAGTATCAAAGATATAATTGTATTAGATGATATTAGTTGAGATAGTGATTAATCACAAGTTAGTAACTTTTCATATTGTATATTTTTTGGTACATAAAAGTTTAGATTAGAAGAAGGTACACTCCCTTGTAAGGTCAGGGAAGACTACCAACTTCATAGACGATTTATAGTAGAATTTATATATCGTCTATTAACAGGAGAAATCTGAGAATTGAACCCAAACCACAACGAGTGTGGGCGGAAGGCTTGACTAGATGTGCCAACCATGTTGACTTTTTCATATTGTATATAAGCCATATAGTTAGCTACTTAATGTAAATATTTTTGTCTCATTTAATAAATTTCAGTTTTTTTTTACCAACATGGGGTCGGTTAATGGGTTCGGACCCCTTAAACAAGTGGTTAGGGGTTTGATTCGTAACTCTTGTATACAGATCGAAAACCTGGTTGGGAGAGGTCAGTCCTTCAATATTGTTTAGTACCTTGTGAGATTTGTCTACGCAGTTGTGCATGAGATACCCACGAAACAAATATCAGTTTTTATTTTTCTCTCAACTCTCCCATTTTTTCTCTTTTCTGTCGTGTTTTTCTAGCATATAGGAAAATAATTAGGCATAATAATAGGTTTAAGTCGTGACAATAATTATTTTATGTAAAATATAATACAAATGATAAATAATATAAAAATGATGGTTAATATGTTCTTCTGAATTATGTTTTTTGGTTATACTTTGTCTTAGATAGATGTAAAATACATACTATATTATTTTGATTAGTGTAGTATTTTATTTATAACCGATCTAGCCCGTGTTATTGTAAATAGGTTGGGGTACTCTTTTGTACTCCCGTATATATATTTTTTTCTTTTGCTTATAAAGAAAAAACTGATGAAGGTTTGAGCTATGAGCCATACCCAAGCATGGGAAAGGGGATGCGTGACATGATGCACAATGCTAGGAGTTGTTTTATTGTGTTTACTGTTATCGGTGACACCTGATTTAGTTGTTTTGTTGATATATATCCCATGGATAATGCTACTCAAGAGTTTGAGTATAAAGTGAGTAAGTATGTATATATCATTCTTGATTAATTAAGGTGGACTAAGATATCAATAAATTATAAATAATATGGTGAATATATCTTTATTTGCTTATATAATTAAAAAAGGGTGAATACCAGGACTAGGGTAACAAAAAGGAACTCTGCAATTTTAATGCTTCTTTTGGTGATAATTAAGCGAGAAAATCCTGACTCCCGAGGAGTCCGTGTTTTGCAAAATACACCAAATACATTAAATCAATTATGTATAATGTATGATTGTTAGTTGCCAATATTAGAAAGATGTATATGTTGCTGAACTTTAAACATACATATGCATAATTAACAGCTTGGGCGGACCGCGGGCCACACAGAGAAACTGCCTGTTTCATGCTCAGTTATCATTATATATGAAAAAATATTAACAATACATTCTCTAACACTCTATTTTTGACACATTTATTCCTATTGATTGAAATTTATGTAGATTCTACAAAATTCAAGTGGGACCCACATAAATTAGTGAAACTCACATGAATTTTAACCAATAAAAGAATATATATTAAAAAAAAATGTTAGAGAATGAGTTACTACCACTATCTACCAAAGAAACTGTGTATTCCATTCCAATACAAGTTACAATTACAAGTTGACAACCATCCACTTGTCATTAATAAATAAAACAAAAGGAATAAAGTTGAGGTTCTTTTTATAAAGACTAAAATAAGGGGAAGAAAAAAGAAAAAGCAGCATAAAATAAAATAGTTAAAGAAAGATTTAAATGTATCCACCTTCCCAAGCACTCTAGCTAGGTCGTTACCAAAAAAAAAAGCACTCTAGCTAGGTCCTGTGATAGTGCAGAGGTGGGGATATTGCTACACCGCCATAGTCAGCCAATATTGGCGTGCACAGTTGACACCAGTAAAATATGTGAATATGAGATTCAAGCACATGGCTCCAAATTCTGGTCACATGCATGCTTGCCCTTGAGTTGGCAACACCTTCAACTCCAACCCCACCATCTTTTTCTCTGAACATCACAAATTAATAACCAAATAAAAAAATTAAAAAGGAGATTGGAATTGAGCCCATTAATTTCTGATAAGGCAAGAACGAGGGCATGGACTGTCTTTGACTGACTGGTTTTGTTGGCCAGTTCCCAACACACTGGAGTCAGTGGTGTGTAGAGAGAGAGAGTATCGAATTCCAAAGGACGTGCACAGTGGTATATATAAGGATTAGGGTTTATCTTCAGAGTCAATGTCATCATTCTCACTCCTACCCCCACGCCACTGTAGTTTTTCTCGTTAAGGAAATTTTAATTACTTTCATTCTTAATATGTATATTTTATTTAAATTTTGTTGTATGTTTCATTTAAATTTTGTTTATAATAAATACAGAAGGAAAGGAAGAATATTTTAATGGAATCCATCGCCCACACCCACTTGATCAGCAAATCACCGCAAGGCAACCCCAACCACACGATGTGCATGGGATATTGAAGATATTTGTGTGAATTAGTATTTGAATGAATTTGATCATTATCCTTTCGATTTGATCATGCGATCAAGCCCAAACTAATAAATAAAAATAATAATTATAAACCTTCTTAACACAGTTTTTAATAATTGTCAATAGTATTAAGTAAACAAAGTATCCAATGTTTATGTTCCTAAAATGTTGACTTTATGTAATGACCTAAACTGCTTTTAGGAATGTCGACTGTACTCATAAATTAATACGGATCTTTTCAGAGTGCTTTATTCTTACTCACATGTATGAAGTTCTTATGTTCTGAGCTCTCGAAAAGAAGATACATCTTGTTGCTATAGGTAGTACCAATTCATTCTTATAAGTCTTCCTTCAACTGTACAGTCCAATGACGAATCTAGGACCGAAGCTAGTGGGGGCAATCTATTTCCAAAACATTTAATAAAAAAATTATATTATCATACATACAAAGATAAAAACATAAATGTTAAAGATATAAAATTTTGATATATCCAATCTAATAAATTATATAACTCATAATTGTGCTCTATGTGATTTCAAACATGTTTTGAAATTGTAGATGTGAGAAAGAGAGGGAGAAAGGGTGTTGTGTATTGAGTTAATAAGTGGCATAGGTGCAATTTTATCAATTATGAGGGACAAAAAAATTTGTATATAGGGTAGTAATATTTTTTTAAAATTTTCAAGGTGTGCAAGTGCACACCCTCACGAGTATGTGGCTCCACTACTGATACAGTCTCATACCTGCACAGCCTTAGGATCCCTCTCATTTCGATGTGAATTCGGTTCATTCATGTATCCCTTTGCCTAGAAACCTATCATGAGCTGCTCCTTGTCCGTGCCTCATGCACCGGCAATCACTCTCCGTCCTCGTCAGCCACGGGCGTTACACTTTAATTACTTTTTTATTTAATATTTTAAATAAATAGTAAGCGAAATTATTAAGAAATTCTCTTTAGGAGGATATAACAAAACTTTAAACATTAAAGAAACGGTTAAAAAAACAGAAACATATAGTAATTAATTAATTTATTGAATCGTGTATATATAAGTTTTAGGTACGTTACCCTAATTAGAAATTGTTGCGACAAATAATCTCATGGCTTGGCCTTCTTTCGCATGGTTTACCTTAGAAGATTGCAGTAATTAACAATCATTTGCACATATATTATTGACTTTATGCTATGGTTATTACCAATTAATTTTACCCTTTTTTAGTTTGCCGAAAGTGGTATTGGTAGACATCTGAAAGGATCAATGTAGAACGTGGATTGTGTTCTTTTCTTTACCATTACCTTACCAAAAAGTAAAAAAGAAGAGTTGCTCATGCATGGTAGACGAGGATGCTTATCATAACTGTTGTTGATGATAATACAAGTGGGCTTTCTATATCCACAAATATTTGGTTTATTATTATATATCATGTCCATTGAAACACTTGGAATCAACAAGCCTGGAATATCATACCTCCTCTCCACCAAAAAGGGTTAATTCTAGAAAACCTTGTACTCATGGCCCTTCCTTATCGGGAAACCTAATCTTCCCCTCTTTCTGATACCCCACCTCATTTCATCATTTGAAGTACAATATATAATTAAAAAATGTTAGTAATACATTATATATATATATATATATATATATATATATATATATATATATATATATATATAGAGGAGACGACTCAAGTGAAAGTAGTGTGTTATTGTGAGAGTGAGAGGAATAAATTTAGGCCATTAAACCATACACGGGCGGTCAGGATTAGAAGTTAGTTGGTGATCATTTAAAAAAGTCACATGACTTTATGTTTTAATCTTGACCATTCATGTATGATCCAAAGGTCAAAATTTGCTCCTCTCACCTCTCACAATAACACACTCCTCTTATATATATATATATATATATATATCACATTTATATATAATTAGTATAAAAAGATATAGACATTAGGCTCATATGATCAATACAGGCCTCAAGGTTTGTACCTCACGCACATGAGGTGTGAAACAGCCTTAATTGGTCGGCGTGATCCATTAGGGTAACGTACTCAGTGCTTAAACTTTATATTCGTCACTTAAAGTGGTGTTTGGTAGACATGTATTTTTTCTGGGATCATGATTTTTAGGAATGTTATTTGAAAGTCTAATTTTGATTCCCTTTTTTGGTTTAAGTACTAGTGCATCTTTTCTAGGAATGTTAGTTTTATTTTCAAAAATATCCTTAAATATAGATTAATTGAAAATTAAAAGTTAAAAATATTATAAAATGTTAAAGTCAAAATACTTTAAAATTTATATAAATTATTTTTTGTAATTATTATTTATTATATATAAATTCTAAAATGTTAATTATATTTATTGCTGTTATTATTTATTATACATAAATTTTACATATTTTGTTTTTTATTAAAATATAATTATTATTTTCGAAAATTCAGAATAAATAATAATTTCTAAAATAATAATTATATTATCATAAGAAACAAAATATTTTAGTATTCATATATAATAAATAATAATATTATTAAAAAATCAGTATAGTTATTAATAAATTCAGAATAATAAAAGTCAATTCAGAATAATTATATTAATAGTAATATAATAATTAATAATAAAAATATTAATTAACAATAATATATAATTTCAGAAAATATATATTAAGAATAATTATTATTAAATTCAAAATAATAATATATAATTATCAATAAATTCAGAATAAAAAATATTTTAAAAAATAATAATTATATTATAATAACAAACAAAATATTTTAATTTATAAACTATATATAATAAATATTAATAACACTATTATTACCTTTGGCAAACCAGGGTATAATAGTCTTTTCAAATAAAAAAAATTTCATGCCCATGGGAAACTAGGATGCTCACCCCGTTCCATGGAAATGTTTTTGGAGGAAACATAGCCAAATACATTCTTGAGAATGTTAGTTTTCTGGGAATTTGTTTTTCAAAAAAACATACCAAACATGTGAATTTAGGATTTCAAGTTAGGATTCCTCGAAAAGTAAAAAGAATCTCTCTATCAAACGCCCTCTTAGCAAAATTATGTGAAACTTATTCAAAGACAAATAATTAACAAAGAGCACACAATAAGAGATTAAAAAAAATTAAAATAAAGAGACACTCATACACGCAATAAGGTAGCGTTTGACCCCCACTTTGGGGCTTAAAAACAACTTTAAAGTTAAAGTTAAAAATAAAAACTTTAAAAATAAAGTTAAACTTGGTTGATAATTTTTAGATTTTTTTAAAATTAAAACTTGAGATGAGATTTCAGAAAGAATTGGGAATCGAAGAGAAGACTTTCTGAAAAAACTCCGTATAAGCTTCGCAAAAGCTCATGAAAGTAGCCTTTTTAAAAGCTGTTTTTTTAAGAGTTGCTTTTAAAAAATGTTTGGCCTTGCAGCTTCTCCTTTTAAGGAGAAGAGAAGCAAAAAAAAAATAGCTTAGTCAAAAACTACCAAAGTCAATAACTTAATATTGGTAAAATGGGTCGACGTCTGACTTGTCCGATTAGCCCGTTTGACCCACCGCGCGTTTTTGGTAGGTTTGTGCTGTATGTAGTCAAGGAGAGATCTTCTCTCAGACAGGCAGGGTAATCATCTCTTAAAAAAATATTGTTTAATTAAGTTTTATAAAAAATAGTTGGTCCTTTAATTTTTTTTAAAAAAAACTAAAGATAGCATCCTGTTAAAATAAGTCAATAAAATGTTATGCTCATTTTCTTCAAATTTAACCCAAAGTTCAACTTAGCCCACTTCAAATAAAACTAAAATGTTCAATGGTCTTAGCCCTTAGTTCTGATATTTCTTTTGTTTCACATATGTATCAATAAATTTTTTTTATAAGCAAAAATAATAGTATATTGAATCAGAGCATCCCTGATGCTCTAACCCATATATAAAGAAACAAAGAATGTGATTTCTCTGGTATCCTTAATAATTTTGGGATAAAAATTATTATGTCCAATCAGAATACGTCACCTCAATTAAATGGGTCATGTTAACGGATCAAGTCAAATGATTATCACCATTTGATTGGACTGTTTAGACAGAATAAGTTACACTTGAGATACCACAGAATTCACTAATAAAGAAAAAGAACATATGTAAAATTCATACTACCCTAAAGAAGAAACCAGAATCAATTATACAAAAGATCTCCAAAAGAAGGAGCCAAGTAGCTAAAGAACCCCAACTTTGATAACCACCTAAAAAAAGAAAAGAAAGAATCCCTGCATCACCCTCAGTTGATATTCTGCATCAATAATGTTTGAACTAAATTAAGCATATATACTTTAATTAACTGCTTTAGGCGGCGCATTAGATCTTTGTGTTTTATGAGGCCGTGTTGAGCACTAACTGGCCAATTAGCTCTTTAATGCAATTCCTTCCTTCCTTTTCCTCCCTCCCCTCTTTTATTAAAGGAAGGGCCGGGACCTGCCATTATAGTTCCATGTGTAGGGCTTCAATTCGATCTGCAGCATATTATGTGTGAAAACAAGGGCACCATATGGATATTCCTTGAAGGATAAAAATCTGCTGTCCCAAAAAATAGTGTTTCAGTATTTCCCATCAATCAAATATTGAAAATGAGCATAAATATTAATGAGTTGTGATTTTAATTTCTTAAGTGTCAAATTATTATTGATAGAAAATAAAAAATGAAACAGGAAATTAGGATCGAAGATCTTCATGATCGTTGAAGATGGACAACATTAATACTAAATTAGTTTCCGAAATGATAATTCAGAGCAAGAACCTTTCTATCTCATCGACTTTCTCTCATTTATGAGAATCGATGGAAAATGACTTATCTAAAAACTGAATAAATTTTCAATTAAAATATGCTTACTTTTTTGGTTTAATTGCACTTTTCGTCTCTTAACTTTTTAAATATGTGATTTTGGTCCCTCGAAAATTTCGATTGCACATTTAATCCTCTAATTTGTTAAATTGTACAAAATCAATCTAAACAACCTAAAAAAGACTGATTTTGCATAATTTAAAAAATTAGAACTAAATGTTTAATTAAAATTTTTGAGAAACCAAAATCGCATATTTGAAAAAAGTTGAAGGACGAAAAATGCATTTAAGTCTACTTTTTATTTATTATACAAGAAAGTTTATTGATCATGAAGTACTCCCTCCAGTTCTCATATACGAGACAAAACCCTAATTCATCAATACCAAGGAAAATTATTGAAATCAATTCATTTTAAATTTTATTCCACAAATGTCCTTATTTAATTACTACTAATTCCACTAACTTATTTATTCCTCGTGAGCTAAACCAAAGCACTTGCATGAGAAAATGTTGAGTGTCTTTAATATGAATTTTACAATAAATAAGAGTAGAAACGAAATTTAGCATAAAAATTGGTCATTTTTTCTTATATATATATTGGCCAAAAAAAAGACCACACTACAATAAATTTGCCATATACCTACGGATACTTTTAGTGACAGTCGTTAAAACTGTAGGTATATATATTAGTGTTAGTCAAACCGTAGGGAAAAGTATATGGACCGTAGGTAAAACTTATTGACAGTCAAATACAACTGTAGGTAAATGTATGTGGATCGTAGGTAAAACCTATAATGATAGTTATTTCTTGTTGTTATTCATCGCTCATGATGGATGGTTGGACCGACCGTAGGTGAATGTAAGTTTTACATATATCTATGTCTTTTAAACATATATATAGTGACAGATTTTGTCTGTCACTGAAAGACAAATTTCTTGTAGTGTCATTTTGTCTCTTATATTAAGGACCGGAGGGAATACCCTTGTACTTCAACCCATATAAATAAAATAGCGAACATCAAACTATTTTTTGCAACTCTCTTCCAAACACTCTAAAAGGACAAACACAATTTGAAAAAGAAATAATTCTCCCTTCAATCCTAGAAGAAAATATGCTTAATTAGTTAAACATATTGCTGTTGATTGAAAATTTTATAAACCCGGATGAAATTGCTGCTTATTAATCAAGCACTTTAATTAATGATCACTGTGAAATCTTTACTGCTCTGTGTTATTGCAAAAAATTCTTAGAACCAGAAGTTTTAATTTGGACCAAACATCTATGTTTATAAGCTAAAAGCTATAGCTGATGGTAAGGGTGGATTTTATTTTTATTTTTTAAAATTTTCAGAACTAAATCTAACTTTTAAGAGGTTGCACCCATTATAGGCATAATTTAAAAGAATAGGAGAAGGGCTATAGGCTAATGTGTCACTATTCTTGAACAACTTAGAGTCGGACCTTCTTTTAATTTGCTGAATTTTCTCTATTATATATACAACTTACAAAAAAAACAAAGTAATAAACACATAGAAGCTTTCCTAAAATACATATAATGCATTAAGAGGGAATTTTTTGCATGACAATTCAACAGAAATCATTTCAATTGATCAAAAAACAGAAATCATCTCATTATAAGTTGAAATAGTAGGTTCATTTCATATTGATTGCCTTACACCATGAGCCATGTTAAGCGATCATTAAATCCTAATAAGACGTTAACCAAATAATGCAAACAGAAGTTATAACATCTATAGAAGCACAGTGGGAAACAAAACTACAACTCTATCACGAGCATTCACACTAGTATTAATAATCCGATCTTAATTAGCTAATTCTGTATAGCTATTATTTCAGTTGCATGTTACTCCATATTGCCCAATAATTAATGTTTGTTTTAAGGCCTTAAAGTAATACTAGGTAAAATTAATTATTTCTTTTTAATCTTTGAATAATTGGGAGAAATGAATACATACAATACAATAATCTCCAGGAGGCTTATTTTATATGAAAAATTAAGATCAGACATTTCTGAGCATATGTAGTTAGGGTATTGCAAGGATTGGAGGGTTAATATATTTAGAATTACAAGATGCGTCGGTAACAACAATGTGGTTGGGTTAGTTGCATATGGGCGGAGATCTCATAAAAGATAAAGTTTCTACACTTCTTTTTTCTGCTTTCTCTTTTTCCCTTCTGTAAAATGTTTAAAATATTAGAGAATTGGCAGTGGAAGATAAACCCACATTTATTCCTTCCATACGTGATGCAAGTAAATTTCTCTTTCCCGCTCTATATAAACCCCAGTTTCCCCCTTCACCTCATCACACAACATCTCAAGTTCCTTAGTATTTGTTCCGTATATATATATAAATGGAACAATTTAGGGGTTGAAGGAAACAAGGGCTAATATTATATTGGTTGTCTCCCATAACCCCCCAATCCCAAACGAGGTTATCTTAGTCTGATCCAATTACTACTGCAGGTTTAAGAAGATCGAGGAGGTACTGATCAGCTATATGTCAAATTTCATTAATTCAATGGACATGATCAAGGGTAAGGGAGGTGACAGAAGAGAGTGAGCACACATGGTACTTTCTTGCATGATGTCATTTCATGCTTGAAGCTATGCGTGCTCACTCTCTATCTGTCACCCCACCGCCATCTTTTTCCCTCTCTCTACCTCTCACTTTTCTGCTACTATACCTGTGTTTCTTTGTTTATTTGCTTTCGCTTTTTGGTAGAACTAACCCTAGCTACCAGCTTGGGGACCTCTCTGAATATATCACCCTACTATATTTTTTTCGCATCTCTTACATATCATGGGTATCTGCGTTTTCCAAATTGTTCTAATTAATAATTAAAGGTTCTGCTTCTTAGTTCTTAGCATGCTGACCCGCAGTACTTCCATCATGAAGAGCATACTTAACTTGTACTTGTGTTTGAACTGACAGATATGTGCATACAGAATCTATTTTCACAATTATGATTATCTGTAACTCTAATTAATCATTGAATTTTGTTGTTATACCCAGTCAACTTACTACTATGAAATTAAGAGACTTACTGCTGATTAATTAAAGCATCTGGAAAAACCAAACACGTCTTTTTGATTCAGACTGCTATTCTAAGAAGCATGGTTTTTCTTTGATTTTATTATTTAGGTATATATACACCAACCATCTATAAAATGGAATAACGAAAGATATATATATATATATATATATATATATATATATATATATATATATATATATATATATATATAATTTTCCTTAGGATTTTCAAGGTTAAGAAGAAAAACGATCAGCAAAGCGATTTTGTGTAACTTCAATTATTCTCCTTCAGAACTGTGTAACGCATTCTGAGTCTTTGACCTTCATGGATCAACTTAATTTCCATACCACTGGATTACTTTATTTAGCTAACACAACCAATATGATGTAATGTTCTTTTGAAATGAGTTTATCTTTAAAATACAAAAATAACAGTGTATTTATTGAATTTAATTGCTATACATTATCAGTGTAAAATTTTTTACATTGTCAACCAATTAGAAATCATGATATGAGTGACTTTTAAGGTAATTAGGATAAGAGTCAAACATTTTAACATATGTGTTAATTTCTAATTGTTTGACCGTGTAAAAATTCTTTACACTGATTAAACATATCAATTAAACCCGTATTCATTTTTTATTTAATTTAAAATACAATATAATACCCATAAAATATAATAGTGAATGTTTACTTGTATATTTTTCAATTTTTTTACTTTAAATGAGTCTATTCCGTTAAGATGTACTTAATTTGATAATTTGATTTTTTTTTTCTTGTGAAGGTAATAATGACGCCTAGACATGTTCGTCTTGTTCCTTTTTAGGGTTCAGATAAAAGTTTTCAACCACTAAGTACTATAGTAGTTTGCTAAATATAAGTTTCCATCACTTCCAGGTTAATTACATGGATAACATAGATATATATTAGTATAAAATTACAAAAAACACAATTAAAAGAAATAAAGTAAAAGGAGGTATAGTTCTTACTATAGTCACAATTGTACATAATCAATTTGGTTATACAGGAAGGTTTGAATTTTTATTATTTGATTGAATTGATTAAGGTGATCAGAACTTGGTCTTGGAGTAGAGAACAAATTGCTGGTATTTATTTTTCATATTCGAACTGATGTATGAATCCTTTGGAATGTATATATCAATGTAATAGTAATTGATGCTTTTATTATAAGGGTAAAAGTATTCTTATACTCTCTTTAATATTATTTCTTGATTGATAACAAATAAAAAGAAATAAAGTAAAAGCAATTTGCATGGCAATCTGATCTTGGATGTCATGAGATCTTTATGCAGGTATCCAAATTAACAATTTTTTACTACATGTTAATTAATTTTTGGCTTAATTGCGCTTTTGGTCCCTGTGATTTCACCAATGTATGATTTTGGTCCCTAGTGTTTCAATTGCTCAAATCAAGTTTTTGTAATTTCACAAATATGTGATTTTAGTCCCTATAGTTTCAATAGCTCAAATCAAGTCCATGTACTTTCACAATTACGTGATTTTGATCTTTGTAGTTTAAATTACTCAAATCAAGTCCCTATACTTTCAAAATTGTCTAAAAATTTATTAGGTAAAATTTTATTTTTTATTATATTAATAATATTAATAAAAGTAATATATTATTATAATGTGTAACTAATAATATATAAAATTTTATCATATATTTATTTTAACAAAGAAAGGAAAACAACTACTCGAACAATTAATTATCTTCAAATAAAAAATAAAAAATATGTAATAAATAAATTTAAAATCTTAATTTTATATAAATATAATATACATACATATATATATATATATATATATATATATATAATATTTTGAACCTGTAGACAATTATTATTTATATAATTATCTGAGTAGTACTTGTTTTCATCGCATTGTTAAAATAATTATACGATGAAATTTTTTATATTATTAGTTATATAAATATTATAATAATATATTATATCTATTAATATTTTAAATATATAAAAGAAATTATCTAATAAACTTTTAGATAATTTTGAAAGTATAGGGACTTGATTTGAGTAATTTAAACTATAGGGACCAAAATCACATAATTGTGAAAGTATAGGAACTTGATTTGAGTTATTGAAACTATAGGGATCAAAATCACGTATTTGTGAAAGTACAAGGACTTGATTTGAGCAATTGAAACTACAGGGACTAAAATCACGCATTGGTGAAACTACAGGGACCAAAAGTGCAATTAAGCCTTAATTTTTCATGTTTGATACGAAGTACATTAATAGACAGAAAATGCAGTAAGAATTACCACTCTTTCCCAATTATATAACAAAAAATGATTGATTTCATTTAATCTATGTTTTTTTTTTAATTTTGGCCTTGAACTTCATCTACTTCATTTTTTACTTTAAGCATCAATTTATCAGAACAAACAAGATATTTACGATTTTGTTGAGCAGACTAATATAAAATAAAAGAAGAAAAATGTCTTATAGATACCAACATTGTGTAGAAAATATTTCGAAGGGCACCGGTTAAAAAATAAAGGATAGAATTTTTTTTATTCTAAAGTGATATATTAATGTATTTAAAATAAAAATTCAGAAATTATACTTTTCAATATAAAATTTTCATTTTTTGATTTCATAATCAATGCCTTTACAATATTGACAACATTTACATATTTCAATAGTGTCCTTCCCACGACGCCAAAAAAAAAAAAAATTTAAAAAAGAGTAGAGCATTAATTAGATGCAGTATAAGCAAAGGATTACCACCAAAATTTTGCATCGGCAATCAAATATCGGATCATTTTTTGTTAGCACAAAGTATTAGCATTTAAGATTGAGTCCAATTGAGGGAGCGAACTGATTTATATAACAAATTTGAGAGTTATTTTATTGTTCAAAAGATCTAGATAATTTGAACTCAAGCTTCCCAACTTATATATATTGCAATTGATTTTATTTTGTCCTATGTGAGACTTTATTCTCTAACACAAAACTCAAAGAAGACTAGCTGAATTACTAAAGGTCAGACATTATATGTTTCGTATTACTATTATTATTATTATTATTATTATTATATAAATGAAAACGAGTTTACTCTTGTCCTTAAAAGATTACTCCTTGTCATCCCTCAAATCAACTCATTTGATTATTAAGTTGTGAGACATAAATTGTGAATGCATTTATAAGTTCAAAATTTCGCAATGCGTTCCATCTCTTTTCCTTTCTTAGAGTCTGTTTGGTAAGACATTTCAACGAGCTTATAGCGTTTTTTTACGAGCTTATAGCGTTTTTTTCAGACGCTACTTGAAGTAGCGTTTGAGTTTATAGCTTATAGCGTTTCATTTTTCTTTTCACTTTTATCCTTATTATCTTCATTTAATTATTCTTTATTCTCTTCTCTTTTTTTTTGTAAAATCATTAATGAAGATATTCTTTTATGTCATTTTATATTTTCAGCTAGTTCAACCGCTAGTTTTATCAAACACTTTCACAGAAAATAAGCTAGCTTATCCGCTATCCGCTATCAGCTACCTCATCCTCTATCCGTTATAAGCTATCCGCTATCAGCTAGCTTATTTTCTAATAGCTAATTTTACCAAACAGACTCTCAGGAAAGTGCATACAGAACATGAATATGTGCGCTAAGCACTTCTTTATAGGTTTTCCATGGCAATAATAACAAGTCGAATACAAGGTTTCAATTTGAGTGGCTAGAGTGGTCGTCCTTCTTTGAGAGGCTTCATCATATGTATGGAGGAAGCGGGGTAGGTTCGGCTGCTGACTAATTTCACCATTAATTAATAAAATATTCTTCTATCTTACACTGCATTAAGTCATGCCATACCGAAAGCATATAAAAAAGAGGGGGAAAAGATAAATACAAGCCCTTTTGGGTTTGGATGGACTATTTTTTCAGAAAAAAATATTTATTTTTAAAATAAAAGTGCTTTTAAGAAAATATGAATGTTTGGATGAGTTTTTTAAAAAACAAAAGCACTGAAAAAAATATATATTTTGATGCTTTTTTAAGAAGCTTCAATTCCTAACTTTTAAAAAAGGAGATATGATAAAAGAAAAAGAGTGAGGACCGATCATATAATCTTACGAAAATTGTTGAACAATAACATCTCTATAACAAATCTTATAGAAGTCATTTTTTAAAGTCCATCCAAACACAAAATTGTCTCTACTTCTAATAATAACTCCTACTTCTACTTCTACTTCTACATTACCTTTTCTTTAAAGCCCATCAAAAGGGCTACATCTTTCAAATGTTTGTTTTTATTATTATTATTATTATTATTATTATTATTATTATTATTGAATTATAAGAGAAAGTAATAAATGAAACAAAAAAGATTCAATGAAAATGAACAATCAAATCGTATCCCTTTGAGTAAACCAAATTTTCTTTGCAATTTTCAGCTGAAACTTCAGATGCTCCCTGCCTTCCACCAGCACTGGGAAGCAAAGAGCTGTGGACAGGATGAGTGGAGCCAAATCAAGTATTTAAATCTCGGGTTTGCTTATGAAAAAAAAAGATTGTTCAATGTATTGGAAAAAACCCAACTCCCACATTAACTAGAGATAGAGCCTCATAAGAACTTATAAAGCTTGGACAATCCTCACCTTTTGAGCTAGCTTTTGGGATTGAGTTAAACCCAAAATCTAATACAAGATCAGCTTATTTATTTGAAAACTTGAACTTAACTAGCTTAAAAATATAAAACTTAAGTTTGACTCGTTTACCTTATTAATAACTTTACTATTTTTTCCTTTATCAATATCTCAATTAATTATTTTTAAGTTAATTAGTTTAATATTGAATAAATATCTTTACATTTAAAAGATGAAACAAAAATAGAAATAAAATTTAATTTAATTTTATGTTCATAATCCATTACCTAAATAATTTATAACTTCTAACCATTACAATTCTCAAGATAATACATACACAAGTTATTTGTGAGCTATTAACATCAAACTGGTAGAGCTTGAGCTTGAATGATTTTAATAATTGGGTCTAACTTTTGAGTTTGATTGAACATTTAACAAATGGAACTCCGATGACTCACGAATTAATCAACCCACTTACACCCCCGACTGCGCAATTAAGCATCACTCGAGCAGCCTGTGCATTTAAACATGTCCAAGTCGAAACTCGCCTACAGTTTTTTTTTGCCACTTAACTCACCTGCTTGTGTTATCATTGTCCCAAACAAAAATCAGGTCCAATAACATTACGCTTTAATCACATGATAGTACGATGTGATCACAAAATTAAAACCACAAAAGCACATACACTTTTTGTACCTGCCTCTGCCAACGCTCATTTAGTATTGGGCCAGATAAATAATAATAATGCAGTAGTCTGCCCACAACCAGCGTGGACTAGTAAGCTACAAGAGTACCCTTACCCCATGATTTATGAATAGTGCATGTTACAATAGAGTACCAAAATTACAAAACATCGTTCCATACAATTAAATAATCAGTGTCAAAATCAAAATTCTCTTTATAAGTTTATTCTAATCTTCATTTGATCATGATTTTACATAATCCACCACTTTATAGTTTAAGATCAGAAAAAGATAATGGATCAGCAATTTCCTATAGAAATATAGAGAAAAACATTACCTAGACTTACCATTAACAAAAACAGCAAGAAGTAGATGTTCCACCAAATACCAAGGTGGAGTAACATCCTCCTGACTTTTCTTCACCAATATTATTTGCAGGAAAGTCAACTGCTGGTAAGCGAACCAACAGTAGTGTGAATCTAAGACCAACCAAGAACAAATCAATTAATTAATTACTACATAAAAGTAGGCTCCTCGCTGAGGAGAAGAAAAAAAAAAAGGAGTTTTCCATGCATTGAATTGTTTGTGTAAATGAAACAGATCAACACAATAAATTTCAAGCCTTTAGCATGTAAATGTGAAATATTTCAACTTCACTGCTTTCACCGGAGAAATTCTCTACAGCTTTTGTCAAATTTTTGGAGCAACCAACTTACTAAATGCTTTAAGCAATATCTAACCTGAATAAATCATAAAATGGATAAACTTTTAGTATTCAAAGAGTAATGGGAGCAAGCTTCGAAAATCTAGTCCAACCCAACCAAGTCCCATAGCACAGTACTGTCACGGAAAGAGAAAACTGACGTAAATTCTTGCTGCAGTATAAATCAAAATATATATCTAAACACCGTTTTCGCACATACTAAGCAGGACTAGCTGGTAGACCAATATTAGTTTTCCTTCCCCGCCTCCCCCTAGTTTTTTTAGGGGGGAGCGGGGCCATTGCTAGAAAATTAATTAGAACCACATTATATCATTTGCGTTTGTCAATTACCTGTTTTTAAGTGTTCAAATCGCTGAACAAACACATTGAAAACAAAAGAGCTCACCATTGCATTTTGATGCAAAGTATTTGGCAGTGATCCACCTTCAGTTATCTTTAGGTTGGAGGCATAAATTTGTCTCAGTACAATTAAAAAGAAGTCAAACATGATAATTATTCTAACTTGCTGATGTTGCTGGGTGTTGATTAACAACACAAAAAGAATAAATGTATAATTTAGTCCCTAAAAGATTCGAGTTTTAACACTTTGGTCCTTAAAAACACTTTGTTTAACCATCCATTCACATTAGTCCCTTCATCCAATTAGTCCTTTAATTGTTAGTGGGAATAAGTGAGTGGGTACCTTATACTCCAAATGGAGTCTGATTTGGTCAATGAACCGTTATGGTGGACCATTTACACAAAATGCACTGCATGGCTACCTTCATCTTCATCACCATTTTTTTACATCAATTTGAAACCCTAAAAACCCTGCAACATCAAGCTTCAAGCCAACACCTTTGTATCAAACACAACCCCAATAGTCACCAAATCAAACTTATTATCACCATCAAGGCACAAACATCTTGCAAAAAACTCTAGTAACAGTCAAAGCACAAACCTGAAACACCTTGCAGTCATCACAGAGTCCAACATTGAAATCCCTTCCCCTGCAACCTAAATACAAAATCAACTTTCTCCCATGAAAAAGAAGAAGAAAAACCGCCTGCAACCACTAACAGAACCCACACACGCCACGAAAACAACCTCCAATCACCACTGGAACCATCTTCCACCACAGCCATCGTGAACCCAGAAAACCCAAACGCATCCAGCCACTGTCGTCCTCCAACAAACTTCACTTGAAACCTCAGTCCAATTCCGCCATTGGCAACTCATGAGCCAGTACCACCATTAACCACCCAAGACACTGCCTTCACCCCAAATCAGAACCGGACGCCCCTGATCCCAAGTCGTTGCACAGCCAACACCTCGAGCCACCATCAGGAGCCAAGTGCCCTCAACCTTGACGCCGGTCTCTTCCTCCTCCACTGCTATGAGTCTTGTCCCACAAACTTGAGCCCTTTGTGAATGGTAGAAGGAAGCACTGTCTTATGTATGTGGGTTTCAGAGGTATAGGTTGTTGGGTATGCTTTGTTGAAGATGAAATGCTTCTCTGGAATGGCGGTGGAATATTGGAAAATATGGTGAATGATTGGTCCATACAATGTTTCTGGGGGTTAGGTGTTGAAGGGTTTGTTGCCTGCCAGACTCCACATTGGAGTTTAACGTGCCAAATTGGATGGATGGAGGAGGGACTACGGTGAATAAACATTAAACAATTGGGTATTGACGGATCAACAAATCTTTTCTACGGACCAACGTGTACATTTATTTAATCATGCACATAAAAAAGATGCATTGCGTGACAGTTAATCATCCCTTTTTTAAGTCCTCATACGGATTTGTCTACCAGTAAGCCATGCCTCACTAATGACAGTTTCAGGATTAAATACAAACAACAAGGTCAAATGCATAAATAATCAATTAAACATCACCTAAAATCGCATTTCATACTCACTGATACTCCAATATATTCGGTATAAAAAAACGTTAATTAACAATGGAATTAGTAGCAGTTGAAAAGAAAAAAAGAGGAGAGGAGAGGAGGAAGGAAGGAAGGACCTAGTGAAGGTGATCGATCAAGAGAGAGAGAGAGAGAGAGGCGAAGTGTCCTCTGCTGCACCCTCACAGTTCACACCACACTACAAGAGCCAAGAGGAGTCTCGTATTCGTCTTCTCCATCATTCGGTGCTTCCAATTCTGGAACTCGATGGGTCCACTCAAAATCTGCTATTGCCATGGGCCCAGTCACGGCCCATTCTCACTTTCTCCTGTTTCTACACTTTTATTTATTATTTATACATGTATGTTTTAAGAATGATGGCACTGATATTTAAATGAATTTAATTGGTATATATTATGAGTGTAAAGATTTTTTTATACAGACAACCAATTAGAATTTGCCACATAAACTAAAGTGTTTGACTCTTATCCTAACTACCTTAAAAGTCACACATACCATGATTTCTGATTGGTTGTCAGTGTAAAAAAACTTTACACTAACAGTGTATAGCAATTAAATACAATTTAAATTTGGTTTAGTTATTTCCTGTAGTTTCCATTCATTCATTTAGGTTTCTATTCCTAAAATTTCTATTTAGTAAGATACTGGTCCCTATTTTTTATGGTTTCTACTGGATAAGGTATTAGTTCATGAGAGATAAAATCCAAATGAACAAAACTATAAGCAATAATATTCAAAAAATAAATTATAAAAATAAAAAATTAAATGATTTAAAATTATAAGGATCAAGATCTAATTTAAGTCCTTTATTCAAAATATAAGAACTGATATTCAAAATATAAATTATAAAAAACAAAATTTAAATGAGCTTTTGTAAAATAAGTTACAAAATTAGCCTTTATTTTATTCTCCCAACCATATAGGGGATATTAATTTGATATTTTAAAGAAAGTTAATTTCAATTTAGTCCCTCAATAATATTAATTTAATCTTCCAAAAACTGTTTTTGTTTGCTATTGTGTTAAATATTTTTATTTATTACAGGGAGTTTATTTTTAAACGGTTCATCATACTATAACTGTAGAGACCCAAGAGCACTTGGATGAGATGACACGGGTCTTTTCCAGCTTAACCAGTGGTCTCGAGTTCGAATCCTAATCCTGAGAATATAACAGCGTTAAAACTCTTGAGGGAGAGCTTTGCCATCCTTGTGGTCCTATCCGGCTCGAATAATTAGTCTCTGCAGTTACACGCGGAGGATACGGTGGGAAACCAAAATACTACAACTCTAGGGGCTATTAGGATAAATAGCTTTGTCCATGTACTAATAACATCTATCCAGAGGATGTATTTTACGCTGCAGCCTATTAAGTTAGGATGCATCATACATCTTAGAATTTTTGGTTTTTTTTTCTTATATTCAGCCGTTTCATAGTATTCATCTCCAATGTTTCATTTTTTCTATCATTAAATCTAGTACATCCATGCACCAGATTCCGGATGGTAAACTAGAGGGCATCCTATGCAGAATTGCATACCCGGTTATTAAAGAAAAAACACACACAGCGACAACATATATGCATTTTGTCAAAGTTTACCACAGTTTTCTTGAATGCCAACATAATAAAAGGTGCATATTGTCAAAGTATTCAACGAAATCCGATGATATTGCTGCAGTAAAGACACGTGAGCATGCTCCACTAGCTGCGAACTTTTTCTTCTAGTTTCCATTATAGTCCCTTTTTGTCATTTTATCCTGGTTCTGAGATGGTTCGCTTTAGCTAATAAGAAGCACTTACCAAAAGAAAAAAGTAATAAGCAGAACTTGCCTTTCCATTCCTTGATCCTCTATTCTGCTTTTTTCTTTCCTTGCTAATTAAATCTTCGATACAGAAGCAAAGAACAAGGTTGTGCAGCACACATAGCGGACGGGACAAACGAGAAACAGAGGATAAAAGGGAGGCAGGGACAGAACCAAAATAGTTGCCATGTATTTAAGACCCTTTTTTTAACACATTGTTTGCAACAAAATTAGCACAAGGGTGCAAACACTCCGCATAGCCTGAATCACATGATTTTCGCGTCAGGAAACCTCAATTTATTTGATCACTGCCCTAACAGACATACACAGGCACGTTGTTAAACAAACAAAAATAGTATATACTCATTTGATTATTTCGTAACACAATTAGAACAAAGAAAAAGACAAAACAAAAAACAACCAGCGACCAATACTAAACCTGAATTTGCAAACAAATCACTAAGGATTTATCCACATCCTAAGCTAATTACACATACGAGGCCCTGCATTTTCTTAAACAAAATATTTCCGAATTTTCTACATGTTACCAACAAAAGAATGCACTATTAGGAACAATAACAAGACGAAAAAGGGTGCATGATTGTAAAGAGAAGAAGCGCTTGAGGCGTAAAAGTAGTAATACGGATAGTAGTAGTCATGTGGCCCTGAGATTACTGTAGGCTGAGGTTGTGCTGAACCTGAAGGAGGCGTGTTGTAGGACTTGGAAGGTGGTGGGGGAGCAGAATGTGATGAAGAGGTTGGTGGTGGTGGTGGTGATTGTGACTTTGGAGGAGGCGGTGAGAAGGTGAAATAAAATGGGGATGGGGAATGTGGTACTGAAGGTGATGGTGGAGGAGGGGGTGAACATATTACTGGACATGTGGCACAGTCACTGATGCAGAAAATATCACCACTTGAAGGCGCTTCCACTTTGTCCTCCAATGTCACCGTGGCAAACAAAGCCAACCCCATGAACCCAACTTTTAAGATCCAAGGAAACAGACCTTTTTTGATGAATCCTAAGCTCTTGCAGTGATCCATTTGAACTAAAGTTGAAGGAGCTGGGAGAAACCCGGAATGTATAGCCTAGTGAATATTAATGAATCTGTGATTCAGAAACTACAGCAACTTTGGCTCAGGGACCTTATAGGCTTATAAAATAATATTAGTGAGAAACAGGTGACTCCTTCCTATGGTGTGTATACGGTTTTTTTGGAAGCTTCATCTCAGAATCTTATATGCTTCCTTAATGAGGGAAGTGGTGCCTTGCTGCAAAATGTAGTATGGTGACTGTAAAAATCTTTTTACCTGATTACATGATAATCACTTCATAAAATAAAAAGTTTCTCAGGTAATTATTATTACAATCTTTACATTGTGAATTTGTGACATCGTAATATCTTTCTAAACGGGAAGATCACGAAAGTGAGTATATCATCTCTCAACAAAGTCGTTTTCATAAACATGACAGAAATGGAACCCAAGTTGATGTTGCTTTAATAATCTAATTATGATAATTGAATAACTTATATTAATAATAGATGAAAATTTAGTGCTTATTATGTTTTTGGTTCTTAAAGCGTTAGAATTAATTTACCCGACCATTAACAATTTATTCTCATAACTTGGATTTCAATACCTGTTATCCAATGACCAATGTTACATAAGTAAAACGAAATGACCAGAATTTTGATAGAATTCAGCTAAATTCAAGGTTCATTGTTGGATGAAATAAAATGAAAAATCCAATAATCAACAAATATGACAAATCATTATGAAAAAAAATGTTTTAGCTGTCTACCATTTTCCTTATCAGCTGAATGAAGCTAAATAACGCATAACAAACACAGTGCAATGAAGTAATTGCACTTGTTTATGTTTTAATCTACTAGACGTCTGGACCAACCGGGACCCGACATCATAATAAAATCCTAAACAATTTTTTGAATCTTCCTCCAGTAAGAAAACATGTTTATTAAAAAAATTCAACCGATTTTGACTTCATACTTGTTCCCCATTGGAAGTTCTTGTTATATTTGGAGTTATTTTAATTTGATATCATGAGCATAGCGAGAGTAGTAGGGTACCCATAAGTCATAACCACAGGAAAATAACAGAGAAAAACACCAGCCATCAGTACTTTATTATTTCATTGGAGTTTGGACAATTTTGCACCTTTTCATTTTCATGGTAAGGGAATCCAAAGCAACGCTTCTTTAGCAATCTGTCTCTTTTTCTTATACCTATCTCCAAACATAATCCATCTCTGTGTGTATCAATTATGCTCTCATAGTATTACACTTTATGCTGACCTGGTTATACTTTGCTTTGCTAGCGGGAATTATGCGCCTTCTTTTTCATTTGAAGTTCCAGCAAATTATTCTATAGTTGAGTGTAATGGAAGGTATAACACTATGACAACAGTTTATAATCCTAGTCCTTTTCGCTTCTTGGTTCGTTTTCTGAATCTGGTTTCTCTGAGTCTGTCATCTTCAATCTTTAACTGCTGCAATATTCCTTTCTTGGGGTAGGTCTAAATTCCCCAACAGCATCATTAGAGATTTCGTCCTAGTAGTCAAAATCATATCATTTAAAAATTGTTAAAGAAAAAAAAAGACACATACACATTACAACCGAAAACTATTCTAAAAACTATGCTTTGATGGCCTGAGATTATTGGCTTTAATATAATTTGAATTGCATCAAGTATATTTTGTACATGATGAGTAAGTGAGTATACGTACCTAGCTTCTATTTAACATCTTTGGATGTGAAATTGAGGTAGGTGTAGTAGTGGGTGTGACATGGCTATTCATCTGATCAACTCTGCTAATAACTTGATTGTTGTATGAAATACTTCCAAAGTCTCTTAACCGATTAAGCGTTGGCAATATAACTGTTGCAAGATCTGGTCTGTCCTTCTTGCAGAGCTCTGCACAGTTCAATGCTAATGTGGCAAATGTTAGAGCCTCTTCAACTGGCCAATCAGTGACCACAGGGTCAAGCACCTCTGAAAACGTGTCCTTTTCAATTGCCCTCCTGACTTGGTGAGAAAGACCCATTGCAGGCCTGGCTGTGATTATTTGCAGTAGCATTATCCCCAGTGAATATACATCTGATTTTGTTGTTAACATTCCTGTTTTTTGATACTCAGGATCAATATAGCAAAAGGTTCCAGCAGCTGAAGTCATGTAATATTGTGTGACAGTATCAGCTACAGAAGGAGGGACTAATCGTGCCAGACCAACATCTGCAATTTTACACACGTAATTCTTATCCAACAGAATGTTTGCTGGTTTAAGGTCTCTGTGCACAAGGGGCTCTGGCTTTGTTTGGTGAAGGAAAAGGAGTGCTGTTGCAATGTCAGCAGCTATTTGGAACCGTATCCTCCATGAAATAGGCCGGCTGTTATTTCGTCGAAACAATCTATCGTCCAAGCTACCATTATCCATGTGTTCATACACCAGGCACCCATACTCAGGACAAGCACCAAGGAGGAGGACCATATTAGGATGTCTAATCCGGCTTAGTACCTCAACCTATGCATGTAAGCAGGTCAGAGGTTTTACCACCATGATAACCAAGTCATCAAAAACAATAAATTCTTGCATGAATATAGAACACCAAGTTGGATGTACTAGATCAATTCCATTGTTAATTAATAAAATTACTGTAGTTATAATTGATCAAATGCGCTCCAGCTTGGCTGCTCTATTTAGGCAAGAGTTTTTCAAGCATGAAAAACAATCAAAAGTTTATAAAGTGAAGAAGTACACGTTATTCTTCTGTCAAAAGATATTTGAATTTTGTATATAAAGCCGCTTCATATACAGAATTGAATAATACTTGTTAGAATATGTAAACGTACTTATTAGCTTCATGGAGTGTATGCAAAAAAAACTGTACATATATCATTACCTCTTGTTGGAACTGCTTCCTGCCCTGAGAAGCATCAGGGCTTAAAATTTTGATTGCGACTGGGGTGTGATCAAGGTGGCCTTTATACACAGGTCCATATCCACCTTCACCTATTTTTTTTGAAGGGGAGAACTGTTCTGTAGCTATTTCAATCTCTTGTATGGTGTATTTTCTATATCGATTATCATTTTGAGCCAACGCAGTTAATATTCGATCCTTCTCTTCTGCCTCTTTCCTAGCCTTCATCTCTGCTTCCCTTCTTTTTTTTGCTTCCTGTTCAGCCTTCTTCCTTGCTTCCTCGGCTTCCTCCATTGCAGCTAAGGCTTTAGCCTTCTCCTGTTCTGCTATTGCAAGAGCTGCCTCTTGAGACAACCTAACTTCCTCAACCTTACGTTCCTCTTTCAGTTTCCATTGATGAATCTGTTCAGCCTGCCAACCACTCACACATTCTTGAGTCATTTCATAGTTTTAATTTGACACCCTTGAAAGTTAAAAGCATAACAACCTGAGGCTTCATGGTTAAAGATGAAGCTTATTTTATAATTTTTTATACTAATTAATGTTTTCTCATTGTCGTTCTATTATGAATGAGAGATGTGCCAATATCATTTTTCATTAATAAACATTAGGCCTCTTAAGATAAACATCCTGCTATTAGTGACAGGATGGGTTGAATAGAGGTTTCGCAAAAATGCATATAACCCCTTCAACTTTGTGTTTTTGGCAAATAGGCGTTTTAATTTTCAATTTTGGTGATTATACTCATGGATTTTTTTTAAAATTCAATTCCATTTTAGCTAATTTTTAGTAATCATATTCAAGTACTCTTTACTGGGAAAACTTTTCATCAATTAAAAATATTCAAATCATTCTTAAAATAAAGTGATTTAGTTAATTAGCTGTTGAGATGTTTTTTAAAGTTAAAGGAGGTTGATTGCCAAAAGTTGTTAGTTAAAGGATGTATATGCCGTCGTCATTTTTTCCTATTGCATAGTGAACATCACCTGATTTTTGGCTGAGATTGCTTGTTTGCAAGCTGAGCTGTACATGTCCATAGTTTGCTTCAGTTCAAGCCTCAGTCTTTTCATCTCAGCTTCAATTTCTCGCTGTAATGCAGTAAAGACTCGATGGTTAGATTCTTAATTAATTGATTTCACCGTCTTCATAATTCTGTCATAGAATAGTTCAAGTTGCACTGGCACTACACCATAACAGTTAGCCATCAGAAAGCTTTGGTTGTTTGCACTTACTGAAGGTTGGGAAGCTGATGATTTCCCAGAGGCATCTGAGAAATCCAAATCTTGTTTAGTTAAATCCATTGATCCAAGCCCTGAAAAGTCCTTTTCATCCATTGACATATGTCGTGCACGAGATGGTACATCAATATTGCCTATTGACAGATTACTTCCAGCACTCCTTGGTCTTCTTGTTGCATTATTATTGCTCTTCTCAGAAGCCTCTACATCTGATCCTTCGTTGCTGCCTCCTCTTCTATGTCGTTGTGCCATGTTGGCAGCCAAACTAAAATAGGAAAAACAAGTTGGTCTAGTTTAATTTTACTGAACTCAACAGGAGACATCAGACATGGATGGCTATTTCAAAAGTTGATAGCTAATCACTTTCATTCCTTGTCACCTTATTCCATTTTCTGATTCAATAATTGGGAATGGCTGCACAAGTGGTTGTTTTGGTGGGACAGGCACGTTTGCCATTGGCCGTATTGCTGATCGAGCTTGCACAATCTTCCATTTGGAAATTACGTATACAGAACAATAATCTGGGGCTGTTTTGATCATGGCTGTTGGTACATCATAGCCTTTCAATTTTTTGAGACTGCCACAACATTGTGGAACATTAGTCAACTATATTTATATATAGTAGTAGTATATGAAGTTAAGCATAGGGAACACAACACAGGGATAGAAAGTAAGAAAGAGACCTTGACAAAGGGTTCCTGGATGCACCAACGACGATGCTATGTATGAGATTCCTGTGTGCATATTCTTGAAGTCCTCTGACAACATCAATATCATCGATTACGGCTTCTTTCACCTGGACCTGATCAATGTGCCAAATCAATTAATAGTGGGTGCAAGTTTCTATATATATAATTAAACTTGACCACCACCACCATTGGTTAACGTTTAATGAATTGAAGCATGAAGTACATAAGATTAATTATTTGATTTCAATGAAAATTGGAATCACATACGGCTTTACGATTACACATTCCACGTAGGGTACTGAAAATATTGGCTACATCCTCTTCATCAGGTGGAAAAACATTTGTGCCGCCGTCTGCATATATATATAAGAAATTATAGAAATCAAATTAATAGGCCTAGCAATGAATTAATACTTCTCTTCAAGGTTTTAAAATGCGGTTACGATGACCATGCAGTTGTGGACAATGCATTTGTGCCGCCGTCTGCATATATATGCATAATGTGACCGACCCCAATCGCAATCACCATGCAGTTGCAAAAACTATCTATCTAAACCAAAAGGTCACAGACATAATTGCTGTTACAAACCTCATTTTAAAACCTTGCTTCCCATGATGTTTGGAAACATGAATAAAAAAAAACATATAATGTACAAAGTTATAATTGACGATGAAAGATAAGAGGGTACCTACGATGAGGAAAGTTTTTGTGCTTTACATGGACAGCAATGATGACAGGGTTGTCAAGATGATTAACTGCCCATCGGAATGCATAAGCACTGTTCTTATCTTTGTCAACAGCCACCATTGTGGTGTTTAGCGGTAATGCTTGCTGGACAGACATGATTCAATTCAATGAAATCACTTTGTTAATTCGCGCAGGACACCTTCCACCATGCACCACCACCACCACCACCGCAAAGGCAGCTAGCTCAGCTGCCACTCACCGGTGGCGCTTGGTTGCAGAAACAACAAGGAAAGGAAGAAGGACGAAGGTCTAAGGAGGAGAATTGATGACACGACTAACCCCTTCAATGTCCCATCGATGCTCTACCTTTCGTTTACGTTTAATTTAGCATTTAGGAATGCATGCCATTTTGACCAAGCGTTGACCAGCCCCAAATAACGTAAGCAAGCACCTGGCTGGATTTTTGTTTGTCTTACGTGCCTGTGCCGTGCGCTCCAAATTTTCCTTTATTATTAATTTTTTATTATCAAGCATTAATTACTCATTTTATTTTTTAAAAAAAATAATGTATGATATTGCCAAAATAATTAAATGATGATATGGTGAGCCTTACTAATAGAAAGAAAAAAAAAAATCAATATTGAACAGTAAAAATTAAAAAAAACGAACGAAATAAGGGTGATATTAATTCACGGTTTAATCAGTTGGTGATTGTACTATTTGAGAATTTTTAAGTAGGTGTTTAAACTAAAAACATTTCTAATTAGATCCTTAAACATTATAAAATTTTCAATTGGATCCCTGGGATAGCAAATTCGTTATTAAACCGTGAAATTGAATAAAATATTTGTGAGTCCCTTTAAGTTGGACACTCATATCAACATTTTATGCATAACTATCGGGAATTACTTAAGTAATCAACCAAAAATTGCTGGTATGTTCGAAATCATACTCGTGTTTATGCATCAAAATTTTTGGTTGACTTGATTAGATGTCCCAAATTCTCAATAATTGTGTACAAATTGCTAATATGGATGTCCAATTTGGAGGGACTCGCGGATATTCCGTATAATTTTACGGTTCATAACGGATTTGTTATCCCAAAGACCTAATTGAAAATTTTATGTGTGTGTTTGGTATCACAGTGAGGAGCACCAGAATTGCTTCTGCATCTGTCAAACGTAATTCTAATAGAAAAAAGATGTTTGGTTACACATTTGGAGAAGCAATTTTGCAACCAGAATCGAATTTAGCAAAAGTAGCTTGGAGTAGCTTCTGCTTTTAGATTAAAAAATTACACTAAGTTATAAATCAAACTTACTTTTAAAATAAAAACATATAAACAATAATCACTTCACTTCAAATTCAATTATATTGAAATCAATTCTATAAAATCAATTATATCCAAAATTACATTTGTCAAACGCTCATTCAAACACACGCTATATATGTTTAGAGATTCAATTAGAAACTTTTTTAGTACAATGACCTATTTAAAAAATCTCAAATAATTAACCAACTGAATAATTAAACCTTAATTGAGAAAACACGGGGTTATCACACGTAAGTCATCATCTAAAGTGCACGTTAGTATAGTCTTGTTGGTCACCATTGACATAATCCTAGAGAGGGTGAAAAGAATAATTTTTGTCATACTGTCATCATTTTCATTTCGGTTATTAAATTAAACCTGGAAAATTCCCAATTTTGGAAACACAAAAAAGGCTTTTTTACTCCTGTAGTGCAATTTGTTTCAAAAATTATGGAAGTAGTGTATTTTTAAATTTTTTTATACAAGTAGAGTAAATCGTATATTTCAAATACGACTCACCATGAGCAAGTCGTGGATAACAAGAACGACTCACTATTATATTCATTCAGGCAAAAAAATTAAAAAAAATGCATGCAAGTCGTAAATCTCAACCATGACTTACTTTCTTTTCTTTTTTTGTTTATTTATGAAGTGCAAGTCGTATATATGATGTGTGACTTTGATATTACTTTATAAAAAAAGGGCAAGTCGTTAATGAGAATGACTACTTTTGCATGCACAAAAGTATGAGCGAGTTAACAAATGGTGATGAATGTGTATTTCTTTGTTTTAGAACCTATCAGGTGTTGGTTTTCTATAAAATGCAGTGCGTTGTTAGTGTATGGGTGTGTTGTTTTGGCCTTCTCCCATTCTACATATAGCAAGTGTGTTTTGTTTGTAATGGCTCAGTGCTGGGATGGAGCTGCTTTATCTTTGTTAAAGAAGTCTTAATATGACTGATGATTGATCTTATGACAGAGCAGCGTGTGTAAACTCTCAATATGCTGCTTTTCTGTTTGTTGGTTTTGGTATGGAGACACAATATCTTTGTTACAAATGTTGTGATGTTGCATTGGAGTGCTTACCATGGCTGCTGTTTGGTTTCATGACAGGGCAAAAAAAATCAAGTCTCAATAGTTGTTATCTGTTCTTTGGTTTTTGAGGAAGTAGTTGGTACTACTTTGATTATAAAAAAAAGGTGATGAATGTCCTTATAATCCATATCAACCCTATTATCTAATAAACCCTATGAGAAGGAAGGACCACGTAACAACATCATCTAACTACTAAGCAGAAAGTTTTTTATTTTAAACAGCCAAATTCATTTAAGAGTATCAGAAGTACTCAATATAAACTACTAAGCAGAAAGTAGAGTTGATGAGAGAGGAGACCAAGAAGACAAGCTTTGTGTTCTTTTCAACAACAACTTTCTATATATAAGTGTTAAGTGAGGAATGTGCTTCCCAATAGATATTACTAGATCGATCTTGATGAGCTGGAAAGAAGAAAGGCTTATATTTAAGTGCAAGAACTCATAATATATATAATTTTGCATATTATTCTATTACTTATTAGTGGACAAATTGGGACCCTATGACAGGAGCTCTTCCTCTTGAAGCTTCACATGCACAGGGAACACGACCTTCAGCAAGTAGTATACAAAATTAACAACTTCCTCATATCTTTAAAAATAAAAAAAGATTCATGCAAGAGTCGTGATTCACATTACTGACTAGCCTTTTTTTAATATATATAAAAAATCAAAGTCGTATATCATATACATGACTTACACTTTATAAATAATAAAAAAAATAAGAAAATAAGTTATGTTCACGATACACGAATTGCATGTATTTTGATTATTTTTTTGCGTGAATGAATATAAAAGTGAGTCGTACCTTAGATCCACGACTTGTTTATGGTAAATCGTACTTTCGATGTACGGCTTACCCTAGTTCCGTAATTTTTTTAAAAACTATACTATTTCCGTAATTTTTGAAACAAATTACACTACTAGAGTAAAAAACCCCACACAAAAAATGTTTAGATTTAATTATGAGCAAGTGGGTAAAAATAAAAGAGATCAAACAAAGAAACCAGTAGGGGTGGCGGTGGACAAGGAAGCTTTTGCCCCCTTGATGATACGGTGTCATCGTAAATCCACCACCTCTTCCCTTTCCTCGACATATCTTCAATTTGTTTTGGATCGCTCCATCAGAATCTGCATTGCATTACCGTCAATTCCACTAACACGGTGTTGGTTTTGGATTTCAGATTGAATACCATAACACTAATCGACACCTTCGAATATATATCCTTAATACTTCCTCCTGTCCTTATTATAAGAGATAAATGACTTTTTTTTTTGTCCAAAATATAAGAAACATACACGTATTTTGATAAATATTAAATGTTCATTTTCAATTTTACCCTTACTTATAATAAGGTTTATATTTACGAGACAGTATCAATTTTTCATACAAGTAAGTTTGTTCATTAATTAAAATGAGTAATTTTGTAAATTTATATGAATATTAATTACAACTTGTTTATTTCAATACATTTCCTTGATCGGTGTGTTTTAGGGTTTTGTTTCTTATATATAAGATGAGATAGTATTAACAAACAATAAGACTGTTATAACACTAACCCATTAGTATAATGGCTTTACTTTTAATACCTCATTTATAACTACTTTTACCTCCTTTTTTATTTTTTTCTGAATAAATTCCATAAATACCCTTCTTTTTATCTCATTTTCTTTCTATATTTTTACCCCATCACATTTACCCATCAAAACCCTTCCCATTCCTTTCTTCTTCTTCCTTATCCTTTCCTTTTTTTTTAAACTCCATTCCCACCTCCTTTTTTTACCCTCGTACCCACCCGCTTATTTCCCTTCCCACTTCCCAGTATCAACTTTTCACACCCTTCTTCTTTCCCCATTCCTCCTCCTTCCTTTACCCATAGCCCCCTGCTCTCCGCTTTCCCTCCCCACTTCACATTTCCTTTCCACCACACTGCACCAAAGAGACCGCAGCGGACTGAACGACGGACGGAGTAGCTGGAAGGGGCGGACGAAGCGGCTGAGAACGGCGAAGGAAACCAAGGTAACCACATTTACGAAAACTATACTTTTCCGTTTTGTTTTTTGAAATTAATTTCGTAAGTTAAATAATTTTTAATTAAATTTAAATTAATTAATTTTTTAAAATTTTAATTTATAATTTTTATTTAATATTATAATAAATGTTTTTTTTTAATAAATTTATATCATTTTTTCTAATTAAAAATTAAACTTTAAATTTTGGTGTAATTATTTAGTGTATTTAATTGAAATTTATGAATTTAATTAGTTTTTTTAATTATTTTTAATTTAATTAAATTTTTTAATTTTAATTTATAATTACTATTTAATTTTATAAAGTTACTTTTTTTTTAATTTACATCATTTTATCAAAATAAAATTATCTTTAAATTTAAATATAATTATTTAATTTCAATTTATGATGTTAATTTATTATGAGTATGATCTAATTAATAAAATTAATTATACAATTTAAAAAAGTTATATAATTATAATTTTTAAATTTATTATGAGTATGATTTAATTAATAAATTTAATTATACAATTTAAATTTACATATTTAAGTAATGTGTTTAATTTATATGTATGTATGTAGATATGCCACGGATGAGAGGGAGTGGTGTTGTACGGGTACCACCCACAGATTCAAAACGTAGACATCGTGTTGCTACAGCTATAGAGCATCAGGAGGAGATCCCTGTACAGGTAGAGTCTTTCCTGGGTGGACCCCAAGACACATCGGTCCTTAAGTCATTTAGGGATCACGTTGCTACATGCATATGGATCGGACAAGTAATGAACCGACTGATTCAACTTTGATTAAATGTTTAAAAATTTGATTCAACAAATTAAAGAAAGCTTTGATGGATGCAGAGTCGAGGTGAGCTAAAGATGGTCACCGGTGCTCCGAAGCTGAAGCAGTGCATGATTGAGCATCTTGAGATACAGGATAGGGTAGACATCTCTCGGTTGGCACCACTATTGTCGTCCTGCTACGTGGAGGTGGACAAGGGCATCTTATCTGCATTTGTTGAGAGGTGGCATAAAGAGACCGATAGCTTCCACTTGCCATTCGGAGAGATGACCATCACGCTAGATGATGTGTCACGGAGTTTACTTTTCAGAGCAATTTTTCCAGCTTCATCAAGTTCATCAAGTCGTCGCCGTATCACATTAAATTCATGTTCCACTGATATCTCTGACCCAGGCTCGTTCACACACTAATCATTAAAGCTTAACCTCCTCCAATGAATGTGAACTGTGTCCAATGGAACTGAACTTAGCAAATACCTAGCTAGTATGCATGCACAAGGAAGCCCATGTGTAGTTCTAACTGTGCAGCCACAAACAAAGCTGTCGATACCAACATTTTTAGTCATACTCATCAGCTATATGATTCAGTGCACTCCTTGATACCAGTCCCTGCAATTGGTTATAAAACCTGTCATTGAACCTGTGTCCCACTACGCTAAGGCTCTTCTCCATTGAGGCCTTTATTTTAGTGTGTTGCAATATGATCATGCTGTTAATGGCATCCCAACAGCTACACAAGTCCCCCATGCTATTCAAAAGCATCATTTTCAACGTCCAGTGAGCAGACTCTACTCTATTATCAAAGAGAAACAAACTAAAATAAGGTTG
The DNA here is from genome assembly GCA_039655645.1 of Ammopiptanthus mongolicus. Classification (NCBI taxonomy): domain Eukaryota; kingdom Viridiplantae; phylum Streptophyta; class Magnoliopsida; order Fabales; family Fabaceae; genus Ammopiptanthus; species Ammopiptanthus mongolicus. Next base: position 6,268,842 of record CM077345.1, read on the forward strand.
TTGTGTTTCCCAAATAAAATAATTAATAAATAAGTATGAACATAATATACCTTTTATGTTTAACAAAAATAATTAATATATAAGTATGTACATAATAAGGTTGTTATGTTTAATTAAAATAATTAATATATAAGTATGAACATACCTATTGATTGTTATGTTTCCCAAGTGCATCGCTCGATCTGTCCATGCCTTGACAAATTTTTCCTTGTGAGGGGTCAACCACGTATTGTTCACATAGTCAACAAAAAAAGAAAATGGGAAAGAAACAACTTCAAATATCGTCAAACACTCTGCATACTCAGTCTCATCAGAAGAATCCATAACATTATTCCACACATCCATCACCGACTTCCATGCCTCTTTCGGATGCACATACATCTTGCATTTAGCCTTCACATTCTTTTCAATATGAAATTGACATAACAAATTTGTCACAGTGGGAAAAATAGCTTGAACTGTAGTCATCAATGCAATGTCTCTGTCAGTCACAATGACTGTAGGTATCGCATCATCTCTTAGTATTAGTCCTCTTAATTTCTCCAGTGCCCAGGTGAAGTTATCAACTCGCTCAGACTCCAAATAAGCAAATGCCACAAAGAATGCCAACTCTGTTGATGTGACACCAACAATCTCAAGTAATGACAGTCGATACCTGTTGGTTTTATATGTGGTATCAATGAGCAACACAATGTGGAAAACCTTCAATAGTTTTATGGCATCTGGATGTGTCCAGAATATATCTCTGAAAACATTTGTCGTCTCGACCCTTCTATGCCAATACACATACTGATCACGTTCCAATAAATTCATTAGATGCTAGATTTCTGTTCTAGGTCATTTCTGACTCCTCCAATATTGGTATCGCGCATTAAAAATCTGCTTAATAGTCGTGATATTACCTTCATTATGGTCCTTCAGTGTTAGTAAAATGTTTTTTGACTTTACCATATTCTTTGTCATGTCACCAAGCAAAGACTTCTCTTCCTCATTAAGCCGGCCGACATATGGATGATCCACTAATGTTTCCGCTAATTCGTGGTTATGTTGTCAAAGGTATTCCTTTTTGTCTGAACGGACAGTCACGTTTCTTAATTCCAGTCACCTTGCGAGTTAACTCTTCCTTATATGATTTATACTTAATTTCCACTCATTTCACAACCCAAAAATAGAAATGTCTTCCTTCCTGCACGTCCTTTGCTTGTGTCTGCTCTCAAAATAATAATTAAATCCATTCTCCATTGCAACACATCGAGCCCATTTCAACAGATCATCTCGAGTAGGAAAGATCTAAAAATAAAATTAAAAATTCAGTCGCTAGATATATACATATTTAAAACTTAACAATGATTATTTATCAATCAATTACTTTTATAGTGGTAAATGCTTCACAACAATCCACTTCATGAGATACTCTACTTACATAATCTTTCATATCCACTTATCTATATAACATCACAAACTCACTAAGCATCAAAACTTTTCCTAATATATTAAAAAAATACATTAACAATAAATAATACAAAATATTATAAATAATATCAAATTATTAATAATAAAATTATTAATAATATTATGAAGTATATCAAAATATAATTAAATTCAAATTTGAATACCTTATGGAAGGTACCAAAATTTAGGTACCTTACGGAAACTATAAGTATCCAAATTTTGGTACCTTAAAGTTTTCGTAAGGTATTCAAATTTTGAACGTAAGGTATCAAAATTTGGATACCTTACGAAAACTACAGTTTCCGTGCTTATTAAAATTTACAATCCTTCCGCCGCACACATACCTCCAACCAAAGAAAGTTAACTGAGATGATCTGAATCACCCTTTTCTACGATCACCTTTCTTTACACAATTGCCTGCCTCTTCTATAATTACTCTTTTGTGATCCCCTTCCCTCTTCTATGCTCTACCATCAGCTTTCTTAATGAGAATTTGACACAAACATATGGAATACATTATACCCCAAGAGCAAAAACAATATTGAAAGAGTTAAGGAAGAAATTGATGAGAGATACAAATTTGTAAAAAAGAATCAGTAAAATAAGGATTGAGATAAGAAAAAAAACTGAAAAGGATAATTATGGAATTTAATTAAATAAAATTAAAAAAAGAGATACAAAATGAAAAAAATGGGATATTAAAAGGAAATCCCTTAGTGTAACCTATGCAATAAGCCCAACTAAAACATGGGCGAAGCACTACCATACCGTGTAAAATGGTAGTTAAAATTTTATTTTATCAATTATCTTGGTGCGGAAGAAAACTGATATTTGTCACTATAACACTATTAATTGTGTATTCACAATCTTCATTAATTAATTATAATTTAATAAAATAAAATCTAAAATTGTAATTTATTAATAAGAGTATCAATAAAGTGTCAATGACAATGCTAGATTTTATAAAACTGTGTTTCGCACTTTTTCTCATTTGTTCTGCTAGGATTGCTTTTGCTACACTTAGAGGGTGTTTTTATTCTCACCCAAACAATTATTTTTTATAATAAAAGCTATTTTTTAATAGAAGCTGATATGTTTGGATAAATTAATTAAATTTTAAAACAGCTATTTTTTGTTTTTAGATAATCTAAAAGTTTGAAGCTTATTTAAAAGGTTGTTAGATTATTTTGAAACTAACAACATTCTTCCTATTTTATCCCTACAAAACTAATTATCAACCAAATATTTTAAATTAATTATACAAATAACTTCATATCTTTTTTAGTATTTTACTATATATAAGTAATTTTTTTACACAATTCAAAGTAAATAAATTATCTTATAATCACTTTCTAACAAACATATCTAAACATAAAATTGATTATATTATAATCGATTATAACAATAATCGATTATTATTGAAATAATTAAATTTTCACAGCTGATTCAAATACACACACTGAACGTGTGTGTACAGAACCGCAAGTACGAGTCACACGTAATAAAATTATCAAATTTCAAAATTTCAAAAATAGAAAGGAACATTACTAGGTGCAGTTCATCTGTCCAAACTTTTTCATATCGTTTGACAACTTTACCAGAGGCAATTCATATCGTATCTCCCTTCCTTCGTCCTCTTTATTTGATTTGTTTTTTTCTGAAAGCCTTTGGCCATCCATTATGTATAGCACATTCGGTTGCTTGTTGCCCCCTCTATGGTTACAAATTGTCAAAAGTAGTGTATATTGTTGAATTAGTGTATCAAGGTAGGACCCATCTAGGCCATCTAAACGTGCATGCTTAAAGTCCAAGTCTCCCATTCCATGCCGTAATGGAAAAATAAGGCTTAAAGAAGCATCCCGTATTTGGCGAATTCTTCTTTTTTTTATGAATATTTTTTTTTAGTTGAATTTTATGTATTTTAAGGATAATTTTATCCTGTTTAGGTGATCCAATCAGACATTAAAAATCATTTGATTTGACCCACTAATATGATTCATTTAATTGAAGTGACGCATTTTAATTGGACATGATAACTTTTATCCCAAAATTATTACGGGTATCGAAGAAATCACTTTTTTTAATGAATAAAAACGTTAATTCTTCTGGCACTACGTGAAGTGTCAATGACAAGAATATTTGGATGGATTTAATTGATATGTACTATCAGTATAAAGATTTTTTTACACAATCAATCAATCAGAAATTATCACATAAGTTAAAATGTTTGATCTTATCCTAACTACCTTAAAAGTCATACATACCATGATTTCTGATTGGTTGACAATATAAAAAACTTTACACTGACAATTCATAACAATTAAACTCTATTTGGATTTTAGTGATTCAAATGTAATTTAATTGAACTATATTTAACAATTCAAATAGATTTTTTTTATCTCTCTCTCTCTCTCTCTCTCTCTCTATATATATATATATATATATATATATATAGACTTTTATATGTTCGGGTTTTAGTCTTAGTGTTTTCAAACCAGATGATCCGAACCAATCATCTAAGTAATTTTTTTTATATTTTTTACATACGACAAAGTTATGCATTTTAGGCTTTTGGAGATCTTGCATATGATTTAGGACATTTTTCATAATTTTCTTTTCTCTCTCTTTGTCCTCCCTCACATTAGACTATCGTCAATCATAGTCCACACTCGTTCCTCCTTGTACCAGTGGCAACTCTAACCTCTATGTTATGTTGATTTGATGAAACTTGACAATTTGTCGTGTTGATTTTGTGTTTGAGTTTATCTCATTTGAAGTTGGGAGTAACATGAATTCTTATGGTTGCTATATATTATTGTTGTGTTATATATCAACTTTAATATCAAAGTTTATGATACTTAGATGTCAACTCAAGCATAACATTTGTTGTTCCGAGTGGGTATTTAGGGATGACGTGCCTAACCTGATCAGAGCGATTGTTTAAGGCGACTTCCTCCTCGTGCAGTATCTTCCATGGTGGAGAAGGGTGTGTGCCTATAAAAGGCACTCTAATGCGCTTTTAGAGAGGTACTTGGTTCGTAGCTAGGTGTAATTAAGAAGGAAAATATCATAGAGGGTTTTGCCCTATATTTATAGAGGTTTGCTTATTGAATAAGTGATATCTGAAGAGATATAGGTAGTTATGATAGAGATTATACTCTTTTAAGGATGATTATCGGCATGGATGATGAGAATGGTTACAAAACGGTTATGTATTATATGTTGCCTATAGTCGAGGAAAGTAGTTTTTTTTTTTTTTGATGAATTCGAGGAAAGTAGTTATGAGAGCTAAAATGCTTGGTACCATGGATTGGGCTATCAAGTGTTAGGTTGCTCATGTTGGACTTGAATCTGTATTTTCGGTCCAGAACACTTTGCTTAATCAATACTTAAATTTTATTGATTTTTAAGGGTTACTTTTTATCAATTGTGTAATTGTGTATTTCTTCCTAATCTCCTAGGAACTTGCTTATGACAATCATAAAAGTGTTAAACTGCATTATAAAAAGAAGAAATCAAGCAACTCAATGACCCACCTAAATCAACCTGCTGGTAATCGGGTTAGTTTGATTCGGGTTTAACACCTTGCAATTCATCAACTCAAACTAACCCAAACTGGTTTGGTCGTTTCCCCTTTCCTCAACACATCCCAACACAATTTCACCCTTAACGACCAAGTCCATGAGCAACAATATTGCTCTCACAACCAATACAGGAAACCAATAAAAGGAAAGATAGTAGTTTCAACAATAAAATATCCTAAATGAAAGCTCTAATCTCAACAGGGCACCTGTCAAAAATGCATTCCATACCACTACATAATAATAGTTGTTAAAAAAAAAAAATCACTACATAATCACCTTTAAAGATCAATATCCCATGTCCGATGTTGTGAGCATAAACTCTTTTAAGTTTTAACACAAGCTTTCATAAGTGGAAGAGAATGCATAGTAAGACAAGGCTATGAAGCCACATAATAGAAAATACAATCATAATCTCTAACCACCATGTCCATACTACCACCTCTATTCACATTTGAAATGAAGAACTGCGTCAGCGTTAACTTTATATGAATTTAAAGGAGGAGGAGTTGATCATGTACAGTGTACTTAGAATATCCAAAATAATTCACTTGGGGCATTACAGCAATGTGACCATAACCTACCACTTTATTTTGTCATGTAAACCATAGAAGTATCACCTTATATAATAGAATGTTTATTATTACTTATACTTTACAAACTTTAAAAAATAGAAAAGACTGAGGATAGTTAATTATAAAATACATTAAAATAAACTTAATCCGTGCTCACTCTTCATTTTTCTAAATTGACTCCACCATATGTTGGTTCTGGATCAGTGATATATTCTTGCGAGTTTTGCATACCCATATGTACTAGGCTATTGGCAGCCAGGCCCAGACCAACTATATTTCACGATTCATGATATGGTGCTGTGTACCAAAAAAGAAAAGTGCAAATATTTTGAAAGAGGAACACATGCTCAAAAATTGTTAAATAATTACACAATGATGTTACAAAAAAAAATATACAAATATGATGCTACGTAGTTAATTAATATTAAAGTTATTAAAATTGTTTTAGTATAAAGTCGTTAAAAATGAAAATTACTTAGTGCCAGCTTATTTTAGATTTCTCGTCATAGAACCACGTTTCAAAATCATATTGGCCAAAAGTTTTTCTCACATAGCTTTTGAAAAAAAAAATGTCTCAAAATGTGTTTTTTCACTTTTACGGTGAGAATAATCTCAACCACATAAACTTTTATTAATTGGTCTATGTAAACATGTGTAATATAAACTATCGCCCCATGTAAGAATGAAGGCGGATGAGTCCCATTAGAATGGATCGGAATATCCCAAAAAAGTTCATTGTGAAATCTCTTATAAATAATTAGTTATTATGCCAACATGTGGTTGGTTCGAGTGGTAAGGGATTCGGATACCTCAAGCAAGTGATCAGAGGTTTGAATCCTAATTCTTGTATATAGAAAAAACCTGGCTGGGAGGAAAAAATCATCTTGTATGCCCAACATATTACTTGATGAAGATTAGTCACTACTAACGGTGGTGGATACTTCATACCTATAGCATTGTTACAAAAAAATAGTTATTGTTGCTATAAATTTATGGTCTTACTAACAAGTGCCTTAAGGACATTGTTTAATGATTTAATAAAAAAAATCTTGTATTTTGAAAAATTAATATAATATTTTCAATATATTAAATAACTATTTTTTCATGAATAAACCATCTTTTTGGTTCCTGAAAGTGTGGACCGTTGTCAGTTAAGTCCCTGAAAGCAGTTAAATTACAAAAAAGTCCTTCAATGTTAATTTCTTTTGGGATAGGGACTAACTTGACTAACAAAATTAACATTAAGGGATTTTTTCATAATTTAACTGCTTTCAAAAACTGAATTGACAATGGCTCATATTTTCGGGGATCAAAATGATAAGTTACTCATTTTTTCATATAAAATTTTCTTTTTTAATTTATTAAATAATAACCTGATGACATTCATTAGAATTTTCTCCATGAAGTACTCTAAAACCGGAATTTCCAATTCCATATGGAGAAAGAGAAACGAAGTTGGGAAAATCCAAGTCTCCAATCATGAATTCTGAAATCGGAATTCATGACCCTTTACCTAACACCGCCGATGGCAAATGCCACACCAATCTATAAAAATGTTCCAATCCTAAATCGTGTTCACACTTGCTCCACCCCTATCACTATCACTGACACTAATTCAGCATTTTTTTCAACTGGGTCCAAGAACTACGTTAAATATATAAATTACAAAAAAAAACTAGATTTTTACAAGCTCAAACTAATTCAAAGTTAAAATAAGAAAATTACAAATAAATTAAGTTTAATTGTTATGCATTATCAATATAAATTTTTTTATATTGTCATCTAATTAAAAATTATGATATGAATGACTTTTTATATAGTTAAGATAAGATCCAAACATTTTAACTTATATGATAATTTTTTATTGATTAATAATATAAAAAATCTTTTCAATGACAATATATACTAATTAAATCCAAAAAAAATTATGTTTAGTTTAAGAATATACCTTATTTTGTTATAATACTACTTTATTATAAGAATTTGAATTAAATAATAATAACTTAACTAGTTGAAATCTTACGTACCTAAACTTCAATATTTAGTTATATATCATCAACACCCATCCTTATTTTCTTTATCTAAATTTTCTTTCCATTTTTTCTTCCCTTAAATGTTATTCATTACATGAATTTAACGGTTGACATGAAAAATATATCAATTATTATATTAATTTGACGATTGACATTTGATTAAAAAGATGAAAAAAATCTGAATGGAAAGAATCCATTTTCTCATGAATACAACCTAGAATTATTAAATTGTTAATTAAATTCTCTTGCATCCTATGATCCTATCCTTCATCAAGCTTCATTAATTAATATTAGTTAATGCACAAATTTCTGGATCCAGATCCTCTCCTGCAAAAATCCTCTACAGCTCCTCTACAGCCTGATTTTGAACCGTTGGATACGTTCAATGAATGAGATTAAAAGCCAAAAAATACACTTTTGACCATAGCTCCAAACCCCTTTCGCTCTTCCCGTGTGTGCCCATTCTTCCAAACACGTTCACAACAGCTCCTCTTGCACCTTGCCGCTGCCATCGCTTGAGCTCGCCCCTCGCTCCTCGTCGTTGCTCGCCACCGCTAAGTTTCTGTTCTAGGAGAAGAAAAATGCTAACACCTCAAAATAATAAAAAAATGATAACATCCTTAAGACACTCCGATACAAATCCATTAACGGTACTATCGCCTCTCCGCCGTCGTTAACGACAGTAAGCCGCCGCAGCCATGTCACCCCGTATCCCTCCCTTCTCCCTCATGCTGCCACCACAGAGAGGTAAACGAACACACACTCCGCCTCTTGTCGCATCACGCTCCGTCGCTGCAGCGTCGTTCACAACGAACACAGAGAGGGCCGTCGTCGCATCATTCTTCTGGACATAGCCTCAATCACCTCTTTAGTAAAAGTTCTTCCTTGCCCCGATGTTCCAATCAACATTGTAGGCTTAATTTGCTGAGAAGATATTGAAATTGTAAAAAGATCGAAATGTTGGGTATTTGTGTGTCTGGTTGCAATGGACAGAAAGATCAATCATATATTAACAACATCTACAAGTTCATGATCATGAGCCCCATGGGGAGAGAGACGAAGATGAAGCTGCTGAGAGAGAGGAAGTTGAATTTCGATGGCCGAGAAGATGAAACTTCGAAGAGAGACGAAGTGGCAGCGGTGACTGCAGTGGCGAGGAATGAGAGCTAAAGGATGGTGAGAAGTGTTTGGGTCCAGGCATCTCCTTTTTTTGTGTTTTCATATTTTTTTTTTTAATTTTAAAAAGTTAACTTTTTTTGGAACATTAGATTTAATGGATGGCCAAGATCTACCGATGGAGAGTGGCTGAAGACACCCAAGTCAGAGAGAATCCAAACTCCAAATTTGTAGGTAACAATATTAAAATTGGATGGAATTACAAAAAAAAAAAGATATATTATAATAATATAATATATAAAATTAGATTGAAAAGCGTTATAGAAATGTTGAATCCGCCCCACCCCGTTCACACCTTGGGTTTATTATTATAAACACAGAAAAGAGAGGAGAAAGAGAGATTGAAGAGAAGGTTTTGGTGTTGTGAGATTCCTCCATTCATTCATTCATTCATTCATCTGTGAGTGAGTCACTGATTGTTGATGAAAATCCCAACTTTCGCAGACCCAGAATCCCTTTCATACCTCTACGCCTTACTCAACTCCTCATTCGATCAAATGAACGACCCTACCATCAGAAAACGCCGCCGTAAGAACGCCGACGAGGGTTCAACTCCAAAGAAGATGAAGAAGAAGAAAGAAGCCAAGGGCATCCTCACCTCACTCCTATTTATAGACGCACAAGAAAAGCAGCACCAAGACCAGCTTCACAAAATCTCACAAGAAGACAACCTCTCCTTGGAAGCCAACCACAGGAAGAAGAAGAAAGCGATGCTCGATTACTTCTCCAATCTCGACGATTACTACAGCGAGGTCGAAGAATCTGAACGAATCAACAGGAAGAAATCACGTGCCATGGCAACTGCGGCAGCTCTTGCCGCAGCTTCAGAAGACGCCGCCGCTGATTCCATAGACCTTAAATCTACCGGCGGCGGTCATCGGAGGCTTTGGGTGAAGGACCGTTCAGGAGCGTGGTGGGACGAATGCAACAAACCTGAATTTCCTGAACAAGAGTTCCGAAAAGCGTTCAGAATGGGAAAATCAACGTTTGAAGCAATTTGTGAGGAACTGAATTCTGTGATTGCAAAAGAGGACACAACTCTGAGAAATGCAATTCCGGTTAGGCAGAGAGTAGCGGTTTGTCTTTGGAGGTTAGCCACGGGTGACCCACTTAGGCTTGTCTCTAAGCGATTCGGTTTGGGGATATCAACTTGTCATAAACTTGTTCTTGAGGTTTGCACTGCCATCAAGACTGTGCTCATGCCAAAGTACTTGCAATGGCCTGATGAGGCTTCATTGAGGAACATTAAGAATGAATTTGAGTCCATTTCAGGGATTCCTAATGTTGTTGGATCCATGTACACATCCCATGTGCCTATTATAGCTCCCAAGATTAGTGTTGCTGCTTATTTTAACAAGAGGCATACTGAGAGGAATCAGAAGACTTCTTATTCAATTACTGTTCAGGGTGTTGTTGATCCAAGAGGGGTGTTTACTGATGTTTGTATTGGTTGGCCTGGTTCCATGCCTGATGATCAGGTTTTGGAGAAGTCTGCTCTGTATCAAAGGGCTAATGGGGGGCTTCTTAAAGGTGTGTGGATTGTTGGGAATTCAGGGTACCCTCTGATGGATTGGGTTTTGGTTCCTTATACTCAGCACAATCTTACTTGGACTCAGCATGCTTTCAATGAGAAAATTGGTGAGCTTCATAAGGTTGCTAAGGATGCGTTTGGGAGGTTGAAAGGAAGGTGGTGTTGCTTGCAGAAGAGGACTGAGGTGAAACTGCAAGATTTGCCTGTTGTACTTGGGGCATGCTGTGTGTTGCACAATATATGTGAGTTGAGGAATGAAGATATGGATCCTGAGTTCAAGTTTGATCTTGTAGATGATGATATGGTGCCGGAGGTTGCCTTGAGATCAGTGACCTCCATGAAGGCAAGGGATGCTATTGCTCATAATCTTTTACACCATGGACTTGCAGGCACTAAATTTCTTTAGTTGAAATTGAAATTGGAAGGTTTTATTTTGACTGTTGTTACTTGAGATTATAATTCTTTTTCATGTTTCTTCTATACATGATATTCAAGTCATGATTCGTCATTATTTGTTGAAGGGGGTTCTGTAAAAGGTATATTAACCCCTCCAACAAATATATGATCAATTATAGTGGTCTTCATAGGGTTAAGGTTTTATGTATAAGATTCAGCGACTTGTATGTAAGTTGTAAACCAGCTCCATACTTCAATTGTCAAACAAGAGATCAGTTAATATGATCATGTGATTCATTTTAAACAGTACTTCAGTTTCATAATTTAATTGCCAGAGTAGATATTAGTTAATAATCAGAATATTCTTTTGTTGTAGCATTCTGATTTCAGAAAAACAAGTTTTAGTTGTATGCTAGCAAGCAAAACACATTTTTAATGCACCTACGCTTAAACTAAAATCATTTTCGGAGTAGCTTGGTTCTTTCTACTTTCCAGCATTTTGACATTTAATAACCGTTTTTGCTTGTACGTACCAAGTGATGCTAAGGGCTCGTTTGTTTATTTATGCTTACAAAATTATGATTCTAAGCTAATCAGTTAATTTGATGCAGTGGCAAAAATAAGAAATGAGTTCTCTCGTCAGTTACTCTAATCTCTTCCCTGCAGACCGCTTTACACTGAAATTAGGAGCAGCTTCCAGTGCTATAATTGACAAAATTCTGATGATGACGAGGCCAGCCATTGGTGTTATGTTATGTTATGTTATATATATATATATATATATATATATGTTATTATCCACTACAGCACTATTTCTAAGAAATAAATATCCTTTGTATTCAACCCGTTAAGTTTTATCACTTAAAAATATGCCAGCATATAGTTTAATAGTTGAACTTGAAACATGCACATTTCCATAGAAGCCGTGGGATGGAAGAGCTTGTGTAGTGTGACTTGTGGACAAAAAAGCGCATGGCAAACACGTTTGCTTTCCATATAATTCAAAGTTTAAAAGAAATTTATAGTATGTTTTTTCTTTTTTTCCCGATTAGAAATGACTCGAAGTCTTTGGGCTGGTGGCCAATTGGAGGAATGGAAGTTCCCCTCATCCGCATTCACATTGTCCCTGCTAAAATAAAGAGAAATGTTATATCCTCCCACTATTTCCTCTTACAAATCTTTTACGAACTTTGATTGAAAATGACACGTCACTTGTAAGACATTAATAAATTTAAATTTAGAGTAAATCTTCAACTTGATCCTTAACATTGTAATATCGGACCAATTTCGTCTCTGACCATTAACGAAATTCCAAAAACGTCATTGAAGTTATCAAAAGTTAATCAATCTAGTTTCCAATCCCAATTAATTTTGTCCCTGACAATATTGACGAAGGGACTAGATTAATTAACTTTTTACAGTTTCGAGAATGTTTTTGGAATTTCATTAATATCAGGAACGAGATTGATACAGTATTATAATTTCAGGAACCAAATTGGGGATTTACTCAATTTGATTTTTTAACCTTCTCTCCTTTGCCAAATCTACCATTAGTTACATTCCGTTTGAACATGAAGCATGTGAAAAGACATTTATTCTACGTATAATCTCCCTTACAAAAGCTTCTATTCCTGTTTCATTAGATAGTTTTGTTGGAATCTTCCTCCAGAGGAATTTCAACTCCTCACTCTCGTCATATTCAGGTAAATATTTTTTACTTTGCTTTTGTTTCCTGTGCAATTTCTCCTTTGGGTATCATGTCTAGACTGCCTAGTGCCTTAATGATAACACTTGTTTCTAGGATGGTTTCATGAAACCCCTGAAACCCACTCAAAATAACATGTATTGTGCTTGTGTTGACATCTAAGTAGCAAAAATCTGATATTAAAGTTGTTATATAACACAATAAAAATACATAAGAACTATAAGAATTTATGTTACTCCCAACTTCAAATGTGATAAAATAAACTCAAATACAAAATCAACATTACAATTAACAAGTTGTTAAATTTTATCAAGCCACCATAAGATAGAGGTCAGAGTTGTCAGTGATACAAAAAGGAACAATGATAGACTATAATCGATGGTAGTCTAATGTGAGAGAGGATGAAGTGAGAAAAAAAAACAAAAATTAACACAAAAATATGATAAAATAAAATGTTTTCACGTTTTAGACACATCAATAGCTAACTAGCTCAAGATATTGATGAACTTTGCTAGTAACACCTGCACATATAAACACTAAATAATAAAAAGTAATTTCTCATTACTCACTTACAGTAGTTTACTAGTTTTAGTGATTGACATCAAAGCTTCGGTCATTGACCGAAAAGGAATTTTCACCGGAGGCCATTACCCTAAATCCTTGATGCTCCTACTATAAATTTTAAAGACCTCTTACTTTAGGGAAAAGAGTATATACACCCCTTAAATTATAATTTTTTTATAAATAGATACCTTCAATTATTAATTCTTCCCAAGTAATCCTCAAACTTCAAGCATTAGTGAAATTGATCCCTCTGTTAACTCACCGTTAAATTACTGATGATGATCAAATCCAACTGTTCATTTTTTTAAATCTTAACCATGGATTATTTTTTACTCTATAATAATATTATTATTTTTAAAAAGAAAAGCCAAAAAAATAAAGAAAAATCTCCATCTCGCTCTTTCCCTGCGTTTCTTTCCATTTGCAGCTCCATCATGATTTGTGATACCATAACCGCATCACCCCTTTCCTTCACCACCGCTATCATACCACGCCTAATATCCAGCGAAGCATAAGGATTGAGTGTGAGGTTGTTGATTGCTCCAATGGGGTTTGTGAGCATGACCCTTTAAGGTTCACGAGGCCTAAGTTGCAGGCTAGTTTCTGTTTGCAGCCTCTAGGGAATACTCCCACTCACGGTACGTGACTATGGGTGGCATTTGCCTGAGAAAGGGTTGAGGATTTTGGATGTGTTCAAAGGCTTTCTAGTTTTCTTTATGTTTTTGGCTTCTTTTTTTTAAATAATAATATTATTATAAAGTAAAAAGTAATCTATGATTGAGACCTAAAAGAATGAACGGTAACCAGATTCGATAACTAGTAGTAATTTAATGGTGAGTTAATAAAAGGATTAATTTCACTAATGCTTGAAGTTTAAGAATTAATTTGGAAAAATTAATAGTTGGGGTATCTGTTTGCAAAAGGGTTATAGTTAACGGGGTGTGTATACTCTTTTTCCTTTATTTTATCATCTCCTTTTATCGGAAGAAAAGGAGAAGAAACAACATGAATTCTCATCTCTCTCACGATTGTAAACTCTCATCTCTCTCAATGCCGTAAACAGCCGAAGAACTTTTCTTCGCCACCAATTGTATGACGTCAAGTGTTTCCATGATTTTCTTTCTCTTTATTTTCTTTTATTTTTCTCTCATATCAAACAACCTTTAAAATTTGTTATTTCTTTCTACAAAGACTTTCTATCTTTTTTCTTCTTATTTTCTTTCTCAAACCAAACAAAAGATTAATATATTTTAAGATGGAATGCAAGGATGGATTTGAAGGGAAAAAAAAAGGTTAAAAAGTCAAAATTTATTAATGTTTTGCAAGTGACATATGTAACCCTCGGGAGGGTGGCAGGATTTGTAAGAAGAAATGATAGAAGATATAGCATTTCTTTAAAATAAAAGAAAAATAATTGTTGGACCAGATTCTTTTGCAAGACAAGCAGAAAGGTTAATTAAGAGGGATACCTTTGTGATGTGGTGTCGGTGCCTTTCACGGTGCACACCCATTCATGTCGACTGGCAACTCGTCTGCTGGAATGCGAGTCACTTTCACCTTAGTTGCTTTGTTAGTTTCACCGGCAAGTTGGAAGATCTTGCTGCAGCTATTGCTACAGTTCACACACAACTACCATATGGAGAAAAGAAATAACATAAAAAAACGGGACACCATGTCCCTTTGTTTTTAATATATTCTTAAAATTAAAATGTGTTTACAAAGAAGAAGAAACATAAATAAATAAAAAATAAAGATGTATATATATGGTGTCAAATGCAATTTTAAAATAACAAAGTTATGGACAAAATAACAAAACTGAATTTTCCAGAACAAGAGAAATAATTTTTTTTTGAAAGATGAAGAGACACATTACAAGCCCGGCAGTTTGGAGAGGCAGTACTCACAGTAGGGAATTTTCAATAACGAATCAGTTTGGCATAATATTTAATTGATTATAACGAAATACTAATAATCATTCATTCTGATCTAGATTTATTTTTATTTTTAAAGTTGAATTCTGTATAGTTTTAGGTAGCAAGCCAATTTGATTGAGTTTTGACGTGGACGAAAATTGGGTAGCATGACATGTCTAGGGGCAAGTCTCCACAGCCCTGGGAGCCATGAAAAAGTGCAGCGCCAATCTTTATACTTGCAACCAACAATTAGCGTACAAGCACAATACCTCATCATCAATCATCACGAGACAAGAAGCATGGTGATTTAGAATCTTGCTCTATGCATTAATCATCCGCGTAAGGCACATGTATGTGGTGGTGGGAAAATGAATAGCCATTAATAACATGTTTGGTAAAATTAGCAGTTAACGGATAAGCTAGTTGATAGCGAATAGCGGATGACGTAGCGGATAGCGGATAAACTAGCTTATTTTCTGTGAAAGCCTTTGGTAAAACTAGCGGTTGAACTAACTAAAAAATATAAAATGACATAAAGGGACATTTTCATTAATGATTTTACATAAAAAAAGAGAGAAGAGAATAAAGGTAGAATTAAATGAAAATATTAAGGATAAAAGTTAAAAGAAAAATGAAACGCTATAAGCTCAAACGCTAAAGTAACGTCTGGAAAAAACGCTATAAGCTCGTGAAAAAAACACTATAAGCTCGTGACAGATGCGCTTACCAAACGGGACTACTTTCTCATCCGCTATAGGCTCGTTGAAGTGTCTTGCCAAACAGGCTCTAAATATGCTTTTGAAAAAATAATAATAATAATAACTATGTTGTTAATCGCGGTGCAATCACGCGCGATCGCGGTATCGCAGGGCGGTTCCGAGGTCCACTGCGACGCATATGCCTGGTGCATTGCGTTTTGCAGGTGCTGCTATCGTGGCCGCTAATTACATCAGAATCACGACGATGGGGCCTGAAGCGGCAGCTATGGGGACACCGACGTGAAACGGCGCCCTCATCAGCTTCTCCGACGAAGACCCACTCGTTGCTTCCCTACCCTCTTCGTTTTCTAGCGATGGGGACGACAACATTAGGCCTGCTTCAGTTCTTGATCAACGCCGCCAACTACTATTCCTCCATCAGATGATAACCCTATAGCTAAAAGAACTAAAATGGGCTAATCCTAAAAGGTCAAAAGAAAAATAACTCTATTTCAAATAGGGTTCAAGAAAGAATAAAAAAACTATCTTTATAGCCTGATAGTAATAGATTAGATTATAATATATAATAAATTGGACATCTAAAAAAACATTATAAATTATTGGCTAATTACACTTTTCATCCCCCAACTTTTTTAATGGTGCGATTTTGATCTCTCAAAAATTTTAATTGCACTTTTCGTCCCTCAACTTTTCAATTGTGCGATTTTGGTCCCTCAAGAAATTTAATTGCACTTTTCATCCTTCAACTTTGTGAAATTGTGCAAAATTAATCCTTCTAAGGACCAAAATAAAGGCTTTCATTGCATAGTTTCACAAAGTTGAGGGATGAAAAATGCAATTAAATTTCTTTAGAGACCAAAATCGCACAATTGAAAAAGTCTAAAGTTGAAGGATGAAAAATGCAATTAAATTTTTTAAGGGACCAAAATCGCACAATTGAAAAAGTTTAGGAACGAAAAGTGCAATTAAAATTTAAGGGACCAAAATCGCACAACTAAGCCAAAAATATTTTAGAGTTTTAAACAATCATTCACCAATAACTACTGTAAAAAAAAAATCATTCACCAACAACAAATTATTATTATTCATTAATAATTAATATTTAAAAGCTTTTATTGAAAAATATATATTCACATAGATCACTGGAATATTTTTTTTGAAATGCAATTTAATATATATATATATATATATATATATATATATATATATATATATTATTGAATATTTTTTATTATATTTATTATTTAAGTTATATTGGATTTGTTGTTAATGACAATGAATATTGATTATTATGATTATATCTATAATTTTATGTATTTTTCTATATAGTATAAATTATGTATACTATTCTAATCTTCGCAATAGCGGCTATCCCGCTTTAGCAATTTCAGGGTCGGCCGCTCCGCGCCGCCATCCAGGATTGACAACATAGAATAATAATAATAATAATAAAATCAAATCACCACCAAAGCCCTCCCCCTTGACCGGGGGAGACAGTAAACTAAAGTGATGTATATAGTTCTCCCAAGGAAAAAATCGATATCAGTAGCATATCATGATTTATAATATACTGCACATATCACAAAGTAATTAGCCCAATATATTTTGAAACAACTCCTGACCTTAACCCCGTGAGTGGAAAGGCTTTGCCGATGGGGGCCAAAAAATAAACGTGAAAATTCTAACTAACATTCTTGATGAAAAAATTGGCTCGTTGCCAGAAATTGATCCTTGCTTCCATACATTCCTATATTCTGCCAGGCAACTCATCTAAATTTGGAATGTAAAAGCGAATTTTTGTGGCATATATAGTTCATCTGAGCAGCATCAAACAGATTCTCACCCCAGAAAAGCAATACCAGTCACTGTGGCAAAAGCTGTTGACCGAGATCGGGTGGCAGACGGAAAGGAAAGTGTGCAAATTGGATTTTTAAGGTCGACGAGTCAGGTTTTTTATCATCAAACTTGTAGCCTGCATAAAATTTTACACTTGAGTATATTTTCCACACATTTATAATATGATTAAGTTGACAAGATTGCAACAAAGGCCTCAGTTTATTTGTAGTATGCCTGCTTTACAAACATTGTACATCCGTGTTAATTAACATATGAATGCAAAGCAGAATGCTATATTTACTAATAAAATTGGGGGGAGGGGGAGGGAGAGGGGTTCTTCGTTTGCCTAAGAATAGATAAAACAAAAAATAGCTATGATAATCCAATTAAATATATAAAGCATAAGACTATAAGAGGTGTCACAGACATACATAAGGAGAATTTTCACTATCCTTAGTTACTTAGTCCAGTAATATCATGGAAAATATCTACAAAGTTACATTGTTAGAATATTAGGGTTATTTATGCATTAGGAGTGTTAAGTTGGTATATCGTAATCTTGCAGAGTTGGGCTTGTACAAATTGTATTAAACTAGTAATTGACCTAGAATATTGGTATAAATAGGTGCTGATGCTCTGTATTTTCATCCACGTCTATCATATAATCAGATCTCATATTATTCAGAGGTCTTCTCTCTTTTCCTAAATTTCTACCCAATCTCTATAGTGTCAAGTGTCAACACGAAGAAATTTAAAACTGTATGGATAGACATCAAAATCAATTATATGCAAACTAAAAAAAAATAAAAAATAAAAACATTTTACCTTGCAGGGCTTCCATGGCAGTGAGAGCACATTTGGAATCAACAAACTCCACGAAGCACAAAATCATGGCCTTGTCTCCACTCTGCAGCATGCTCAGTCATTTAAAAACTACTAACTATTCATAATAAATCACATAAAAAGAATAATACAGATTAACATTCTACAATAAATATATTTTAGCAACCATAGCTAATTTATTACTAGAAGAACATCATGAAACGTGTAAAGCAATAGCTTAATGCTCAAAGACACATAATAATCACAATCTCAATAGCATTCTTTCTTTTCTTTTTCCCAGACGAAGCATTAGAACAATATTTAATGGAATGCAACTACTTTTTCTCTTTTGTCAACAGATGTAGGTTACACTACAAGAGGTAATATTTATGCTTCCCTAACACCTGCCTACTAAGGACTTTACAAATTGAACCAACACCTACATTATTGGCTCCTTTAAAATAATACACAGCAATTCTTAATTAACACACTTACACGTCTAGGCTCCTTGTGGACAACTTTGATATCTTTATAGCCAATAAAGGGACGGAAAAGATCTTCAGAAATAGGTCAAGGCTTCATATCAACAGAACAATGAAATATGATTAATGTTATTTCAGGCACAATTCAATTTCATTTCCATAACTGTTAAAAGGCAAATTGTATTGTCCACACAAAGTTTTTACTGAACTTTAAAGTTTAAATAACAACGGGCAACAAAAAAAAGATCTTATATAATACATCCAAATGAATTTAATTTGAAGAAATTCTCTTCCTATTTTCACTAATCATAGTCTGGGAACAAACACAAATATGCACATGCATACAAGCAGACATGTATGCAGCAAAGGATACGGCCAACTTCCCTTCTAGTGCAGTCATTTGGAAGTCCACTGACAAACAGAATATTTGAATCCTTTGCCGAAATTGAGACACCATCGTAATTGCTTTTAGAGATTGGTCTTTCATTATTTATATCAGGAACACCTGGACTAACACCTAACGGAGTATCTCGTTTTTTACTTATATCGTGATCATCAAGAGATGGAAAACGCTTGATGTCAGGCCCTGTATTAACAAGAACAGGTTCAGAATGAACTCTGGAGCCAATCGTATCATCAACACCATATGCCCCCATCCGCAACAAATTTATCTGCAGGTAGTCCAAGTGATAAGTTATACCCCCACATGTATTGCATAATAATTCAATAATCATAAAGTTTTTACATCTTTCTGCAGGTAATCTGATCCGACAGCGCGCAATTCAGTTGGATTTGACATATTAAAAGTCAATGATGGTGCATTGGATGGAATATAACCAGCAAAGCTAGGTCTGGGAATGCTTGCTGACACAACCAAAGCAACCAGTCAAAACATGAGTGTTATGGTAACCATATGTAAAAGAAGAAACAGAATGACAGGGTAGCTATAATTCATAAGATCACAATGTCTCATGCATGAATTTAAGTACTGCTAGTAGTACTATTGTTGTCTAGGTTTTAAATTTCTATATAATAAATTGCTTCAGTTTATAGTGGTAAGGGTTAAGTGATATGTTAATAGAATTAATAAAATTATCTAAGAACAAACCGAACCATTGTTCACTAAATTTCACCTACGATGAGAGTAAACAAGAACATGCAAGTTTTCTTTTAATTTTTTTTTTTTTTTTTCTGATTTCACATATAGCAATTAAAAAGCATGATGGAGGAAACTAAAATTGGCGTGTTTGAAAAAGTAGGAAGAAGAAGAAGAGGGAGGGAGGGAGTACCTGTGTCAGTGTCAGCGAGTGGGGGAGTAGCGTATGGATAGTAGGGATCCGCCATCGACACACTACACTGACCTCACATACACACACCTGCCTACAAGGGAAGGGAGTGAATGAATAAGGAAAGGAAAACACGCGTACCCGAATTTCTTTTCGTGATCTGGTTGGCCCGTATTGTTCCGGGCCAGACCCTGTTTCGTAATTAAATCGGACCGACTTCGCCAAGTTGGGTTGGGGTGGGGTGGGTTTCCAAAATAAAATAGGCATTTGATTTTGATACCTCACTTATTACAAATCTTATCTTTCATTCTCATTTTCCCCCGAATAAATTCCTAAAATAACCTTCTATCGTTTCACTTTATACCTCCCCCTTTCCATTTTTATATTTACATATAGTTTCCATAATGTATTCAAGCAATTTTTATATTAGTTTCCGTAATATATTCAATTTTTTTAATACATTAATGTATACAATTTTTTACATTATAGTTTCCGTAATGTATTCAAGTTTTTTTACATTAATGTATACAATTTTTTACATTGCGGAAACTAGTTTCTGTAGTGTATTATTCAATTTTTTTTACATTACGGAAACTATAGTTTCCGTAGTGTATTCAATTTGTTTAATGTATTACGGAAACTACAGTTTTCGTTATGTATTCAATTTTTTTTATATTCCGTAATGTATTCAATTTTTTTACATTACTGAATAGTTTCCGTACCTTACAGAAACTATAAAAGTGTAAAAAATTGAATACACTAGTTTCCGTAATGTATTCAAGTTAGTTTCCGTAGTATATTCAATTTTTTTTATCATTACGACCCGTTTGGTGGTCAGGATAAAGGAGGTAGGATAGGATAAACTATCATGTCCTGTTTTAATCTGTAGTTTGGTGAACTAGCAGAATAGGATAAGCTTATCCTGTTAGCTTATCCTATCCTGTTACTTAGTTATAATTCTATCCTGAGGTTGGAGCTGGGTTAGAACCAACAGGATAGGATAAGAAAATGTTTTCTTTTATCTCTTATCTTTAATATTGTTATTATTTAATTACAGTTTCAAACCTAATTAGTCAACCTTAATACCAATTAAAATATGTGGTTTAATTAACAATTTTTATAAAAAGTGAAAAAAAGTTAATATTTTATAATTTAAAAAAATGGACTAATTTATAATTAAAAAGCCAAAAATATATATTATTAAATATTTTTTAATTTAAATGTATAAAACAACCACGTAATATTAAAATTTATTTTTGAAAAAAAAATATAATTTTGATATAAGGATAATTTTATTATTTGTGGATATTTTATATCATATCCTGTCATTATCTGATGCACATCAAACATTGGACAGGATAAGAGCTTATCATGCTCATATCCTATCCTATCCTTATCCAGCTCTCATATCCTATCCATCCTTATCCTATCCTGACCACCAAACGAGCCCTTAATGTATTCAAAATTTTTTATATTAGGGTAACTATACTATATACAATTTTTAATACATTACGAATAGTTTCGATAATGTAAAAAATGTAAAAAACTGAATATATTATGTATTCAATTCTTTTACATAAAATATTCAATTTTTTTACGTTACGGAAACTGAATACAATTGTTTCCGTAAGGTATTTTATTTAGAATATCTAGTATCCAAATTTTGGTGCATTACGAAAAATGATAGTATAATTTGAAAAAACCTTTGAATCCTTGCGCAACATGCATGAAAAAAACGAATCCTTACACGTGTTCTCTCTTGAAAAAATATCACTGAGTTGTGCTCGTTATCTTATTAGTTGTGGTCCCCTCTACAGCTTTCCCGAGGTGACAATGGGTTGGGTGGGATTGAGTTGGGAGTAAAAAAATAAAATATGAGAAGAGAGAAAAAAAAAAGAAATAGAGGGGGTGGGGGGAGTTTGATCACAAGTAGGAAACTTAAGGCAAATCTTTTAAAATGAGGAGGGGTAAGAATAGTAAATAATGGGGTATGAAAAACAAATGCCGAAAATTAATTGTGGAAAAAAGAGTTAGTAAAGGTGAAAGGATAGAAGGTTATGTTAGGAATTTATTTGGGAAAAAATAGGAAGGGAAGGTAAAAATTATAATAAGTGGGGTATCAAACGCAACTATCACTAAAATATCAGTCATATACTGTTCGATTAATCAATATCACAAAATAAAATCAGTCATATAAGCCTATATTAAACAATATATATATTTAAAATTGGTGTGAGACTAGTGCACTTTTAATTACGGTTATTGACCAATTAATCTAATAATACAAGAGAACAAATATGAAATCTGTAATCCAATATATTCAATAGTGGAAATGTACAAGTTTCTCTCTCACGCACTCTATATATATGATTCTAGTGTATTAGGCCACGCACCCATTAGCAATCGTTGAGGCCCTTGTCTGCTCAGCTCTTTGAGTGTAGGGGATATGGTTGTGGAGGTGCTCCAGTACCTTAGTTGGCCTGAGAGTTACAAAGAGAGGCGAAGCAATATGAGGGTGAGAAATCTGTGAATTGCTTGATCCTTTGGGGTGGATGCCTCTGTATTTATAGGCTTTCTATGCCTTCAGGGCCTTTGAATACAATTGACCCATTTGGGAATGATCGATGTTTATACATCGATCATTTCTCGGCTATTTATGTGGGAAGGGATGAACTGAGTCATCCATGATGTGATATGCATCGGAAGACTAAGGCACTGTCGCATAAGCCATTTTACAGGACAAATGAGTGTTTTGTCATCCGCTCCCTATAGTAGCTTGGGCAGCACCCCTAAGGAAGGTGGTCGACTCTCCTTTTGTGTCAATGTATGATCCTTGTGAATTGTTGGGCTCATCCAGTGGACTTGCCTGACCCTAGGTTAATTGGGCCAGTTTATTTGGGCCTTCATATGCGGCCTGAAACAATTACCTAATTATATTCTTCACTAAATAATTATAATTCTTTTATAAACTTATGAATAATTAATGAAAAATGTATCAATAACTCGTCTTGAAAGTTGAACTTAGTTCGATTATAGACTAAAAATAATTTTTGAGAAAGTATCTTGGTAACTTTCGTTTAATTTCATGTAACATGGGTTAGTAATATCTGCAATTCAAGTGAATTTTTTTTTTAATTTTAATATGTATTATTAACTAAATATTTTAATATAAGTGCAAATTAAAAATTAACATGATATACATATATAACATGTTATAAGTCTAAACAGTTTGATTTGTTAAACATTAAGGAAATTTTGAACCCTCCTAGAGATCTTTCCTTTTTTATTCTAGGTGATGTGTCAGGGACTTCTATACCTCACTTAGTTAATGCTAGCTAATTTTTTCTTCTAGGCTTAGGCCCCTTCTTCTTGTACAAAATAATAATAATTTTATGATAAAAAGAATAAAATTTTTAAATTAGTCCGTTTATGAAAAACAATGCATGTATTAATTATTGTATAAGATAAATATTTAAGTTCTCTATTACATTATGGTTCAAATGTTAGATTTTCTTTAATTCCGTAGTTTTCTTTCGAGTCTAAAATTCAAAAAGCTACACTAACCATGAATTAGGATTTTATTCATTACAATCCTCACACTTTATAGTTTATCTATAATGGGAGTGATATGAACACTTACTTGGATCCATTGTTTGTTCTTGACTTTAAGCGTTATTCAATGATGAGTTTTCTCTCCCATCTATCATTTCTTTACACGTACTCTTCGATGTCATAGAGTACTTGTCCGATCTTACAACAACTCATCCTTTCAACATTCTACCCTTTGCACACACTTTTTGAAACAATAGTGGATCATGCAAAACTCATGAAGGTTTTTGAACTCTTGGGTTTTGATGGTATCCTTTTCTATTGGTAGAAGTTCTCCGATGGTATAGTGGTAGCTTGGAAAATTTAGAAGGTGGAAACGACTCTTATTAGCAAGTACTTTTAGCATATTCATTTGAAGGTTGCCTTTTCAAATGAAGATGATTGGTTCTTTACTCCCATCTACAATAGTTCAATTGATGATGTGCATAATGAGGTTTGGCATGAGTTGGATGTTTTTTCTAATAATAATTATGGTTCTTGGTTATTGCCTAGAGACTTCAACAATATCTTTGGACAAGGAAAAAAAAAAAAGAGGAGCTCTGTTTAATCACAAGAAGTGTTAGTTTTTTGTTGATATAATTAATATGTGCAACTTCATGGATTTGGATTGGATAGGGTCCAAATTTACTTGGCGAGACCCTCTATTTAATGGTTTGGCCCAAAATTACGAAAATCTGGATAAACCTCTGTGCAATGACTAGTGGATACTTTCTTTTCCAGAAGTGGTGGTTAAGATCCTTCTGAGAGGGAAAATGGTTAAGTGATTTTCCAAGAACTTTGGGATTATCCTTGTGTTTATGACGAAGTTGTAAGGTGATTTTGAAGGTCTTAAGTTAGTTTGGGGGATGAGACTTCATTGAGTTGAACTTCATTTAGACTTGACAATGATTGTGAAAAGTATTGTGAGTTGTTCGACTGGTAGCTATAATGAGAAACGACTTCCACAGGAGATTCGCAATATGATAGAAATGGATTGAGATGCTAAAGTTGCTAACTTTTATAAAGAGGTTGACACATTAGCAAATGTTGGTTGGGATCACCAAGACCGACTTGTCACTTATGTATATCCTCCTTTTCACATTTTCATTTTACTTCATATCGGATCACATTATTATAAATTACTCCACTTCTTTACTTCAAAACTCTAAAATAGAGTCTAAAATATTTTTAAGAAAATGGCATTTGCATATCAGATGATTTTAAATCACTTACATATAAAAACATGTAAGAGAATTTAAATATAAGTACGTGAAAAATGAAACAAAATGAATCATAATTAAATAATAAAAACTAAATAATTACAAAATACAATATATCTTTATATATATAAAAGTAACCAGATTCGTGTAATTTTTGACGCCTAAACTGAGGTCAAAAATGTAAATTACTTATTTCAGTAATATTTGTTTAATTACCACCTATTAATTACACATTTTACGGTGCAACTTATTCAACCATACACTGCCTTTTTTGTTGTACACGTTTTAAGTCGGTGTTATAACTATCTGCCAACAAAATAAACATAGTAAACCGTGCACACACACTAGAGGTCAAAAATGTAAATTATTTATTCCAGTAATAATTGTTTAATTACCGGCCATTAACTATATGTTTTACGGTACAACTTATTCATCCATTCAGACCATTTTTAGAAAAGATAGATTTTTTTTTTATTTTAGCTATTTTTTGGTTAAAAAGTTGTTTCATATATAATCTATTATGTTTGGAAATTAGCTTAAATTTATAAAAAAAAAATTTTTTGGGGAAAAAAATTATTTTATGTCATCTAATTTATTTTAGCTTAAGATTGTTATATTTTGATTATTTTTTATTCTCAAAACTCTCTTTCCTATTTATCCCTATAATTACAAAAAATATTATCAAATTATATAACTAACTTTATACCATTTTTCATAATTTACTCTATAAAAATGATTTTTTTATACTATTCAAATGAAATAGATTATCTTAAAATCGATTTTCAGCATACATATCTAAACAAAAATAAATTCTGATTATATGATTATAATCAATTATTATAATAATTAATTATATATATAATCGATTATCATTTTAATCAATTTTTTTCAATCTTTTTTTACTGTACACATATTAAGTTGCTGCACCTCCCTTAATGCATGTTATAACTATCTGCCAACAAAATAAACATAGTAAACCGTGCACACATGCCAGACGGAAGTCCTATTATTCCCATGAAGTGTAAAAGGTTATGATAATAGTCACAAACGAATATCATGGAGGCAATCTAACCGTCAACTATTAGCTAAACCTACTTTTTAAAGATTGTTGGCATTGTAAACGTCCCCTAAGAATGGCAATGGAGCCGGATGAGTATAGATAATACTTCTCTCACATTCATATTTATGAATATTTATATGGATAGCGGGTTATATATGGATATTCGTGGATATTTAAGAATCTAAAATAAAAAAAAAAATTATAAAACATAATATAACAATATATTATATTAACATTATATAATATACTATATGTATTTAAAAAAAATTATTATTATAGGTTTAACCATTAAAATATATCAAATAATAAAAAAAATAAAGTTTATTTCATTTCAAAGTGATAAATATTGTCATTATATATATATATATATATATATATATATAAAAAATATTTATTATAAATATGCGGGTATCCGTGGGACGGATACTATGATCCTCATCCCCATTTAATAGGTATCCATTTACTATCCACTATGGATAATCCATGTAAATATCCGCGAGTGCGAATAATTTTGCTATCCCTAGACTCCCCTCCTCTTCAACGTGTAGCAAAGCTAACCATATCCATTGTATATTTCTTTTTCTGCGCCATCAAACAATAGAAGCAACCAAGCTTGGGATCAAGTTTATCTTCTCCAAAGCAGGTACACCATATTAAAAAACTGCTTTTGCTATATGTTTTCTAAATTTAAAGAAAAAATTATTTATACTATCTTCTCCAAAGGATGTTATTTTTTTCAGAAAAAAATTTTCTTGGTCAAGTTTTGGAGCTGCTACAAAACATTGGATAATCACAGGTACACAAAAATGCTAAAAAACATTAAGTGATTGTGTTTGATACACGTTGTTTATGTTTATATAGTCAGTTTTGTAAAAAAAAAAAAAAAAAAATTAAATAACATATCAACTGTCTTAATAGATTGGATGTCTCAATAGATTGGATTAAAAGTTACAAATATTTGTAGAATGGTAATATGAAATTTAATGCATTAATCTGTTTTAATGTTAATTATAAATCTCAAAAGTGTGGACCATGAAATTAAAATTGTCCTTATTAATATCAGGTTTGTGATTAAGTACAGAAATCAAAATAACATCTTATGACGGACTACCTATTGTCAAAGCGCAGACGACATAGAGCGTCAATGTATTATGAAGAAAATAATGAAAATATACATGACCAATCAATTCCACTATCCAGTGTTACTAATGATATTATATTTTTACAAGCACTGTTATTTAATATATTGATCATTCACTTGCACATGATGTTATTCAAATTTATTTAACTTTAGCTGATAATAATATTACAAATGAATCTAGCATGATAGGTTCGTTGAGGTCAAGTTCATCTATTCGTATTGGTGATGATGACCAGCATATTGGCTGCATTCCATTATCAGATATTACTAATGGTATGTATGACATCTCAAATTTTTTGTAACATACTTCTAAAATTAGTTATCAAAATGTATGTGTGAGTAAGCTTAGTTTTTTTTTTTTTTTTAATATTTATTATATGAATCACAGTGTTAACTGTTAGTACTAAAAGAGTTAGGCACAATTCGACTGATGAACTTGACCATGGTCAGTGTTCAAGTAATAAGGAAAATGATAGTGCTAGCAAAAAGAAATTTGGTGTTGGGAAGTTTGTCTTAAGAAACAGCAAACTTACACATGTTTAAATGTTCGAATTAACGTGGGTACTATTCACTCAAATTTATAAGAACCCATCATTACATCACTAGTAGGTATCATAAAGTATCAATTTTATTATTTAAAATAATTGTAAATATTATTATCCAAAAATGTGTATTTATCTATAATTTATTTGTGATGTTTTTTTGTAAATTTCAAGCAGAAACACAAGAAAATGATTCATCCAATATGGTTTGAAGATACTCATATGTGACGGTGAAGGTCAAATTTCAAACTCCACCTCTAATGTGGTTTATAGAGAAGTATTACAAAATTTAACATAGGTATGTTTCACAAAAATATAAAAATGGAAAAGTTATTTTTATTTTTTTTTCATTATGAATATGTATATATAATTATTTCTTGCATGCATGGTTTATTAATATGATTTAGTTGTGTTGTCTTCATTTATATGAAATTACTTTTGTAGCCATATTTAGTGGTGTTGTGTTCATTGTTAATGATTTTGATATTGGGATAATGTACCTGAAAAATCATTATTTCATGAAAAATCATATTTCCGTTAACGATGTGATTATTACCTTATGCTTTAAGTAAATTTCTTATAACTTTAATTCATATTTTAGTTCTTAATGTTGTGAATGATGCTGAGAAACAGATGTCGAAGTTGTCAACCTTCATGTTCAGGGTATATATGAAATCTGGAGTTTATATTTTATAGAGACTACAAACTCAGGACTGAAATTTTATTTGCAGTTATATCTTTCAAAACTTATAGAAATTAATTATGTCATTCATGTTATTATTTATTTATATCAAATTTCATATAATCATGTGTTGTTTTTTCACAAAACATAAGATTAGACAAGTGACATATATATTACCCGTGCATATATAAGTACACAGGTAACTTTACTCAGTATTTTTTTATGGGCCGGTAGCCCGGTACAACTCAGATCCAGGTATCCAGTAGAGGAAATACATATATACGGCTACAGCTTGCTAAACTAAATAGTAAACACAACCACAACGCACCGCACAATAGCTTAACACAGACGGCCATACCACAACACAACAAGGATGGTCGGAGACAACCAATGAGAGTGCAGAGAATTGAATGGAATATAATAAAAAGGAGAGGTCCCAGGCAAGGAGAGTGGGCGACACGGCCCAATCAAACCCATAAAAATGGGCCTTTCCCTCCTTGTTTTCGTGTACTAAAAATGCGCAAATTTCATTTATGATGTGACAGCGACACTTTCTCCTACCGCAACGCAATGTGTTCCACACCCTCCTTCCCCAGCGCGTCATTCCCTTCTCCCACAACACCCTTTTTTCATTAATCTAATTCCCAGCAACGTTTCCCTACTCCACCCCCCACCAAACTATCCGGTAACCCCCACACGAGATCTCGCCACGTATGCATCCTGAAAGAGCATCGATGACGTGGCTTCCGAGAATGCGCAGAAAGTGCGTTGGATAACTTTCTAAGTTAAAATCCGTGCCTGTTCCTTAATGCATCTTTGCCATTATCCCCCCTCTTTGTTGCAATCAATAGAACAGAGTGTCTTTTAGAGAGAGAAAGCTGTACTGTGTCTGAGTTGGAGTGTGCGTAGAGAGGGAGAGAAAATAAATAAAGGTTCAGCATCCAGATAGGTTATTAGATTTAATAATTAATTAATAATTAATAAAGAATAGAATAGATACACTTGCAGTTGCACATTCTCTATTTCTCTCTCACTCCCTCACTCACGCTCAGATAGAGAGAGAGAGAGAGAGATGGAGGATCTGGAGGAAGAAGAGAACGGAGGAGAGGAGGTGTTGGGGTCGAGCTTGACGATGGAGAAGGTAGCGGCTGCCAAGAAGTTCATAGAGAATCATTATAGGGCTCAGATGAAGAACATCCAAGAGCGCAAGGAAAGGTAGGTACATCTATATATATACACAGGAAATTTTGAACCTGTAGTGTCTAGAAAAGTTTATTGAGGAGTAGATCTTATCATTTAATTGCATTTTGAACTTGCCTTGCTTTGGTACCTCAAAGTAATATAGCTGTAAATCAATGTATTTGAGTTTCATATATAGGTCAATCACTGATAGTTTTCTCGCTTTCACTGATCACACTATTTATTTAGGTTTAATTAATGATTTCTATAGTAATCTATACACCATTTGCTCTGTCTGGAGGCTCTGATTTTTTAGTTGAAGTAAATGCATATTTGAGACTTGAGATATGGTAATCAATCTCCATAGACGATGAGACTCAATGGAAGGGATGAACTTAATCATAATCCTAACTTTTATTACCTGATCATTATTGTCTTCATAAGTTGCAGAAGGTTCATCTATCTATAATATGTTACATTTGTAAACTTGATCAGTGAGGAGAAGCTCAAGTGCTTCTTCTAGTATCACAACACCCCTCAACCCAATATGTTTATGCTTTAGTTGAATTATTTTTATTAAGGCATAAATCTGTAAATACATTAACTGCCTCTTCTTTCTGTCGTTATACATATTGAACCGTGCATCTTTTTTTCTTATTCTTTTAAGATTTTATCATCTTATTGTCATAACTTAGCTGTATTTGTCCGTAGTGGCAGAGTAAGATTCATATCAGTTCCAAACTACAAAAGTTCGAGCTTTAAAAGGCTCAAGTGTAATTGATCCCTATAATTTTATAACCTCTTCATTCTAAGTCCTGTATTATTAATTATGTCAATGCCAATCACCGGCTTTCCATTTTTAGGCCATCTGGTAAGCATAGCAAACAGCTAGACAAGCACCTGACGTTAATTTGACTGCAAGAACCAAATTGAGTGGGAACTAAAACTGAAGGACAACATTGATGCAATAAAAAAATACGGATACTAAATAGTGTCAAACATATGTCTAAGCTTACTTTGAATTCTAAACCGAGACAATGATGTGTTCATTCTATATAGATTGAGCATTCTGGTCTGTGTTAGTAATTCAAGTTATTGCTTTGGAATTATCTATGCATGCATGGATGGAAAAAACACACATTTCTGCAGTGGGTGGCGTCTCAGCATAGAGGACCGCTATTTAGTGCCAAATCAAAGTATGAATCTTCTTATGAGATCACGTGGCTCACAACGACATAGCAATTTCACAAATTTTTTCAACAAATATGAAAAAATAAAAGGCCATGATCAATCAGTGACAAATTTATCTAATAAATTTTGTACTACTCATCATTTCTCCTCAGTATGACATGGTGCTTTTGTAGCCATTAATGAATGAGATCATAATATTTATTGGCTTGATCACGAGGTATACCCAACTGGTTTTTATAGACATTATGATTTGGTCTAATCCGATTACGGTGAAACAACCTAATCCATGTTCTTCCTTTTGTGAGCTTCATCTGAAAAAGGAAATAGTTAAAGATCTGAAGGTTTATATGGGTCTCTCTGGTTGTAGCCGTGCTTATTTATTTTCCTAAAACAGTCTCAAGTATGATGCATATCTTTTGTTCACCTTGTGTTTTAGAGTTCCTGATCCTGATACATTTTTTTTATTCTAGGCGTTGGGTTTTAGAAAGAAAATTAGCTTCTTCGGATGTGCCAAATGAGGAACGGATCAACCTCATCAAAGATTTAGAGAGGAAGGAGACTGAATATATGCGATTAAAAAGGCACAAGATTTGTGTAAATGATTTTGAGCTTTTGACCATCATTGGAAGGGGGGCCTTCGGGGAGGTCAGAACTGTCCCTAGCATACTTATTTGTGCATGAAAGATTTCTTGTTGGATATGTAATACATCATTATTTGGAGTTGTTTGGAAATGGAAAATCTTCTGCGTGCTTACCATGTAAGGGTTGTTTCTGGTATTATTTTTTGCTAACTAGTTCAATTACAGGTTAGACTATGTCGAGAGAAGAAATCGGGAAATATTTATGCCATGAAAAAGCTGAAGAAATCTGAAATGCTTAAGAGAGGCCAGGTGAGATATTTGTCACGAATTGAATAGAATCAAACTTAGAAATCACTAATGGATGCGTAATCTGGATTCAAATCTTTTCAAGATTCAAATCTTTTCAAGTTTCAACTTTCAATGTTATGGCTGAAATGTATTAGTCTAAACCCATTAATAGGTCATATGTTTCCATTTGGGATGACTAACCAAGTCATTCTTGAAGAATGCTTAGTTGCTAGTGACTTACAAGACCATTTTTTCCTACAGGTGGAACACGTTAGAGCTGAGAGGAACTTGCTGGCCGAAGTTGCCAGTCATTGCATTGTGAAGCTTTACTACTCATTTCAGGATGCTGACCACTTGTATTTGATTATGGAGTATCTGCCCGGGGGTGATGTGATGACTCTACTAATGAGGGAAGACACCTTAAGTGAAGATGTTGCTAGATTTTACATTGCACAGAGTGTTCTGGCCATAGAGTCTATTCACAAACACAACTACATTCACAGGTTCAATATGGCTATGCTTATAAAGTTGTTGGCTTAATTTATTAAATCTGTGATGATGGTTTATTGGGTGGTGAAATAGATCATTTTACATGCTAAACAGTCATATTAGTTTTTGTCATGCATTTTTTCAGAGATATTAAACCAGATAACCTGCTTCTGGATAAAAATGGTCACATGAAGCTCTCAGATTTTGGCCTCTGTAAGCCTCTCGATTGTACGACCCTGTCTACACTGCATGAAAATCAGACCATGGGTGATGAAAAATTGGCAGAGCCAATGGATATTGATGGCTGTTTTCCTGATGCGGACAATCGGAGCAGCTGGAGAAGTCCACGTGAGCAGCTTCAGCATTGGCAGATGAACAGGAGGAAGTTGGTATGCTGGCAAATTTATTGATGCATTATTGTTGCGATGTGGAAGAAATATGTTGTCAATCATGTTTCTGAGCACAATTACACTTATATTCGAAATATTGTTTTTACTGTCAGTCGAAGAAAATGTGTATTTGCTTCCATAATAAATACTTAAATTACTTTCTTCATGCACTGCTTTCTTTTTTCTATTGCTTATCAGATCAGATATAAGCCATTTTTATTTAAACCCAAGAATATATTTTCACAAGGATGGTCCTTTGCTTTCTTAACATGTCACCATCGTTGGTTTCATAATCTGGCTTCGCATGCTGCACTATAAGTCACAGACATGCATTGATATTGTTACAAGATTCCTTTTTTCTTCCATTTGTATGATACTATAGTAGATGGAGCAAGGATCAAATACTTCTTTTTTTGGGGTTGGGGGGAGTTACAAACGATGAAGGGTTCTTTAAGAGAAGACAAACATTTTTGAAAGGTCCAAACATGTATATTATGAATGTAAAACTCAACAGGAAGTTTTTTAAAATTTTGGAAACTCTGGGCATGCCACATTATAGCGTAATCCTGCACTTGTTTCTTTACTAGTATAGATGTTAACATAAGAATTAAGAAGGCCTTTCTGTTCTCACATTTCCCCTGATTCTCGTTGCAAGGCATTTTCAACAGTGGGGACACCAGACTACATTGCTCCTGAAGTACTTTTGAAAAAAGGATATGGGATGGAATGTGATTGGTTAGTTCTTACCTTATGTTTTAGGCCTTGTGATCTATCAGTATTGAAGACTGTTGCAGGTGTTTATTTTATTTTATTTAATTTGTGAGCTCACTGAGCTGTAGTTCTGCTTAGTCTCGAGTCCGGAGTAATGTTTTTGGCATATCACTTGAAATTTGTATGAATCAGCTTGATAAGTCTTACAATAAATCTACCATTTCCTTTATCTATTTGTTACTTTTCACGTGTAATAATTTCATATGGACAGGTGGTCACTGGGAGCAATAATGTATGAAATGCTGGTTGGTTACCCTCCATTTTACTCCGATGACCCAATAACCACATGCAGAAAGGTAATATCCCTAATTGTCTTCTCATTAAAATAAATTAATTCACGAAGTATTTAAGCTAATGTGTGACTTGGCAAATAAATATTAAAATAAATTTAATCTTGCAACAAGCAATAATATTAAATAAATAATAAAAATAATTAGTATTTTATTAGTTGTTGCTACATGTGTACCCAAATATTCTATCTACGATCTTGAGCCTAATGATCATGAGTATTGAGTAAGTTATCAGTAGGACTAGGAATAGAGCCAAAGATTTTTTTTTATTTTTGTCTTGTTTGATTGCGCTAGTTGAGCCAACCCTCATTTTCTACCCTGAGTCAGTGTTCATACATTCTTTTTCGTTGACACTAACATTAATCAATTGCTGCCAGATTGTTCATTGGAGAAACCATTTAAGATTTCCAGAAGATGCCCAGTTGACACTTGAGGCTAAGGATCTAATCTACAGGTTGCTGTGTGATGTCGATCATAGGTTAGGTACTAGAGGGGCACATGAAATCAAGGTAAGGTTTTCATTTTATTAGATTATTGCTCTGTAAACTTCATTCCTGTCATCTACTTATATACGTTCTATATATACCAGGCTCATCCTTGGTTCAGGGGCGTGGAGTGGGATAAACTCTATGAAATGGAGGCAGCATTTAAACCACAAGTCAATGGAGAGCTGGATACCCAAAACTTCATGAAGTTTGATGAAGTATAATATGAACTCATCACCTCTTTTATGCTGTCCTCATCCCCCCCGTCTTTTATATATACTCTTACTGCAGAACTGCAAGTGTCTCATTTTTGCTTATAAGCATTTGAAAAGAGTTGCTGCGATATTACCATCAGGGTGTAGGATTTTGCTTGATATCAATGATTTCTATTATTAAATCTAAGCTTTTCTGGGTTATATATTTTTAATACTTTTTGTTGCCCTTCTGGAATTTTAATTTAATAATAAAAGATGATCTCACTTTTATTTTTGTTCTGATAATGCTAAAAGCTAGGCTTTTATGATATAAGGTAGGTGAGAATCTCTGTTATTATTAGTTTTAGGCTTTATTCTTTAGCAATCTTGGTACCGTATAGGAGTTAAAAACTTGGATTTCTTTCTTTCACCTGTTTAATGATATTTTGTAGATACATTCTTTATTCAGTTTATTGAGTATGAAGTCCATAATTACGTTGTATGTTGGTCTGTTGAACCCAAGCCTCAAGATTTTCTCATCGCATTCTTTTGTGAATCATTAGGTAGATCCACCAACAGTAGCAAGAACTGGGTCCGGATCCTCACGAAAGGTACACTAGCTTGTATTGGATTGCATGTCATTATCGTTTTCTTCATTTAAATCCCTGACTATCCAATGTGTTATGCTGGTGTTAAAGATTATTGCTCCTTGATTGCACACTTTCTTTGATAATCAATACTATGAGATGAAGGCAACATATTTAATAGTTTATTATGGCTAATTTAGTATTGCCATGACAATTTTTCAGAGCATAGTGTAAGGAACAAGTAACAAGTACGAAAGTTTACTGACACACAAAGATTATGGATATTCCTCTTGTATTATTATGTAATGTAAAAGGGAATCAGTACAATATAGCCAGAGGTTGTAGAGTCTAATCTGCTAAGTACAGAGAGACTACCAAGCTGTAAAGACTAAGGTAGCAGCAAAAGAATCAAGGGGAAGAGTGAGCATAGGGGGAGAGGGTACAGACCAACTCATACATCATTCATACCCCTAACGATACTATTTCCTCTCCTTATAACACACAGTCCTCATATTTTCTGTTATTCCTTTTCACTCTGCTACTTTTCCTTGTTTCCTGATTTCCTGGATCAAGTACCATGTGTTCATTTTCTCTAACCAACTCTGATGTCACGTTGGTAAGGCCTTGGTTGCCAGCTGCAAGCCTAACACATAGTTTCTTAAGTGATAACACAAATTTTGAATTTTTTTCAGTGTTCTATATATCAAAAACTATAAATTGACATGTACTTTTTCATCGAGTTATTAACCAAGCAACACTTAGTGCGTCTTGAGTTATATTTACTTTAATTTATGTCTGACGACTAAAAAATTAATTTGTTCATAGCATAGCAAAAATACCTAGGTTGTTTTCGACAAACTTTCTTTCTTGTATGGTGTCGAAGGTGATAACGAAACAATTTATATATTTGGAAAAGCAAATTATATTGCTTCATTAAGGCTTCATTTGCGGTAAGCCAGTCTAAGAATTGTGTAGTTTGACTTTTCCGAAAACTGGGGAAAATAAAGATCAATTTATTTAGATGAGTTAGATCTTTAAAATTCAATGAATGGAAAAGACAAATGCCTGGTGCTTGACCGTTCTGGTTAATTTTTGAATTAATATCCTTTTTTCTTACTGAGAGATGACTCTGGGTTACACAGTGAGAGATGACTCTCCCTCCCCTAAAAGCCTACCCCTCCCTGGTGAAGCTGGGATTTGTTCTCAAGTCCTTGCAGTCACTACAAAAGACTTTTTTTTTTGGTTAAACACTACAAAAAGACTTTACTTGTGGATTCGGCCGACACCAGAATTTGTTTAGCCTTTGAGTTTTGGCGTTTGAGTTATGGACATAAATATGAAGAGTCAGTAGTCTTCTTTATTTATTTTATTATTTTGTTTGGAGGTGGGTAGATATTTTTGTCTTTATATAGTTTTCTTTTATTTAGATTATCCATTAAGTATGTCATTTAATAAATTTTTTTATCTGCGTGTCTTTTTGGTTTGAACGTATCATGCTGCTGATCATACAACTTTAGAGAAAAAAATGGCATATTTTGATGTTCCAACTTCCACCTAATTGCTGCAGATGCTTCTAACTCCCAAAGATCTGAACTTTGTTGGTTACACTTACAAGAACTTTGATGCTGTAAAAGAAGGGCTTCGTCAGTCTTTTGGTATGTAATGTAGTAACTTTTCAACTTTTCATGTCAACATCCTTGTATTCTTCTTTCAATGAGCATATGAATATCAAACTGAGTTTTTATAATAATTTCAGAACACTTTTGAGCTTGCTGGGTCGATCTAGTCATAGTGTTCCTGAATAATATGCTGGCATAGGGATCAAAATGGTATTGCGGGAAGGAGCATAGTACCAGCAGTAGTGAAATTTAAGTTTAGAAGCGCTAAATAGGGGCCTGTGTGAAAAAATTTGAACAAAACTTAGAGGAACTAGACCAACCCAACATTTACCAAAATTGATTATATTGATGATCTAGCAATTTGCAGGTGATTCCATGCAGGATTATGCTTCCAAACGAGCAGTTGAGGAAACAAGCTTACAAATGCTTGCGTCATCTGGAGATCCCATGTTACCATAACTTGAATTTGTGCAACATGCAAATTGAAGCCCGTTGTGTTGAGTTTTTGTGCGCCTGCTTTGGCTTTAAATATTTGGCCAAAAACATACTTTCTAGTACTTCAATTCTCATGTCATTTGCAGGAAGAATGTGTACAGCTAGTAGTTGAACAGCATTTTCAAAGTTTGTAGGGTAACAGTGTGTGTGTATTTGAATATTCAAAATAGGAACTGGGAGTTGTGCAACTGAGTGATCGTGTGCTGGCTGCCCAGGTTGGCTGTGGAAGACTTGCCTTCTCTAGTGGCAGTTGCTGGTTAAATGTTAGTTATGGACAAATTTACTGAGGAACTAAGAAGAAAGCATCCACAAAATCATTCGATGTGACGTGTACATTTATTGGAAGATAGCAGAAATTTTAACTATAAAAATGACTATGCTTGGGAATGGATTATGAATATTGTCTTTAGGTATTCAGTTGCACATATTTTTGTGTGGAAAAGTGCAATTAATGATGTCAACCTGATTGTGCCTAGTCAGTGTCTAATGCTTATATGAATACAAGCAATTTTTGTTAATTTCCCCTGTACCAACGATGTTCGAATAATCAATTCCTATATATTAAATTAGAATACTTATGTTTTTTTTGGATTTAATTAAGTTTTTAGTCGCGAAAAAGTGAGTTAAATTGGGTTTTGGTTCTTGAATTTTTTTTGTTGGTTTTGATTCCTGTAAGTTCTAAAACTTTGGTTTTGGTTTCTACCGTCACTATCCATCTGTTAAGCGTTGACGTGATTAACTGACCGTTACATCAATATTGTCATGCAGACTAGTTTTATAATATTTAGTATCACGTGGAATTGAATATTATTTATTATAGATTTCATTTTAATTAAAACCAAGTTTATAAAACAATTAATCAAAATTCAGTATCTCAAACAAAATTCCCAACACATCGTTATTAATCCGCGAGCCAAAAAATGGTGCAAAACCTACTTATGGGATACACTATTTTTTTTTTTTTTTTGGTTTCCAAGGATATCTTTTGCACGCAATTGCGGATACTAATCCTTCGAGATACTGGACGACATTTAAGGGCTGACTTCTCCCAATTAGGTTTTTTCCGTACGCAGGAGCCAGGAATCGAACATCTGAAAACTTGCTTAAGGGATCCGAGTTCGTTACCACTCAGCCCAATCACGGTGATACTTATGGGACACACTATAATAGAGTAAAGTTATTTGTATACCTGAGTGTCAACCTGCTGCACTTGGTTAATGCAATTCAAATACGTGATTAATTACGTTCAATAAATGGTTAACGATGAATTGTGATCTATTATACTATTAATCAAGTTCAAGACACCATTAACCATGATTGTGGATACTATGAACCAAGTTTGAAGGTGTACAAAAAAAGAGTAATGTTATTTGTACACCTGGATTCTGGATACCTGGGTGACACATGCTACACTTGGTTAATGCAGTTCAAATACGTGGTTAATTACATTCAGTAGATGGTTAACGACGAATTGTGATCTTTTGTGCTATTAATCAAGTTCAAGACACTATCAACCATGATTGTGAACACTATGAACCAAGTTTGAAGGTGTACAAAAAAATAACACGCACCCATGTAGGATGCATGGTTGGTTAATTACATGGTTAATGCAGTTCAAATACGTGGTTAATTACGTTCAATGGATGATTAATGGATGTAATAAGGAGTCACAACTCATTAACCATCAACTGAACGTAATTAACCACGTATTTAAACTGCATTAACCACAATTTTCAGGTTCAAATACGTGGTTAATTACGTTCACCGAAAGCAGTTCAACACCTGAAAATTGTGGTTAATGCATTTAAAATACGTGGTTAGTTACGTTCAGTGGATGGTTAATGAGTTGTGACTCTTTGTTATATCTATTAATCATCCACTGAACGTAATTAATCATGTATTTGAACTGCATTAAATATGTAAAGTAGGTGTTACCCAAGTATCTAGAATCTAGGTGTATAAATAACATTACTCGGATAATAATAGCAGAATTAGGGTGTGTTTGGGAAAGCTGGAAAAAAAAGATTATGCTGATAATCGATTTATGAATAATCGATTATTATGATAATCGATTATAATCAGAATCTATTTTTGTTTGGGTCTGTTTGCTGAAAAGCGATTTCAAGATAATCTTTTTTGTTTGGATGGTCTAAAAAAATCACTTTTTACATAGTAAATTACGAAAAAGGGTATGAAGTTATTTGTATAATTTAATAATATTTATTTGGAAGTTAGTTTTGTAGAGGTAAATAGGGAAGAGAGTTTTGAGAATGAGAAATAATCAAATCATAACAATCTTAAGCTAAAACAAATTAGATGACATAAAACAGCTTTTTTCCCCCAAAAAAAGCTTTTTTATAAATTTAAGCTAATTGCCAAACATGATAGATTATGTATGAAACAACTTTTTAGCCAAAAAACAGCTGAAATGGGAAAAATCAAGTTTTCCCAAACAAGCACTTAGTGATAACAAAGCATAATTATACACTATGATTCCTGTTTAGAGAAAATAAGTATAAAAATGGCGGAAGATTGGGTTGGATGATGAAAAGTGAAGGGAGCATAGCATTGCATGGGTATGGATGGAAATAGGTGGAGGAGATGCTTTAATAATATATGCCCTTCAACATTTGACATCTGTCCGACTCCAGTCACCTTATTCTCTCTCCCTCAATTCAACATTCTATTCGATACTCTTGCCCCCTTCCCTTGTTTTTTCAAACCATTTTTATTTCATCAAAAGTTTCAATTTTTCTTTCTGGGTCATTTCTCTCGTTCTTCTTCACTTCATTTCTCGAGCTTCCAAGTCTCAACACCCACGATACCCAGGTATGCATATATATATATATATATATATATATATATATATATATAACAGAGCAAAAAAGAACAGAGCTGTTATTTTATTTATTTATTTTTGTTGATGCTTTGTTCCTTCTCCAATCCATGGGTTTCAGGTGAAAAAGTGAGAAGACAATACAGTGAAAAGAGAATTTAAGGAAGGAACAAGATCCTACACGGTTCACAAAATTAGGTGGCGCATCTTTTCCCTTCTTCTTTTACCTCTGTTTCATTCATTCATTTTGTAATTATTGTTATTAGATTAGAAGAGGCTGAGATGAGTTGCCTCAGATCCAGGCAACTCACGGTGCTATGAGAAAAAAAGGGTGTCATCTTTTGAGGGCCTACTTGTGATTCTTGAGACTTTGCCTTTCCTTTCCCGGGTTTCTTTTTCATGACTTTTTTTCTTTCTTTCTTGTGTTTAGAGATAATGAGTGTTGGATTTTTTTTTCTCCTTTTTTGTTTGTGGGGTTTAATCTTTTTGAGTGCAATCTAATTTTTGTTTATTTTGCAGATAAAGTTTGTTTCTTTCAAGCCTTTTCTCTCTCTCACTATAGTTGATGGAGGTAGACAGAGAAGAATCCGAAAAAGAATATGATAATGTTTGAAAAGGGTGTAGCCTAGCTATTTTTGGTTAAAATTTCCACAAATGGAAGTCTGGATCCATTGTTGTTGAGCAGATCTGTTTATCCCCATTTCACTTTCACCACCTTTTAACTATTCCAAGCTTTTCATCTTCTGAATTTGCCTCCTCCCTCGGTCTTATTGGGCGTCTTAGACATGGAAAATGATCTTTTAAAGTCCACACTTCACATTCCGAGATCGTTTTCAATCAGAAAAGCAGGTGATAAATTAGTTGTAATATGACGGATTGTGTGATATCAGAAGAGTGGGAGGCTAACATTTTGTAATCCCCAGATAAGGATTTTGATGGAGGAGATGTCGTCTGCGGTTGCAGTGCCTTTAAGAGTAGGTAATTCAGTGTGTGATAAGCCAACCATAGCAGCCCACATGGATGTATCCAGACTAAAGCTGATGGCAGATGCAGGGTTGTTATCCAATTCTATAACAAAGTTTTCCAACGAGACAGTTATAGGTTCTGATGAGGATCATAATGGTTGCAATCTGGAGGATGAACTTGGTATTACAGCAGTCACCCTCATGCCACCAAAACAGGGAGGAGAAAGAGAAATTCCTTTCTTGGATATGATATCCCAAAATAAAAGCACTTTGGTTGTTGGTGATGTAGTTTTAACACCAGAAATTGAGGATGATGATTCATTATCGTTGGAGGGTGATCAGATTATTGATAACTCTTGTTCTCTTGCAGCAGCCAGTGAGAACAGTAGTATATGCGGAGATGAGTCGATCACTTATGAGGTTACTGCAAATTTAGGGACAAGTTCCATTGACATAGAGAAGAACATATGTGCTGTCAGTATTGTTGCCAGAGCTGCTGATTTGGTGGAGTCAAATCTTGAGGAGGATATTATGAGTGAACCCCTTGCTGTAGTAGCGAACCTTGAAGAGGAGGCAGGATTTAGATCTGGCCCAAAGCCTGCTACGGTTGTTCTTCATCAGCTACCTCTGGAAAAAGGGGTGAGTGGAACAGTTTGTCGGAGTGTTTTTGAATTGGATTGTACCCCACTGTGGGGGTTTACATCTGTGTGTGGAAAAAGACCTGAGATGGAAGATGCAGTTGCAACTGTACCTCGGCTTCTGAAAATTCCTATTCAAATGCTAATTGGTGATAGGGTACTTGATGGACTGAACGAGTGTTTCAGTCAGCAGACAATTCATTTCTTTGGAGTCTATGATGGCCATGGTGGCTCTCAGGTAAAGTTTTATTTTGTTTTCAACATGATTTTTGTGTCCAATGATTTTAGCGTTTCACAGAGCTTGCTTTCCTAATTCAGGTGGCAAACTATTGTCGTGATCGCATACATTTGGCCTTGGGTGAGGAAATAGAATTTGTCAAGGAAGGTCTAATAGTTGGAAATACCAAGGATGATTGTCAAGATCAGTGGAAAAAAGCTTTCACCAATTGCTTTTTAAAGGTTGATGCTGAAGTTGGGGGAAAAGTTAATTGTGAACCTGTTGCTCCAGAAACTGTTGGATCCACTGCTGTTGTTGCTATTATCTGTTCATCTCATATCATAGTTTCAAACTGTGGTGATTCAAGAGCGGTTCTGTGTCGTGGCAAAGAACCCATGGCATTATCTGTTGATCATAAAGTAGGCTACCTTCAATTATAGTTTTGCACCTGCTTTGAAATTTTAAAATTTTAACTGATTAGAAAAAAATTGATTGATGTGTGGTTGGTTATATGGTAGCCAAATCGAGAGGATGAATATGCAAGAATTGAGGCAGCTGGAGGCAAGGTGATACAATGGAATGGTCATCGTGTATTTGGTGTGCTTGCAATGTCAAGGTCTATTGGTATGTACTTCTTAA
Source organism: Ammopiptanthus mongolicus (assembly GCA_039655645.1). NCBI lineage: Eukaryota > Viridiplantae > Streptophyta > Magnoliopsida > Fabales > Fabaceae > Ammopiptanthus > Ammopiptanthus mongolicus. Next base: position 6,310,999 of record CM077345.1, read on the forward strand.
TCATAAATTTTACTTTATTTAGGTGTTTCTGTTGTGTACTAGTTTGAGTTTCATGGAAGTCTTTCGGTGAGCATGGCTGATTACAAGGACTTTCTTTTGTTAATGCACTTGTTGTTAGTATCTTAGTTTATGAATGGAAAAAGCAGACACCAGTTTGCATTGTCTATGTTTGAAAATGTCAATATTTAGATTGTAAAAATTTCTAAATTTATAGTATTTTCATGTCATATGATGCATATCTTATTTACACATGAATCGTAATTCTAATATGTTGCAATGCCAGAATATGATTCCTTAAATATTGGAGGTTTTTGGTTCTTTTTTTTTCCTTGGCAGCGGATGTCAAAAGGACTGTTAACAAGAGCATGTCAGCATTTCTTTATTGTCTCTTGGAAAGAAATATTATCAGCATTAGAGAGTTTAACTGGATATCTCTATCTTTTCCGCATTGTGCCTAAAAACAAAATCCAAAGCTAAAAGCCCTGGCTTGCATTCCAATTGACTTCATTGCTTGTATGTGTAGCATAGCTGCAATAATAAACAAGTTTTTTTGTTCTCAGCAATAGATTATAAATTGTAAACTGGTTGAAAATATGCCACTATGTGCAATTTGATTTTGTTGTTTCTCAGGCCAAAGGCTGCTACCTGCTAGATGCATTATTGAACTGAGAGCCCTACTGCCACCCCTTATGCTTCAACTTTCTGTATTAAACAGGGAGTTTAGCATAATTAAAACACTTGTTCACTTGTTCTTTATTTTAAAGAAAAAGGATATAGGATTATGATTCGCTAAGTATGAATAATTTTGTGGTTTGTTAATGATCTTGCTTTGTGGGCCTTAAGGAAATTCGATTTCTCTTCATGTCATTCTCTCTGCCAGTAGTTCAGGCACCTATGTTTGTAATATTTGTGAACATTTGTATTGTGATTATATCTGTACTTTCAAAATGATGGTGATGAGCTTGCTTGTCCTTGCAAGTTGTGACTGAGACTCGTGTGATAATTATGCAGTTAGTTCAGCTGAAACCTCGTCTGTTAACTGTTGCTGTGGCTTTCAGGTGATAGATATTTGAAGCCATGGATTATTCCAGAACCGGAAGTTACCTTTCTTCCTCGTGCTAAAGATGATGAATGTCTGATTCTGGCCAGTGATGGTCTGTGGGATGTCATGACAAATGAAGAGGCATGTGACCTTGCTCGCAGACGAATACTTCTCTGGCACAAAAAAAATGGCATGGCACTGCCCTCAGTAAGGGGAGAGGAAATTGATCCTGCTGCACAAGCAGCTGCAGAGTACCTATCAAACCGTGCTATTCAGAAAGGAAGCAAAGATAACATCACTGTGATTGTGGTGGATTTGAAAGCTCAGAGAAAATTTAAGAGCAAGACATGACAGTTTCTTCAACTGCACCTGGCCCTGGGTGTTTGAAGATGATTGTACGATAGAAAAGCTTAATATAGTTCTGTGCCCATTAATTTTTCATCTGGGCATCTCTTGGCTTGAGAATGAGAATACCACTCTGTACTATAATAGTCTGTATACATCCACCTTTACCTAGAAACCAACTGATCAAGAGTCTCCTTGTACCACACTTTGCCAAATTGGGGCTATGTAAATCTTAGCTGCTTATAGGAATAGGAGACCCGTTTCATGCCTTTGACTTCTGTCATCACATATTGTATTCATTATTATGCCTCCGAGTACAAAGGCTCTGGGAGGTATTTACTTCATATTATTTTAGCCTTTGTTGTTTATTAGAAATATTAGTAGCTAATTCAATGCATTGTGGTTTTCAAGTTGTGATCCACTGTCAGATTTTTGGCTTTCATCATTTGATATCCTACGACCCAATTTCACTGCTTGTACTGCAATAACGATGGTGGGGGACAATGACACAAAGGTGGCATAAGAAAAAAAAAACCATCTCGTTTTAGTTTTATGGGTTGGGATGGTGTACCTTTGCGTATCTTGATTTTTCTTTCCACTGAATTTTGAAAGTATCTGGTTATAATCAAGAATCTGGCTTATAAATTACTGGTGCAACTATCTGAAAATATCTCTAGAAATGAAGTTAAGATGTATGCCATATTTATTTAAACCCAAGAATCTATTTTCATAAGGATGGTCCTTCTCTTTCTTAACATGTCACCGTCATTGGTTACATAATCTGGCTTGGCATGCTGCAGCTTAAGTCACAGACATGCATTGATATTGTTATAAGATTCCTTCTTTCTTCTATTTGTATGATACTATAGACCTATAGTATGGAGCAAGGATCAAATACTTCTTTTTTTGGGGGTGGGGGGAATTACAAACGACGTAGGGTTCTTTAAGTGAAGACAAACATTTTTTAAAGGTCCAAACATTTATATTATGAATGTAAAATTCGAGGATTTTTTTTTTTTAAAATTTTGGAAAACTCTAGGCATGCCACATTGTAGCGTAATCCTACACTTGGTTCTTTATCGGTATAGTTGTTAACATAAGAATTAAGAAGGCCGTTCTGTTCTAACATTTCCCCTGATTTTCGTTGCAAGGCATTTTCAGCAGTGGGGACACCAGACTACACTGCTCCTGAAGTACTTTTGAAAAAAGGATATGGGATGGAATGTGATTGGTTAGTTCATACCTTATGTTTTAGGCATTTACTCTTACCTGTGCAGTAATTAAACCTTAATTTAATTTGTGAGCTCACTGAGCTTTAGTTTTGGTTAGTCTCTAGTCGGGAGTAATGTTTTTGGCATATCACTTGAAATTTGTATTAATCAGCTTGATAAGTCTTAATGGGGAGCTGGATACCCAAAACTTCATTAAGTTTGATGAAGTATAATATGTGATTTGTTTTTATGTATTTTGAAACTTATTAGATTATTCTAGTTTATTTTAGACTTATGTTAGAGTGACTTAACATATTTATTTATCGTGCTTGAGACTTATTGGATCTTTGAAAGAGCTTATGAAAAATTTATTTAGGCTTATCTTACCATACATGCATTAAACATGTATTTGAAAGAGACGGTCGCGGATCTGAGATGGAAGACAACAATTACGATAGTGGTGGTGGGTGAAGAGAGAAGAACAAGAAGGACGGAGGAATGAGGGGCATGAGAAAGATGGTGGTAGGGTGAAGAGAGAAGAGGAAGAAGATGGTGGTGGTGGGGGTCAAAAAAAGATACAAGGAAGAAGATGGTGGGGGTGAAGAGAGAGAAGATGAAGAAGAGCATGGTGGTTCAGACGAGTTTCCGGCTATTAACAATGAAAACTTAATACTGTTATAGTAAATCTAACGAAAAGGACTAACGTGTGAAGTAACGTTTTAAAGTTAGAGAACCCAATCAAAACGTTTATTAGTTAAGGGACTAACTCGTAACAAAAAAAAAAGTTAAATAGTAAAAAATATATTTTAGCCTAGCAACAAAGTATCATGAACAAAAATCAATTACTATACATCTCATTTTAATTAAAACCAAGTTTATAAAACAATTAATCAAAACTTAGTTTTTCAAATAAATTTCTAAACACATCCTTATTAATCCGCGAGCCAAAAAATGGTACAAAACCTACTTATGGGACAAACTATAATAATACCAGTATTAGCGATAACAAAACATAATTATACACTATGATTCCTTTTTAAAGAAAATAAGTATAAAAATGGTGGAAGATTGGGTTGGATGATGAAAAGTGAAGGGAGCATAGCAATTAGTATATAGTAAATTCCCAATTTGATCATTAAAATTGTAAAGGTGTGTCGACTTGATCTCTCATATTAACGAAATTACATTCCAAATTAGTCCCTAAAGTTCTCAAACAATAATCAAGTTGGTCCTCCGTAAGTCTTAGTTTGTTGACAGTGTTAACACCATTGAGGTGGCATGTTATCTGCCACATGTCAAGGGATAGCTGGTGTCCTCGTCATTAGACCAATTTCACGGATCATTTTAATATTATTTAGATTTTGATTTTTGAATTTCATTTTTATTTTTACTCCCTAAATTTTCATCTCACCGTCACCTCTCCCTATTTTCAGTTTCTTTGCCACATAATACAACAAATCATGGAATCTTTGTTCTCTTCAATGGCTGCTGTCTTGCCTTTGAAGAACCCATGTTTTGCAAGTATGGTGATTATGGTCTTAATACAAGGACAGACATAAAACAATGTCCGGAGAAAGTTCAGCAAACCCAACCCTCTCACATTCTTGATATCTTTTCACAATGTATATTCTTAGAATAGTAATGTAATTTCTCAGAATAATTGCCATCAAGAGGATATTAGGTTCTAAAATTACAACGGGTATAAAAGATTTAATAAGATGAGCTCCCTGAAATTAAAAAATGGTGAGGTTAAAAATTAGGGAGTAAAGATAAAAATGAAATTCAAAAATCAAAACTTAACATAATATGAAAATGATCTCCAAAATTGATCCAATAATGTGGACATCAATTGTCCCTTGACATGTGACTGACAATATGCGACCTTCACCCCCTTAACACTATCAAATAACTGAAATTGATAAAAAAATCAACTTGATTAACGTATAATAATTTTAAAAATTAATTTAAAATTCCTTTAATACTAGAAATGAAGTTGATACATCTTACAATTTGGCGGGATGTACTGAAGATTTACTCAATTAGCGTGGGTATGGATGGAAATAGGTGGAGGAGATGCTTTAATAATAGGCCCTTCATTGTTTGACATCTGTCCAACTCCAGTCACCTCATTCTCTCTCCCTCAATTCAACATTCTATTCTAATATTACTGCCCCCTTCCCTTCTTTTTTCAAACCATTTTTATTTCATCAAAAGTTTCAATTCTTCTCTTTCTTCTTCACTTCATTTCTCGAGCTTCCAAGTCTCAACACCCACAATACCCAGGGAGGTATGCATATATATAACAGAACAAAAAAGAACAGAGCTGTTATTTTTTTTATTTATTTATTTTTGTTGATGCTTTGTTCCTTCTCCAATCCATGGGTTTCAGGTGAAAAAGTGAGAAGACAATACAGTGAAAAGAGAATTTAAGAAGGAACAAGATCCTACACGGTTCACAAAATTAGGTAGTGAATCTTTTCCCCTCTTCTTTTACCTTTTGCTTCATTTATGCATTCATTCATTCATTTTGTAATTATTGTTATTAGATTAGAAGAGGCTGAGATGAGTTGCCTCAGATCCAGGCAACTCACGGTGCTATGAGAGAAAAAGGGTGTCATCTTTTGAGGGCCTACTTGTGATTCTTGAGACTTTGCCTTTCTTTTCCCGGGTTTCTTTCTCATGACTTTTTTTCTTTCTTGTGTTTAGAGATAATGAGTGTTGGAATTTTTTTCTCCTTTTTTGTTTGTCGGGTTTAATCTTTTTGAGTGATCTATTTTTTGTTTATTTTCAGATAAAGTTTGTTTCTTTCAAGCCGTTTCTCTCTCACTATAGTTGATGAAGGTAGGCAGAGAAGAATCTAGAGAAGAATATGATAATGTTTGAAAAGGGTGTAGCCTAACTATTTTTGGTTCAAATTTCCACAAATGGAGGTCTGGATCCATTGTTGTTGAGCAGATCTGTTTATCCCCATTTCACTTTCACCACCTTTTAACTATTCCATGTTTTGCATCTTCTGAATTTGCCTCCACCCTCGGTCTTATTGGGCTTCTTAGACATGGAAAATGATCTTTTGAAGTCCACACTTCACATTCCGAGATCCTTTTCAATCAGAAAAGCAGCTGGTAAATTAGTTGTAATAGGACGGATTGTGTGATATCAGAAGAGTGGGAGGGTAACATTTTGTATTCCCTAGATAAGGATTTTGATGGAGGAGATGTCGTCTGCGGTTGCAGTGCCTTTAAGAGTAGGTAATCCAGTGTGAGATAAGCCAACCATAGCAGCCCACATGGATGTATCCAGACTAAAGCTGATGGCAGATGCAGGGTTGTTATCCAATTCTATAACAAAGTTTTCCAACGAGACAGTTATAGGTTCTGATGAGGATCATAATGGTTGCAATCTGGAGGATGAACTTGGTATTACAGCAGTCACCCTCATGCCACCAAAACAGGGAGGAGAAAGAGAAATTCCTTTCTTGGATACGATATCCCAAAATAAAAGCACTTTGGTTGTTGGTGATGTAGTTTTAACACCAGAAATTGAGGATGATGATTCATTATCGTTGGAGGGTGATACGATTTTTGATAACTCTTGTTCTCTTTCAGTAGCCAGTGAGAACAGTAGTGTATGCGGAGATGAGTCGATCACTTATGAGGTTACTGCAGATTTAGGGACAAGTTCCATTGGCATAGAGAAGAACATCTGTGCTGTCAGTAATGTTGCCAGAGCTGCTGATTTGGGGGATTCAAATCTTGAGGCGGATATTATGAGTGAACCCCTTGCTGTAGTAGCGAACCTTGAAGAGGAGGCAGGATTTAGATCTGGCCCAAAGCCTGCTACGGTTGTTCTTCATCAGCTACCTCTGGAAAAAGGGGTGAGTGGAACAGTTTGTCGGAGTGTTTTTGAATTGGATTGTACCCCACTGTGGGGGTTTACATCTGTGTGTGGAAAAAGACCTGAGATGGAAGATGCAGTTGCAAATGTACCTCGGCTTTTGAAAATTCCTATTCAAATGCTAATTGGTGATAGGGTACTTGTTGGACTGAACAAGTGTTTCACTCAGCAGACAATTCATTTCTTTGGAGTCTATGATGGCCATGGTGGCTCTCAGGTAATGTTTTGTTTTGTTTTCAACATGATTCTTGTGTCCAATGATTTTAGCGTTTTACAGAGCTTGCTTTCCTAATTCAGGTGGCAAACTATTGTCGTGATCGTATACATTTGGCCTTGGGTGAGGAAATAGAATTTGTCAAAGAAGGTCTAATAGTTGGAAATACCAAGGTTGATTGTCAAGAGTTGTGGAAAAAAGCTTTCACCAATTGCTTTTTAAAGGTTGATGCTGAAGTTGGGGGAAAAGTTAATTGTGAACCTGTTGCTCCAGAAACTGTTGGATCCACTGCTGTTGTTGCTATTATCTGTTCATCTCATATCATAGTTTCAAACTGTGGTGATTCAAGAGCGGTTCTGTGTCGTGGCAAAGAACCCATGGCATTATCTGTTGATCATAAAGTAGGCTACCTTCAATTATAGTTTTGCACCTGCTTTGAAATTTTAAAGTTTTAACTGATTAGAAAAAAATTGATTGATGTGTGGTTGGTTATATGGTAGCCAAATCGAGAGGATGAATATGCAAGAATTGAGGCAGCTGGAGGCAAGGTGATACAATGGAATGGTCATCGTGTATTTGGTGTGCTTGCAATGTCAAGGTCTATTGGTATGTACTTCTTAATCATAAATTTTACTTTATTTAGGTGTTTCTGTTGTGTACTAGTTTGAGTTTCATGGAAGTCTTTCGGTGAGCATGGCTGATTACAAGGACTTTCTTTTGTTAATGCACTTGTTGTTAGTATCTTAGTTTATGAACGGGAAAAGCAGACACCAGTTTGCATTGTCTATGTTTGAAAATGTCAATATTTAGATTGTAAAAATTACTAAATTTATAGTATTTTCATGTCATATGATGCATATCTTATTTACACATGAACCGTAATTCTAATATGTTGCAATTCCAGAATATGATTCCTTAAATATTGGAGGTTTTTGGTTCTTTTTTTTTCCTTGGCAGCGGATGTCAAAAGGACTGTTAACAAGAGCATGTCTGCATTTCTTTATTGTCTCTTGGAAAGAAATATTATCAGCATTAGAGAGTTTAACTGGATATCTCTATCTTTTCCGCATTGTGCCTAAAAACAAAATCCAAAGCTAAAAGCCCTGGCTTGCATTCCAATTGACTTCATTGCTTGTATGTGTAGCATAGCTGCAATAATAAACAAGTTTTTTTGTTCTCAGCAATAGATTATAAATTGTAAACTGGTTGAAAATATGCCACTATGTGCAATTTGATTTTGTTGTTTCTCAGGCCAAAGGCTGCTACCTGCTAGATGCATTATTGAACTGGGAGCCCTACTGCCACCCCTTATGCTTCAACTTTCTGTATTAAACAGGGAGTTTAGCATAATTAAAACACTTGTTCACTTGTTCTTTAGTTTAAAGAAAAAGGATATAGGATTATGATTCGCTAAGTATGAATAATTTTGTGGTTTGTTAATGATCTTGCTTTGTGGGCCTTAAGGAAATTCGATTTCTCTTCATGTCATTCTCTCTGCCAGTAGTTCAGGCACCTATGTTTGTAATATTTGTGAACATTTGTATTATGATTATATCTGTACTTTCAAAATGATGGTGATGAGCTTGCTTGTCCTTGCAAGTTGTGACTGAGACTCGTGTGATAATTATGCAGTTAGTTCAGCTGAAACCTCGTCTGTTAACTGTTGCTGTGGCTTTCAGGTGATAGATATTTGAAGCCATGGATTATTCCAGAACCGGAAGTTACCTTTCTTCCTCGTGCTAAAGATGATGAATGTCTGATTCTGGCCAGTGATGGTCTGTGGGATGTCATGACAAATGAAGAGGCATGTGACCTAGCTCGCAGACGAATACTTCTCTGGCACAAAAAAAATGGCATGGCACTGCCCTCAGTAAGGGGAGAGGAAATTGATCCTGCTGCACAAGCAGCTGCAGAGTACCTATCAAACCGTGCTATTCAGAAAGGAAGCAAAGATAACATCACTGTGATTGTGGTGGATTTGAAAGCTCAGAGAAAATTTAAGAGCAAGACATGACAGTTTCTTCAACTGCACCTGGCCCTGGGTGTTTGAAGATGATTGTACGATAGAAAAGCTTAATATAGTTCTGTGCCCATTAATTTTTCATCTGGGCATCTCTTGGCTTGAGAATGAGAATACCACTCTGTACTATAATAGTCTGTATACATCCACCTTTACCTAGAAACCAACTGATCAAGAGTCTCCTTGTACCACACTTTGCCAAATTGGGGCTATGTAAATCTTAGCTGCTTATAGGAATAGGAGACCCGTTTCATGCCTTTGACTTCTGTCATCACATATTGTATTCATTATTATGCCTCCGAGTACAAAGGCTCTGGGAGGTATTTACTTCATATTATTTTAGCCTTTGTTGTTTATTAGAAATATTAGTAGCTAATTCAATGCATTGTGGTTTTCAAGTTGTGATCCACTGTCAGATTTTTGGCTTTCATCATTTGATATCTATGTCCTTGGACCCAATTTCACTGCTTGTACTGCAATAACGATGGTGGGGGACAATGACACAAAGGTTGCTTAAGGAAAAAAAAAACATCTATTTTTAGTTTTTCGGGTTGGGATGGTGTACCTGTGCGTATCTTGATTTTTCTTTCCACTGAATTTTGAAGGTATCTGGTTATAAACAAGAATGTGGCTTATAAATCATTGGTGCACCTATCTAAAAATATCTCTAGAAATGAAGTTTAGGTTGTTATTTTCTTTCTTATTAAGTTTTGGAGGAGATCACGTATTCAGGTAGCCAAATATTCAAGTTGATTGCATGCAGCATTTTTTTTTTTTCACTAGCTAGACTTCTTTTCCCATCTGATTGAACCATTTTTTAAGGGTTTTTGTCAAAGTCACACATTAAGGAATTAAAAATAAAAATTAGAAGTATTTATTATTTTAAAAATCTAAAAGATATTTAGCATTTTCTTATGGCCATGATTGACGACTGCATAAATATCCAAAGCATGCAATTCTGATTGCAGCGAGCATTAATACAAGCTATAGGTCCTACTTGTCTTTGCTGTGTCCTGTGTCATGCTGTCATGTTCTGCAATAAATGAGAACTGGAAGAAAATGACTTTCCAACCGTCAAGGCAAAGGTTGTCGTTAAATTCTACAGCTTTATGTTCCTCATAAATACACGTTACTGTCCGAAGGGTACACGTTAAGAAAAGAAAGAAAATAAGTTTTTGTATGAAAATTGATATATTTAAAGAGTAGCTTAGAACATTGATTATGTAGTTTAAAGAGGTAAGTTTTCATGAAAAAATTATGTATTTAACATATCAAGAAATGATGTATTTAGATTTTCAATGAAAACTTTTTATTTCTTGATTCCTTAACCAATGCCGTTAGGATACTGATTAGCAAAACCCTCTACTTAATTTTTTAATGTAAAGTTAATTTTTTTTTATTTCCTTAAAGAATGTTCGTAAGACACTCGTTAACACGATCATTTTGTATATAAGTTGTTGCAAAGAATCTTAAATACTTCTACTGATTTTTGTGGGGTGATGATAATTATAACTTTTTTTTTTAGTGTACGAGGCAAAAAGCCCAAGCTACAGACTAACAAACGTAGGAGTAGAAAGTAGAAAGTAGAAACTCCCATTTCATCATGAATCAAGAGATGACCGGAGACTCCAAGCTAACAAGGCCAGGTTGGTGATTGCATCCTTTTGAGGCTAAAATATCTGCACACTTGTTTCCCTCTCTACATGAGAGACCTTTACCTCCCAGCTCCTTTGCATAAACTCCCTGATCCTATATACTCTCTTAACTGCTACAATTTTTGATCACCAGAGAAGTTAAAAATGAAAAATGAAAAAAAAAAATAATAATAATACACACGCCATTAGTTTTATCAATTGCATCGTGCATTAATAACACAACATCCTCGATTAAGTTTTTCAATCAAGAAAAAATGCTTACGATTTTGTAACATTGCTTCATGAGGGTATGACCATTGCTTGAAAATTTTCTTTTTCTAGAATAGAACATAGTTCTGGAGCTGTCTTGAAATTTTGTGCCCACAAGAAAGACGACATTTTAACTTCGATCAAATGTAAATAAAATATAAAGTTTAAAATCACATAACTTTGTTATTAGAGCCAGCAGCTGCTCAAGTTCTTCAAGATCCATGCTCAGCAATAACACAGTAACATTGACAAACTGCAAAAAGTCATATGTAGCTCCACACCCATTTTATGAAAATACACGCTAAACAAGAAGCACACCCTAGTATTTCCTGTATGCCAACTCCTTCACAGCTTCAACAAGACTTTTCTCATTCTTAACACTCTGAACGAAGTTTGCATTGATATTAACCCGTTCAAGGCTCTGCTTTAACGTTCTAGCAATCGAGGGAGTAGCGCGGCTAGCAAAGAATTCCTCTACTTCCTTGGCCTGCTCAAGGGAAGCAAACTGCACCGAGCGGTAGGGGAAAAAAAGACGAATTAAATTTATTCCATTACTACAATTTAACATTCCAGAGTGAGGATGTCAACTGTGCTAAGAAAACCAATAGAACAAAGCATATAGAGGAACATGAGACAAACCGGCGAGACAACTGCACCGACAAAGCGAGTTATCAAAAATCCAGAACCATATGTCTTTAAGAGGTTTTCCCAATTTTCCTGTATAATATTAGAGAACTGTAAGAGAATGCAATCAAATGTAAACAAGGTTAAAAATAATATAAGTACAAATATCATGATCTCCGTTGCAGTGTTTTATTCAAAATCAAGGTATTATATAATAGTGGTGCATCAATAGACTAAAAATGACATGCCACAGACAATGAAAAACACGGAGTGAAATTTAGCATGCTCTCTAGACTTGGTTAGACATAGAGCAGCAGCATGTAAAAGCATTACTACATATGAGATGCAATGTTGGCAAAGAATGTGAGAAAGTAGGTTTGGGCTAATTCCCAAATCCGAATAACCTAATCCTACGTAAAAAATGAAACTTAGTCAAATGAATCTAACTCAATCAAAATATAGGTCAATTTCCAAAACCTTGAAAGAAACTAAAATTGATAATGTAAGAGATAAAAATAAAAACCATACATGTAAATTCACCCAATAGCTGAAGCTTTTGGGACAGTTGGTTCTTGACATGGTACCAAAGCCTCTATGACCAAGTGGTCATGGGTTTGATCCCTTTCAATCCCATTCTCCTCAATAAAAGTTAAGCACATAGTAAAAATGGCTTGTGCATTGTCTACACTTCAAGCCCAAAGAGCTCTTGCTTGAGGAAGCATATTGCAGGTAAAAATAAAAACCATTGAAGTGTTTTGGGACAGTTGGTTCTTGACAGATAAATTATATTAAGGTCTATACAAGACTCCATTTCAATTTAATGTGCTTCACACTTCATATGACTACTGGTTCTGCGTTGTCTACCTTAAACCATGCCCAAGCTATGTCTCGTCCTTCCCGACTAACAGGCAGTCCAAAAACAGCATCCTGACTACGAACCTTGACCATATATAAACAACATATTAATTTCAAGTTTACACTGTATATATAATAATTTGCCAACTTGCATATGTATCAATGTATGTGTATTCTGAATTCAAATATCTGAAGATTAGATACCTCAGAAGACAACAAAAAGTTAAGAACTTCAAGAACCAGATCTGAGTCAGGTGAAGAAGAAAGTGAGCCTACAAGAATAGAAGATATTAGTATCCTGACCCAGAAAAAGGATGTTATGCTAACTCACAGAAGATATTTCATTACTCAGAATGCGTGTTTTCTCCTGACTTAGGTCAGATTCTCTATATACTTTCAGAAGGGATTCATAACCCAGTCGGTTAGATTTGCTTGCCCGTTGCATCACAGCGACATATGTTGCCTGCCAACATTTTACAAAAATCATCAACAGAAGAATCCATACAGAGATTTCCAGCGTTCAATTGTTGCTTCAGATAACCTTTCTTATATCAGGTGGAAGAAGTGGTGTATTTCTGTCTTCTAAGAATGCCTGAAAACGCCTGCTTGCTTCATCCAGTGTCAGATCATGTCCAAACACAGCAAGGGCAGTCAAGATTTCTCCTCTCAACATTGCATCAAGATGACTTTCTCCTGGCTTAGCATCCCAACCAAGCCTCCTACAAGGGAATATCAACAGGGGGTAAGAAGATGAAGCACAGACATCAGAGAAAGTAATCAATGAAGAACATAGATTCACCCACACGGACAAGTTGGCTTCTATTTTGGGCTATCCAGATTTCCAATATCTTTATCCACACTACTATCAGCAACATTACCATATACAAACATGATTCCTAGCAGACACTGCTAACTCCATGGTCAATTTAAACATGCCTTTTTACAATCATTAAGGAATGCCACACGAGTGTTACAGCAGAGCTACTCTAAATGCTATAAATTCTTATTATTGACTGAAACAAAATCCTCTCAGGATCAATGCATGTAACAACTTACTCAGCAGAGTACTGGAAAAGGTTAATAAAGAATTGCTTGAGATATTCTAGCAAGTCGGGTACTGCATCAGCTGCAATCGATTCAATTTTGTAACTTATCTGTGAAATATAAAAAAACAAAATTAGATCCAAAAAATAACCGAAGTAATGAATGAGCAAGGATTCGAAGATAACATTACAGCAATCAGGTTAGACAGCACAGTATAATCAACTTCCTCACTGAAAGCCCCCATCAAGTTAATCAAGGAGGTCAATGATTCTTGGCGAGCCACACAAAGTGCATATAAATCATCCAAAATGCCTGTCAAAGTAATAGCTCTCAAGTTATTTGTCTTTTCCTTTTCTAGCATCGGAAATAATTTTTAAGAGATTATTTAATTTACCAAATCGGTCTGTTGCAGACAAGACCTGTTTCTCTACTGCATATTGAAGTCTAGTTGCAAGCAACTCATCATATTTCACCCTGTAGAAACCAGTCTGATCCACATTAAGTTTAATCCAAGAATTTAAACCTTTATCTTCAGCAATCGGGGAACCCAAGAACTCTTTCGCATCAAGTGTTTCAGATTTTGTTTGCAAGAGGAAATTCTTCCGGACATTGCATGAGCCAAAGCATAGCGTTATTGGAACAATCCATTGGCCTTCTCCTTGATCACCGCTTGACAAGAATTGTGACTGCAAATAGCATTCTAAGCTTACAACTTACATGTTACAATACATGGATTTTCTCCCTGAAAATAATCATAATGAAGAACTGATGAAGTAAATACAACGGAACCTGATTAAACTCCAATTTCTGATCATTGACTTTAACAGATACAACAGGATATCCCTTCTGCTTCGTCCATGAGGTCATTATCTTGTTCACAGGTTCACCAGATCCCTCCTCAAGTGCAGCCCATAGATCCTCAGTCTTAGCATTTGAGCAAGCATATTTTTTTATATATGAAGCTAGTGACCTCTGGTTACAAGAGCAAGCAAATATATAATCCATATTTTACACGTAATCAAATACAAAAAGATTTAATACACACTTTTAAAAAACTTCATATCATATTCATAATAAATAGTACATCTGCCTATTACTCGTTGAATTCAATATGAACAGTTCACTGGAAGTTTTGGCATTGAAAATATAGTTTCTTATGGAAGCGGTAAGTGGCTAAGTACTGACCTGAAAGCATTCAGCACCAAGATAGCTTTGTAGCATTCTGATTACAGATGCACCTTTTCTATAGCTTATAGCATCAAATATTTCATCAATCTCCCCAGCATGATTTATCTCTACCTGCAAATAGATTTTACAATGATTAAAATACAATATAAACTGATAAGACGTCCAATTAATTTTTTAACCAAGGATTACCCAAAAGCTCAATTTATTTGAATATATTTATCCAAAAAAAATCTTATACAAAAGTATATATTGACATTGAGTTTGATTGCTATACACTGACAGTGTAAAATATTTTTACACAGACATCCAATCATAAGTTGCCATATCAATAAAAAAAATTTGACTTTCATCCTAACTACCTTAAAAGTCATTCATATCATGATTGGTGATTGGTTGTCTGTGTAAAAATGTTTTACACTGTTAGTGCATAACAATTAAACTCATTGACATTATATAACAAATAATATAAGCAATTTGATAGAACTGGTAGGCCCATGTCTAACATAATTACATTGCATATAATTGATGTGCATAAAATCAGAGCCAGATAAAATTATCCAACTACATTATCTAAGGCAGATTAAACCCATGAAAAACTGAGATTTAACAATACCTCAATTGGGTGGGATTCTGCAAGCCCGTCCAACCTAAGACCTTCAGTAGTTTCATGAAGAAATTGAGACCAAATTCTCCACTCAGGAAACAAGCTATCAGTTGCTAAATAGCTAACCTGGCCACACCCAAGAAGAGAAGAACTATCAGTTACATAGAAGTTAAAAAAAAGCAAATAAATTAACAAGCAGATTCTGTAATGAACTATATGAGGATATACAAGCCACACAACTTACCCATGTTGCAAACCCCTCATTCAGCCATAAATGTGTCCACCACTCCATTGTAACAAGATTGCCAAACCATTGGTGTGCCAGTTCATGAGCTACAACAGTCGCAACCTTAACAGCAACCAAAGATATATTTTTTGCCCTTGAGTCAGTAATAAACTAGTCTAAATAAAGATTAGGAAACTCAAGTCGCGAAGAGGCAACTTCATGGATAAGTGGATTACCCTCTGCTTGTTAGCGGCAGCAGAATGCTGATCATCATAGAGCAAAGCAGTCTCCCGGTATGTAACCAAACCATAATTCTCCATGGCTCCAGCAGCAAAATCAGGGATTGCAATCATATCCAACTTTGGCAGAGAATAGGGAGTGGCAAAGTAACTGTTGAATTATCATAGATGGTTCACTAATAATAATAAATGATGCATCATACCCACAAACATAGTCAAGCAAATGGACTAACAAGAAGATTAGCATATAATCCATCATTGCATTATCCACTTATCTTGCTATTGTGAACCTGATATATGAAGGATGACGACGTGATTGACAGTCGCTATATAGCAGCAGAGAAAGAAGGAAAAACAAAAAGTAAAAGGTATCAAGTCAACATTACAAGGCTTACTTAATTAGTATTTTTTACCATTAATATTTGGGCCACTTGGTGGAAGGCTTCATTTTGGAAGCCAAACCCACCAATTATGAATATTCTGAGCCATAAACTGGAGAGGATAAGAAACCAAAATTGCGGGAAACATGCATGGCAGTACGATATCCCATCCAAGCTTCCCTCCTCAGTTGAATTACAGACTTACAGAGTATAATTGAATTATGGCTTCCAGTAATTAAAAGAGAAGACAAAAGCACTTTTGTCAGCAATAAGATTTATAAGACTCTTTAACCATCTCTCACCTGTCTGTTGTGAAGGTGTTATTTTATATTCTTTTGATTTTTATCTTCTTTTTTCAGTCATATTCTTTGGGTAAAGTGTTTGTGACTTGAGACCAAACAAAAAATAAATAAATCATGCTTTGCATCAAAGAGGAAGGAGGATTAATGGAACTGAAAAGATATAAAGTTCTGAATTATTTATGATAAATTTACCATTTTAGAAACAAAGAATTGTAATAGTTGCATACTTACTCCTTGAATAGTTCCAAAGTTCTCACAGCAACATATAGTGCAAAATTCCCCTGGTTTGCCTTGCCAACTTGACAATATACTCTGACTTTCACCCCTGCATAGATTAGATTGCGTTAAGAAGAACAGGAAAGTCAGGACTAACAATACCGATGATGTACATAGCAAACATGATTTTACCATCGGAGGTATGATCTTCCACATAATCAAACAAACCGACAACAACCGCAACCAAATATGTAGACATGATTGGGGATTCTTGATATGAAACTGTTTTGAGATTTCCATCTATTTTTTCTTCAACAATTGGCATGTTAGAAAGAGCAATGAGCTCTAAAGGCACATCCAATGTGATCTTGAAAGTAGCCTGAAAAATCAACTACCAGTGAAAAGGAGGCCTAACTTCAAAGTATTTATCATTTGTTAGAGCAACTTGAATCCCAAAATCCATCCAGACCCGTCCCACCCTCTTACGGCCTCTCCAACCAAGCCAGGAACCAAAAAGAAGCTTATTATTTAAACTTAAGGTTGTGCTGTTGCAACAATAAAATATTCTACTGTTATAGGTGCTTAGAAAAAGGTCTATTTAAACCTTGCAAGCAGGTTCATCCCAACAAGGAAAGCATCGCCTGGCATCAGCTGGTTCAAACTGTGTAACTGCCATATTCTTCTTCTCACCGTTATGTTCATAGGTACTGCATATAAAAATATCCACATATATTAAATTTAAAAAGAAAAACTAGAATTTGTGATTCATAATAATTAGAAAATTGGGTAATAAGTTAACAAATCACGTACTGTGCTATAATGTTGCATTGTGTCAGGAAAAAGAACGGATTTTTAGGTATCAATCAGGTTTTGAAACAAGTGATTTCAACAAAATCAAGAGCGAAGAAAAAAAAAAGATGATGAAGATTAAAGAATCAGTGCAGCATGAAGCAGAATTCAAGTTAATATTTTTGCTATTGGATTCTTTGGGAACTTTGACAACAACCAAAGAAAACCTAATATAACACTTACCTTCTGTAGAACCCTTTCATTCTATCATTCAAGATTCCTTCAAACTGAATGGCCAATAGTCCCAACCCAATCGGTAATGTCTCTGGGAACTCCAATACCAAAATCTCATCATCTTGAAACAATTCAACTCTTGAAGGTTTGAGAACCTGCATGAATATCCATTCATTCTACATCAGCAACACTCTATAGGGTTCATGTTGAAGATTCTGGGGTTCAAACTTTAAAAAAATCTAAAATGGATGCAAGAACTGCATAGTTATGAATCCTGATCTTCTAGACAGTGGTAGAGACACAATATTCTTATAACAACACAAGTAGGGATCAAGAACAGAACAATAGTTGATCAATAGTGATTGCATGAGAGAGAAAGAAAGATGAGAAATGAGAACCTTAGAGGAATCGCGGTTTGTGAAAGAGACGGCATCGGTAGTGATAGAGAGTTCAGCAGCATTGAGGACGATGAAAGTGGTAGCGGCAACGATGTCGAGGTCTACGCCGACGGAACCAGCGAAACGACAAGCGACGAGGTCAGGCTTCAGCTTTATGTCGTAGCGTTTAGGAACCGCAAATTTAGGAAGACGAGGTTGTCCTTTGAACTGATCCATATCTCCCACTCACTCTCACAAAACAGAAATGGAAAATTGAACTGTTGAGCTGAGACTGACTGACTGAGAGCTGACAACTCACCTGGGGTGGGTGGCTATTTATAACATTGCTTCCTCTGGGCCGGCCACTGGGCCTCTCCAAATATGTCAAACTAAAAATAAAAAATAAGTATCAAAATAGCCCTCTAAAAAATTGAATACCGTCATGTTTTTTTTATCAAGACTAAATAAATAATATGCTATCCATTGATCATGAATGGGATGAAATGGTTAGTAATAGAGAAGAGCAGTGAAAAAGTTTAACTCATTTTTTAAGTAACATATTAGAGAGGTTAATGACCAACCAAGGATTAGTCACGTGATAAGTAACTCGACCTCATAAAGAGGAGAATGCAAGTTCAAATTTAAGTAACGGAGTGGAGAGGTTAATGACTAACAAAGGATTAGTCAAGTGGTAAGCATATCAACCCTATAAGGATGTTAAACACAAGTTCAAATCCTGATAATAGATACTACAGTTGGGAGGTTGAGAAAACCAATGGTTAATTCTCTACTCTGAGTAATCGATTGAGAATTAGTCTCATATTCGATCTAAAGAGCCGAAACTTATGGAGATATCATAGAATGCTACTAAAAAGTCAAAAGTTCTAATTATAGTGATTTATAAAAAGAAAGTGCAGATATTAACGAATTGAATACAATAACTCCATATCACTCAAACTTTCAAAATATCCTTTAATTTGGAGAGTTTAGAATTGTATGCAATGTAAATCACTTCCTAACCTTTTTATAACCTTTATAATCTACTCCAATCCATTAATCATCATTATTACTATTTGAAGTGGGATCTCACTCATTCTATCATTAAAACTTCTAAATCATATAGCGATATACTTTAACTTTTTCATTCTAAATCACAATATTATACTGAACATGATATGAATCATTTCACTCCATCCGGTTGAGACTCAAAATCTGAAACATCGCTCAAGCAAGCATTGGTGGCAAAAAAATAAATTAAAGAGTATGGTGACACGATAGATGACAGGTGTCCCCGGTGGCTGACGGCTGTGGAAGTTGAAGTTGTTTTCTCCGCTAATTATACAAACACCATTGACAATGACAGCTCCCAGCTCCATGAGAGACAAGAGTAGAAGCTCTTCATCACTTTCAACCTCTCCTTGTGCCCCTCTTAGAGATGCATACCATAATTGCTTCAACAGGTTTCATTCATTAACATTCTCCATCAAAACTTGTCATTTTTTTCTTTATCAATTTTACCCATCTTAAACCCTAATTTCATTTTGAAGGTGGTACGCGGAGAAATTCATGAAGGGTCAGTGGGACAAAGAAGAATGTGTTTCTGAGTGGCAAAAGTACAGAGCTTGCCTTTCTGTAGGTCCTTATTTATCTATGGAAATGGGACATTTCATGAAAATTAATCTTTTATTAGTTAAGCTTATTTCTTTAATATTTGACAGCAAAATTTGGAAGATAAACATCTGAGTCGTTTCTTGGAAGCTGAAGGCATTGTTCAAGAGAATCAAGATGATCTGAGGAAAGGTGCTGCTGCTGCTGCTGCTTCTTCTGGGTAACTTGTAGGTGATTCCTGGACTCATTAACTGGCTTGATCTTTCTGTCTTATTGAGTTATTGCTTGTTTATCCTGGAAACAAGGAGGATCTGCTAGATATTTGTCAATGCGTGCTTCAATTATCAATAATCGGTGATCAATTGAGTAATTTGTAATTGACTAACTATTTATTGTATTGTTGTGCATTCACAATTTATATATATTTTATAACTTATATTTTTTAAATGATGGCAACCTATGCTGAACCCTTAATATAGAGTCCTGACTGTAACACGAATAGGTTAAAGAATGGGGCCTAAGCAATGGAAATTGCATTCTTCAGTAGGATGTCAAGTTGTAGAATTAGCAGCTGCAGGATTTTAATTTATGTGAAACAGGCTTATTGTAGTTTAACTTGTGTTCTGTGAGGTTTTGACAGAGTTGGATTGGATGTCCATGCCCAAGCTTTAAGCATGATTGAGTCACAGACAAGTGACAACAAGCATGTTGCATTGGTATTTGCTTGATTTCCCGCATTATTTAGTGGTTGCCTTTGTGTCCATTCTTGCCTTCATGGCAAAATGACCTATGTCATCTATTACAAGCTTCTTGGCTTAAAATCCATAAAAATAGTCACCAATACACACTGTCATAAATGGTTGAGGCCTGAGTTTATTAATTATTACAAGCTTCTCATGCTTTTTCTTTTTAAAAGCTCAACAATACAGCAAAGTCAGATATGACAATTCCCTTAAAACAGCCATGCAACCTTGGAGATGTGAGCAATGCACACCAACTCACTTTATGGTTTATGCACCTAAGGGTTCAAAAGACTGCACAGTGCACACTGTCACACAATTTCAGTTGTGCTAACTCCTTTAAAATGACTAACTAAAAACTGCTCCAATGTGTTAGAGCACACTGGTGCTCACCAAGGACCCCAAAAAGATTGTTCCAAAGGAAAGTAGCCGCACTACAGTTCCAAAGGTTCAGCATAAGCTGCGTAACATATTTGACAAAATCATCTAAGGAATGTTCAGATTGTGACTTCCTAGCAAATTTGACCCAATATGCCTTGGGTTATATTACAACTGAGGGTTGAAAACCATTTGCTTTATTATCATAAGCATCTTTGGAAGCTTTTATATCACTTTTAATTATTGATGACAAGAACCTGCCTTTAGCAAACCTGACCAAAAAAACCCAGCCCCCACGAACAGACCATTAAATATATTATATTTTTCTTTTTATATTTTTTAATGGGAGGCGAGGAATTGGAAAGGAGATATTGGAGTGAGAAAGAGTACTGAAATCTTGTTCGGTGGTGTTTTATTTTTTAGGACTGGGTGGAAGGAGAGGAGGGGTGTTGGCGATTGGGCAAGTAAAGGAATGGGGTAATTTTTCATTTAAAAATTCTGCAATAACTCTTTTATCCACTCTTTTCTTTTTCCATGCTCTCCCCTCATCTCCATTCCGTATCTTACCCCATTAAACATTCAAAATTTCAAATAGAAGATTAATACTTTCTGCTCATCCAAAGTTCCAACATAGTAGGGACTTAAACTCATGTAAGAGCAAATAACACATGGACTTAATTTTGATGCATTGTCAATTTAAAGATTTTTAAATCATCAATCAATCACACATTACTATCCGTGTGACTTTTAAGGTAGCTATTGTGAAAGTCAAATTTTTTTTTAATGACATGACAATTCATAATTGAATGTTACAATTGTATGAAAATTAAATCAATAACACAAAGATATAGCTGCTCTTTCATTTTACGAAAATTTATACGTAACACTACAGTCACAACTGATGCACATGGCTCTATCTGAGTTTAAGTAGCTCCGGTTTTCTTTTCTTATTAAACTGAAAAAGGAGCCGCCATCTTTGCTAGAGGTGTTAGTTGTCACTTGGTAGCATCACTCTGGTGTTATTCCCTTCTATTTTGCTTGTTTATTTATTTACTAGTATTTCGTGTAACACTACGGTGTACTGTGCTTCTAGGTGGTAGTCATATTCCCAAGGTGATGTGATATAAAGTATGGTTGTGGTAGTACGCTGGGCCTAATTAATATTATGATTTGGTAGTTTTGGCGCAGGTAAACTGACTAGTGACTACCAAAGGAAGAAGCTTAATCATGTAACGACCAGTGTTGTTGGAGTATTATGTTCCTCTGCCTTTCTGTTAGGCCTTTGTTTGAACAGAGCAAGCGTGTATTTCCTGAGAAATCTTGATGGTTTCAACCTATGGTCTATCGCAACGGGGAATGAGATGAAAATTTGATGAGGGTGGATTTGCTAGGAATGTGATTTGGAAAACTTCTTTTCTTCGATGAATTTTTAACATCATGATCACTTGTTTTTAGTTCCCACGTTTTATTTTTGAAATTTCTTATAACGAATATTTGGTCTGTAATATTTTGGAAGTAAAAAATAAACCAAAATTAGCGAGATCCTTCAAGCTTCAGATTAATAATACTGGTTTTTAAAGAGGTAAAGTTATTCTCAGTGTAGGTCCTTTGGTTTTTAGAAGTAGGCTTTCTGGGTGTGGCGGAGGATGGAGACCGGCATGGGTTGCCAATGGTGGTGTGGGGGTGAGGGGAAGAATGACTCTTTTTTGTAGGGACCAAATGTCGATTTGCATAAACACACGACACTGTAATTATCATTAAATGAAGCCTTTATCTTCAAACTTAACACTACTCAGTGTACCAAGTAAAATAAATTTAAGATGAATCAAGCTGGAGTGGTGACCATGGCATTAGGTGCCAAAGTGAATCACGATGGAGCCAAGAACATAAGAGTATAGACAGACAACCAAACAACCAATTATTGAAGCATGCAACCTCGTTTAGCAGTTTTTTGTTCTTACGCCATCCTTCCTTAAAATTAAAAGATTATTTGGTTTTGGTTTATTTTACTTCTTTTTGAAAAGAAAGTGTGCAACCATCCATTCTTCGCCATCATTGTATGCAAAGAGTTCCGCTACAGCTATGAAGAATGTTCTCCAATAGACAGTCCACTTGATAGCTGAATCCTTGCCATATGTTGATTCCATGATTGGCTTGATGGAAGTCATGTTCTGGTCCATTCTTTTGAGCCATTCTTCACTGCAAGTTAAATTTGTTTCTGCTTCAGTAATACGCTTCAAACTTGCTTTATAAACAATTTAACATTGGATGGAATATGGCAAGATTGCTATAAAATCATTGAACAATTTAGTTGATTCTAACCTGGTCTGTGCGTAATGTTTCCCATTTACTAGCCAATGGTTGACCACAGTAACATCATCCTGCATCCATCACCAAAGAAGTCAATCACAAGTCAGCTAAATCTGGATGCTATATATATATATATATATAAGTATTGCACGTGCTTCTAATTCTTATTTTGTTTTTGTTTAAAAGAAAAAAAGTATACAATTTTATTATTATTTTATAATTTTCCTTCATCTTTATCTCAAAGAAAACAAATAGCAAAATTTGAAGGGATTCTGCAACACCATCAGGTAATAACAAAGCTAGCACAAGTTGCGTAGGAAGCTTACTTGGAAATAAAGAAGCAGATTTGCTGAAGGCATAGTTCCTCCAGTAAAGAAGTACCTCGTAATCCAGTCATCTTCATTTTTGTCCTACATAAAGTAAGTAGACAGTGAGTGGTATTTATGAAAACCTAACCAGTCTTATTAAGGTATCGACTATATCATAAACAAAACCAAGAAACCAAGATGGCTAAGTAGTTTAACAACATTATATGAGGTTCACCTCAAAGTGGTAAGCAAATGCTTTGTGGCAGAAATGATGAACAAATAAAAGGCTATCATCCTCTTTCATCCATTTTGATATCTTCTTGAGAAGATCCTTGTAGTTCTTCATATGCTGCGTCAAGATCAAAACTGACTTTAAAAT
Organism: Ammopiptanthus mongolicus; assembly: GCA_039655645.1. Lineage (NCBI taxonomy): Eukaryota > Viridiplantae > Streptophyta > Magnoliopsida > Fabales > Fabaceae > Ammopiptanthus > Ammopiptanthus mongolicus. The sequence goes on from CM077345.1 coordinate 6,334,430, forward strand.
TTAGGAAAACATGGCTTTAATACAAGGATCTTGATAACGAGTGCCGTAAAGACATTGTTTAAGAAATCAATAAAAGAAATGTTTGTCTCGGGAGACTAAGTGAAACACTTTTCAATATATTAAATACATCATTTTTTCATACAAAATTTTCTTTATTGATTCCTTAAACAATGTCCGAAGGGCACTCGTTAGCATTCTCCTTAATACAAATCTATGAAGCATTGACACTCCTTGAAGTGTTGGACACGTTTCCGTCACCACACTTCTTTAACACCAGTACTACATGGGTAGGACACTCACCAGATGTCCAATTAAAAAACTATTTTTTGTTGGTTTGGACACGCATCAGACAACTTTGGTTGGGACAGGACTTAAATACTAGGCTTTTTGACCAAACTAGTGTTATTTTAGAAACTATTTATCAAAATGGGGTTGTTTTGTAACTATTTATCAAAATAGGGTTGTTTGGAATTTTTTACGTTTAGCGTCGGCCAAGGCCCATGCTAAAGGGTGACGGTCATCAGACGTGTGAATCAGACGAGTCTCAGCAGATGGGTCACAGCAGACGGGTGACACCTCTAGCGTCGGCCTTTAGCGTCGGCCTAAAAAATTCCAAACAACCCTATTTTGATAAATAGTTATAAAACAACCCCATTTTGATAAATAGTTTCTAAAATAACATTAGTTTGGTCAAAAAGCCTAAATACTAAGCTGACATCCCAAATGGCTTGAGTGCTTGACACTTGAAAGGCATGACTCTTTTAAAAGTTTCAAAAAAATTCTCTCTTTTTTCAAATAACTTTCAAAAAGGTCTTAGATAGATTATATCTTTTCTTAATTTTTCGTTTGTACATGAATAGATTGTTTTTGGAATCTTTTTTCTAAAGAGACCAAGTGTGTGCATGTGTGCATCTAGTGCCATGTCCAGGTGTCTTGAATTTTGGACATTGTCCGTGTTTGAGTGTCCGTGACGGGGGTCCGTGTCTGTGTCTATGCTTCATAGATACAGATTATTTATCCACAAACTCCAACCTCAAACATTTCTATGGAAAATATTCTGTCATAAGAAGCTTCCATTTCAAACATGCCAATATCTGCAACAATTATATCCAAATTTTGCAGCTGAAGATCCCTGATAAGATAGCAGTGAAAGAAAGTGAATTTGACCATCATGCAATATTTAATTTCCAGGTTAAATATCGGTACCATGTATGAGTCATCTGTGTAAATTTTGAGAAATGATGAACAAATAAAAGGCTATCCTCTTTCATCCATTTGGATATCTTTTTGAGAAGATCTTTATAGTTCTTCATATGCTACGTCAATGTCAAAACTGACTTTAAAATTTAGGAAAACATGGCTTCAATACAAATCTATGAAGCGCGGACACTCCTCCTTCTTGAGATGTTGAAGTGTTGGACAAACTTTAATCACTGGCACTTCTTCGACACCTATATGACACGTGTCGGACACTCACCAAGTGTCCAATTAAGAAACTATTTTTTGTTGGTTTGGACACAAATCAAACAACTCAGGAACACGGCTTAAACACCGAGCTAACTCCCAAAATGGCTTGACATTTGAATGGCATGACTCTTTCAAAAAGGTTTTCAAACCCCGATTTGAACAGGAGAAGTACGTCATATGTTTATGTACCATGGATGATCCACATCTCACGGTCTTCAAAAAATTTCTCTTTTATAAAACTTTGGAAAAGGTCTTAAGATAAATTAGATCTGTTTTTAATTTTTTGGTTGTGCATGAAGGTGAAAGATATAGATTGTCTTTTTATTTGGAATTTTTTTTTGTAAAGAGACAAAATGTTAATGATAGGATGGCCATTATGCCTAATTCAGACCATAAATTGGCTGAGACAGAAGAGGATGTGTTAGTGGGATTTAAGCCCAAGGTTTGAAGAGTTTATGAGAGAAAAGGTAGCTGCCTAGCTGGCAGTTAGTTAGGATTTGCTTTATAGGGAGAGTGAGAATAAGGAAACACTCTTGACATAAGAATTCTGTTAGTATCCTAGTGGTTAGGCTGAGAGAGAGTATCTTCTGTCAGAGGAGCTTTGCTCTGGTTTCCCTTTGTAAGAGAGCTTAGTCTCTTGATTATCAATATATTCTATCTGTCTTTCTCCATATTTCTCTTCTCTGCTCTATCAATTGGTCCGACCTGTCGGCTGTTCATGCCACCAAAAATGGCCGACTCAGTGGAAGCTTTGGAGGTTAGTTTGGACCGTGTGGAATCGGGCATGGTGGATACGAAAGAGGCGTTGATGGCGGAGATGAACAGTTCTTCCACCATGGATGAGTTTCGTTTATCAGCTAAGAAGGTTGAGCTGCCTTCTTTTGTTGGTGAGGACCCTGTATGGAGGGTCAAACAGTCCATTGGTCCTATATGGCGGAGTTTGAACCGTTCTCTTCACAATGGGGTCGTTTACCTGAGTTGCAATTTCTGGGTTACTTTGTTGGTGGTTTGCGTCAGGATATTCGGAGCAAGGTACGAACGTTCAAGCCGAAGTCTCGTTACCAGGCTACGCAAAAAGCTGAGCTCTCAATGCTCTCGCAATCAGGTCATCTTAATGGGTCTCGTTTACGACCCGGCCAACAACCCAATTGGACTCGTCCACCAAAAGTGGGCTGGACTCAACGCGAGGGCGAATCCTTCGGGTCTTCGAGTCAGGCCCAAACCGCGTCTAATTGGGTACCGGGTAAATCCAAATTTCAAAATGGGTCGTATCTGTCAACAGATTCTGGGGGTAAAGGTATTCCTTCTTCCGCCAGTTCGAAAGGGGGCCGGCCGGAGGAGACTCGGCGGTACTCCGATGACCGAAGTCGGGGGGTGAAACATCTGCCTTACTCAGAACTGCTTGAAAAAAGCCAAGGGTTTGTGTTTCCGTTGTAACGAACGATATCAGCCACTGCATCAGTGTGCTGCAAAACAACTTGGGTTGATTATTTTGGGGGATGACGAGGTTGTTAACGAAGAAGGTGAGATTGTGGCCATTGAAGTGGATGACCATGAGGAGGAAGAACAACTCAAATGCAAAGTGTTGGGAGTGATTGGCATAACCAATTTGCTTTGGTCTTGTGCAAAAACCATGCGATTGGAAGGTATAATATAAGGAGTTTCTGTGTTGGTGTTGATTGATAGTGGGGCAACCCACAATTTTATTACTCCAGCAGTGGTGGAGGCTTCGGGTTTGTCGATGGACACAACAAATTCTGTGGGAGTTCGGTTGGGTGACGGACAAAGGGTGATGACAGTGGGGAAATTTGATGGAGTGACCTTGCATATTGGTGACTTAGAGGTAACCGTGGATGCTTATGTTCTGGGGTTAGGAGGTGTGGATATGATTTTGGGAGTAGTATGGTTAGAAACCTTGGCAAAGTGACTATGGATTGGAAGAAAATGTCAATGGTTTTCGAACACTATGGACGCATTATCAAACTAAGAGGACAAGGTAGGATTACACAGAAGGGGAGTTCTGGTGCCTCTACTACTCTCCAAAGTATTGTGGAGGAGGATGTTAAAGAGATTGAAGGTTGGTTTTGGTCAACAACACTTGAGGTAGGTGCTGAACCTTTGATGTCTAGGTCCAATTTCCATGAGCTCCAGAATGTGCTGTGTAGTTATGATGCAGTTTTTAAGGAAGCTAATGGGTTACCTCCTGTGAGGAACACTTCCCATTCAATTGTATTGCAGCAAGGAGCAGGTTCAGTGAGTGTAAGACCTTATAGATACTTGCATTATCAGAAGGATGGGATACAAAAACAGATTAAATCACTTCTTCAGCAGGGGCTGATTATCAATAGCTCCCGTTCTTTTTCTAGTCCAGTTATTTTGGTAAAAAAGGATAATTCTTGGTGTATTTGCACTGACTATCGGGCACTAAATATAGCGACTGTGCAGGATAAGTATCCAATTCCGGTTGTTGATGATCTGCTGGATGAGTTGTTTGGAGTGGGGTATTCTTCTAAATTGGACCTAAATTCCGGTTACCACCAGATTAGAATGAAGGAGGAGGATGTTCATAAGACTGCATTCCGTACTCATGAGGGTCATTACGAATATTTGGTAATGCCCTTTGATTTAACAAATGCACCGGCTACTTTTCAGTTAGTAATTAATGAGATTTTCAAGCCTTTTTTTTTGCGCAAATTTGTTCTGATCTTCTTTGATGATATTTTGGTGTACAGTGAGGATTGGAGCACCCATTTACAGCATTTGGATGCAGTTTTAAAGGTGATGCAGCTGCACCAATTTGTGGCTAAACGAAAGAAATGTGCTTTCGGACAAAGGCAAGTTGAATACCTTGACCATGTGATTTCCCAGCAAGGTGTGGCAGTGGATCCTAACAAGGTGGGTAGTGTGGTTAATTGGCCTACTACTAAGAATGTAAAAGGGATGCGAGGGTTCCTTGATTTAACCGGGTATTACAGGAAATTCATTGCTAATCCATTGACAGATTTGACCAAGAAAGATGATTTTGTGTGGAATGCAGCAGCTGCCTCAGCCTTTGATCAATTGAAACTGGCAGTTACTTCTGCACCGGTGTTGGCCTTGCCAAATTTTTCAATTCCCTTTGAGATTGAATGTGATGCTTCGGGTAGAGGGGTAGGAGCAATGTTGCTAGCTGAAACACCCGATAGCATACTTTAGCAAGGCTTTTTCTGGATCTAAATTGTCCAAGTCAGCTTATGAAAAAGAGTTTATGGCTTTGGTTTTAGCCATTCAACATTGGAGGCATTATTTGTTTGGTAGAAGCAGTGCTGTCAAAAAACCGCCATGGTGGCGGACAATGAGCAAACCGCCACCAAGAGCGCGTGACGTGGTGGATTCTGTATGGCGGCCGAATAGCAGTGGCGGTCCATGGTGGCAAGGCGGTGATGGCGGAAGGTGGAGCTGGCATGGGCTTTCAGATGGCCGGGTCGCGACCCGACCCGATTCGTGACCCAAAATAGGGTTAAAACCCTAAAAGATCGAGCGTCCTTCATCCCTGTCTTCTACCATCGACTCGCACCCCTCTCTTCTCTCATCCAGTCAACTGGCGACCATCAACCGCGACCATCAGTGGCTTAAGCGACCATCAACCGCTCCGGCAACCAGCAACCGGCGAACAACAACTTCTTCTTTCTTTCTTCTCCGGCCAGAAACTCTTCTCCCACCATGGCTTCTGAGAAATCTGATGGAGAAGAGGAAGAAGGATATGCCCTAATAGATGACAAAGAAAATGATTATGTTGGGGTAGAGGAGGAGGATTAGACATTTACTTTGTGTTTGTATTGTTGTTTTTATCATTTTATTGTTATTTGCATTTTAAGATCTTGAACTTGATGGTAAGTAGTCTTGTTAGTAGCCTATGATAGGTGAATACGAGACTTATATGATATTTTCTATCAAATTAGATATGGTTCTTGACATATATTGTAGCTTGTTTTGGATTTTATATTTTTTCTGCATTTTTTTGTTTATGCATATATATATTTATAATATTTTTTATGTTGTCCGCCATGGCATCTGCCATATGGCCGCATCGCCATCCGCCATTTTGTATGGCAGATTTTTGGCTATCCGCCATGGACCGCCATCCGCCATCGATAACACTGGGTAGAAGGTTCATTGTTTACTCACATCAGAAAAGCTTGAAGCATTTGATACAACAAAGAATCACCACTGCAAACCAACAAGAATGGATAGCTAAATTGTTGGGATTTGATTTTGCAGTTCTGTATAAGGGGCTGGAAAATAAGGTGGCTGATGCTTTATCTAGTCAACAGGATGAAACATAATTGAGAGCAAGGTAAGAAGTTACAGGAGGAAGTGATGCAGGATCCTGTTTTTAAAGAAATCACTGATGCTATACTAATTGATCCAGATTCAAGACCAGGCTATGTTTTCAAGGGAGGGGTGTTGCTCTATAAGAACAGGTTGGTCTTACCAGCAAAATCTCCTATGATTCCATTGCTATTGAAGGATTTTCACTCTTCTCTAAGTGGTGGGCACTCTGGTTTCCTTCGCACTTAAAGGAGGATTGCCAGGAATTTGTTTTGGCAAGGAATGAAAGGGAGGGTGCAAGAATTTGTTAAAGCTTGTGACACTTGTCAAAGGCAGAAATATGCGGCTACGACTCCTAATGGGCTTCTGCAACCTTAGTCTATTCCTGTGCTGATTTGGAGTGAAATATCAATGGATTTTATACCAGGATTGCCCAAGAGTAATGGCTATGAGGCAGTTTTGGTTGTGGTTGATAGACTATCAAAATATAACCATTTTATTCCTCTCAAGCATCCATTCACAGCTCGCAGCATAGCTGCCATTTTTGCCAAGGAGCTGGTGCGATTACATGGAATTCTAGAGTCTATCTTGAGTGATCGCGACCCTTTGTTTGTTAGCATCTTCTGGAGGGAAATGTTTAAGCTTAAGGTACTGTTTTGAAGATGTCCTCTTCTTATTATCCTCAAACAGATGGACAAACGGAGGTGGTAAATCGACAAGTTTGAAGAAGGACAACATACAAGAGAATGGTTAATTCAATGGAAGGGCATGTTTGCTAACGATGCTATATGGGAAAAGGAATTGCTGCTGAAAAGTCAATTTCCTGAATTTAGCCTTGAGGACAAGGCTGTAATTGAAGGAGGGGTAATGATAGGATACCCATTATGCCTAATTCGGGCCATAAATTGCCTGAGAGGATGTGTTAGTGGGCTTTAAGCATGATAAGCCAAGGTTTGGAGAGTTTATGAGAGAAAGAAAAATAAAGGGAAGAGGGGAGAGAATGAGGTACCTGCCTAGCTGGCAGTTAGTTAGGATTTGCTTTATAGGGAGAGTGAGAATAAGGAAACACTCAGGACATAAGAATTTGTTTAGTACCCTAGTGGTTAGGGTGAGAGAGAGAGCGTATCTCTTCTTAGAGGAGCTTTGCTCTGGTTTCCCTTTGTAAGAGAGCTTAGTCTCTTGATTATCAATATATTCTATCTGTCTTTCTCCCTATTTCTCTACTCTGCTCTATCAGTTTACATTGTAAAATGATGCCTCTTAGTATTTTTTTTGTGAGCCTCAGAAAACATAAAGATTAACAAGTTGTTTTGAGAAGGTGAATATACAAATCTTGATTCTAAATTTAGATTTTTGTCCTATTGTTCATATTTAGTTTTATATATACATATATATATATATATATATATATATATATTGGACATTGTCCGTGTGTCTGAGTGTCTGTGTCTGTGTCTATGCTTCATACATACAGATTAATTATCCACAAACTCCAACCTCAAACATTCCTATGGAAAATATTCTGTCATAAGAAGCTTCCATTTCAAATATGTGAATATCTGCAACAATTATATCCAAATTTTGCAGCTGAAGATCCCTGATAAGAGAGCAGTGAATTTGATCATCATGCAATATTTAATTTCCAAGGTAAATATTGGTGCCATGTAAGTCATCTGTTTAAAATTTTTGTAAAATATATGACATGCACAACGCCTAATGCAAATGACAGTATATCAAGCAGCATACCGGCACTTCTCCTCAATATAAGCTTTTTGAGTTGTGGAATTGCAGATTCCTGTGACCCTGGAATTACTGTACTTCTTGGCAATGTATATAGCCAGTGATCCCCAACCACATCCGACATCTAGAACTGTATGGCCATCTTTCAGGTTTGATCTCTCGCAGTACAGTTCCAACATTGCTTCTTCAGCATCTTCTAGTGTCTTTGTGGAAGAAGAGAAGTAACAACAACTGCACTAGTCATACATATAGGAATGTTCTATTAACCATAAGGTTGTGTGCGTATTTTACAATTTTCTTCACGCACACTTCACATAAACATGTAAATAATTTATATTGCTAACAAGTTACATCCCTTATATACTCATTTTGCAATAAAAAATATATATTTGCTTATTAGCATACTATCTTCATAAGCTACAGACTCCAGCTGTACAGCCACCATATGTGAAACTAGGCACCCATTTTAAAACTAGATCATGGTCACCTTGTGGCTCTTGTAGTGTCTATACTGTATAGTGATAAATGTATTTATCCATCACTGCAATGTTCTGTTTCAAGGGTTGCAGAACTCCAACAATTTACAGAAGTAGAGGAGATGGTTTTTTATCAATGAATTAGTACTTAAAGATGTAACATAATTAAACAACATAAACCAGATAAAATCAGTAGGGTTAAATAAATTTTTCAGTGTTCGGCAAAAGAAATTAGTGAGGGCCAAAAAAAAGAAGAGCATCAAAGTACCTGTATTTGAGATTCTCTCCAAGAACCAGCTTGAAGAAAGAGGTTGGTAATTCATAATGTTGAGATTTTGGCTTATCAGTGTTGATTGCAATAGGCATCTCTTGTAAAGCTGAAAGAGTATCAAACATCATTAATTCATCTTGAAACAATAGAGTCATGCTAGTTCAGATTCTCTTACAAATGAAATTACCAAGGTTTCCTAGAGCCTCTAACTGTTAAATAAGAAGCAAACAAGAAAATGAGAAGTGAAAAAGAGAAGAGTACGTACAGTGTGCAAAATGGAGAAGGTTCTGGAGTTGAAGTTCAGAAGATGGGTTGTAACCAGAGCGAAGGCGAGTGGCCAAAAGCAAACGGGTGAGTCTCCTAATAAGAGCGTCAGGGAGAAGGTTGCGCTCGAGTGAAGCCAGCATAAGCTTCACCGTAGTGTCATAGGGTACCTGCAATATCCCTTCCATCAACACACAGACCGATCTATACTCTTTCTTGTCTTGAGTTGAGACAACAATGAATGAATGACACAGAACAACAGTACGTACCAAAACTAATACTACATGTCTTCTATAGTGTGGCTCCGTACGGATAACCTGCACCATCTAGTCAATGCTCTATCCACCGTTGATCCAGATCAACTGTCCAATTTGATTATCCGGACAATATTGATAATATCTGATTTCTTATAACATTTTAGAATTTTTTACGAGAGTTTATTTAATTGGTATAAACTATTACACCAAAGTTTTTTATACACACCATCAATCAAAAATTATAATATGAGTGACTTTTAAAATAATTAAAATAAAGTCAAAATATTTTGATTTTTTAACTATCAACTAATTAGAAAATAACACATCATCAAAAATGTTTTGACTCTATTCTTTTTTTAGATTATGTGTCAATTTCTAATTGGTTGACAGTGTAAAAAATATTTACAGTGACAATGCATACCAATTAAATTCATTTTACAATCTCTTAAAAAGGTAGTATTTCTTATTTATTGTTTCTTAATTAATCTAAAAGTATTAAACCTAAATAGTTCATTAGTATTTTTTCCTTTTTGGTTAGACTCTTCAGTTATTCATCCACGAGCCAACGCTCTTTTGGATGTCTATTGTGATATTTACTCGTTTTGGATGTTTTAGATGTTTTTATTTGGTTAATTATTTTGGTTTGTAATATTTTATGAGTAGATTTGAAAGATCTTTGGATTTTTTAATTGAGTTATAATGATCTTTTTGTTATTGATTGTTTTTTTAATTAAAGTTCAGGTAATCGATGCTGGTATGGACACTTAGGTATCCAGAGGGTACAGATACGGGCACTAAAGTTGCTATTCACATGGATACGGATATAGATATGAGTACTTTTTTCAAGTGCGGGTATTATAAAACTCTACCAAAATCCTACTCATTGCCATCTCTAATTACTATCACAAGAATCAAGACCACCTATTTTTATTATTTTGAATTTATTGTCTTATCTCTCTTTTTTCTTATTTTCTAATCTCTAAAGCTAATTTCATCAATACATTTCCCAAAGTAGGGTTGACACACTTGATTGATCCTTTTATTCATATTTAATATGACTTGGGTTTGATTTTCAAGTTTTTCTTGTTAATATATAATATATAAATTTTATTTTAAATCCTCATTAAAATTTATGATCTTTCCAATTTTGCAAGTATTTGCCTTAATCTAAATTTTTATTTACAGAAAAACAATTTCTTCAATACATATTACTTTCCCTCTCCTTTCCATCAAGACAAATAGAGCGTTAGTTATTACCATTAATTGGCCGGCACCATTTAAAGATTCCACCAATGTGGAGATTTTTTCTCCCTCGTGCTGGGTTTATTAATATTATTAGGCCCTCCTCTGTACTAAAATAGATGATACCTGCACAAATCTCCATATGGTTTAAGGAATAAAAATTTGGTCACATCACATAACATTATTAGACTAAAACTGGACTCAGCACAATGAGCCTCCCACCTTTTCCCCCAGTTCTTTAACGGCTGGATGACCTTTTGCTGTACTTCTGTCAGTTTCGAGTTTCAAAAAGGGAAAAGATTTTTCAACCACTTTTTTGACAATTATGGGATATTGAAGAATTATATAAATATGGATGAGTATACATTGTATATTTTTAAATAGAATAGATATATGATTAAATATTTAATTTATTCCTGAAATTATAGGATCATATCAATTTAATTTTTTACATTATCAATATTCTAAAATGATCCTTAAAATCACAAAATATAACAAATGCATCCCTGATATTATCCACTTAATTTCAAATATATCTCTGACATTATTAACTTAATGTCATTATAGTCCATTTAAATATCAACGGAGGGATGAATCTGATTAACTTTTTGCAATTTCAGGGATTATTTTGAAATATTGATAATATGAAAAATTAAATTGATACGACTTTATAATTTCAGGGATCAAATTGAGTATTTATATTTAAATTGTAAGTGTGATTATTCAAATGCTTCAAGCATTTCTAAAGCAGTGAGTTGGAGAAAAACAGAGTAGAAGTTTTTTTTTTCACCAGGACATTACCAAATTTGGGGGAGAATCAGAGCATTTTTTAATGTTTCAATTATAGGTGGAAAACTCTAGTTCCACCTCCTCTTTGTGTTACGTCAATTTCTGTTGCTGGTGGAATGAAACCATTTTTAGATGGACTCCAATTAATGATCACAGCTATGAGTTGCTACCGCTACCGCACCCGCCTAGACCTAGTACATACATGTGTCAAAATAAATGCATATATGTAGATTTTAATGAAATGTCGTATACGTGTTCAAATAAAAGAACTCACTCTGTTAAACTACTTATTGCTCGTTGCCACTGTTTAATTGAAAACACACTTTGATTTTATTTTCATGAGCAGTTTTGTTTTCTATTTGTCACAAGGAATGATACATTGAAAATCATGCCGTTTGCTCTTCTTTGACGTAAGATGTGTGACATAATACATTGAGTATTCAGAGGAATTCACTGCGTTGCTTCCTTAGTTCAAATATTCCATTGTGGCGTTGAGTTCGATTGACCAATTTTCACGCTGCAAACATGTTGCAATATGCTAATCTATCCCTTTCTGTTCATTTTGCTACCACGACACGACCCTGATTTCTTCTGCTAATTTTTAACAAAATTAACGGATGACACGTACTGAACTGAACTTCCCGTTGGAAAACTTGATCCATTCACTTAATTATTTAGTGTTCATTTGCTTTTAAATTCGTAGTATATTCCATGTGTAATTTCTAGGAGGTGTGATTTCTAAAAGTGCTATAGTACATTGTATCACATGCATAATGAGGTACTTGAAGCATCTATAAATACTCGTGTAATGTTCCATTTGTAAGTAAGGAAAGAGAAAAAAAGTGAGAAAAAAGCCAACAACAAAGAGTGAAGCTAAGAAATCAAATCAAGTGAGTTACTAAAGAATTTAAGTATTCTTTCTATGTCTATGTCTCTGCTTTCCCCTTCACTTCCCGCCTTAACAATTTTCTAAATAATTTGTGAAAAAAACTACAGTTAAATTTGTGAACGGGTAGTAAAAAAGTAAAGCCACTTATGTTGGCTTTGATAGTCAAAAATAGAAGGTTGAAAATATGGATGTAAATAAATGAAAGCTGAAGGTGGCTGGTAGTTGAAGAAACGTTTAAACCGATGCTTGCAAGAGGTTCTCTATAAATAGAGACCTCATTTGCACTTTCAGATGCATCCCAACCAAGAGTGAGTGTGAGAGAAAAAATTCAGAGAGAGATAGTTTCTCCTGTGAGGTTTCTCTTTGTTTGTATTCTCCTATATTTAAGAGAGGGTGTTATTGTTCTCTCCTTGTATTTAGAGAGAGGTCTTGTAATCTCTTTCACATAGTGAAAATCTTCTATTATTGCCCCGTGGTTTTTCCCTTATCTGTTGAGGGTTTTCCACGTAAAAATTGTGTGTTCAATTCCTGTTTTTCTGATCTCTTATTTTAGCTGCGTGATATTATTCTGTCACTCTGATACCCAACAGTGGTATCAAAGACATTGGTTCGTGGTCATTATTCAGCTGTGGCAAACTGATAAGGTGCCGGATTCATAAGAAAATTCTTAGTATGCTCTGTGGTTGCAGTATCATCTGATCTTCCACATCAGAAGAGAATTATTCTTGTTGCTGGAAATAAAGTGTGGTAGTGTGAAAGTGCATGTCTAGGAAAGTTCTGGCTAGGAAAGACTTGGTATTTAAGTGTGTCTATGAGTGACTCACCTCTCTTTCCTGGAAACTTACCTGGTGTACTATTTACGGACTACGGTCACTATTCCAGTATACGGTATTGTTCACGGGAATAATTTGGTGTAAAACCATGGCAGCAAAATTTGAGATTGAGAAGTTCAATTGGAGTAATTTCTCCCTGTGGAAATTGAAGATAAGGGCAGTTCTGAGGAAGGATAATTGCCTAGACGCGATTGATGGTAGATCCTCAGATATCACTGATCAAAAGGTGGAAAGAGATGGATGACAACGCTGTTGCCAATCTGCACCTAGCGATGGCAGACTCAGTATTGTCAAGTATTGCAGAAAAGAAGACTGCAAAGGAGATTTGGGATGCTCTTATTAAATTGTACGAGGTCAAATCTCTTCATACCAGAATATTCTTGAAGAGGAGACTCTACACTCTTCGAATGGGTGAATCCACATTGGTGACAGATCACATCAACACTCTAAATACGCTATTTGCTCAGCTCACAGCGTCAGATTTTAAAATAGCAGAAAATGAACGTGCAGAACTTCTACTTCAGAGCTTACCAGATTCGTATGATCAACTCATCATCAACGTCACAAATAACAATGTTGTTGACTCTCTACGCTTTGATGATGTTGCCGGTGCTATTCTTGAAGAAGAATCCAGGCGCAAGAATAAAGAAGAAAGGTTAGAAAGTTCAAAGCAAGCAGAGGCTTTAACGATGACGAGAGGCAGATCAACGGAACGTGGCTTCAGTGGGAGTCAAAATCATGGTAGATCAAAATCTCGAAGAAAGAAGAATCTCAAATGCTACAATTGTGGCATGAGAGGGCACTTGAAGAAGGAGTGTTGGCATAACAAGAAGAATGGAGATAAAACTTCTGAAGCTTCAACATCTCAAGGATGTGTTGCAAGTACCTTAGATGATGGAGAAATCCTATATAGCGAAGTAGCAACCAGCTCTAAAGGCGGAAGACAACTCAATGATGTCTGGATAATGGATTCAGGTGCAACATGGCACATGACTCCACACCGAGATTGGTTTTTCACTTATGAGCCTGTCTCGGAAGGATCTGTGTTCATGGGAAATGATCATGATTTAGAAATTGTTGGAGTCGGTACTGTTAGATTAAAGATGCATGATGGTACTGTTTGCAAAATTCAAGGGGTACGACATGTGAAGGGATTGAAGAAGAACTTATTGTCTGTTGGGCAATTGGATGACCTCGGGTGTAAGATCCACATTGAAGGTGGAATCTTAAAAGTAGTGAAAGGCAACCTTGTGGTAATGAAAGCAGAGAAGATCACAAGTAATCTATACATGCTTTTGGGAGATACGTTGCAAGAGGCAGATGCATCAGTAGCAGCAGCAAGCCAAGAAGAAACAACGATGATGTGGCATCGCAAACTAGGCCATATGTCGGAACGTGGCTTGAAAGTTCTTGCGGAACGCAATCGCTTGTCCGGGCTCAAGACGGTAAATTTACCTTTCTGTGAGCATTGTGTGACAAGTAAGCAGCATAGATTGAAGGTTGCTAGAGTAACTACTAAAAGCAAACACATACTGGACTTGATCCACTCTGATGTGTGGGAGTCACCAGAAATATCTCTGGGTGGAGCAAAGTATTTTGTGTCATTCATTGATGATTATTCCAGAAGATTATGGGTGTACCCAATCAAGAAGAAGTCGGATGTGTTTCCAGTATTCAAGGAATTTAAAGCACAAGTGGAGCTTGAAACCGGCAAAAGAATCAAGTGCTTGAGGACAGACAATGGAGGAGAATATGTAGATGGCGATTTTCTGGCATTTTGCAAACAAGAGGGTATTGTAAGACAATTCACAGTTGCACATACACCTCAGCAGAATGGTGTAGCAGAGCGGATGAATAGAACTCTCCTGGATAGAACAAGAGCTATGCTAAGAACAGCGGGAGTGACCAAATCTTTCTGGGCAGAAGCAGTTAAAACCGCCTGTTACGTGATAAATCAATCACCATCAACAGCGATTGGTTTAAAGACACCAATGGAGATGTGGAAAGGAAAGCCAGCTGATTATTCTTCTCTACATGTGTTCGGATGTCCTGTGTACGTGATGTACAATTCCCAAGAAAGAACAAAGTTGGATCCAAAATCCAGGAAATGTATATTCTTGGGCTATGCTGACAACGTCAAGGGGTATCGCTTGTGGGACCCCACTGCCCGCAAGGTTGTTGTTAGCAGGGATGTAGTCTTTGCAGAAAATGAACTGCAGAGTGAGCAAAAAAATGACAGCACTACCAAAGAAACTACTGCAGTACAAATAGAAAGAAAGTCTGTAGAAGATGATTCTTCTGAGGCAGAACCAGTGCACGAGGAACGAGTACCAGATGAGGCTGATAATATAGAAGTTCGACGATCATCACGTTAGATCAGAACACCACCATGGCACTCAGACTATGTAATGGCAAGCCACGATGCATATTGTCTTCTAACAGAAGAAGGGGAGCCATCAACCTTTCAGGAGGCTGTAAGCAGTTCAGATGCTTCTCTGTGGATGACAGCAATGCAAGAGAAAATGGAAGCCTTACATAGAAACAAAACATGGGAACTTGTTGAACTTCCGAAGGGTCGGAAAGCCATCGGGAACAAATGGGTCTATAAGATTAAACGAGATGGCAATGATCAAGTGGAAAGGCATCGTGCAAGACTAGTGGTCAAAGGATATGCTCAGAAAAAAGGTATTGATTTCAATGAGATAATCTCTCCAGTTGTTAGACTTACTACTATTAGAGTAGTGTTGGCCATATGTACTGCATTCGATTTACATCTTGAACAGTTAGATGTAAAGACTGCTTTTCTTCATGGAGAACTTGAAGAGGAAATATATATGCTCCAACCAGAAGGCTTTAAAGAACAAGAAAAAGAAAACTTGGTTTGTAGGTTGACCAAATCTCTGTACGGTCTAAAGCAGGCGCCAAGATGTTGGTACAAGAGATTTGATTCCTTCATAATTAGCCTTGAATACAACAGACTGAGTTCAGACCATTGTACATACTACAAGAGGTTTTGATGATAATGATTTCATCATTTTGTTGTTGTATGTGGATGACATGTTGGTGGTAGGCCCCAGCAAAGATCGAGTCCAAGAATTGAAGGCACAGTTGGCTAGGGAATTTGATATGAAGGACTTAGGACCCGCAAACAAGATTTTAGGGATGCAAATTCACCGAGATAGAAAAGATAGGAAGGTTTGGCTTTCTCAAAAGAATTATCTAAGGAAGGTCTTGCGGCGCGTCAACATGCAAGATTGTAAGCCAATTTCTACCCCACTTCCTGTCAGTTATAAATTATCCTCAGGTATGAGTCCTAGCAGTGAAGCAGAGAGGATGGAAATGTCTCGAGTACCGTATGCATCAGCGGTGGGAAGCCTTATGTATGCCATGATATGTACAAGACCAGACATTGTGCAAGCAGTGGGAGCGGTTAGTCGTTTTATGGCAAATCCTGGTAGAGAGCATTGGAATACTGATAAGAGGATCCTGAGATATATCAAAGGAACCTCAGGTGTTGCATTATGTTATGGAGGATCAGAATTCGTTGTCAGGGGTTATGTCGACTCAGATTTTACAGGTGATCTTGATAAGAGAAAATCTACTACTGGGTATGTGTTTACACTTGCAGGAGGAGCGGTAAGCTGGTTATCCAAATTACAAACTGTTGTAGCTCTATCTACTACAGAAGCTGAATACATGGCAGCTACGCAAGCTTGCAAGGAAGCTATATGGATTCAAAGGTTAATGGAAGAACTCGGGCACAAGCAGCAGCAAATTACTGTGTATTGTGACAGTCAGAGTGCCTTGCACATTGCAAAGAATCCAGCCTTTCATTAGGACAAAGCACATAGGTGTTCAATATCACTTTGTTCGAGAAGTAGTAGAGGAAGGGAGTGTGGATATGCAGAAGATTTACACCAAAGACAATCTAGCAGATGTTATGACGAAGTCAATCAATGCTGACAATTTTATATGGTGTCGATCCTCCTATGGCCTATCAGAAACATAAGCAACAAGGAATTGGCAAGGTAAAGGGATTGTGAAAAGCTGACCAAAAGTGACTTTAAGTGGGAGATTGTGAATGGATAGTAAAAAAGTAAAGCCACTTATGTTGGCTTTGTTAGTCAAAAATAGAAGGTTGAAAATATGGATGTAAATAAATGAAAGCTGAAGGTGGTTGGTAGTTGAAGAAACATTTAAACCGATGCTTGCAAGAGGTTCTCTATAAATAGAGACCTCATTTGCACTTTCAGATGCATCCCAACCAAGAGTGAGTGTGAGAAAAAAAATTCAGAGAGAGAGATAGTTTCTCCTGTAAGGTTTCTTCTTGTTTGTATTCTCCTATATTTAAGAGAGGGTTTTATTGTTCTCTCCTTGTATTTAGAGAGAGGTCTTGTAATCTCTTTCACATAGTGAAAATCTTCTACTGTTGTCCCTTGGTTTTTCCCTTATCTGTTGAGGGTTTTCCACGTAAAAATTGTGTGTTCAGTTCCTGTTTTTCTGATCTCTTATTTTAGCTGCGTGATATTATTCTGTCACTCTGATACCCAACAAAATTTGTCACCCCTCTTCTGAGAGAATAAAGTCTGGAAAAGCAGAGGAATTTTGGACTCTTGCTTTCTCACAAAAGGACTTGGAACTCACTGCAAAATTAAGTGCTGCTGTTTGTGATTCACATGGTAACTCCAATACAAACCATAAGGGGTCGCAATATGTGAAAATAGGTTACACCACAATTGGATATTTAATTTATTTTCCTTTTTCTTTATATCCTCCTTACTGTTGTGTCTACCTAGATTCACCTTCATGAAATGTCATTTATAGTTACTAGTGATAACGCTAGTTCTACATTCTATTTGCGCGTAGGGACATGGTACCTACCAAAATCCTTTGTTGTGGAGAGAAAAGAAGCGAGTTCCCTCTATTAGATCTTCAAAGCCCTTCAGGGTCAATTGAACATATATGACAATTAAGTTACTAACTCTGATAATTGCCTTATAACACTTGGCAAGAGCACATGCAGTAACCATAAGAACTAGTGGTGGCTATGGACCAGGAAACTGCCAAAACTTCTTAATTTTCAACCTAGCCAGAACTTGGATGAGTATGGATGCCTTCGTAGGTTGTTATTACATACCTTGGATCATCCTTATCTCTTTCAACTCTTTTTTTTACCTGGCATCCGTCCACTGAACACCTATAGTAGTTCCTGTAACATAATCAGATATTCTTAAATACGTTAGAATTGCTGTGCCAAGTATTTTATACACAAAAAGAAAAGAAAAAAAAATGAAGAGTTCCATAAAGCATGCATCATATATAGGCATATATTATACTATATATACCTTGGATTGGGGCTGTTCTTCACCATCTTCTTTCCGTACTTCCTCCACTTGAACCCATCGTCCAATATTTCAACCTCTGACTTGGTTTTGAATGCAACTCTATCTCTTGCTTCCTTCCTTTCAGTTCCACTGCTAATGTCTCCTATGGCACAACCAAATGAACAATATATAAGCAAAAGAAAATGGAAAGCCAAAGAAAGCAAGATTATGAAGAGTTAAAGATGCTTATAATATCAGTTACTCTAGTATATATTGAATTAATTACTCATTGGAAATGGCCGGCTATAAACATCTCATCAAACTATAAAATAAGATACAGTTTCATTTCAGGAACTTGGCTTACTACTAGAAGATCCCTCAACGTGGCTGCCACTTCCTGCAAAGTCACCTACTTCATTGGCATTCAGGGCAAATGACTCCGGATCATCATCTGGCCATTGATCATCATCGAACTTCAAGTACTCAGAGAGCTCAAAATCAGGCCACTGGTTGGTGGAATCATTGTCAGGTGAATATGCTGTTCGTGGATTTTTATCTGTCATTTTGGTACCGATATTGATATGAAAAGTAACTAAGTAAGGATCATGTGGCGCACATAATATAAAACTTCATAGCTTTTGCTTAATGAGGCAGCTTCATGGTGACCTTCCTATGAACTATATCAGGAAGCTTCAATGGGTAATGCCAATTGGCATGTATTCAATATCAGTGAAAATTAAAAGAAAAAGTATATATGAATAGAACAAGCGCGCTGAGAGTGGGGCATGCCAGGGGATGACTTGGGGAAGACTTTCAAGAGATGTTAATGTTAATTGGGCAGTGAGTCTCGTGGTAAGACCAATCCCTTAACAACTGAGAATTGTATATATAAGTCAAAAGTGATGGTGATTTGAGGAGGTCTCACACAAGTTTCTTCGAACCACAAGTTTTGTTTGCCTCACAAATAAATATTTGATGTTTATCCTTTTCTCCTGATAAAAGTTGCTTTCGACAATAATCTAAAAATATTAAGGCTGGCATGCTTCACTGCAAAAGAAAAATGAAGAAGGTAGTGAAAGTAAGTCATAGTTTGTACATTTTGATACTTGGTTTATTTTTCCACTCAGTAATGAATTGGTGATAGATAATTAGAATTTAGGTGTAAAAAATAGTATATTAAAAAAAGTGGTAAGATGATATTTATTAATTTACCATTGTATTTTCAGCTATCCTATTCAATTCTTTACATATGAACTAGAGGAATGTCATAAGGAGGACTATTCAAGATATGTCAGGTCTATCTATGTGCTGGTTACAGTTTTTCTTGCATTTGATAAAAATATGTCTTAATTTGCCATAATAAACCACACAAATTATAAAATTTTGATTTTGATACATGAGATACACCTAGCTTCGAGGGTGGAATTTAGAAGAAATGGTATTTTATTTCTTGAAGAGTACTTTTTTTTTTCGGGTCAAATTAAGCATGTGTAATGTGTTAGCATGAAGAGTTTCAAGTTTTTCAGAGTTGGTCCACTCCTTTCACATTCTTGCGTTCATAGCTTGTACAATGAATCGACTTTCATATATTCTAACTAGATTTGACAAGACTGGGGTGTGGAGATGCTCGTAGCTAGGAAGTTCACAGGCATCTTACGCATACTTGTATTTTGGGCAGAGAGTAAAGGACCTTCTCTGACTCAAAATCTATAGTCTATAGCTAGCTACTAAATCTTGACATACTGTAATCTTTAGATCGGCTAAGCCGCAGCATTTCAATTTTCAAAACAAAATTTGAATATCTTGTGGTGAGCTTATGGTCTTTTTCAATCTGGCATCTCATTAGGCATATATCAAATCAAAACATCCCCCCTCTCCACGACCCTTTGTTTCCAGGAAGCCTCGTGGCGCAGTTGAGTAGTGCTTTAGCTTATCAGCACTATGATTTTCGTTATTTTCAATTTGGTAGGGCCTAGAAATATTATATTAGAGTTAATATTAAGCGAAAATTTGTTATTATTATTGTGCAAGCCCAATTGAGAGAGTGTGAGCTGATTTGTATTAAGCTTTAGATTTTTCATATTGTCTAAAATATTTAGACAAATTGGACTCAAGCATTTCCGACTTATATATACTTCGATTCTCTTTATTCCAAACAATGTGAGACTTATTATCCAACATTCTCCTTCAAGTCAAACTGAAGACCAAATTGTGACATGGCTTCAATTTGAGTTGCTTTTTTTTTTTTTTAAGCTTGTTCTTTTTCCTAAACTTGTACTCATATTTTTAGCTTGAGATTTATAATATTGTCCAAAAAGTCTACATAATTTGGACTCAAATATTTTTCGGATTCTATATACTTTACTCTTTGTTCCAAGCAATACGAGATTTATTTTTCAACAAAATAAGTTGGCCATTTCTTTTTTTTTTTTTACAAAGAGAAAGTATGGAAGGCATGCTTTCTTGATGTTCCAACCATAGACCTTATATTTAGATATTTAAAAAATTCACAACTTCTCCATACCAAAATTTTTATTTTATCAAATGTTTAATAATTTTTACATTAACTTAAAATATTAATATTATAATAATTATTAAATGATAATCATCACAAAGTGACAAAAAATGTTATGTTTTATTTAGTTTTCGAATATTCAACCAAACATTAAATGGGACAGAAATATATATGTAATTGATGTCAATATCCTATTTTATTTAACTAATGTCAAATGCAAAATAGACACCTGGTCCAATTTAATTCTATAGTTACCAAATACAATAGTTCCTTTCTAATTTATTTTTTCTTATTCTATTTTGTCCTCACATCAAACGTTGTCCTGACCTTAGAATAAAGAAAGCATTCCTTCACTTTTTTTTTCCGTTCAAACTCAATAGCAATAATAACAAAGATCGCTTTCAAAAAATCAACAAAAAGACTTAAGCAAAGGGATCTCATTTCCCTTGTTGTTCATTTTTGCAGATGACACCATCTTCCACATGCTAATCAAGGGAGTCAATGAAGGAACTCCTTTAGGAGTCAAACTCATTAAATATACCCCTATCCTTGTACATATAGTGTTTGGTGATGATTCAAATCTTTTTACCAAGGGCCAATCTAGAGAGGAGGAATAGTAGGTACTGTCAATCCTTAATTCTGTGTGTTTAGCCTCGGGACAAAGGATAAAT
The DNA here is from genome assembly GCA_039655645.1 of Ammopiptanthus mongolicus. Classification (NCBI taxonomy): domain Eukaryota; kingdom Viridiplantae; phylum Streptophyta; class Magnoliopsida; order Fabales; family Fabaceae; genus Ammopiptanthus; species Ammopiptanthus mongolicus. The sequence goes on from CM077345.1 coordinate 6,355,479, forward strand.
GTTTCCAAATCGGGGCTTATTAGAGGAAAACACAGGCCTTATGACAAGAAAACAAACCTATCCTACTCTCTATTTTGAAAAAAAAAACCCAGGGAAATACCTAAGACTCTCAACTGAATGGGAAATCTGGAGGCTAGACTCTAATGTGGATGAAAGAAAAGGTGTTGAATAAGATAGAAATTGTTCAACCAGGTGGGTAAGGTAGGTTTTGGTGGAGGAATTCAAGAAAGGAACAGGCCATTCATTAACGAAGAGATGGAAGAGTCACTTGGGAGTAAGGATGGCAATGAGGTGGGGGTTGTCCTCGTCCCAAATTTCCCCCACCCTCGATCACTGTCATGGGGAATTTTTCTTCGTCATCTAGTTCATCGCCTCCCAATGAATCCTCTCAGGGGCCCCAGAGGGGAGAAACTTCACAAACACCCTCTGATGAGATCAACAACCGCCAGACCATAATTGCCTCCCCCAACTCTGCATTATCCCCCATTGCTGACAAACACCCATTTTTCGTCATAAAAAAATCCTCTATCTCTCCATGTACTTCTCGACTACTTCGACCCCACAAAAATCCACCAGATCTCAAATAGCATCACTCTTACTACCACCCTCTTCCAAATCGTTGAAAACAACCTCATATCCGTCAACAACACTTACCTCAAAGGCGATAAAGTCTGATTCAGTTTCACCGCTTCTGGCTCTCTAAACTCAACTCTACGCACCCTAAATTCATCAAACAAATCATTTACAAATCTCAATCCTCGAAATCATTTCTTCCATTATCACATCCTCCAATTTTCACCCAAACCAAACATAATGTAAAAGACGCTAGCAATATATTGGTGTTAGAGCTACTGGTGATTAGAACTGTCAAAATCGACTCGACTCGATGAGCTGACCCGTTTGGCCCAATATAAATGGTGGGGTGGGGTGGGGTGGAAAAACCGGACCCAACCCAAAATTTAGACCGATCCGAAATTTAATTGACCCATGACGGATTGGGGCGTGATGGGTCGGGCCAACCCGCTGGCCCGATATATTTTAATATTAACAAAAACACAAATAAAAAAAAATATTTATAAAAAAAAACGAGAACGAAAATTAGAAAGGCAATGAACTCTCGTTTTTTTCTCTCGCAGAAGACTCGCACACACAAGGCAGAATGGAAATTGATTACGTTTCTGGTCTTGTATGATTTTCTTCCCCTGTTACGCCTACATTTTGGCAAGGAAACTAATATTTACTTGTCCTCAGTATTTGCTTTTGATATTTAGTGGCAATGGATAAGAATGGATTTGTCCACACATGGGTTATCCTTTAAATTCCTAAATCAGTTTCTTACGTGTGTGTGTAAAATGAGTTGGAATCTGAAATCATCAAGTGTTGGGTACATTTAACTAAGAGTTTATTTGTTATATACTGACAGTATAAAGTATTTTTACATAAACCTTCAATCATAAATTGTCATAAATTGTCATATCAGTAACAACATTTTACTCTTATCCTAACTATATTAAAAATCAGTCATATCATGATTGATGAATGATTAACAGTCAGTACATAACAATTATAGCATGTTTGGTGCAGCTTTGAACCTGACGTGAACGTGAATTTTTAGAAGCTACCCAGTTGTAACTTCCAAGGTAAAAGCACAAAATAATAACAGTAGTGCTACCACAAAATTGATTTTGGGAGTAGGACGTAAAACCAAACACTAAACTCTTTAATAAATTATTAGTTAGTTATTACAGGAGATATAGTTAACATTGTGTGTTAGTGGGAAAATGCTAGACTGAGGCATAAAAGTGGGGAAACGAGATATTTTGATAGTTTGGAAAGAAGCCTAAGTAAGAATATTGTTTCACTTGTCTTGCTGTATCACTTAGCTCATTATATTGTTTCTGTGTTTTTTTTTTTAATGATGCAGCGTTTGAATATTTATAATTGTGCCACTAATGTTAATGACAATGAAAATCATTTAAATGTCATCATTTTGTAGGAGGGAGAAGAATGGAGATGAAGATGATAACCTCAAGGGCCTTGTTAAGGGCATCTCCTAAATTACTAAAGACAACCCCATAAACAGTATATTTATCAAAATACCCTCACCAAAAAATCCTAAAAACTCAATATTTTTTTATTCCTCTATTCTTACCCTTGCAGATTATCAATTTCAGAGAGTTGGTAATTTTTTTCTGAAATCTCGCAAATAAATATAACATTTTCGCAAATATCTTTTTCACTCGCAATTTAGGTAATTACGAAATATTTGATTGATTTGTGCTGTCGCAAATAAGGTATTTACGAGTGTGAAAATTTTTTCTTCACTTGCCCTCGCAAATAAGTTATTTGCGAGTGAAAGGAATTTTTCTTCACTCGCAAAAGGTTTTAACGAGTGTGTAATTTTTTTAAAATTGCACAGTCGCAAATATGATATTTGCGAGTACTTGCTTTACTTGCAAATATCATATTTGCGAGTTAGCAATTCTCAAAAAATAACTCACTAGCAAATATAGTATTTGAGAGTACTCACAAATACTATATTTATGAGAGTGCAAATATTTTTTTCACTCGCAAATAGCATTGGGGTTTTAGATCCTCGGGAAATCCCTTTTCATAATACCCCTATTCTCCTTTCATCCGGAGCAGCGGTAACTTGGGCTCATCATGCTATACTTGCGGGGAAGGAAAAATGAGCAGTTTAGGCTTTAGTAGCTACCGTTTCACTGGCTCTAGTATTCACAGGCTTTCAAGGAATGGAATATTATCAAGCACCCTAAATGACATAAAAAATAATAATAATTTTAAAGGATATTTCGGTAAATGCATTGTTCATAGGAGTGTCCTTTATAATTTTAGGGGTGTCCTTAACAAAGCCCTAGGCTCCAATATTTTTTGAGATGGAATCCTACTTATTTGTGATTTATGGAGATTTATTATAACCATGAAGATTTTTAATGAATGATAAGTTAAATATTTTAAAAAATAAAAATATTTTTAAAAAATATTGATCCATATGTCAACCCGTTTGGTCCGCAGCTCCCAAAAAGGCTGAGTTGGGCTAACAAAATAATGACCCGATCTAATATTAACCCGTCCCAACCCGACCTAAAAAGTAACTTGACGGGAATGGTCCCGGCCGAATCTTTATAACTTAATAAGGGGGAGTAGCCAATCTCCTGTAGATGAATAGTAATTGCTGAGATGGCATGCTCTGCTTGAGTTTTGACATTATAAAATTATTATTATTCCTGTTAATGGTTGGGCTTATTGATTTGTCATTTTGCTCGGTCGACTCCTTCTACGTTTTTACTTTTCTTATTCTTGATGGTTGGATGCATTTAATGTTTGTGCAGAAAAGAGGGAAAAATAGGTACACGGTACACCTTTCCCTGCTTTCGTGTTCAGTGGTTAGCCCACCCGCTCCATCGAAAAATAATTGTCGCTTTCTCTTCTTCTCCTCAGAAACCCTTGCTTCTTTTATCGAAGACCTTTTCTTTTCCCCTCTCCTCCTTCGTTTGAGTTCTTCGTTTTACAGCAATGGGATCAGTGGTTGTCATTGTTGGCAGTCAGGTGAAGGCCTTCGACGGCGGTGGTTCCTGCACCACCTGTTGATGGAGGCGCGGTGGTTGCTTAGTTCCTTAATGCCAATCCTTTTCTCACTCTATCGGATCTCACTTCGTTCATAGCTAGGGTATGTACTTCATCTACCCGCATTTTTGTTCTTCAAACAAGAAATTTGCGAGGATTCGATGTGTTTTTTAATTTTGGGTTCAAGGTTCAATAAACGAAATCTTCCTTTTTGGGATTAAGGTTTTGTGTGGAGTTTAACGTTTGGGATTCATCTATGACGGCTGGTAGGCATAGTGGTTATCGCTACAACGAGTTTAGGGAGCCTCAGTCCAATTTTGATGTTGGGAGGGATGGGAGAAGGAGAACAGAGTGGTGGTGTCCAGTCCCGTCAGCGACGAAGACAGCAACGCTAAGCAGCACCCTTCCTTCTCCTCCTTCAGATCAACGCTTCCTCCAAATACGATTTCGACAGGGTGGTGGTTAGTCTATAACTTTTAACATATCTCTCTCCCAATCAAACATAAAAATTGGATCATTTCTATATCGCATGCATCCGGTGCATTTTGGAATCTGGGTCTCATTCAATTTGAAATATATATTTTTCTGCTTTTGTCTTTTCTTAAATACCCACATGATACTTAATATATATAGATGTGAACAAACCCATCAATTTAACAAACAATGCCAGCATAAACTCTTGCACGTTTATGATGGTTTCAGATTAGATTGAACCTTTGGTGATGGGTTCGTTTGCTCATATACAAAAGAAGAATGGGACTGGTGTAGGGTGCAACCGTGCAAGTGTAATGTGGATGGTTCTGTCCTAACAAGGGGAAAAAGGATGCTTTTTATTGTGTTGGCCTTATCAGAGATGCTTCCGAGCCTTTTCAAATAGAATTTGCCACTAATCCGCCCTGCTCTGGTTTTCGCTTGCCTTACTGCTCACTCTCACCGCTCCAAGCCCTCTGCAATTTCTTCCTATTCTCCAATTGAAAAAGAGGACGCGAGGGAGGCCCGGTCCCAGTCCCTTCTCTTACAATTCTCCAAAGGTTCTCGAGTTTTTGATTATTTTCCTTTTTCGCCTATACAAATAGGAGCATATTTTTTTTTGACGATTTTTCTTGCCTGTTTAAAGTTTTATTTGAATTGAATATTATATTCATTGATTGATTAAAATGCTCAGAATCTCCCACAATAGCATAAATGAAAATTGCTTTGAAGTACACATTTAGCCTTTTAAATTTACATATTTTTAGTGCGTTCAAAGTTCCTCCTTTTAATTTTTTCTCTATTCGATCAACTCTATGTTGTTAATTTTTATGGTTAATACCAAGGTAAGAAAGTGATTTCAGTCAATCTCATATGAAGAGATCTATAAAAAATGGTATCGATTGGATTAAATACCATATAGGCCATAGCAAATCTAATGCCTATTTCATGCTTAGTGGACCAAGTTTGAATTATGTTATGTTTACTTTATGAGCTTGATAAAACAAGATGTGAAAACTTCAGTTGGCTGCTGCAATTTGAAAGACTTCTGCTGTTTTGATTCTGAAATGTTTTTTATGTTTTTTATCTTTGCTAAATTCATGTCTTTCCCCCTTTTGGATCCTTTTGGCAGTAATAGTGAAGATCATTTGGTACCTGAGTGTAACAGACAATGAATGTGAATGATGGATGTTCCTGAGGTTGAAGAAACTCTGTTTCCAGCAAGTGATGCCAAGGTATGGTTATATATATTTTTAATGATTTTGCATGCTGTTTTGGGAATTTTAATGCTCTAGGTAATTTATAAATATTAAATCAGTGCTTGCTTTCATGCATAGACCTTATGCCAAGGTACAGTTAAGGACTCAAATTTATTTAATATTAGTTTTTTTACGCTCTTCATTCAAGTAGGTAGCTAATGGGCAAATTGGTATTTTTTTTCATGTTATTGTATGTAATCAACTAACAAATAATGACTGTTGAGTCTGTCTACCTTTAAGGCAAACTTGAACTATTTCTTTTACATGCTTAACACTATTGCATCACTAATTTAAGCTTGCATTGCTTCCCAAATGAAAAAAAAAAGAAGGTAAATGTTTTGTGTTTTTCTTACTCTGGTTTTTTTGTGCCATTGTTTTCCATTCTGTTACAAGTTTTATTTGCTCTTCCAATTCTCTGTAATGTAATCTAGCCATATTTATCTGGTCTTTGATGCAGTTACATGGACAAATGTGCAAGGCGCTTTCTGTAATATATTGCAAAGTGAACTTGAGCTTTAGCTTCGTTTGATCATATGAAAATTTATATTTGTACGTGATATGCAGAAACAATAACTATTCAGGTATGTGTTGTTTTCACCACTATTCTGGTCAGGTCTCTTTATTTTTTTCATGCTTAATTTGCAAATGAGTTATGATTTTTGAACAACTTGAAGTTCTTTCTTCGATTCTTCTCTACATAATATCAATAATGAAATGGAGATAGAATTATTGATTCACGCCTCACCCATCCCAACATTGAGTTACTTTTCCACGTCTTTACTATATTTTGCACATACTATCAAAGTAGCGAATAAAGTTGCCATTCAGAAGGAAAATTTTAAGAAATTCTTAATTTATTTGTAGAAGATCTCATTTATATTTAAGCCATTTAAATACTACAAAATATAATTTTTCATGCTATACTATTCATCTGTCATGACTCATACCTTTTGTATTGCATATGTTGTAAAATTGGGCTTTAGAATTCCAATGGGATATATGTTGTGATATTTGGTTAGTGTTGTGTGACTCATTTTGATCTTTTTTCTATATTTAGAGTTAATTAGTGGTAGAATGCTTAAAGTTTGAAGGTAAAATATTGTGCAGAAGAATAAGTCTTTTTCTTCATCGCTTAGCTTTAGGGAAACAAAAAAATACTTGCATAATTGTAAATTAGGAATTAGGAATGAATATAAAGTGTGGGGTGAAATATCTTTGTATCAAGGCAAGATACACATGTCCTAACATAGGAGACAAGCACTGGGTGGGGAGTGGAAGTATCATATCTGGCATACTAAATGTATTCACTTAGTATATGTCTCTCTCAATTGATAATATATTTACTACCTTTTAAATTATCTATCATTTTATCATAATAAATCGTTTGAGAGAGTGGTTTTTCGAATAAAATTTCTTATATCAGCAAGTTAATATATTTTTTGATGGGATATTTTCTGCATTTGGTTGATTAAGTTTAAAGGTAAGAGACATACTGGCTCATTAAAAAGGACAACAAGGATCCTTTGTTTTAATATCTCCTTTCAAATAATTAGACTTTTTGTGAATTTCAATTCAAATAAAAGATTTGATTTCAGACAAAGCATGTCTCTAATTCTAACTCACATGAAAATGTAATTATGAATGTGTCTTTTTTTTTTTTTTTTTGTGTGTGTCATATCACTTTTTCCATGTCAACCGAGTATTGTCTCAAACATCTTTGATAAACAAGACGAATGAAGATGATATATTTAATATTCCAGGTGTTTCAATGAAAGAGGACTAACATAATTTGTGGTATGGTTCGATAGTGCAACAAACAGGGAGTTAAGACAGAACTATAATTATATAGGTGCATGCATATAGTGCCTCTTATTTTGTCTAGGTTTTTCATTTAAAACAACATTGTTATTGGGGATATTCTCTTTTTGCCAGGAAGCCCACGAATTCTTGAACTATTTATTGGTTTATGCACGTTGTAAATTTTACTTGATAGAATTTGGTATTTTGAAGGCAAAATTTTTCCACTCTAATGTTCTGGTACATTAGTGCGCATATTTGTATGGTATGAATGCTGTCTACTTTGTCAAACACAACCTTAGGGAACATAGGTACAGTGTTAAATGGTATTGGAGTTTGGCTCAGAATTTTGCTATATTTTACCCCTAATAGAATTATGACAGTGCAGCTATAACCTATGTTTGGATGGCATGGGTTGTTCACTCATCTATATCTATATAAACATTCTAATGCCTAGGAAAAACCCCAAAATACCCTATTTTTAAAGGTTCTTGGGTGAAAATTGTTTTATCACTAGCATGTTTATGTGCAAGTACAAATAAATTCAAGAATGGACAAAGCCTTTTGCTTATGATTTTTCATGAGAGAACAACAATCGGGTTAGAAGATGAAGGTCATTCTTTATATGATTATCCTCTGATCTCCCTCACATTTTTTCTTTCACTCCATTTGCATCCAAGAAAATAAAATCCAGTTAGAATTTGCAATGATTTGTCGTCATCTTGATTTTGTGGTAGAATTGGTTGATGCTGGTGGAGTTTTGGACTTTTAGTTTACTTCATTCTTTTAAACCAATGTTTCTTTGATTGCTTGATTATTTGGGTATTCATGACTGTTAATGTTTGATTTTTTGGTTTTTCACTATTTGTTTTGGATGGGACAAGGATAATCTTTTTGACAATTGTATAATCTTTTTTGTGGTGGAAGTAAAAGATTTTTCTTTGGAACTGATAGTGCTCCACGTGATAAACGTAAAAAGGAATGTCCCTGTAGTTGTGCTGCCTTATACAACTCCCCAATTGCTCTATCACTATATGCCATGGTCTTTAAAGAGGTAACAGTTCTATTGTAATGTCTAATATATATTCCAATTTTTCTATTCATGCCTTCATTTCAGAAATGAGCATTTGGGTGGGTTTCAAAAGATTATGCAACCGTTCAGTTAGTAAGCCGTTCTTCATATACATGTGTACTTTCATCAAACAAAAGACTAAGTTGGCTCTAGAATGTCAATAGTACTTTGTTTTGGACCATGAAACTCCACACTGAATTCATTGAGCCCAGCATTGGTTTTCTATTTCATTTCTAGATCACTTAAGAAAATTAAGTGAAGCTACAAAATAAATTATATACCTGAAGAATAAATCCGGTTGCTGTCTTCCAAAGACCGAGAGTTGCAAGAGAACAATGTTTCTCTTGCACTACAAGCACCTTTACAAATGTATAACCAACGTTAATCAAATTAGTTAAAACTGATTTGATATCATATAAAAGAAATGTAGAACGTTTAGTTGCTTGAAATAAGTTCCTTGCAAAGCTTTTTAAAGTGCAAAATATCCTGCTTTCTTTGTTATTCAATTGGGACGTGCTTGCTTCTTTCAAATAGAAGTATATAGACCTCTCATTGTTGTCATTGATGACAAACCCCTCAACTCCTACTTGATGTGATGCATTGGCTGGAAGCATGCAAGGTCCTTCAGGAATCCAGTAAGTTAACGTCACATATATTGGCTCCGAGGGTGGTATTAAAAGCTTTGGTGCGACCAAAATAAGTTACCTCATAGGTTCAGAAACTCCTTAAACAAGTATCAAACCGAATACTACCTATAAATGAAATTTTAGGCACCATTATTTTGGAAAGTTGTTTGTGTTGTCTATTTGAGTTATACATGTTTAATGGTATACCTACTCATTGGTTTAAACATGCTAAATATTTTGGATGAGATTTATGTGTGTTCGGTTACCATGATTCTGTTATTATCACTATTATTATTTATTATTATGTTTCTTTTTCTCTTTTTATTCCTGTGGGTTGGACACATTGGTAACAATGTTATTCCTTACATTTATACATGGAACATCTATACTTATAAGCTTTATATCAGCTCATTCATAGTTTTCTGCAGCTACTAGCCTTAAGTTGAGAAGAGCATTAGTAATGATGAATGAAGCACATACTGTTAGAACCGGAACCTATTTTAATGTCATCTCTATGTTTGGAACTGCAAAAAAGAAATAATAGAATTAGGAGAGCATAAGTTGATATCCACTAATGAAGAAACCCAAATTTTTTTTGGAAGGAAGAATAGTTTTTTTCTTCAGAATAAGATGATTCATTCGCTGCACTAAACCGCTCGCACAATATTTGTTTATGTGCTTTTTTAATTAACATTACTATTTATTTGAATATCTGACATTAAAACCAACAAGTACATATGGATAACAACAACTATTTTTTTTTGTTCTTTTATTACTCCAAGTCCGTTTTTATGTTGTTCTCATTACCACTTGATGGTCAACAGTTCTGAATTAGTGCTTTGTGGATATAACATATGGTCTTCAAATTGGGATAGTTTTCTATTTTTCTGTACTTTTATCTCACAATTAGCATAGCAATTTATTTGGAGCTTATTATTTTTTTTTCTTTCTTATCCCACATTGCAGGTCTATCATTTTAGTTGTTGTATTGAGGAGTCATGGCCAGTGCATTCTCAAAAAGAGGGACTAAGTGTGAAGAAAGTACTATTGACATTGTATTGTACCAATAATATGTATATCTTCAACATTTTTTTTATAACTCAAATCCTCTGTTTCATTGTTCATATGACTAATATGTCAATGAGCTTGCATTACTTCAGAAAATATAGCATCCAAAAAAACCAACACATATGCAGGGCGTGCACTAAAACAGATATGAACCAGAGGTAAAAAGCACTCAGCGACTACCACCAGCAGATTCTCAGTCTCACTGGGAGTAATTAGCAAAGGAGCACTTAACCGGTGATTACTTAACCTTTTTTTGGCTACATAATAGGAGGTGATTAAGTTCTTTATCCATTCCTTTTCATTCAACTACCTGTCATTATGGGTTTTGCAATAATATCTATATTGGGGATGCCTTCCAATATGAATATTAGCTGCATAAGATCTCAATTTAGCATTTCTGAATGAAATTTCGGTGTCTGCTACTTTTTTTTTTGTGCGCTTCACCTATAAATTAATGCTCTGCTCCTTCCACCTTGGGTGTTTTAATATATGGTTTTCCAAGTAGGAGATAATTACTGATTTTTGCTACACTACTTAGTAATATCTACTTTTTGTTTTGTAGTTCTACTGGTGTTTTCCTGCTTATCTTTTGTTTTGCAACTAGCCATTAGCCTTCCCCACAACTAAAGTAGAAAACATGGAAAGACAAGATCCCATGCCCCATCAGCTGGATTAAGTATCAACATGTTTTTTAATTGAAGCACGTTCCTTAGGGTTGTTGGCATTCATGTCTATATAGACCTATCACTCAGGAACTTACAGGAGGTCCATAATTGCCAATTCACTCACATTACAGGGAGTTTTGGAATTGTAGTGTTGCAGAACATTCAAGTTGTTTTGACATATACATTGAACTTCGGGGTTTTATCGCCACTATATGCTTCATGTCATCATTTTTTATGCTATGTTTGCTACTTTTGAAACTCGGTTTGTGCTAAAGTTGTAAATATTTTTGGTTTTGCACATAAATGATGTTATTTCATGTCAACTAGCTTTGTACAGTAGAAGCTGGAGGTCTTGTGACAGGTCTTTGCGCTTTTATTTTTTTGGGTAATATAGGCCTCTTTGCTTTAAATTCTCTTTCATGGACCAAAAAATAAAAATTCCTTTCAATGTTATACTATCAATTTAACCCATCAAATATGCTCCTAGATTATGGTCAATATAATATAATTGATGCAAGCTGTTGTTACTTCATTGATTAATTGATATGATTTACCGTTCAGTAGAGTGAAGTAAACAATAGAGTCAGTAAATTGCTACCTTTGCTTCTACTTTTTGGTATTTTCCTGATCAAAATATGTTTTGCATTTTTTTTCTTAGCTTTATGTTATTACACATTGTTCTTAAAAATCTTTGTAATTATTAGGTAAGAATAAGCAATATAAAGTAGCAAAAAAAAGGAAGAGACAGAAGGGTTCTCCAGGATATTGATAATGCAGACCCTCGTGCTATTGTGTCTAAGCATGTCCCAAGGTCAAGGTGCTTCCACTCTTAGTTTTTTTTTTCCTTGCTGTACTTCTCTTTTTATCCTTATATTTTTCTATTTCCTTTGGCAAAATATCTTTGTTTCTTTTCCTTTTTTTTGTTCCTTCTTTCTATTAGCTTAAGTACTTTCATTATCATAGTTCTTTTTTTCTATCATACTTTCACTATTAGCTTAAATGCTTTCACTATTTGCTACCCAGGAATTGTGGATGTTTTACACAATTCCTGCTAGAGCTGAGCTTCAATTCCTCCATTGACCAGGGGCATCATTATATATCTCTAGATGCATTTGTGGTTGCAGGGCGTCCAGAGACTAGAGGCCAAGGTGTTTTTTTATCTTCTCTTTGGTGACTTTGGATTTACTTGCAAGCTATTAAGAAATAGTTCAAGACAGATGGCCAGCTCCCAATGAATGTAACATATATTATACATTATATTTGTAGTGTAGTATAATTATAGTATCATTAGTTTTTATATTTATGTTTAAATAAAATAATATAACCTAATTTCATTTCAAAATGAAAATTGTAATTTTTTAGTTCAATTAAAAATTGCTAGAGTTTTGTTTTTATAGTGTTCCCTCATTTCATCACCAACCCGGGTAGACTCTTATTATCAATTCAATCCTTTTATCAGTTCAGTGATAAATTTTGGTATGTATTGATTATGATGTTAGGTGCATGTTTAGAATCACTTGCCATTTATAGGCAAAATAGGTTAACTGGTCCTATACATTTATTTAATTTTTAAATCGGTCTCATAAGTTTTTTTTTAAATTGATCCTACATGTTATATTCCGTTTTCACATTAGTCTTTTTGTAAATTTCGACTTATCGCTGTTAGTTTTGAGTAGACGTGGCTATGATATTAATGTCACACGTGGCTCTTGATCTGATGCCGTAAGGTCGAAATTGATGAAACAGACTAATGTGAAAACGCAACATAACTTGTAAGATCAATTTGAAGAAAAAAACTTATGGGACTGATGTGAAAAATTAAACAAACGTATAGGACCAAAAATCTATTTTGTGCCATTTATATGTTAAGTAGAATAATATAATCATGATATTAATAAATTTAGTATTTTTGTTTCAATCAATAAAGTATAATGTAATTATATTACAAAATACAGATAACAATTACAATTAGCAGTTGAATTAAATATTGGAATAATTTATTTTGAATTAAAGTTCATCTATGGAACCAACAGTCCATTTGGTAGATTTTAAGTTCCAATTCAAGTTATTAATGTTAACAATAACAATATTAATAATAACTTATTACCTGCAATGACTTTTATTTTGCGTAATTTGACCTTTTGATTCAAGAACTCCATTTATTAGAGTTGTCAAACATTTCTTTTATTATTTTTAAACATTTATTATAAAATCAATATTCATTGATATTTGACAAAATACCAAAATGATAAATGCTTCAAAAGTCACATTAGGTACCAATATCATATTCATTGAGATATCAAAGAATTCACCATGAGTAATTTGTGTATGCAATCACATGTCAACATAACGTTGTTACACCAACAACCACAAAACTTCGACTACCATCATGATCCATCAAAAGCTTGACAACTTTATAGTGTTTCATACCCATTAGAAAAGATACTGGACAAGATATTGTTTTGTGAAAGTTCACATAACAAATTCAAAGCAAATTTTTGGTTATATGTAATTAATGAATAAATAGTATATATTGATACCTAAATTTTATTTTTAAGAAATTTTCTTTTAACCCGTATATAAGATATATCCTTCACAAAATAGTTTACTTTTAAATAAATAATGTATTATTATTTAATTTTGATCTAAATTGCTACCGGAAAACTTCCTCGTGCACAGCACGGGTAACAATTACTAGTTGACGACAAGTATGGGTGATCCCACCAAGCGTGTCCGTTTCAATTTGCTATATGTTTGTTGGATCACTTTGTAGGGGTTTTTGTGCCTAGCTTTAGACGCTGTTTTAAAACCTTTTCCGGGCTTGGCCGGCCTTATTAATCTTTAACAAAATGAGAAGCTTCAGACAAAAAAAAAAAAAAAAAAGAATTAATAAAGTAAAGACGAGACGAAGACACAAAGATACAAGCCTACAGTTGTTTTTTCAGGTGAAGCAAAGCAAAACCCCCCATCCGGAGCTGCTTAACCCTGGGACTGGGAGGGTGAATGGGGCCCCGTCTGCGTGTTGCGAAGAATGAAAATGAAGAAAAGCGGGGAACGAGGATGGGGAGGTCAGCGTACTTCGCCCGGAGAGAGGCAGCGAAGGTATTGAGAGTGGTTCTGGAAGGAGACGCTAAGCGTCGTGCTCTCGCTTCCATCAAATCCCTAATCTACAAGCCACAAATCAGGAACAAGAAGGCCACCTTTGCCCTCATCTGTCAGACCCTTAAACGTACCTACCTACACTCACTCACTCTCTCTTTTCCTATTCATTCGTTCATTCATTCTCTCTTTCTCTTCATATCATATGTATATATATATATATATATCTCCTCTCTTCCCAGATCTTCCCATTATCAAACATGTCCTGGATTCTTCCTCTATACTCAGCACCAAGTGGAAGGTTTAATATAAACAAACGCACTCTCACTCCATTTTCTTTTACCATTTCCTTATTTACTTTTTTAATAACACAACAATCTGCCATTGATTTTTCAGAGACAAGAAGAATTGATTTACATCATTGTCTATGATATTCTTTTCGGTCAGGTCTGTAACCACTTCTACTTCATATCTTGTTCTTCAACACTTCACACTTGTATGGTTGTAACGGACGATAATTGCGGTGATTATCTAACTTAACTTGACTTCAGGCAGCTTCATTGGTTGGGGATGCAGAGAAGTACCTCATGCGCCACAAACAAGCTCTCCACTCAACTCTCCAACAGCTTTTGTTACAGAGAAATGTCAAGACCGTTAAACAATTGATTGCTCTGCATCATCAACTTCCTGGTCACTTTTTACATTCCCACACCAAATATTGTTCTGTCTTTTCTTATATTCTTTTACATATTTATTGCTTTGTGGTTTTTACACTCATTATAGTTGTTCAAAATTTCCTTATGCAGATGTTTCTCTACCTCGTTGTGTTCGTGTGAATACACTTAAACTCGATGTTGATTCTGCCTTTCTTCAACTTCGGGAAAACTACTCGGTATTCGTTTTCAAAATATTCCTGATCATCAAATATTGTTCCTTTTTCTTGATGGAAATCATATAAATGAATTCATTACGGTCGCAAAGTGTACTTCCTTGATGGAAGCTATTGCTCTACCTTTCCGCAATGATATAAATAACTTCATAAGGATTATTTCTTTTGTAATTATTCTTAACATGGTGTGTGAAATAGGTTCAAAAGGATGATTTACTGCCTGACTTGCTCATACTCCCACCAGGCACTGATTTGCATGACCACCCTCTTGTCAAAAACGGAAGTATCTTTATGCAAGTAAGAATACTACCACTTCATTCTTTCTTTCTTTTTTTAAAAAGGCATAAAGAAGTTATAGATACATATCATTATCTACATACAGGTCTCATGGGATGGAAAAGTGAATATTTTTGTTATTTACGAATTATACTAACATGGCGATTTTGCTATTTGTTATTCATTCTTGGTAATCTTTTCACTAACATTGAGACAATCTTATGGAAAGGGTAAGGCGAGTTCCATGGTAGCACCAGCCCTTAGCCCTGAACCAGGATGGGAGGTGAGTTATTGCTGCATTTTATATAATGATATAAAGAGGTTTACTGAAGATATAGTTAACTCATTCGTAGGCACTCTCGTTACCCTTGTAGGCATCATCTGTTGCATCTCATTTCTGATTTTTTTCCTTTCCGGTTTAGAGCTTTGTGATGTGGCTTGCTGCTATTTTTTCTTTTTCTTTTTCCTTTTTTTAAATAATACTTCTAGAAAGAAAAAGAATTTCACCTAAAATGTGCTTTTGAAGTAATTGTTAATAAGTATCAATTTTTGTGGATTGCTGTCATTGTGTCTTTCAAGATTTCTTATAGCCATGAGCTGATCAAATAACAAGTATGGGGAAAAGTAGAAACAAAACTAAGACTGGTATCGTCAGAACACGGGAAAGCTGTGGTGGATTGGTTTCATGAGAAACTGCATTCTAAGATAACTCATGCAATGTGACTTGATAACTTAATTTTAAAGCGGGGGCAAATTACCCTTCTAGACTGAAATAAAAAGGTGGAACAAGTATATTTGTTCACTGCTGAACAGATTGTTCTGTTTACATGGGCTAATTCCTTTTCAGATAACTAATGATCCTATCGGGAATTTTGGATATTATATCAGATATATTGCTTTTAAGCCATTGTAAGGCATCTAGGAAGTATTATTTTTGTCCTCTATTGTTGTGTGTGTGTGTGTGTGTGTGTGTGTGTGTGTGTGTGTGTGTGTGTGTGTAGGGGGCATACATAATGAGAACAGTTCCCATTGCTTATATGTTGCCTGGAATTTTTTCTCTCCTCATTTTATATATCAAAATCATCAGGGGCAATTATCTTTGAAGACTGCAAGAAATGGCTAATGTTTCCATGTGTAAATTATTAGTTATTAAAGACAAGTGAGCACTGAGCAACTGCTGTATATTTATGTAGCATCTACCTGCTGCCTACTTTGTTTTAACTATCATGTAAATGTTATCAATGTTCAATTTATAAATCAAATTATAAAATATCTTAGTCGGGAAAAAAATAAAATCTAGTGGTGGATCTACGAGATTTGTGGGGACTTATTCCAATTCTTACTATTTGTGCACTTTCAATGTATTTCCAAGGTTCTTGATGCTTGTGCGGCACCAGGAAACAAGACTGTCCACCTTGCTGCCCTTATGAAGAGAAAGGGTAGGATTATAGCATGTGAGCTGCGAAAAGAAAGGACGAAGCGTTTGAGAGACACTATCAAGCTATCCGGTGCTTCTAGTATCCATTAATATTTTTCTAATATAACTAGATAGCTCTTACAATGTTACAATAATCAGTGACTTTGATTTTATATTTTTATTTAATCACATTCACATGTGCTAAGTAATTGTCCGCATCACCATTCTGCATGTTATACCATGATACCTCTGGAGCAGTGAGGAGCATACTATTAAATTTTATGGGACTATTTGTACCGCTTCTTTAGTTGGTTTTCATTCTGCGTTGCTACCTTTCAAACTTAACCCAAGTTCAGACATACAAGTTCTCAATGAGGATTTCTTGAACATAAATCCCAAGGCTCCTTCATATTCTAAGGTGGGGTATATTTTCTCATCTGTAGTTGTATGTTTTTATTTTCCATGGAGCTTATACTCTGGAGACTGGAATGACTACCAACAGTTTGACTGATTGCTTTGGCCTGAAGTTATTGGACCTTATCATTCAATACATCCAGTGTTTTCTTCTACAATTACTTTGTTCATTAGTGTGTATCTAGTTATTATCAGATTTATCTTTGCAGGTGAAGGCTATTCTTTTGGATCCTTCCTGCTCTGGCTCTGGTACTGCTGCTACAAGACTAGACCATCTGCTCCCATCTAAAGCAGCAGGTTACATTTAGTTCTACCTTCTACGTTTTAGATTGTATGTACCTATCTATCAACTTCTGTGCATAGGAAGTGCCTCCAAATGAGTTCAAATTTTACCATGGTATTGAAAAAAAAAATGAGTGTAGAATAATATCTTAAAAATCAATCAGTCATTATAGTACACAAACCTAATTCATAACAGGTACCATGACCTAGTTTGTAGCATCTGACTATTTTTTTTTCAACTTAATGCAAATATGGAGATTTCCTTTTTAATTGAAACTTTTGATTCCATAGGTCAGGATACTGATATGGAAAGATTGAACAAGCTTGCAGCTTTTCAGAGAAAGGCTCTCCAGCATGCTTTACTTTGTGAGTTAGTTCGTTTCTCCTTGTCAATTCTATTTTATTCATTTTCCGGTTTCTCGGCTCATTCTTTGTTGGGGCATCCAAGAAGGCTTCCTTTCTTCTATATTTTTTTCAATTATTGTATATTAGCAAGATATGGATATAGGATATCTTTGCAAGTTTAGAAATGTTCCTCAAGCCACATGCCCAGCTTTGCGCAGTTGAAGATACATGAAAATATTGTTACATTTGGCAGTTCCTGCAGTTGAAAGAATTGTCTATAGTACATGTTCAATCAACCAAATGGAGAATGAAGATGTCATCCAATCCGTTCTGCCCATAGCCGAATCACATGGATTTCAACTGGTGAATCCCTTCCCTGAGTGGCAGTGCCGCGGTCTTCCGGTATTTGCAGGGTGTAAGTACTATTCTTATGCAGCTGCAGTAACTGGTTTATCGTCATTTGACACTTCATGGTGAATTTATTAGCACTGCTTGTTTTCTTGCAGCTGAAAATCTGGTTCGGACGGATCCTGCAAAGCATGGGGAGGGTTTCTTCATTGCTTTGTTTGCCAGGAAAGATGTTACGCTTTCAGTGAGGTCAAATAAGAGTAAAACTAACACTCCCCACAGCTCTGCCAGAACCAGAAACCTGCAAAGGAAGAAAAAATCCCTTCTACCATTTATTCGCACTGACCTGTTCAGTATGTGGTTACATAGTCAATTGAAACGACGTGGTTCAAACCACTGCCGTATTGGTCGAAATGGGAGGAATAAAAGAGCTTAGTGATAAAAATATTGTTAATCTTTTTTGTATGTCAACGTAAAGCCCTTTTTATACAAAAATAAAAAAGATACAACAGTTTTGTGATGTAGCTCTTCTACGTTTCACCCTTGTTTAGGGGCGGAAACTGGAAAATTATTTCGATGAAATTCACTTCTTTGCTTTTGTGCCGTAGGTAGGTATTTAAAATGATATTGCCTTCTGTTTGGTTTGGTTTTAAAAGCACGATGTTCAACCGAACCAACGACGATGCATCCTCAAAATTTGTAACAAGGAATGCCCTGTCAATTTTCTATCTCGTCTGCATTCTTCTTACTTTACCTTTTCATTGTCAATCTATTTTAGGATCACTCTTATTAAAACAGTGTTGTCTTTTTGGTGGGTAACAGAAGTGTATAGAAATGAAAACGCAGATTAACGAAGGAAATTAAAATTCATATTAAAACAGGCATTACATCGCATGATCATATTATATCACATTATCATATTACAACTCATAATCAAAAAGGCACACAAGACAGATACAGAAATAGCTTAATCATAGTGCTGTTTCAAGGTTGAGTTGAAGAAGCAAGCTCAAGCGATCTTAACCTCAATAGTCTTGGGCTTTTTAGGCTCAGGAGGAGGCAATTTGTCAACAGTGACAGTGAGGACACCATCTTGGCAGATAGCAGAGATGGCATCAGTGTTGGCATTCTCAGGGAGCACAAACTTGCGCATGAACTTGCCAACCCTTCTCTCCATCCGCAGATACTTAGCACCTTCTTTCTCTTCCTCCCTCTTCCTCTCACCGCTTATCAGAAGCACGTTGTCGTCTTCAACCTGAACCTTTATGTCCCCAGACTTCAACCCTGGCATGTCGATCACGAACACGTAGGACTTAGGGTATTCCTTCACGTCTGCAGGAGTGGCAGCCATTGCCTTTGCATCCCGCACGTATATCTTACTTGGTGCATTCAGGTTCTTCTCGGCACTGTCGTCTGTGAGTTCCATCATATGCTGCAGTGTGTTCAGCAATGGAGCATCGAAACCCACCAACCTCAGATCCATGCTGGTTTTCTCTTCTTTCGCGGACAAGTGTTTTAGTGTTTTGTTTTGGATAGCTTCGATTATGCAATGGCAGGGATGGTGAGGGATTTGAGTATTTATAAAAGGGGTGACAGTGGAAGAGAATGGGAGCTTCGCGAGTGTCCTTAGGAACTTCCAGGTCCTTCTTTTCCAAACAAATTCGAATGCTTCTGGTAGGGTCCAGAACACAAAACTGTCCTTGATTTTTCTTTTTTTCAGCTTCATAAATTAGTTAGAAGTAGTTACAATACTTATACTCAGTTTTATATTGATCATATTAGGGGGTGTGAATAAGGGGATAATTGATAAAATTGATCCATTTTTAGAAATTATTTATCAATATAATTTTATTTTGAAAATATTTATCAAATTAACGCATTTTTACATATTTTAGGTTAAAATAATATTTTGGTCCCTATACGTGACACCGATTCTTCATTTAGTCTCTATATGTAAAAAGTTATTAAAAAGGTCCTCATATGTGCAAATATTATCCATTTGGTCCCTCCCGTTATGTTGCCGTCTTTAATGATCCGTAAACTACTACGTATAGGGACTAAATGAAGAAGTTGTGCCATGTATAGGGACCAGATTATTACTTTAACCAAAATTATTAGGTCCCTATACGTGACACAAATTCTTTATTTAGTCCCTATACGTGACACAAATACTTCATTTAGTCCCTATACGTAATAGTTCACGGATCATTAAAGACGACAACATAACGGGAGGGACCAAATGGATAATATTTGCATGTATGAGGACCTTTTTAATAACTTTTTACGTATAGGGACTAAATGAAAAATCGGTGTCACTTATAGGGACCAAAATATTATTTTAACCCATATTTTATTATTTTTTTCTGACACTAAAAAACGTTACTTTGACTAGCGTTTTCTAAAAACGCTACTGTCAGTAACATTTTTACCAGATTGTGTTACGTGATTCGCTTTAAACAAAAATTAAAAATTTTATGTTTAGCGTGAGCCAAGGCCAACGCTAAAGGCCAAAATGGTCGACGCTATACACCTGTTAATCATCAGATGGGTTCTTCGCTGATAGTCATTAAACTGGTGAACATTTTCATCTGATGACTATCACAGTGAAGAAATGTTCATCCGTCTGATGACTACAAGTGTGATCATCTCCTCAAGAGGTGTCACTCTTCTGAAGCTGAAGATCTTCACTCGTCTGATGTCTGATGCGTCTGATGACTATCAGACGGGTGAAGAAATGATCACCCATCTGATGACTCTTAGGGAAGAACGCTCACCCGTCTGAGGACTATAGTCCTCAGACGAGTGAAGAAATGAACGTTCACCCATCTGACGACTATCAGACGGATGAAGAAATTTTTCCCCATATGATGACTATCAGACGGGTGATCTTTCTTCATTGATAGTCATCAGACGGGTGAATGGTCTTCCCTAATAGTCATCAGACGGGTGATCATTTCTTTCACCCGTCTGATATTCCTCAAACGCATCAGACAGGTGAAGATCTTCAGCTTCAGACGGGTGACACCTCTTGTGGAGATGATCACACTTGTAGTCATCAGACGAGTGATCGTTTTTTCACCCGTCTGATAGTCATCAGATGGAAATGTTCACCCGTCTGATGACTATCAGTGAAGAACCCGCCTGATGAGTAAAAGGTGTATAGCGTCGGCCATTTTGGCCTTTAGCGTCAGCCTTGACCTAAGCTAAACGTGAAATTTTTAAAATACCTTTACAGCGAGCCACGTGGCACAACCTAGTAAAAACGCTAGTCAAAGTAGCGTTTTTTAGTATCAGAAAAAAATATATATATGTAAAAGTGGGTTAGTTTAGTAAATAGTTTTAAAACAATGTTATATTGATAAATAATTTCTAAAAGTTGCTTAGTTTGGTCAATTACCCGAATAAGGGTCCAAGTCCACGGTTTAACGTATGGGAAAAAAAATTGTTCTAATTTGGCTTATTTATTAAAACAATATTTAAAATTTATAATTGACTTGCTTAAAAATATAAAATTTAAATTTGGCTCGTATAGCTCATTCATGACTGACTTTTTTAAAAAGAAAATTTTATATTAATAATTCATTATGTAAAAAACTAAAAAGAAAATATGTATTATAGAAAGTGAATTCTCTGGTACCCCTAGAATAACTTTTACCCTGTCTAGGTGGTCCAATCATAAGGTGAGAATTTAATTCTATGTGAGATTTGTTGACTTATTTAGTTAAGGTGGTGCATTCTGGTTGGATGGATAATTTTTATCTCAAAATTATTGAAGGTACCAGAGAAGTCATCATTATAGAAACCGTGATATATGAGTGACTTTTAAATAATCAATTTCAATTTATTTATTTAACTAAACAAACCGAGCTATAATTCGAGAATAGTTTAGTACATTTACACTTCTACTTGATATCTCTCTTGCTTAGAAATTTTACCAACCTATCGTTGATATTAAAATTTCACTAACCTATCTTAAACATTGTTGGGAATGATCAGAAGATCACCACAGATAATGGAATCAAGAATTATGAAAGTAATTGTGATTTAATGCAGCAAACTAAATAACAAGAACACAAGAAATTTACGTGGTTCTTCTTAGAGCAATTTACTCTAAGCTTACATCCATGGCAGCCTTTAACATTGATCTCTCTTTTGTGTTTACACACTCTTTACAAACTCTCAAGAATGCCTCACTTACAAGAGTATTAATCTCACGAAAAATTTTGAAACTGGAAGAATACCTAAGCGGTTAAAAACAGAAGCTACTTATACTAAGTCAACTAATAACAACCCTCTTAACTCACCAATGAAAACAGAGGTTACAAAACAGAATAACATAACTAACTAACTGTCATCTATCTAGTTGACTTATTTGAGTGTTGACTGAACCAATAATCAACAATTCTCCACCTTGGTTCATAAACACTTCCAGAATCATAGGCTGCAAAACAGCCCCGAGGGGCTTAGTCTCCTTTAAGTTGAATCAAGTCCAAGCAGTGGAAGAACTTGCTGCTTGGAAGAACCTTTGTTAGCATATAAGAAGCATTGTGATCAGTGGACACCTTGCTGACAATCACTAATCCCTTGGCAATTACTTCTCTAACAAAATGTAACTTGATGTCTACATGCTTGGTCCTTTCGTGGTAAACCTGGTTCTTAGAAAGGTGAATGGCACTTTGATTATCACAAAATACTGTGATAACTTGATCCTGCAGCTTCAGCTCTCTAGCAATGCCTTCAAGCCAAAGTGCTTCTTTGATAGCTTCAGTCAAGGCTATGTATTCGGCCTCTGTTGTGGAAAGAGCAACAACCTTTTGAAGACTTGCTTTCCAGCTAATAGCAGTGCCAAAAGCAGTAAATACATAACCTGTAATTGACTTCCTGGTATCCAAGCAACCTGCATAATCCGAGTCCACAAACCCTTCAATAGGTGCTGTTCTGTTTTTGTCTCTGGCTCCACCATAAACCAGTATCCTACCAACTGACCCCTTGATGTATCTTAGGATCCATTTGAGAGCCTGCCAGTGTGCTTTTCCTGGATTTGCCATGTAGCTGCTTACAAGGCTAACAACATGAGCAAGATCAGGACATGTGCACACCATAGCATACATTAAGGACCCCACAGCATTAGCATAAGGAATGCTATTCATATACATCTGCTCTTCATTCGATTTAGGTGTCTGACTAGCACTCAGCTTGAATTGCTGAGACATAGGTGTGACAACAGGTTTAGAATTTGTCATTCCAAACTTATCAAGCACCTTCTTGAGATATGCTTCCTGAGACAAACTTAAAGTCTTCAAAATTCTGTCCTTGTGAATTTCAATCCCCAGAATTCTACTAGCAGCCCCAAGATCTTTCATTTCAAACTCTCTATTCAACTCAGCTTTAACCTTTGTAACCTCAGCCTTGCTATTGCTTGCAATCAATATATCATCAACATATAACAAGAGAATCACAAACAAACTGTCATGCAGAAATTTGAAATACACACAATTATCATACCTACTCCTTTGAAACCTTATGTGAGCCATGAATTCATCAAATCTTTTATTCCACTGTCTTGGAGATTGATTTAAACCATAAAGTGATTTGTTCAATTTGCAAACATAATTCTCTTTACCTTTGATTTCAAATCCCTCGGGTTGTTTCATCAGAATTGTTTCTTCAAGTTCCCTATACAAGAATGCAGTTTTTACATCCATTTGCTCTAGTTCAAGATCAAATTCAGCCACCATAGCAAGGAGTATTCTGATAGATCTGTGCTTAACTACAGGAGAGAATACATCATTAAAATCAACTCCCTCCCTTTGAGTAAACCCTCGGGCTACTAGCCTAGCTTTGAACCTCTTTTGTTCAATGCCAGGTATGCATTCTTTCTCCTTAAAGATCCACTTACTGTCAAGAATTCTGGAACCTGTAGGTTTCTTAACCAGTTCCCAGGTGTGATTATTGAAGTAGACAGATGCAAACACTAGAAGGGGAGTTGAATGATGTTTGACAAATTTATGCGGAATATAGAAACTTTTTCGCAAGCACAGACGGGTTGTAATAGACGAGTAAACACAGACAGGTCAATCAGACTGATAACTCGTCTGAAGGTTTTCACAGAAAAAACACAATCATGCAAGATAAGAAAAGTTTTGATAAACACAATTATAAACCCCTTTAGTTAAATGATAGTTAAGACACAAAGTCAAATTAAAGAGTTAAGGGAAAGAGAGATCACTCAGCAGGTTTTATCCTGGTCCACCCCTTAACAATGAGGCTACGTCCAGTCCTTGGCAGCACCAAGTTTTCTCACTATAACTGATTTAGGTTACAGGACAGACAAGTATTATTTTCACACCTAGCCTCTTCAGGCTCCAGACGAGTATTGTTTTCACACCTAGCCTCTCCAGGCTCCAGACAAATATTGTTTTCACACCTAGCCTCTCCAGGCTCCAGACAAATATTATTTGCACACTTAGCCTCTTCAGGCTCAGACGGGTTTGTTTGAGAAAAGTTGTAAAAATATTACACTTTGCAAGTCTTTCACAAGCACTCAGACGAGTGTATTAAATGTGAAGTTCTCAAAAGACTGCGCAATAACTTCAAATGATTGAAGAATAAATAATGAAAGAATGAAGATATAATTGTACAGAGTAATTGCTCTTGATTGCTTTGATCGTTTTCTTGTCTTCTGGAATCTTCAAAGTCTTCTTCATTAAATAGGCTTCAACAATTTAAAGCCGTTGGACACAAAGTCTGAAGTCTTTGGCTTCTTGCAGATTTTCAATAAATGCAATAGAGTAGTTCTGATCAGCCATTAAAGCATAGGAAACTTCGTTTGTTCTCTTTCATCAGAGTGATGCAGACTTCTGATATACCTTTGTTCTCAGCAGGTCTGTATACGTGCTTTTTGTTTGCAGAGGGAAGACTTTCCCTTTTGGTGTAAGATGCAGTTGTGTTCAGGCAAAGCACTTTGTTGAAGTTCTTTATCAGGGTCGAGACAGCTTTCATCCAATGTATTCTTTAACGTTAGTCTTTAGACGGATGAGTAGCTTCATTAGACGGGTTGACCCTTTAACAAAGAGATGACGTCACTTGCAAAGTCTTTTAGACGGGTGAGACTTCCTTTGATCAGACGGTTGAAGACTTCATTAGACGAGTGAACTTCTCTAGTTCAGACGAGTGAACTTATCTTAGTTCAGACGGGTGAACTTATCTTAGTTCAGACGTGTGAACTTAAGTTAGTTCAGACGGATGAACTTATCTAAGTTCAGACGAGTGAACAGTTCATATAGACGCTTAATGTTATAATCTGCACACTAAGTAGACAAGTTAAATACCACAGACGGGTTCAATTAAATCATTGAATAACTGTTTTAATCTCATCAAAACTAAGGTAAATGCACATCAGGCATTTGGAGACTCAACAATTATCATGAAGTGATTTAATCTCTTCATTCATGGCCTTAAGCCAATTGTTCCTATCTTTACTTGTTAATGCAGCCTTAAAGGAATTAGGATCTTCTTCAAGGACTTCGCTAGCAGCTACTAAAGAATAGGCAATTAATCAGCATAACCATACCTCTCTGGTGCTTTAGTCTCTCTTCTGATTCTGTCTCGGGCTAATTGATAGCCATTCTGTTCTGGTTGTTCTTCAACTGTTTCATCATCATCAAGCAACCAGTTACCAGCTTGCACATCATCAGTTTTCTCTTCAAACTCCACCTCAAAATTAACTCTGCTAGAGTTGCTTTTATCAGCACCATCATTCACAATACCAGTCTTGGTTTTGTATGCCATTTCCTTCTCATTAAAGACCACATCACGGCTTATAATGCACTTCTTGTGACCAGGTTCAAGGCACCAAAGTTTATAGGCTTTGACACCTTCAGGATAACCTAGAAAGAAACATTTAATTGCTCTAGGTTCCAAATTATCTTGCCTAATGTGAGCATAGGCAACACACCCAAATACTCTCAATCTATCCAGACTTGGAGGGTGTCCAGACCAGATTTCTTCTGGTGTCTTCAACTCAAGGGCAGTTGAGGGACATCTATTTATCAAGTAGGTTGCTGTCATCACTGCCTCTGCCCAGAAGATCTTAGGCAAACCTGCACTTAAGATCATGCACCTCAACCTTTCAAGGATTGTCCTGTTATACCTCTCTGCAATTCCATTCTGCTGAGGAGTACCAGCAGCTGTTCTATGTCTTACAATACCATTTTTATTACAAAAATCATTGAAAAACTCAGAACAAAATTCAAGGCCATTGTCTGTGCGAAAAGTTTTTACCTTTCTGTCAGTTTGTGTCTCGGTGAGGGCTTTCCAATTCTTGAAACTATCAAAGGCTTCATCCTTTGATTTCAGAATATAAGTCCACAGCTTCCTTAAGAAATCATCCACAATTGACATGAAATACCGAGCACCAGAGTGAGAGGGTGTCCTTGATGGTCCCCAAAGATCTGCATGTATGTAGTCAAGTATTCCTTTAGTTCTTTTCTGACCTGTCTTGAAACTGACCCTGCAAGCCTTGCCACAAACACAGTGTTCACAAAACCTCAGCTTTTCCACTTTGTCTCCACCCAGCAAGCCCTGTCTTCCTAGCTCAATCAGGCCCTTTTCACTGACATGACCCAACCTCATGTGCCAAAGATCAATCTTTGACAACACCCTTTCTGAAACAGTTGCTGCAGATCCAATCACAATGTCACCATCTAAGGAGTAGAGCCCATTCCTCTTTATTCCCCTCATGACAACCTTGGAACCCTTCATGACATTCAGAACTCCCCTTTCACCCTTAAACCCATAGACCTTCTTATCCAAATCACCAAGAGAGATTAAATTTCTCTTGAGATCAGGAATGTATCTTACTTCACTGAGCAGTCTTTCAATCCCATCATGGAATTTGATTCGGATTGATCCAATTCCTTCAATTTTACAAGACTTGTTGTCACCAAGATACACTGTACCTCCTGTTTGATTACTGAATTCTTCAAACCATGACTTGTTTGGAGTCATATGAAAAGTACACCCGGAATCCAAAATCCATTCTGTTTCTGTGTCACTGCTAGACACCACCAACACCTATGTTGGTTCATAACCATCTTAAGCTATCGCAGCATTCCCATAATCCTTAGAGCTTTCATTGTTGGAATTAGATTTCCCTCTATCAGGACAATTCTTTCTGGTATGCCCTTCTTTCCTACAATGATAGCACCCGGATATTGGGAACATTTCCTCCATTTGTGGTGGGAACATACCCTGCACTATTTTTCTGTTGAGGCTTGAACTTCTTCTTATCTTGCTTGCTGTCTTTCTTCGAACTCTTACCCTTAACAATGAGACCCTCCCCATTTGCAGATGGTTTAAGCTCCTTCCTCTCACTTAGTTCTTTGGTATTCAGAGCAGCCTGCATATCATTCAAAGAAACCGATTCTCTGCCAAACAACATTGTTTCTTTGAAATGAGCATAGGTTCTTGGCAAAGAACACGAGAGTAGCAAGGCTTGATCTTCATCATCAATTGAAACATCAATGTTTTCCAAGTCAAGAATCAGCTTGTTAAACATGTCCAGTTGGCCTTCTAAAGGTTTATCATCTTGCATCTTAAAAGAATACAAAGATTGTTTGAGGTAGAGACGATTTACCAGGGATTTGGTCATGTGTACAGCCCTTCGAGCTTTAACCACACACCAGCAGCAGTCTTCTCCTTGGATACCTGCCTCAGTACCTTGTCACCCAAACTAAGGATAATTGCGCTATGAGCTTTTTCCAATAGGACCTTCTTGTGCTTTTTTGTCATGTTCTTGTCCAACTTGGCCTCTCCATCAAGAGCTTCAACCAACCCTTGTTGCACAAGCAGCGCCCTCATCTTCATTCTCCAGAGCCCGAAATCATTCTGTCCAGTGAACTTCTCAACATCATACTTGGTTGTAGACATGATTGCAAGTTTCCACGCTCACCGCACCAGTTGTTGGGAATGATCAAAAGATCACCACAGATAATGGAATCAAGAATTATGAAAGTAATTGTGATTTAATGCAGCAAACTAAGTAACAAGAACACAAGAAATTTACGTGGTTCTTCTTAGAGCAATTTACTCTAAGCTTACATCCACGGCAGCCTTTAACATTGATCTCTCTTTTGTGTTTACACATTCTTTACAAACTCTCAAGAACGCCTCACTTACAAGAGTTATTGATCTCACGAAAAATTTTGAAACTGGAAGAATACCTAAGCAGCTGAAAACAGAAGCTACTTATACTAAATCAACTAATAACAACCCTCTTAACTCACCAATGAAAACAGAGGTTACAAAATAAAATAACAGAATTCACTAACCGTCATCTATCTAGTTGACATATTCGAGTGTTGACTGAACCAATAATCAACAAACATAAATAAATATAACTTTGGAAACAAAAATAAATAAATATAATGGTTGCAGGAAATATTATGTATGTGAAAAAAGAGGTGTAGCGCGGCGGCTGCAAGGATAGACTCACCAACCTTTGAGATCGATCTCACCAACCTTTGAGATCGATCGTCACTTATCCTGTGATTGAGATCATGCACTGGAAGAAAAAAAAAATGAACGTAAACATGTTATTTTAAGTGCTTAATTTTTTTTCTAAAAAATGTGTATTTTTTTTGAGACAAGTTTGGAGACAAATGATTAGTATCTCGTACACTTAAAATGATCCAAAACTAAATTTCTGTTTGTGTAAAGGTAGTTAAAACTATATAATTATTATTTAAAAGTCATACATCAAATCATTGACCTACTGATGGTATAAATCAAAATTAAACTCTAACGCTATTCCCTCCTGTTTATTATAAAAAATATAAGAGTAAACCATATAAATCAAGAAAAAATTTTGAAATGACATAATATTAACTAATATTTCTAAATATTTAACCTATTTTTTAAAAATATTCCTTTCATAAATGATGGGTTATAATTAATGACACGAATATAAATTATACTAACTTAATTCACCAATCACTCAAGCCAATAGCAATCAACAAAGCCTAATCAAAACATTTAATATATATATACCTCATAAATATGAATCACATTATAAATAAGGATATAATTAAAAAAAAACATTTAATATATCTAAAAATTGATGAATATTTCTTATATTTTGGAGTGACTTCTATGGTGAGGGAGAAACTAAGCCCCTCACTTATGAGGGAACAAAACTAACCATTGAATATATTATTTAAATACGTATGTGCCTGTGATTAATTGAGGATGAGCTGGTTAGTAGGTTTATTTTACTTTTATGAAATTGCTCCGCTATTTTCTTGATTTTTTTTGCACGTAATGGACGATTATGCCCTGCATTTCACTATCGAAAAGCCCTAG